>CM034046.1:5015549-5041972 GCA_019804595.1 Bruguiera parviflora
CGTGTTTGTTTGGTGTTATTTTGGAATGAATTTGAATGGTGATTGAGTGGTGCTTTTATAGGAAGAGAATGAGGTATATGCTACATTCACATTTGTCTAACGCTTTCTCGATACTTTTGCAGTTGAGAGTGCTTTAATTAGCTTAATTTAATGGGATTAAATATGATTGTTTCTCTTTGATTTTTTTTTTTTTTATCCACTTTTGTTTTGAATGTGTAACTTACATCATTATTTTTTTGGAATTTGCAATATTACATGTAAATCCTTTCCTGTCCTCTTAAGAGATAACTTAAGCCAAGATGCACTTGTCATATATGGGCAACAATAATATCTAGTGTTCAGCTGAATTATGTGGTCCTACCCTGATTCATGTTAAACCTCCAAACAATAATATAAAACAAACAACAAGACTTTAATTTGACATTAATTGGGATTGACCAACTTCTAATGATCGTATAGAAACCCATTGAAGAGAAATCTCTTTTTAAGTGTTTGCACTTACTTTTTTTTGGTTTTCATCGGTGATGCTAAGACAAAGTTTCCCTAATTGCACAATGAACCTAATTATTAGATGGTCTTCTAATTAAGGCAAAAGAGAGAACCACAGTTTGCCATCCCTCACCAATCAATTTGGAATCCAAAATTTGCACTTACATGTACATTGAAACCAAAGGCAATAAAGTCTTTTCTTCTAAAGATTAAGATCTCGCTAAGAGAGCAAACAAACGCAAGTGGCAAAATTAGAAACCTACATATTTTTTCTGAACAAAAGGCCAACCTAGTAAAGTAAAAAAGAAAATTAACCTAAATTACTCATAATTCTATTGAGGTGCCGAAAAAAAGGTTCAAAAACCCAAAAAAAAAAAAAAAAAAAAAACAGAAGTGGAGAAATTGAGATGACTGCTACGCCACCTAGAAATTGCAATTTGACAAGAAAACACCGAAAACTGCGTTCAATGTCTGGCGTGTTGGCTTCAGGGCAATCTGCGTTCTTCCGGCGAAGAATTCCCCGAGGAAGCGGCCTTTAACATGTTTCGAAGTTGGGCGATAAAGTCTGGTTGGTCGGGGAAGAGAAGAGCGATCTCGCAGAAGAGATCGTGCCTGCTTATGTGCCCTTTCTTGTACAAGTTCCAGGGTTGCAAGAAACCCAGGTCAGTATTGGCATCTCGGAGCAGTTCGCTGACCTTGTTCTCAAAACTGGTATCGTTTGACTGGTGCCTCATTCTTGCGGCTGGAGAGCGGAAACCTTCGATCTCGTATTTTGCTAATCGAGTCTGTTGGGAGTGGAGTGGAGCGGGGGGAAGTTGTGTTTCTTGGGGCCTGGGGACGTGGGGGTTGATTGCTTATTTATAGCGTGCTCTTGAGTCGGACGTGGAATCTACTAGGGTTTGCCATTCCGAATCACAACGTAGGAATCCTCTTCTTAAGGGGACAAAGCAGACTTTGAGTCCTGTTTGAAACCTGCTCGCGCGTTTGTCACTCCGAATCGCAATGGGACTTCTTGGCTCTTCCGGAACAGAGACAAAGCCAACGCGCCCAATGTTTCAAAATAAAAAAGAAAAAACAAATATATAATAATAATAAATTAATTCCGAAGGATCAAAATGAAAATAATGATAATAATAATAATAATAATGATGACGAGACGCAACGTGGAGATTTTTTGTGTTTCTTTCTTTCATTCTCGTCCCCTGGTCGAGTCTGGATGACGCCTCTTGGCATTTTGGAATTGGCTTTTTGGCGGTGACATTTGACAAGAGATCCTAAATCAAGCCGCATTAGAACACGGGCCCAGCTCGTCGTTAGATCTAAAACTCGATTAATTAAGATTTAATGATAAAATTATTTGGGTCTTTAGTTTTCATTATAGGTTAGATATAATTACGAAGAGCCGAGCGACTGCCACCCAAAAAAATAAAAAAAAAAATCTTTTATTGACGATACATCTTTATAAGAGCGGTAAGCTCCAACCAATAAAATGAATTACACTAAATAATTTTTTTTTAACAAAAAAAAAAAAAAAAAAAGAGAAGAAAGCTCAGTGGCTACTCAATTATGACGTGCCTTACGCATATATTTTTGATAAATTATTAGCGAACAAAAATTTTTTTTTTTTTTTTGATAAATTACGCGGAGAGAGAGAGAGAGAGAGGAATGACTTGACCGACGTCATGTTTGACTACGGAAGTTTCACCGTCTGTATTTCATTTCCATCTTTCACCGTCGGCCACCGTTAAAGCATCCGCTGGTTCTCCTCGAATTCCAGTCAACCATGGGTGAAGCACTCTTATCAATAGCCTTGCAGCGATTGGCTTCCGCCATTGAAACTGGAATTCAGCAAGAAACGAGCCTTCTCTTCGGAGGGCGGCAAGAGGCAGAGAAGCTTGCCACCACTCTCGCCGCGATTCGGGCAGTGCTGACTGATGCAGAGAAGAAGCAATTCAAGGAAAACCACGTGCATGTCTGGTTAGAGGAGCTCAAAGCCGTATCTTATGACTTGGATGATGTGCTGGACGAGTGGAACACAAGGGTCTATGGTCCCAAACTAGAGAAGAAGATGCAGAAATCTATGATCCCAAGAAAGATGGTAAGCTTTCCTTCCTTGCTGTCTCCATGTTTTTGTTTCAACCAAACTGTTATGCATCGCGATATTGGTCTAAAGATGAAGTGTATAAAGGACAGACTGGATGTGATTGCAAATGAGAAGGATAAGTTCCATTTTGCTTTGGATGGGAAGAATGAAGAGCTAGAGAGACTGGAAACTACACCTTTGATTGACTTGAGAGAAGTTTGTGGGAGGGAATTGGATAAACATGTTTTGATGAGTAGGTTGTGTGATTCTGTTCAAGAAGAAAGTGGTCCAGTTATTGTGTCTGTAGTAGGGATGGGTGGGATGGGAAAGACAACACTTGCTCAATTGGCTTTCAATGACGAGAGAGTGAATGCCCATTTTGAGCACAAAATCTGGGTTTGTGTTTCTGAGCCTTTTGATAAGACCCACATAGCCAAAACAATTATTGACGCTGTTGATGTGCTCCGTACTTCCTTATTTTGGTTGGATTTGCAAAAGCAACTTCGTAGATGCCTTGAGGGAAAGAGGATCCTCCTTGTGCTGGATGATGTACGGACTGATGACTTTCAAAGGTGGGAACCTATTAAGATTCCCCTCCAATCTGGAGGATTAGGGAGCAGAATCTTGGTGACCACAAGAAATGAGAGGGTTTCAAGAATGATGGAAGCCACCTTCACGCTTCCTCTAGGAAGATTGTTGCCTGAAGATTCGTGGTCATTGTTTAGCAGACTGGCTTTTCATGGAAAGAGCAGACAGGACAGCAAAAATTTGGAAGGAATCGGACGAGGAATTGCAGACAAATGCCAAGGCCTGCCTCTGGCACTAAAGACTCTGGGGAGTCTAATGCGTCTCAAGGAAACCAAACAAGCATGGAGAAATGTCCTTGACAGTGAACTGTGGAAACTGGAGGAAGTTGAGAGGGGAGTTTTCACTCCTTTATTTTTGAGTTATTACGACCTCTCTTCCCCTTTGAAACAGTGTTTCAGATATTGTGCCATCTTCCCAAAAGATCACATGATAGAGAAGAATATCTTGATACAGCATTGGATGGCTCAAGGTTTTCTCAGTGCTCAAGGAAGTGATGAGATGGAGCAAAAAGGTGATGAGTACTTTGACAACTTAGTAATGCATTCATTCTTTCAGGATTTGGAAATAGAAAAGGAAGGCCACGGCAAAATTACTTGCAAGATGCATGACATTGTACATGACTTTGCCCAATTCCTTGCCAAAACTGAATGCCTGATCATTAAAGTTGATGGGATAAATATGTCAACATGGGACAACTTGTCTAAACAATCCCGCCATCTGACGGTAATGGGGGAAATGGAACATTTCAATGCTTCCATTTTCAGATTGAGAAATCTTCGTACACTGCAGGTCCTACAAGAGAATATGAGAACGGTTCCACATGATTTATTCCATTGTATGACATCTCTTCGGCAATTGGATTTGAGTCATACTTCAATTTCAAGACTCCCATCTGAAGTCAGTAAACTTCTGCATTTAAGACGTCTCAAATTATCTTCCTTGAATCTGGAGGAGCTGCCAGATACTCTTTGTAATCTGTATAACTTGCAGACGTTGGACCTTTATTGTTGTAGACAGCTTCTTAGGCTACCCAGAGGCCTAAGAAAATTGATTTACCTGAGACACCTTATACTTAAAGAAACAGACTGCCTAAGCATGTTACCTCCCGGAATTGGCAAGTTAAGCAGCCTTCGCACGTTATGCAGGTTTATTGTGAGTGACAATGGGGAAGGCTGTAGCATTGCTGAATTGAAAAACCTCAATCATCTTAGAGGCCACCTTGAGATTAGTGGGTTAAATAATGTCATGGATGTTAAGGAAGTGACAGAGGCAAATTTGATGAATAAGGAGCATCTTGAAAGTTTGGATCTAGTATTCTCTTTAGGGGTGAATGAGGTGATGGAGAAAGTGATCAGTGTTTTGCAACCCCATCCAAACCTGGAACGTTTACAGGTTTATGACTATGGTGGGTCATGTCTTCCTAATTGGATGACCTTGCTAGTGAACTTGAAAGAACTGAGACTCCTGAGCTGTGTAAACTGTGAAGAGCTGCCACCTTTAGGAAGACTGCCATCTCTTGAAAAACTCCTAATAGGCCATTTCAATAAAGTCAAATATATAGGTCTTGAGTTCCTGGGACTTGATCTTGCAACAATAAGCAAATATGGTGTAGATTCATTCAGTCCATTCCCAAAGTTGAAAGAACTTACTTTCCGCTTTTTGTTGGAGTGGGAAAAGTGGGACATTGTGGCATCTGGTTCTCCTGCTAATGCTGTCAGCAGTACAGGTTCTAGCAGTACTACTGCCACCTTAACAACAAGCAGGGCAATGCCATATCTGTGTTGCTTATCATTTTATGATTGCCCAAAGTTAATAGCATTACCAAGGGAGCTCAAGTTGATGCAACCAGAAGAACTTATCATTACTAGGTGTCCTAATCTGGAACAGCAATGAAGTGGTCCTAGCCTTCGGTTGACTAGCACATCATGACTTGGGTCAGAAGCATGCACTACTTACTCTACTTTGAATTTCATGATTCATTCTCAATCACTTTAATTGATTTATTAAAGGAGACTTCAAGTGACTTGCTGCTTCCACTTGCATGTATTGAGGTCAAGAGAGGACCTGTAAGGGCAAAGAAGAAGAATGTTTTTGTGTATTTCATTATGAAATCCCAAGGCAAGCTGAGGTTGGGTAATGAAAGACTGGCATCAATGAATCTCAGACAAAATGTGCTCTGTGTCTCCAATTGATGTTGATGTTACTTCCATCGATATGAGTTCTTTGGTATGGTCATTGCCGAAAGAGGCAGATTCTGTGTGAACAAAATAAAGAAAAGCATTGTAGGCAGCCTTTGAAGATTAATGGAGGATGTGAAAAACTATGGGGGTTCCCTTGTTTCACCTTACAGTGCATATCTTGAAAAATATCAAAGGATGTCGTGTTATGACTTTGAAACTTGGACATCACTGGCCAATTCTATTTTTATTATTCTGTATTCATTATGTATGCTTGCAACTGATAATGAATTTCATATTTAATTTGGATTACTCATTGTCAGCCATTAATCATTCATTGTCTTTTATAAGTGCATAGAGGACTTGGTTGTTGCTGGACCATTAATCATTCATTGTATACAGTTTCTTTTTTTCTCTGTATAAATTTTCTTTAATGGTTTTTTTTTTTTTTTCAAAATTTTTTTAGATTTGATTCAGATTCCATAAATAAACTCTTTAAAAGTCATCCATATCAATTTTTACCTTTCTCATATTTAACTTTTAGACTGTTAATAGTGTTAGCAAATGGACTTGTCAGCCAAAGTTTCCCTTTTTTCGTTCCAAAAAATAAAATTAAAGTGAAAAGCGAGTTGTAATTTTTGTCCGACTATTGAATTGCTTTAGTCTGAGTTTGGAAGTTTCCACTATTTCCAACCGTTTCCTGTTTTCACAAGCAGATGCTTTTCCCGGGCTCCCATGGTTTATTCTTTTGTTTCCTTCGTTGAAGGCAAGTTCACATTTCGTGAAGTGTCTCTGACAACGAAATTATGCAAATCTGCAGCGAAAGTACATTATCATGCATTGGTTGATTTCAGTCTTCAGTTTTTAAGCATGATGGATACACCAATTTATAAGTAACAATAAAAAAAAATAAAAAAAAAAGCAGCGAATCATTTTTGTTCCTCTGTAAAATTGTGAAAATGTGGTGAATTTATAATTTAAGATTTGCAACTTCCAGCAAAAGCATTGGATCTTATTTCATTGTTGTATCGTTATGACTCGTCTGCTCTTTCCATCTCCTTTGACCAACTTCTTAATGTTGGAATCATGTCCTGAAATATTGTGGTTGGCTTAAGTCCAGCAGAGGGACTTTGTGTTAGACAGGCCAACCGAAAATGTTGTTTCTTGGTAGCTTAGCCTATAGCGTCGGTACTCTGCCTTTCTCCAATTCTGCATCCAGAGAAGGAAACAGCTGGGTATTCTTGTTTCTCGGCTGTCATACTTTAGTCTTCCGCGAATCAGCTTGCAGCTGCTAGTTGCCACACTTGTTGCGACTTCTTGCCTTGAAGCTCCCTGGCACTTCCCTCCACAAGCAAGCATGCAATCTATTGGCGGCTTTAGTTACCAGCATTTTTTCCCCAGTAACTTAAAGAGAAAAGAGGTTGTGTGGGCGTGGGGGGTAACAAGCTCATCGTCTGGCATATCCGTTAGTTTTCCCATTCGGTGCACTCCAGTTTAAAATCCCCTTGCAGTTGTAAGGACTTCAGTGGTGGAACAAGAAAAATGGTCCTTCCTGTTAGCCACTAATGGTTACACTTACGCTGGGTTGAACCACAAAACCAGCTACATCCACACACTTTCGATTGGAGAGCAAATCGGTTCAAACAATTAAGGGTGTGCCGTCAGCTAGATCTGGACATTGTATCTCCAAGTAGAGCGTATGATTAGTATTCCAACAGGTAACCAAAGTCTGATTAATCTCAATAAAATTACAGTGGTCAGTTGAAGAAGAAATCTTGATCACAGTATCCAGCAAGAATAAATTAACTGGATATCCACTCCATAAGGAAACGAACACAAATAACAGTACAGTTTTGATTTAAAGAACACTTTTTTTTTTTTTTGCCTTAAATTATTGGTCAGTTACAACTTAAAGAACCCCGAAGAAAGGATTGTTTATTGCAGAGTTCAGCTCCGACCCTGCTGAGTTAAGCACTTGCATGTCAACCATGTCTCTAGGCAAGAAAAGAAACTCGTCTCCTTCAATTTTCTCAAACCCACATAGTTCGAGAAACTCAACGCCTCCTTTCAGCGAACCAACTCTGTCCTGTTTAATTGAAAATAAAAATGACAATATCCATGTCAAAAGAAAAAACCAACAAAAATGAAATGAGTTTATTATCAGACACAAGATACATT
This sequence comes from Bruguiera parviflora, assembly GCA_019804595.1. Lineage (NCBI taxonomy): Eukaryota > Viridiplantae > Streptophyta > Magnoliopsida > Malpighiales > Rhizophoraceae > Bruguiera > Bruguiera parviflora. The sequence continues at coordinate 5,023,065 of CM034046.1, forward strand.
ACACATGGGATTCTAAAATGCCTCTAAATTTGACTGATCACAGAAGGCGATGCAATTGGGTGCCAACTAATTAGCGATGTAAAACTAATTAGTGATGTAAATCCTAAGAGTGGATAATTAATTCAGATCATTAAGCTTGGCTCAAGTGGGTGCAGATGGGGATGGTAAAAATGTGAAATAAAATAGTGTCTGTGGGTAACAGAAGAAGGTGATGGCAAAGAAAGTAGCACTGGTGCAGGAGCTGCAGCTAAAGTTGTTGCAGAAACACCCATCCTCATGCTCATATCACTCTCACAGACCACCCATACATGCACAAGTGCACAGCAAAGAAGGAAAACAAGAAGCAAAGGGACGGGCTGACTGGTTGGCATCTAATCTTGACATTGACTTCACAAAGCCTCGGCTCAGAAGAGGTCCCACTTGCAGCCCAGTTTGTTGTCATCTCTCAAAAAATAGACATTAATATTACTTTACATGGCAGGCCCCAGTGGAGACTACTACTTCAGCTCCTCATTGCCGACACGCACCAGGGGGTGGGGCTTGGTTTGGTAAACACAAAAAGGTGAGGCAAAGAAAAGAGGTAACAAGATAAAAACTTGCATTGACAGTTATGATGCATATGTGCTTGTCAAAAAGCTAACTACAAGATAATTTGCAACATGCACAACTTATTGCCCTTAATATCTGATGTATACTGCACACAATTTTGATGTGCCACAACTCAAACTTTAAATCCAGATATAGCCCAATCCACTTTTCCATCATCCGAGCTAATCCACATATAAATAGATCAAAGTAGCTAAACTGATTTCACTATCATAATTTACATTATTTGCTTCACACAGGCCATGGGATGGAATGGCATAAGAAATTCCATACCTGAAATGCTTGATTGTTGAGTCTAATTTTTCTGAACTTCTCTTCACTTGTGTTTTTCGCAACATTCCCTATATAAGTTAGGAGAGTCTGGAATGCTCTCTTCACTTTTGCATCTTCATCCTGGTCTCACGGAAAGCAAATAAACTGAGGTCATCAAAGACGACGAACAACACTATACAGAACAGAGGCACACTACTTACTGAGATGTTAATGGGTAGCAGCACAAAGAAATTCACATCAAATGTGAAGGAAAAATGTAATAGCCATGCATAACACAGAATGACTTGTAAATAAAAATGCGAGGGGCTTATATTTGATCTGAAACTTTACATTGACCGAGCTATATCTTGCATCTTTCGATGCATCAACTAATAGCTACTGCATAGATGACAAGTGAGCCACTACTGAAACTTCTAGAACCAAAATTCTAGTGGAAAAAGGCATCAAAAACCAAAGAAACTGATTTTCTGGTCATGTCATCCATAAAAATTTATGTAAGAACTATCAATTTCGTGCCAATCTATTAAGTCAAATGTTCTAAAACTACAATTTTGCTCAAACAGAACTAAAATATGTAAGGCAGAATCAGCCAACAAATAAGGATGAAGCAGAATGTTTCACCACTCACAAACCATGCAACTACTTATTCTCCTCTGTCACTCTCTCTCCCCTCCCCCTCCACCACCTTTTCTTTTGTGGACATCAGCATAATGAGGTAAATAAAATTGAAGAAACTAATGAAGAGAGCATTCATAGGGATCACAATTTACCTTGTAATTTTGTTTAAGAGATCGCAAACACTCTCTCATTTGCTCCACCTTTGTGGCTGGCCTAACAGGCAAAAAACTCTGCAAAGCATTTCTAGACATTTCAAACACCTTTCAAGTGAACCACTACATCAAACATCAAGTGCTTGAATTTTTCTCATGCCTTTTTCTCTTCCACAGCTGGTGCAGAAGATTTTGTGGTTACAGGATCTTCTGGTGGCAATCCAAGCTTCCTTCTTCTTTCTGCCTGAAAGCAGCCAACAACATTCAGGAATCAACTAATAGCTAGTAAATTTTGCAGCTTATATTCTGTTCAAATACCATTGGAACATAGAAACTGGAGAGGGAATAGAGTACTTCTAATAGCACACATTTTTGTCATTTGCCAAATGAGACCTAACAAGGCTCTCAGTTCCATTTTCATAAAAATCCCATAATGATTAATTCTCTTGTCAAAAAGGGGAAAACATATTTAAAGCCTATCTGGATCAAGGAAAGTCTAATCAGACTTCTGCAAATCAATACCCTTATATTGCAATGTAAGGGAGCACTCTACAAAAAGGAAAAGGACAGGAGTAACCTTGTCTTCCTCCAACTTCTGACGAATTTTTTCCCTAGCTCTCTTCTCTTCCTCTTTTTCTGCCTTTCGCAGTGCCAGCAAACTGAAGGAGCAGATCTAATTGTTACTTCCAGAGCAATAAATACACAACTAATACTGATTTTTAATAAGAAAAAGAGTGGATCTGCCATACATGATTAAAAAAAAGGTATAAAAAGTCACAGACAGCTCTGTTAGATAAATACAAACCGTTTTCTTTCATTTTCTTCCTCAATTCGCTTTGCTTCTAAGAGTTCCTTGCCAACACGGATCCTCTCCTAATTTGATAACAAAATGATGTTACCCAGATATGGTGGATAAATAACTAAGACAAGAATTCAGATCCAAGATAATGCATTACAAAAGGCTGATAATATGTACCAACTGCCACAGTCTTCACCTTTATGTGAGTTAAAAAAGGTTATAGGGGAATAAATAGTTGTAAGTGCTGGCAAGTCTCTGAGCATGTGAAATCAATATATGTCTTGGCAGTAAAGCTTCAACAACATGGTAGATGAAGTGCGGAGCAGCAGTAAATGGAGGTTAAAAAGCACAACCAACAAATGGAAGGTTATGCATGAAGCAATTGACTTCACAGATCATATTTTCCAATTGGACTAAGACACAAATATCACCAAACTAAAGGGCACCCTCTATTTCTCTAATCTAGGTATGTGCCAAGCAAACTTTGCAAAGTAACAGCATAGCAGGCTGCTGCATTTATACCAGTGATGGGTAAAACAAAGTAATACAATGCTCTTTTCCCTAAGATATTCAAGTAATCTTGGGCCCTCAGCAGCCCACAGAGTGCCAATGTCCAAGGTGAATAGGCGAGCACTTTCCAATGCATAGAAAACCAATATGAGAGGAGACAAACTCTCAATGTGCCTGTGAATGTCATGACTGTACACACAAAAATGTTTACAGATGCACAATTGGAAACTGAAAATTGATGAGAATCACCTTTTCCCTTTCTCTTTCCATCCTCTTTTCTTCCTCCTCTTTTTTCTTCCTAGCACGCTCCCTTTATGTTTACAAGAAAGAGAAAAGAGTTTAAAAACATGAGCAAAAGTATCTCACATGTTTTAATCATTTAAGGAAAAAATTTAAGGCTCCTTTCAGAAGGACACAATGTACTTTCAAAAAGTAAACATTGCAATGCATGCCATGAGACCGGGAAAAACAGGAACAAAAAAATGGAGAAAGATGCATAGCATGGCCTCAGAACAAAATATGTTAGTAAGACAATTACTCTCACTAAAAAATAATGATATCACAATAGTCCTAGACATACAATATCCAACAAAACCCAACTACAGTCCCAAAACCAAGACAGTATCAGATCTTTGGATTTCCCATGAAATAAAATTTTGAGTGCTCATGCACCTTTACCCTTCCCAAAAAATTAATCGATATACACAGAAGCTGACCAGACTTTAGCAAGATAGTTGAGCAAGAAACAACAATAAATCATAAAGTGAGATCAAACAATAGACAATAACATATTTTAACAACTTAAAGGAGAGAACTTCAGGTTCATACTGAAATATTATAACCCAGTGATCCATTAACCGAAGCCCGGTGCCCAGCAGCAGCATGAATGAATAAAAGATCGCATATCAACAGCATATAAAGAAGCTCTAACCACACTGACCAAGAAACTATTAAAGACAAATTGAAATCACATGCCAATGCACTGTACCTCAATTCTTCTGCTTTAAGCTTCACTTCTTCTGGTGTAAGAGTTGGTTTAGGAGCCTCAACTTTGGCATTGACAGGTACCTGATCATACAAGTGAAAAGGTCAAATTGGCAAGAACAAATGTCAGTTAAAACAAAGGAATGAAAAGATAGTTAAGATACCTACGACAGTGAGACAACACTTTTAACTTTTACGAAATAACATAACACAGGAAAGATAGTCACATGCCATAAGAGAAGCACACACAAGCAAATGAATGAAAAATGAAAATAATTGATGTTGGAAGCAAAAGAAAGCGAGAATCTCATACCAAGGGCATTTCATCTATGTCTGCGTCATTTTCATGCTCAACTATCCAATTCACAGCAGCCTCAATACTGGTGTTACCTGAGGAATGAAAATATATCCAATCAGAGAACCACAACTCTGATAGTTGCCCTCAACAAAGAAGAAGATTGACAAGGGGTAACAATTCGCATGCAGACAAATACACCTTGAATATTTTTCACAGTGCTTAAAAAGATCACTATTCAGGCTACAGAGATAACAAGACTAGGAACACATAGTCCAACAAAACCCTCATTATTAAGACAAATGGGTAAGGTGCTTTTGTTTCTGCTTACGCACTGGCTTTTCAAAACTTAATTCCCTATAAACGGAAATGAATCACTATACTGCGTCCAACACCATACAATTGTCATGTTCTCAGTTACTAGGGCACCGTAATAAAATGTACAAAATATCATCACTAAGTGTGACATTAGAATGTCGAGATAATTCTGAAATGTTATCAAGAAATAACCGCATGGTACCACTAAATGATCACACCAGAAAAATGAAGTGCCCTTGTTGTCCGTGCTGTTGGGAAACCCATTGCTTCCAGTTCCTCAAGAAGGTTTTTGTCAACCTCCGGTGTAACCATTTCTACAGAAGGAATGATGAATTAAATAATTGCTGTAGAAAGAAAGCAGTAGAGAATTATTGGCGAAAATTTTGGAGAAACTGCATAAAGAGATGAGCATTGTGTGAGCGTGGATCTAGCAACAATTGACAAAAATAAAAATTTGTCTTTCATTACCATCCAAAAAAGCTACCACATGATCAGAAACATTAGCAATAAAACTTTTTTCACAAGTATCAAAACAATTCTCCACCCCATTGGAGTTTATTCATGAGCCTATATCTTAAGAAAGGAGAATGATATACAGATTGAACCCAGAAAGGAAACTCTCTAAAGGAAGATTAGGGGAAAAAAATAGCAACTGTTTTTTTTTGCCCATGTAACCTTTGAAACTTAAATGCACTAAAGAAGGCAAACAGATAGACATGAACTAACTGTATTCTTGGTATAAGATATGGACAAAGCAATTTTTGATTTTTGTCACATTAACAAAAAGCAATCCTATGGATGTAAATTGTAGCTTAAAAGATAAAAGGAAAAAAACAAAAAACACCTGTAAACTTTCACCTGCCATCTGATCCATTGACCATCAAATATGACCATGAATGAAATGCTTCACAACACATAAGAATCATAACCAAAGAACAACACACATCAACCTACCCAATGGGCAAGCAAAAGGACTACCTTCAGGTTGGCTGCCTGTTCTTGCCTCAGCTGGCTTTTCAACATCCATTGATGACTTTGGAACCTCTAGACTTATTGGTTTTGTGGCCTCTGAAGTCTTATCTACAAACTCAGTGTGCCCTGTTCTCTTTGTGTGCAAATCACTTTCCTTCATGACAAAAAGACAACAACAGTCAGGAAGAATTCAAACCATTTCCTCGGCCAAAAAGCAGGTGACAAACAAAGCACAAAATCTTAAATTTCTCAATTAGAAGTGTCTGAATTAGTCAAAACACTGACTTTCATCTAAGACTCATCTAAATTAAACTACCCTCACCCAAGCATTCTTTGAGCAAGGGAAAACAGCATTCGAACACACGAGTTCCCCAAAAGATTAAAGGAACAGAACAGTCAAGTAACTCAACAGACTTTTGATTACTCCCTTCAAGTTCCCAATTCCTCCCTTTATGCCTCACCAAATTCGAATCTTGAAACCAGCAATGAGGGCATCAAATGCACCCAAACGCATAGCCAATTAATTTCAAAGTTAGCTATTACCAAGTTTTTCCACTTTGTCTAATTTAAAGTCATTTAAAAAAAAAAAAACTACGTTCTAAAGTTCCCAAAACTCGGAAATCCTCAATAGTGTACCAATGCAAGAAGTGATCAAAATCCCACAAACCCAAAACTCCCCACAAGAAAAACAAAAGAATGCAATATTTTAACATATATATATAGAAAGAAAAGATCTAATCTATGACGAGAAAAGAAAATAAGAAGAAGGGGAGAGCGGGGATCAATACAGTTTTGGATCGGCAGGGTTTGCCACAAGCAGTGCAAGTAAGATTGAGGACGGCCTCGGTGGACTCGGCGAAATTGGAGTGGGAAGTCAGCTCGGCGTGCTCCTGCGCCTCCTCCACCGACTTCAGCAGAACGCCACAGTCGCCGCACTTCAATGACACTCCCGCCATTCCTCGATTGATTGCTCGGTCGCTTGATTCACCGATTCAATGAATGATTGTTTCCCGTCTTATCGACCCGACCCGACCGTGGATCAGCCAGCGGCTCTCTGTAACTCGGGATGAACTTCTTGGCCGCCCCCGTATCCGTATATCTAATACGAGCGTTTTGCTTTTGGGGGACGCTTGGAATGAATTTTAGTGGTCATCGGAAAGATGATAAAATCAAATAAAATAAAAATGATTACTGTCTTCACGTTTATTTTAATTTAGATTTAAATACAAATTTTAAATTAATAATATGTTTAATTTTCAATTATAGCGCACGCATAATATATTAGATTTAATTTAATATCAAGAGTCCCCAACCCTTGACGGCGTAGCATTCACATCTCCTCTACGGGAAAAAGCCAATATTAGATCCTTTACATATCTCATATTTCGGATTTTCCCTTTCCTTCACAAACCAACTGATTAAATTACAGTCAGGCTGCTTAATTAATTCTGGTTTAAATTTTATTCGTCCCAATTTTCCCATATATATATTTTTTTAAAATAAGATACATAATAATATAATATGATAATTCTTTTATTTTTATAAATATTATATCCTTTTTTTTAATTTTTTTGTAATTATGTAAGATGATATTTTTTTTTATGTTAAGTAAAAATTTTTCTTATGTTTATAAATTTAAAATTTTAATTTGTTGGTTAAATTTACATTAGAAATTAATTTGGATTTTTTTTTTTTAAAAAACAACTTGAAATGCTTGGTTTCATAATATTAAGGAGTTCAGAGGTTAATGTGTTATTTTGACGACTTCATAAAAATTTAATGCCCCGTGTGTTTATTGTTCTGTTGACTTTGCATCCACTCGTCTTTCTTTCCCGACCCGTTTACCCACCCTCCCGGAGAATTCAAAATAAATAAATAAATAAGGCAATAGCGAACGAAAGGCAGATAGTCTGTTGTCAAAATAAGAGAGAGAGAAAAAAAAAAAGAAAAAAGTGGGAAAACGTCTGCAGGTTCCGACTTTCTACCCGTTCCATTTTACCGAGAAAACTGGAAGATTTTCCCCGAGAAAATGCAATTCAAAAGCAGTTACAAGGCGGGTTCGATGTTCTCGAATACCTAGTTACTATTCCTGTCTCAGGACGATGAGGTCAGGCCATGACCGGCTCTCGATCCCAATAATTGCATTTTCGATTTCTTTTATTGATGGAACGGGACCAAGCACGCTCGCCGGAGCCGGCGAAGGGACGCGAATTGGAGAAAGTGAAATTGATCGAGTGGGAAGACTTCGAGCAGGAGGTTGCGCGGTTGTGGAGCCTTTCCTCTGCCCTCGGAGAAGCTAAAGAAAAAAAGCTCTGCCTCGAGCAAAGGCTCCGGCCTCTCATTCAGGTAGCGTTATGCTTCATTGGAATTGAAATTTTAATTGTATTGAAATTTTTGTGACTCGTGTTTATCTTGATGAGGATACTGTGTTGTTTGGGGGTTTAGGGTTCTCTGCTTGGAGTTTGATCTCTGTTTGTTTGGTAGGGATAACGCTTGGGGATTCTTCTTGGTCCCGGAGGAATTGGGGAAAATAATTGATATAGAAATGAATATCAAAACGAAAAGTTCCGTTAACCCATACTTTGATTCTATGCAGTTAAAACTTTCTTGGATCCTTCAACATTTATTTTTGTGTCAACCATAATCGTAAGTATCTCATTGGAAGACAAGCTTATAAGCTTATAGGGGAAAAAAAAAAAGTCATGACAGAGAGGAAAGAGTTCCCGTATTTGTTTAGATAGGTTTTCTTGGGTTATTTCTTTTTCTACGTTTCTTCAGTTATACTTATGCAAATGCTACAATCTTTATTTTGTTTTCCTTTCTCTGTCTTGCGAGAGAATGATAGTAGTGGATTTGTGGGAGACGGCATTAATGCCGATTTAGGCCTTTTCTATTGAACCCTACTGCACTGGGTTCCAAGAGACTGATGTTCATCACTAGTTGGATGGTTAAGATTTCTTTACATCAGAAAGATGTGAAGTTATTTTTCCTGGTGCGTGAAGTTATTCAACCTCATTGTCCGGTAGTATGAAAAAAGAAAAATAAAAAAAAAAAGATGTAGAAGTTGAGTTTGCTCTTTCTTTGCTTTTTTTAACGCCGTTTAACTCATTGAATTCTATAATTTTGTTTACTTGCTGAAGTTTTAAGATTAAATAAAAAGCTACATCATGTGGTTTTCAGCAGAACATGGTCATAGTAAAGAAAAAAATTTAAGGTACTTCCTGCATTTATTGGCCCTTATTTCATTAGCCCGCGGACTAGCGGGTGGCAACATGGTGGGCAGGTCAAAGCTGAGTCATTAAACCGATTGAATGAGCTTGAGGAGATGCGCCAGAAATTGGAGGCCAGGAAGTTGGTGACGGAAAGCATGGCAGGGGATTCTAGGGTTTCAGCTGAGGATTCTAAAAAGAAAGAAGAAAGACTTAGTGTTGAAGTTCGATCTCTATTGGTTGCGGGTACTGCTCTTTCTGTAGCTCGTAAGCAACTGCAGGTAATATAATTTATTATGCAATGTGGTATATATTAATTTTAGTTTCCAAATTTGATTCACAAACACTAGTATTGATTTTACTCAATTAATGTAGCTTAAAATTCCATTTAGTTGAAAATTTCCTACAGTAGAATTAATTGTTGGAAAATCAAGTTTAAGCAACTTGGGAGCCAGATACTGATGCTGAGATCTCTGTCACAAAATTTGTTCTTGGCTACAACTGAAATCAACTTACAGCACATCCTTTTTAACTTCTTGCTTTTTTTCAAAGTTTTACAGTTTCAGTCCCTATTTAGGACTATTCATAAGAAAACACTAGAGATACCTGTTTTCTTCTAATTAGTCTTCTACTAATTTCTGCAGTTCTCCAAGGTCACTTTAACAACAGTACCATCCACAAATTTTGGTTGGTGGAGCCCATAGAATATGCAAACTTTAATCCATGTAAACACTATCAAACAGTGAAAAAATAGTTAGTATTCTTAGCATTATTTGATTCTTAATGTTGTGCAATACAATTACTCTTTGTCTTGTCTCCATTTCTTAGATATCACAATTCCTGTGTCAGATTATTTCTTTAGCTATGTTATTGGTTCTCCTCTGCTATAAATGTGGAGATATCTCATACATGCTTTCTTCCTCCCCCTCCCATTCCCCTCAGTGGTTGCTCACAAGCTAGTTTACATCAATTATTTTAGGCTTCTCTTTTAGGTAAACACTTGGTTTTGTGTCTTAGAATGTGTAATAATCATGTTTGTCATGCTAATGCTACAGGAATCAAACAATTGTCTTGCTGGAGAAAGGGGTTATGTTCGTCTTCAGAACTTGCAGAAAATATTGAGGAAGAGGCAACAGTATATGATATCGCAAGTTTCGTTGCTTTTTCCGATAAAGATATCAGCTGGACCTTCTGACGAGCAGGAACTTGAATCATTTCCAAACAGTAGCAGACCAGGTAGTAACATGGTTTAAGAAAACAAAAAACTGTAACTTCAACTGTAGGATTTTCAAATTGTAGAGCTCATAAATGAGAGGAGTCGCATGATATAAGCAATAACCTCCGCTTCCTTTCACCTATTTTGGATTTGTTGGTACCTCGGCATCATCAATTGCTCAAATATGATCTAGATTGATCACAATGAAAAAATGCTTTGAGGCAAGTTTCCTCTCTGTGTAAAAAGTTATTTGGAATGCTTATAAAGCTTCCAGCCACATCATTGTTTTTTAGCATCTTTTTATATAATTATATCTACAGGACCAGATTGTATGTTTTGTATAAGCTTATTATCTTCTCTTAGCCTCCTTGTGTATACTTGTATGTGCAGCTCTGAGGAGAGCTCCTAGAACGGCTAATAGAAGTTTGTGACATTTAGTTCATTGGTTAAGCACAATAAATTTATAAGCTCATTCTTCTATATTTGACTTGTTATTGTTGTTCAATATATACCTGAATAAATATCCAGGGCTTTACCATGTTTATGTTATTTCTTTCTTCTACATGCTGATTTACTTGGTGTGTATGGCATCAGCTTATTTCTACCCCAATGTTGTGCGATTGTTTTGTAGCTGCAGTGCACTTGGAGCATGTTCTTTAAATAATTTATGGTCCTAATAGGGCAATTACAGTTTTTTATAGCTATGTACAAGATAGTTAAATTACATTGCACTGTTACACCATGTGCCGCTCAGTTTTATGGGTGCTTTTTAATTCTTTTCCATTCTGTGTCTTTAGCAGGGAACTGCAGTGGATCTAAACCTGTTAATCAAGGATCTCTGACAATTTTAGGTCTGCATCTGAGTATGGTTCCTTTTACAAAGATGAGCTTTTTTGCCAATAAGGAGGAGTTCCAAAGGTCTGCACGTGCCTTGGGATATGTTGCACATGTGCGCTTCCCCTCTTCTCCTTCGCATAATCTTACCAGATAATATATCTCTGCTTTGCATGCTTTGTGGATCATTGTTTCAACTAGATTTCTGTTGTTAAGTTTTATGCTTAGAATTGACTTTTAGGATTAGATGATATGCTTAACACTTGACCCTTTTTGTTAATATTGATCATAATATTGCATCATTAGTTTGCCTTTGTTCTTTCTTCTTGAAGAGGATGTCTGACTGGCTTCCTTCTATCAGAAAATATTGTTGCATAAATGGGTTTTCTATTGTGATTTTACATACTAATGCATAAATAATTGACTAGCATTGGATAACCTATTTCATTTACCCTGGGATCCGTTGCAGGCTGTCTCTCTCATAACTTCTTATTTACAAGTTCCTTTGCGTTACCCTTTGCGCTTGGGAGGGTCTCATTCTTTTGTTAATGACTTTGCACCTTCGATGGAGCCTACATCTTCTGATTTGTCATCAAATGCAATGACTGATGCAAATGCTAAGCCTGTTGAGTTTCCACTCTTTCTAGAAGGTCAAGATACTACACGGGCAGCTTATGCAGTATTCCTGTTAAACAAGGTAACAGCTCATTGGATTTTGATAGTGTTCGGTTTTCAAACTCAGGAAGTTTTGGATGTTTTCATTTAGCGACTGTCACTACTTGTTTGGGAAAGAAAAATAACTTCAGCACAATAATTGAAGATCTTCCAATCAAGCAAATATTCGGCAATACAGGATATATTATCGTGGCATGTAATTGTTTTTCGGTAAAAAATTTATCCATCTCTGTCTTTACTCTCAGTCTTCATATTTGAGGCAGCAGGGTAAGGCAGACAATTAAATTATTCTTTTGTTTTGTAAAGCTAAGAAGCCTCAAAACGGGAATTTTCAATTTATCCAAATTAGAATATGAGAGGTTATGTGGCAAGGATCTAAAGATGCTTGAAGTGCTAGAGAATCTTTTAGTGTTGTATGTGATCTCTAAAGTCACCAAGCTCTGTCCCTTTTTCTTCTTTTTGTCTTCTCAAACTGTGCAATTGTGGACGGGAAGAATTTAGAGCCAGGGGCAAGCAGAATGCTCGCTAGCACATCTGGCTACTATTCAAATTTAATGTGCATTTTTCTTTTCAATTTTTTCCTTTTTGTTGTTGGCATTGGGTTCACCCAATTAAATGGCATGTCGCTTCTTTTTCTTGGTACTATATTTTTGTGTCTTCACCTGAGTAATTTAACTGTTTTCCTGTGTTTGAAGGATTTGGAGCAGCTTTTGAATTACATCGGAGCACAGAGTTTAGGACCACGCCGTGTACTAGCTAATTTGAAGGAACTTATACGTAAAATTCAGTCCGCAGAGTTTCTAGAAAGTTGACCTTTTTCTTCTCTGTAAATGTTTGCTTGTCTTACACGGGTGCCAATTTTTCGTGCAGCACCTTCAATTGATTCTTGCAGATTATAGGTTAATTGATAGAAGCCAATGTTAGTGTGGAAATTCCTTTTCAGAATTCCAATTCAACTCTTGGTGCGTGTGCTCGAAGTTTTTATATCTGGTCAAAAAGGTGTTAAAACACACTTTAAACCTTTCTGGATTCGTAACTCTCTCTCTCTCTCTCTCTCTCTCTCCTGTGGAGATTCACCGACCACGTGAGGCCAGGGATGCTCGATCCAAACTAACCTCTAATATTTAGATTAAGAGGTTGCCGTAGCTTTGATTCATGGCAGCAAAAGTCAAATATAGTGTTCCTCTGGCATGCCCCTGCAGAAGGTGTTACGTTCAAAAAATCCAAAATAATTAATTGAGTCTGCATTTAGAGCATTTGCAAATGCCAAGTAAGTAGCCCTTAGGTCTAAAGATACGATTGCGTTTGTGCCCGTTTTCCTGAGCCGTAAACTTAGTCCCGGCAATTTAAACGAGAGAATGCACGCTCCATGCTAGGCATCGCGTGATCCTTAGCATTTTTGGGTTCAACGCTGGGAATTTTTGAATATGAAAAACTGCACTTCACGCGATGCTTCTCCGCAGGGTGTATGAGCCGTATTGTGAGTAACTCTCCTATTAACCAACACCAGACGACCAATTGATTTCTATTTTTCCGTTAATTTTAAATTTGAACTACACAACTGATGAGCCTCTCTTCTCTGGTCTCGTCAAAGCAATTATTCTGTCCTCCTTTTCCTTATCACAATTCACAAATTAATAGCCTCAAGGCGGAAATCAAAATCCCAAAGATGGAAAGTTCATGCCAACGTCGCTCTCGTACGACTCATGACTCCGGAAGGAATAATCGTCGAGGAGAAAATGGGGGCACTTAGCATCCGTGTAGTGGCCATTAGTTGATATGCCGAATGATGCACTTGCTCGACATGAAGGTTCAGATCAAATATAGGCTCCTCGTATGTATATTTACTGTTTTTTTTTTTTTTTTTTTCTATTTCTTTTTGTCTTCGCATCAGAATTTGCATCATCTCTACTGTCCTTAATTTTTTTTTTTTTTTTTAAGCTTTCAGACATTTTTATTATGAGTGACATAAACTTTTATTTCCTTATACTTTATAATAATGCCACTTTTATCAATTATTATTTTGTCCATTTTGTTCTCTTCTTTAAGCCCCTTATCCAAAAAAGTTTTTGGTATTCTATAAAAAATTTGTCTGACATTTAGATACTTCAACAACTTAACTGCTATATTTTCAATATCCCGATAACTAAAAATGTCTACCTCAACACGTCGTTCTGCTGCCTCTTTCATAATGTATTTATGGGTCATGAATTAAAATTTCACCGTGTATATTTCCGTCGCAGTCATTCATCCTAAAAAGAAAAAAGAAGATATGTTAAGTTTCAAATCTTATAAAAAAAATTCTTTTATTTTGTATTTATAAATTTTATAGAAGTAGATAAAAACACAGCATACCTAAAACATATAAGCTCTTAGAGGTCACTAGCAAGTAAGAAAGTCTCACTGTTTATTGTTCTTAAAAAAAAGTTCAGCATGTCTGTATATGATCTCTTATTCTCAATTACTAAAAAATACTAAAAAAAAATATTAAAATTTTTCATTAAAGTAGTTAAAATCAAATTTATAAAATGAATGTTCAAATATTCTGTGATCTCAATACCTTATTAAACAGCAAACATAACGAAACTAAACGCAATTTTATGTTAAAAAAAAAAATCTACGAATTTAGTCTATTTAAGATGTTTATGTCAACATTATTATTTAATTAACAGATATATAATGTGGTCCCAACAAATGATAAAAACTAACTATTGTATAAATTTTAGTTCAGTCACACAGGAAAATAAATTAATATACTTTTCAAATCCTTTAATTCAATAAACCAGAGAGGAAAATATTAAAAAGTACCATTGAGATTTTATCTTATTTATATCCTTTAAAATTTTAAATGTTTTGCAAACTTAATTATATAAATTTAGAAGACACCCTCTCTACATATATATGAATAACACATTAAGAATACTTGAAATTGACGAGGCTTTTCACTCATCTCTTCAATCTAAAACGACTTTTTGACGGAAATAAAGATTTTCAAATTTTGGCTAAGTATTGATATAACAAACTAAAAAGATAGAAAAAAAATTAAAAATACAAATCTCTTCAATGAAAATTGAGATTACGATTGCTGGAGTTATTTGATTGATGGGTTGTTCCTTTTACTCTCTTTTTTTTTTAATAAAAAAAAAATAAAAAAAGGCGACAAAGATTGTGAATCTAGGCTTAGAAATTTTTGTGTGAAACATGTGTGCATTACGTAGATTTGATGACGAGATACGGTAGTTTAATCTTTTTTTATTATTATTAATTTATATCTAGTTAAATTATAATTTTTAATAATTTGATCAAATTCTATCAACAGAAGAATTCAGTTGAAAAAATTTAATAAAGTATAAAATTAAATTAAAAAATTTGAAAATATAAAATTCAATTATAAAAGTTTTAAAAAATTAAGAACTAATAAAATGGACATCTCGGGTCTTTTGAGGACCCATGAAACGCAACGACCGTGTTAGGCCGTTCATGTGTTCGCACTCGTTTCAGGTTTCAAGAGGTGTGACAATAATCTAATCTAATGGTTTCAAGAGCAAAATCATATGACCAAATCGGATTATTTTCTATATTAGAAAACGATTTACATCTTCTGGTCACGCACGAAAAGGAAAGGACTGAAACGGTTGTTCAAAATTTCATGGTTTTCTTTCTGATCAAAACACAGAACACTAATCGTACAACTTAAAATATTAATCCAATTCCATCCGATGATGTCAACATACAACTATAATTAAAAACCTTATAAAAGGGGAAAAGGAACTGGGGTTTTACGGGAATCCAACTACGAAAATCAAAATCGAAGCGAAAATTTTTAGTTATATTAAATTAAAAATTGAAATTTTCAGTTAATTAGAGTCTTGATTTTAATCATATTGAATAACCAAAAAATTAAAAATTCTAATTTAAATATAAAAATACATTTATTTGTTATTGATAATTATATTAATAATATTTTTTTTTATTATCAAAACAAAAAATAAAAATATATGTACAATAAAATTTTAGTTTTATTTGATTGACCACGATTTTTCGATACTAAAAACTAAAAAAATTTTAGTCTTTCTGTTTAGCTAACTAATTATAAAATCACTTTGATTAATCGAAAATTCAGCTTAATTTTTTTTCGAGTTTTTTCCCAATTTTTTCGAACACACCGGGAAAGGGGAAAAAACAAGACAAAGACATCACTCGTTTCCCCGGAAGTGGCGGTGTTTTGAATTTCAATTCTTTACTTTTTGGAGGCCACCAAAACTTGTGGTACGCGCGGTGTCTCCTTCGGTTCGAAGAACGCGACGTAAAAATCTTTTCTTTTTTTTTTTTTTTCTTCTTTTTGTAATTTTGTTTTGACTTCCGAGTTTTCCAAAATACAAGGGAGTGGCAGTCTTAAAAGTTTTTGAGTAGCCAACTCAGAAGGCTGATACTACAATGGAGAAGGCAAATTCATCTTTAATGAACAAAAGATGTTGGTACATTAGCCCATGTATCGATCACCCTTTAAAGAGTCCACTGCATCTTTAATGTCAATATGTATTAAACTAGACTTTTAATTAAATAAAAAAAAAGTTAAAAATGTTTTCGGTTATAAATTAAGATTCAAATTTCCTAAAACATTCAAAATTAAACGAGATTCCTTTTTCTTTCTTTTTTTTTTTTCCTAAAAATGATTACGTTAGCACAGGACAGACCTCTCAAACAGCCATCACTGCAAGGTAATCACTGAGATTTGTGAGGATTATTTTATGGGTGTCCTCTGTTATTAACTCACCCGAATAAAATAGACTTCCCCCTGTGTTCTCTGGAACTTTTAAAGTTGTGGCTCAAACCAGATTCAGTGGAAGCGAGAGACTCGGAGAGTGCAGGCAGGTCTGCTTTGCATCTGCTGCGGACTGAACGCGCAACGGGTAGGACTAGACGGCACAGAGCAGTTGTGATTCAGAAAAAGGCGACCTGGAAACTTATTCATTATAATAATTGATAATTGATGTTTTCGAAAGACGAGTCTCGAGAGGATTGAATTTCGGACAAAAATCCTTCTCTGTCTCGCGTGCTTTTTATTCTTCTATGTATTCCTTTATTTTCTTATAGCAATCACTCTTATTTTTTAGAATAAAAATTTGAATTATTTAAAATGACATTATATTTTATTAAAAAAAATGACGTAACAAAAAAAAATTACATGAAATTAAAAAAACTGAACATAGATCAAGAGAAGTTAAAACGACTCGCATCTCAAAAATAACTGTTTCGGTTTACATTATTTTGATTCCGAAGGCCGGGGTATATAAATTAAAGAGGCATATACTTTAGGTTCATGAGAAAGGGCTTTTAGGGCGTTGAAAAAACAAATGTTAAAGAGATGTCCTAATGGCTAAGATATCTTCGTGTGAAGGACTCTAACGTACGTTTTGGGGCAAAAAAAAAAACAAATGCAAAGAGAGGGTGGCGAGTGTGTCTTAATGGCAGGATGCGCAGAGTTGCTAGCCAATC
Organism: Bruguiera parviflora; assembly: GCA_019804595.1. NCBI lineage: Eukaryota > Viridiplantae > Streptophyta > Magnoliopsida > Malpighiales > Rhizophoraceae > Bruguiera > Bruguiera parviflora. Next base: position 5,040,025 of record CM034046.1, read on the forward strand.
AATCTGCAGCAGCCAACGATCGGTAGGCCGGCAAAGGCGTGTAGAACGGCCGCGGCGTCCGTTAGGCTAATGGTGAATTTTGGGTAACACAGGTTATATCTAGGGTTCTTTTCTAGATTTAAACAGTTATGTCTCTTAATTTGATAATTACACATAAATATTTTTTAATAAACAGACGTTTATATACTCGATACTTTATCTAATTTATAGATATAATTATGAGTTGATTTGTATTTGAAGAAGAATCATTTATTTTTAACTTTTAAGGAGGCTAACATCGCTAAATGTTATATAAATACATATTTGATTTGGTAAATAGTTACCGGTTGAAATTATAATTGATTTTGGTAAATAGTTAATATTGTTACTCGTTTGAGAGTTGATAAAAAAAATTAAATTCATGAATTTTAAAAAATAATATTATATATATATATATTTTTAAAATTATTAAGAGATAAAGTAATTTTTCTCTTTATTATATTAATATAAATATATTAAAATTAATTTTGTATTGTTGAGATAAAAAAATTAAAATATTTAAATTAATGTGTAAGATAATTTTAATAAAATATTATATATTATAATATTTTAAAATTTTAATTAAACATATTAATTGAAAAGAATTATTTCAAAAAATACAACATATTTTTTTAAATTAATATGATGTGTAGAAAATCACTTAAAAGAATTTTTTTTATTTTTTAAATAAGCTATATCTCCCTTTCTCTTTCTTTTTTTTTTTTTTTTTCCTTGGGATCATTGTGTTGTTTTTCACTCGCAATAATTTATAATTTGTCATTATTTATTTTTTACCATGTGCACTAGTTCTGTTCATCCAACTTCACCCATCTATTTATATTTATATACAACATTATATATAATATAATATTTATTTAAGAAAAAGAAAATTATTATTTTATTTTTTAAATTTAAATTATTTTTGTTAAGATGACAAAACTCTCAAAATAATTAATTATATAATATTCTTGATTTTTTATTTAAAATATTTAGTTTAATACTACAAATTTTAAATATAAAAATTATACTTTATATAATATTTTGATATATAATTAATAAATTTATTATTAATTATCATTAAATAATTAATTAACTTATTATTTTTTTAATTATAAATTTAAATTAACAATTAATTAACTTTTTTATTTATCTAATTAAAATAATTACTTTTTCATTATTTTTCTATCATAATTATTATGAACTTACTTACTTTTATATAGTCGCTGTTGAAAGTAGCAAGAACCATTGGTTGTGATTACTCCTAAAGATCCTAACATAGTTAAATGTTATATAAATATATATTTGATTTGATAAATAGTTATTAGGTAAAATTATAATTGATTTTGATCAATAGTTAACATTGTTACTCATTTGAGAGTTTGTTTTTTTTTTAAATCAAATTTATGAATTTTAAAAAATTATAATATAAATATTTTCTTTTTAAGAATTATTAAAAAATAAAATAATTTTTTTATTCTGTCAATATAAATATATTAAAATTAACTCCATATTATGAGAATATTTTATATTTATTGAAAATGTAAAGTAAAAATATTAAAATTAATGTATAAGATAATTTAAATAAAATATTATATATTATAATATTAAAGAATTTTAATTGAGTATATCAATTAAAAAGAATTATTTCAAGAAAGTATTTTATGAATTAAAATAATGCATAGAAAAACACTTAAAAAATTTCTTTTATTTTCTAAATAAACTCGATCCTCCATTTCTCTCTCTCTTTTTTTTACCCTATTTCTTCTCACTCATGACAATTCATAATTTACTATTATTTAATTTTTTGTCCTATGCGAGAGTGCTATCTACCCAACTTCACTCATCTATTTATGTTTATGTACAATATTATATAAAATATAATATTTGTTTAAGAAAAAAAATTATTATTTTATTTTTTTAATTTAAATTT
>CM034046.1:5054146-5116887 GCA_019804595.1 Bruguiera parviflora
TTTATTAATATATAAGAATAAATGAACGTTATTATAAGAAAGAAATTTATCCCTAGTCACTATTACAGAAATTTGTAATATAGGCTGTAAAGGCTCATTCAAAATACAAAGAGTATTGACTATTATAAAAAGATGAAAATTATCATGATTAAGGTGACTGTAGAAGAAGACCATCAAGGCACCAAAATTTGTTCTTTGGCTACAACTGAAAACAACTTACAGCGCATCCCTTTTAACTTCTTGCTTTTTTTCAAAGTTTTTACAGTTTCAGTCCCTGTCACTAGAGATACCTGTTTTTTGTCTAATTAGTCTTCTAACTAATTTTTGCGGTTCTCCAGGGTCACTTAAACAACAATACCATCCAAAAATTATGGCTGGTGGAGCCCACAGAATATGTAAACTTTAATCCATGTAAACACTGTATCAAACGGTGAAAAAATAGTTAGTATTCTTAGCATTATTTGATTCTTAATGTTTTGCAATAAAATTACTTTTTGTCTTGTCTCCATTTCTTAGATATCACAATTCCTGTGTCAGATTATTTCTTTAGCCGTGTCATTGGTTCTCCTCTGCTACAAATGTGGAGATATCTCTTACATGCTTTCTTCCTCCCCCTCCCATTCCCCTCAGTGGTTGCTCGCAAGCTAGTTTACATCAATTATTTTAAGCTTCTCTTTTAGGTAAACACTTGGTTTTGTGTCTTAGAATGTGTAACAATCATGGTTGTCATGCTAATGCTACGGGAATCAAACAAGTGTCTTGCTGGAGAAGGAGTTATGTTCGTCTCCAGAACTTGCAGAAAATATTGAGGAAGAGGCAACAGTATATGATATCACAAGTTTCGTTGCTTTTTCCAATAAAGATATCAGCTGGACCTTCTGAGGAGCAGGAACTTGAATCATTTCCAAACAGTAGCAGATCAGGTAGTAACATAGTTTAAGAAAATAAAAAACTGTAACTTCAACTGTAGGATTTTCAAATTCTAGAGCTCATATATGAGAGGAGTCACGTGATATAAGCAATAACTTCAGCTTCTTTTCACCTATTTTGGATTTGTTGGTAACTTGGCGTCATCAATTGCTCAAATATGATCTAGATTGACCGCAATGAAACAAAGCTTTGAGGCAAGTTTCCTCTTTGTGTAAAAAGTTAATTGGAATGCTTATAAAGCTTCCAGCCGCATCATTGTTTTTTAGCATCCTTTTATATAATTATATCTACGGGACCAGATTGTATGTTTTGTATAAGCTTATTGTCTTCTCTTAGCCTCCTTGTGTATACTTGTATGTGCAGCTCTGAGGACACCTCTCAGAACGGCTAATAGAAGTTTGTGACATTTAGTTCATTGGTTAAACACAATAAATTTTTAAGTTCATTCTTCTATGTTTGACTTGTTATTGTTGTTCAATATATACCTGAATAAATATCCAGGGCTTTACCGTGTTTATGTTGTTTCTTTCTTCTACATGCTGATCAGCCTATTTCTACCCCAATGTTGTGCGATTGTTTTGTAGCTGCGGTGCACTTGGAGCATGTTCTTTAAATGATTTATGGTCCTAATAGGGCAATTACAGTTTTTTATAGCTATGTACAAGATGGTTAAAATACATTACACTGTTACACCATGTGCTGCTCAGTTTTATGGGTGCTTTTTAATTCTTTTCCATTCCCTGTCTTTAGCAGGGAACTGCAGTGGATCTAAACCTATTAATCAAGGATCTCTGACAATTTTAGGTCTGCATTTGAGTATGGTTCCTTTTACAAAGATGAGTTTTTTTCACCAATAAGGGGGAGTTCCAAAGGTCTGCGAGTGCCTTGGGATATGTTGCACATGTGCGCTTCCCCTCTTCTCCTTCGCAGAATCTTACCAGATAATATATCTTTGCTTTGCATGCTTCATGGATCATTTTTTCAACTAGATTTCTGTTGTCAAGTTTTATTTTTAGAATTGACTTTTAGGACTAGATGATATGCTTAGTATTTGTCCCTTTTTGTTAATATTGCATCATTAGTTTGCCCTTGTTCTTTCTTCTTGAAGAGGTCCGTCTTACTGGCTTCCTTCTATTAGAAAATATTGTTGCAAAAATGGGTTTTCTGTTGTGATAAGACATACTAATGCATAAATAACTGACTAGCATTGGATGATCTATTTCATTCACCCTGGGATCCATTGCAGGTTGTTTCTCTTATAGCTTCATATTTACAAGTTCCGTTGGGTTACCCTTTGGGCAAGGAAGGGTCTCATTCTTTTGTTAATGACCTTGCACCTTCGATAGAGCCTACATCTTCTGATTTGTCATCAAATACAACGACTGATGCAAATGCTAAGCCTGTCGCGTTTCTACTCTTTTGATTAAGGATAATAAAGTAAATAAAAGGTTATTTTTAGGATCAATAAATGACTAAAAAAATAATATAAAATTTAAAAATTGATGAGAATAATTTTTTTTATTTAACAAAACTTAATTAGATACATTAGTATATTTTAATTCTTATTAGATATAGATACATTATTATTTCTTTTTGTAAATAAGAGATAATTGTTGGTTGACTTATGTGTAAATCAATCATGACAAATACTTTATATTATTTGCAAAAGAAAATAATAGTGTATTTATATTTAATAGTAATTAAAATATATTAATGCATTTAATTAAACTTTGTTAAATTATATAAAAAAAAGTTCATTAATTTTTTAATTTCATGTTATTTTTTGTATTTTTTTTTATTAAATATGATTTGAAAATATTTTTATTTTCAAGTAAGTTATAAAAAATCATTATAAAAAATTAAATTTTTATGAAATACTTATTAAAAATTAAAATATAAAAAATTATTATTAAAAAATAAATAATCAAAAATTCATTTTAATTAAAAACAATAAGATAAATAAAAAATTATTTTTAGCACCCACCACTTCCAACAAGTAACTAATCGACAAAAAAAAAAAAAAAACGAGACGAAAAAAGAAATAGAAAAACACAATGGCTTAATGTTTTGATTGAAACATTTTCTTTTTATTTTGCAAGTGCACAACTTGACTGGGTAACCTCACATATAAATAAAGAGTTTTTGTCGATAAGCAAAAATTCTTCCATAACGATAAAGAAAATTACCATTAAAAAAAAAAAATTCTAGTACCCAACATTCCAATGTATAACAAATGAAAAACGCTACCTCATGGTCTTAATAAGGAGTGGCGAAGGATTGACCCAGCCTTCTCACTTTCTTTCTTTCTCTTTTAAAAGTTTATTTATCTGTTTCTGAAATTCCAAAAGAACCGACTCTTTGCACTGATATTAACAAATGACTGAAAAAGTATCCGTAAAGGCTACGAGAGAATGACTGGATCATATAAAAGCTACTCCTTTGCTTGTCCTTTTACTGATCAGTCAGTTTATTTACTTCTACCGTCCAGTCAACCGAGTCAACAAATACTGGGATCGGTTTGTACTTTTTTAAGATAATTCTGAAGACCCCAAGGGGTTGAGCCACCCACGCAGAAGTTCGTGTCCCAAACATTTATGAATTTAAAGTAACCTATCAAAAGTATTTTTTGTTTTATTCGAAAATGATTTTACATCTATTACATTTAAAAATTAAAGTAAAAAATATGATGCATAAAACATTTAGAGTTTATTTTTTTTTTTATTAACGTATCTATACTATTTATTGCATCTTTCATTCTTTAATAATTCTTTAAAATAAAATATATAATCATAAAATTAAAATATTTTTAATGAAAGAAATTGATAGACTGAAACAGTATAATTTATTCATTATATGCCTCAAACATACCCCACGTACTTTTTAATTTTTGATGCTATCATCTTTACCTCGTTGCAACAACGACTACACTTATATTTTTCAAAATAAGAACTTAACTTAATTTAAAGTGTCATTATATTTTACAAAGCGAACGCATAACAAAAAGAATAGACGAAATTAAAAAATATATGTATATAATATAATAAACAGACATAGATGAAAATACATTGTAATTAAAATGACTCACACGGTATTCCAATTTTGTTGGAGTGCTTTATTGGGTATTAATGTCGAGGGGTGGTCTCTGGGGAACGTTGTCGTATGGTTTGAGAAAGCGAGGTGGGTATGAGAGAGATGAGTGTCGGTGATGACATTAAAGACAGAGACGGACGGACTGTAAGTAGAAAAGTGGTGGCCGCCGAGTGAGAATAAGAACATGTTACATTTTTCTGTGTGGATTTAGTTTGATCTTTGTCGTGACGAGGAAATCAATGTAATGTCCCTTTTTTTTCTTTTCTTTTAAAATGCTAGATTATTAAATTTTTTTAATTTATTTATAATATCATAATTAAGAAGTACTATTTTAAATTAATTATAAAAAATAAAAAATAAATAAATAGTATTAAATATTAAAAAATATTTTATTATGAAAATTATATATCAATATTTTTATAATATATTTGATTATCTTATTATTACTTAATTAAAATTTACTATAAATAAATATAAAGAAATAAATATATATTTTTATTTTTCAATTTAGCTAATATACAATTAAATACAAATTAAAATTATCACAAAAAAATTGTTTTTGCATATAAATATAAATTATTTCGACAGAAAATAGAGTGTAAGTTGTCTGTATTTTAATACAAATGACTTGGGCGAAAAATTGAAAATGCTTAGTACCACCCACCCAGCTCACATGTGACGAGAGGCAGATGCCTAGTTGGGCAACTTAATTCGGGATTAAGATCAGTTAGATTGTAATTGCTCAATAAGGACAAACACAGTGTCAAGAGTTAACAGACAAAATTTAATTTTCTGGAGTCTACAAAAGCGCACAACGTTGCCAAAATCCTAGGGTATTGCCCCATGCGTCTTCGACCGCAAAAATAGAGGGGAAGAAGGCTGTCCAACACGTTGGGGTGCCTTTGGTTCGGACATCGGTGGGAGCTCCATGATTGATAAAGAACTACCTCTTGGTAGCCGAGGTATACATCCTTAAACACTGCTGTCGCGTCACACGCATGTATACATTCCAGTACTGTCTTGTCTGCATGCGTACGGAATGGATCTTAACCTAGCCAGCTCGCGAAAAATACACACAAAAGAGCATGAGAGGGAGGAGAGGAGGAAGAAGAAGAAGAAGGTAGCATGACTTCCTCACCCGCCTCTCCATCGGAATCAGCTCACCATAATCCCGGCACCTCCCTATCCTCAGACCACGGGCTACCGACCGAGTCGCTAGTTTCGGGCCAACACAACCTTCCGATTGAAATCAATCAAAGGTTTAGAACTGAATTTATACTTATCCCCACGGTCGCGAGCCATCCATAAAGCTTCATCAAAAGGATAAATGAATCTATTTTCAAATAAAGATAAGACACGACCACTTCCGTAGAACTCCATAAAACTTTAACCACCTGCACAGACAAAATGCATCGGGGCAAAAATGCCACGTAGAGGCACTGAGAATTTTATTTTATTTTATTTTTTCTTTTTAGAGTAAAATTGCACGTGATAATGGCTAAAATATAAAAAGTCAATAGCATGAAATTCGTAGCTTAAATTTGTATTCTATTCGACTGTTTCTGTTTTTTTTTTTTTTTGGGGTCAAGACGCAATATTTTTGTAATATTATGCTTCAGCTTGGCAAAATTAGGGACTGGGCTAGGCCCCCGGCGGCAGCTCAGCCCAACTTGAAATCAGCAACTCTCCCTCATCTAATAAACTAAAATGTCTGAAACTGCGTGGGCCTCTCCGTCTCTCTGTCTGAGACGACACCCACAATGGCCACGATCGCCGCTCGCTCCGTCAGCGCGCGTTCAGCCAGGCGCTTCTTCTCCTCTTCCGCGAGCAGCGGCAGCAGCCGCCGCAACAACCACCAACAGACGCACAACTTCTTGGAACCGAACTCATTTATCGGGAGCTGGGAGGCGCCGAGCAACCCGAAGGCGGCGCAGGCTAAGCTCGCGGTCCTGAGAAAGGACTATGCGCAGCAGGTGAAGGAGTTGCGAAAGGATTACATGGTGGAAACGGAGTCGTTGCGACTCGAGAAGCAGAGGAAGGAGGAAGCCAGAATTGAGGCCATTAGGGCTGCAAACGAGGAGCGTAAGAAGATCAAGGCGGAGGCCGCCAAAGTTAAAGCCCTCGAACGCAAAATCGCCGAAGAGGAGTTTCGCCGGGCTCTAGTACGCTCTCTGTCTCTCTCAAGCACACACGCGCACACACTTTTTAATGGCAGATGTTAAAATCTAATTGAATAAATCAAGCATGAGAATAAATATCCATAGCATAATGCAAGAAGCTTGGCAATTCGCAATCCGAGTCGGAACTCCTGTGTGAACCTCAGCGCATCTCAGTCTGAAGTGTTCAGCCTTAGAAATGTTAATTATCTGTCTTTGGAAAAGAATGGACAAATAATTTCTGTGCACTTACTTAATTGTTCTCCAATATTCATTTCATTGATGAGAAATAGTCTAAAGCGTTGAAACGCGAAGAATATTGGAGAAAACTATAACAGGAAGATGTTTGTCAAAATCACGAGAGGGAGAAAAGTGATGAAGATAAACCCTAGTCAACATTCCTTTTTATTTGTAAGAAAATATGGGGAAAGATTGCAACAACAAATTAAAAAAAAAAAAGAGGGATAAAACATTTTAAATACTTCTGAACATCTATAGATGGTTATCGGGTTTTTGAAAGAAGTTAGCCATCTGCGTATTTTTTGCCCACCGTTCTTTTCATTTATGATTTATGCACTGCTAGAGAGCCAGCAAACTCATTTTTCCGCAACACTGACCTTTCTTTCTTCTTTGTATAAGTTAAGTTTGTTAAAGGGCTAATTTGCAGTGCCAGTGCATTCTGAGGCCATGGAATTCAAAAATATGTGCATTCCCAGAATAATTCAAAACTTAGGCTACCAAATTGCATGTTCATTCGCAATGTGCGGTATCTTTGACTTGACCTGCAATCTTGCTTTACAGTAATGAGATCGCAGTTATTATTTCTTCCAGAACTCTCACTTTCTATCCTGACAGGTTCCATTCTTTCATTCAACGACTAAGTTCTTGTTTTCTCATCTGCTTTAGGATGCGGTTTAGGATTCCATCCCTTCTTCCTATCTCAAGCTCATATGTGTGTTCCTGTACATATAAATGTCTTTTATGGCTTGATATATATTCCAACTGCCATATGTGCCCCACAGTTTTTTATATCAGCGTTCTGCTTTGTTGGCCGTCGTCAATCTTATGCTGATTAGTTTGATGTGTACCTATGTAGTTGAAAGAGAGAGCTGAGAAGCTTGAACTCTGGAGGACAAGAGAAACAATGAGGGAAGAGAAGAAGAAAGAGTCGAAGGAACTGTTGCGCCGACAGAGTTCTATGTGGATTGATGAACGAGAATTGGAGAAGAAGATATTGGAAGCCATAGTTGATTCCACACCACTCTGAGTCCACTCCACTTATCATCTATGCATCTGATTTTTCCATCTGTTTTTGATAAAATGAAATTAGCATGGCTTGAGTATGTCTCCATCAAATCGGAAGAACCTATGTAAAACACTGGCGACTCTGACTTGGGCAAAATCATGATTCTGAGATTGGCGTTTCTTCATGTTTTTCTTTTCCTGTTTTTCTCAAAATATTATAATTTCATTGCCCGGCGGATTGCTTGGTGCAAAAAATGCACAATAGTTGGGTATCCTCTTTTTTTTATCCGATTCTAGTTGTACTGGCGTTGTTTCAATTACGAGAAAAGATAACAGGGAATTCAGTCTGACTCAACAAAACATGTTTCTTTAATTGAGCTGCATTGACAACCAGGCCGTCTGGCAGCTGAGGCTTAGAAGTGTTCCTCGAAAAATCTCGTTGTATTCATCTTGCGAGGTAAAGCTGTGTGTTTTAACTCATGTCGATGCCTTAATGAAGAGTGGGAATCGTATGGTCTGACTCCAGCAGTAAAGACTCTTGCATGGTGAGTATATATTTGCACGGCAACAAAAAGGATCTCATCCCGTTTCATTACGAAACTGAAACAGAAGTTTGGGTCAAATTCTGAGAGCCTCTTTGGTCGGGGTTTTGGGGTCTTGGGATAGGGGAGATTGCCAGCGACACAAAACCTGTTAGCCCCTTCAGTCGCTAGCACTCGGAAATTTTCTGACGGACGGACTATATCTTAAAATGTCATTTTATATCGACAATCCAAGATATGTAGCAAATGCGTACGCCCCTTCAGTCGCTCGCACTTGTTTCGGGTTTCAAGAGCAGAGGCAATAATCTAATATTTCCAACTGCGAAGTCATGCCGCCAAAGCTTCAACTCAATGTGGAGTGAAATTTCGGGAGGCTTTCAATACAAAGCCTCGCAAGCTTGCTAACAACTGGCCTTCCTCTATTATCTATATGTCGGTAAAATCCTCCTGATGCATTCTCTCGCCGTTGCCCTTTTACTGTCCCTTCCCTATTTCTTACTTCTCCATATTCTTCTTTGTCTTCTCCTCTATTTATACGTGTATCTAACAAATAAAATGAAACTGACAATGAGAAGGAAGGAAAGAGAGCTGACAGTCTTGGAAGTTTTTGAATGGGCCAACTCAGGAGGCCGTCGTAAGTATACGAGGAAAAAGAAAATTAATCTTTAATGATATATATATATAGATCAACCCATTCCACACGTATGAACACAATCTCCTGTTGTCCTTTCGTTCTTTCCCTCTTACCCGTGAAAACTGGTAAATGGGAGTATACGGGAACATTATCATTAGGCGTCACGCTAACGTACCGTATAAGTCCACTTCCACTTCAAATTAATTTTGTCCAGTTTAACATGTATTTTTTTAGACTTTTAATCAAATAAAAAATAAGAAAAAGAATCAAAGTTACAAATTAAAGTTAAAACTTCTTGAATCATTCTAAATTAACAAGATTTATATTTTTATTCCCTAAAATTAGTTAAGATTTAATTTCTCATTTTCCTTTCAATTTTGATTCTCTCTAATTGTGTGACGTCCAACATTTTTCCCAGAGAATCAAGGTTGTAGACTGCTACAAATTTGCAATATCAACAAGGAACCATGCCTGCAACTTCTTTGCCCTTCATTGTCTGTAAGCGTCTGAAACCAACCATAGCCATGTCTGTTAAAACTGATCTGTAGTGTTAGCCTGTCGAGGTAATTGTCAAGTGAAGGCTTGAAGGTAAACATGCTAATGTGCAATCTGAGCCGCACGGTTTAAATGGGTGGACACCGGCTGAACTGAGTAACAAATGGGGTCTCCACATTATTAATCACCTCGCTGAATCCATTCATTATCCTAATTGAGATGGTAATTTCTGCCATATCGCAAGCCAATATATCTAACACTTCTTCACTTCTCACGCTAGTAAAGAGCAAGTTTTCATCATTTGTTATCAGTGAAAATCAGTTTTACATTAAATCATAATGAAGTGGCAAGTAGAAATAAATTGACAAAAAAAAGGCAAAAAGGTGCCTTTTATTCTTCCTCACTATTCAATAGCTTAAGGGATCTAACTTATCGAGCCACTATGAATGGATGCAACCTTGCATACACCAGCAGAAGTGGTGAATGGAATATCTTTGTAACAGGCTACCAGCTCTGCACTAGTTTGCAAATCGACTTGTAGAGTCTCCCAGAACTTCCTCTTGGGATTTAAGACATCATCAGGCTCGCCCTCAAACCCAGGGAATGTAACTCTCTCCCCCACAACAGCAGATTGGGGTGGCTCAACCAGTTCAACCTGAAAAAATGCCAGCATTGATGACATTAAATCAGCAATTCCACAATCATTAACATAAATCTTATCAAAGAACCAATCAAACCCAAAATCCTATGTGGCCAAGTAAGGAAAGATTGACTCATATATTTGCCTCTAATTCCAGCCTTAAGAAAAGAAAGCACAGAATCCGAGGCATTAGCTATAATTTTTCATCAAAATGAGCAGACACATTAAAGCATCAGCCATATACACAGAATGTCATTCATGCCAACGTAGGTTCCACATGAGCAACAAAAAAATTAGCTATATTTTTTTACTTAAATGAACACATAAAATGCCAAATGAACTCCAAAAGATCATCATGAACTTGCTTGCCTTTGTGTGGTCACTGTTGGAAGCAGCAAGAACCATTGCTTGTGACTTAATGCCCCTCATAATTGCTGGCTTTAGATTGCATAGTACACAGACCTTCCGATTCTGCCCAATTACACATAATTATTGCTTATCAGTGACCGAGCAGCCTAGTATGCACCTTCCAAAGTATATAAAGTACTCTAAAATTATGATCTGTCAGTGCATAGAAGAAGTACCTGCATCTCCTCAAGAGGTATATACTTGACAAGTCCACTAACGACAGTTCTAGTCTCTCCTTCACCCACATCAATATCTTCCACATACAGTGTATCAGCATCAGGATGCTTCTGAACTTTCTTGATTAATCCAACACGAATATCAAGTCTTGTGATTGAGATTTCTGGTTCAGCAGCACCCTTTGGTTTGGCTTCAGCAGCTTTTTTAGTCTGCTGCTTCTTTCCACTAGCATCTGTCAGAAAAAAAGTGGAAACAGCAACCATTTGTTGAAAATTATTCAGAGACTAATTACCAGCCACAGTTTCATATGGTTATGGTATGCTATGAAACTTACAATTTAGTTCAGGATATAGCACATAATTGTTTAAGAGGACAAAGATAGGCAACTGATGAAAATCAAATCCACAGTAAACACCACATTTCAGCAAAAGCTCCAGTTCAATCCATACAGTCTCAAAAAAAGGAGCTAAAGATTAGAAACTTGTCAAATGATACTACGAACTTGCCAACCAAAAAGTCAAGAGAGAGGATGTATTTATTCTCTAAAATTCTAAGAAATAGCTTTCCACAAAGACAACCAATGAGGAAACAGTGAGAAGCTCTCATCAACAGATGTCTCCAAACACTAAGCAAGAGGCTACAGCAACAATAAGCTGACATGATATCTTACTTCCAATAAGATCACCCACATCCATGCACCCTAGAGCAATTATAAAACCAAATGGCCACCTAACAATACGGAAACATACCTAAGAGATTTCAGTAATAATATCCCGAAGCACCTCATAGAAAACTTCACATTAACAATGTGAAAAATCTTAGCAAGTCAGTCAGGATGCCATTGCACCCAAACCCACACAATAATCATATAAAAGTTTCTTAACCATTGTCTGCCAAGTAACCCTGTAGATTGAAAATAATGTTACTTCCAACAATGGATTCTCTTTCTGCAGCAAAGAATCTTAGTAGTTTACTTCCCTAGCCACTTCTAATGCCCTTCTAAAGCATGAAACTGTGTGAACCCCTGAGATACCCTTGCACCATTAACTGATACCTACATCTGCATTCAAATAGGAATCTGAGTCGATTGCAAATCTCCAGGTCCATTTACTAGCAAAGCAGAATCAAATGACACCAATTTGTTCACACAAAACCCACATCACTGAGGAAGTATACATACAGCCCTTCGCATAACTATTATTTGGACTAATGTTAAGCCACTTGACATTAACTCCTTTTTGCAATTTAGCTATCCTATGCACATATATGGTGATTGATATAACTGGATATTGCAAATCAAGCAATGTTCTTAATTAAAGTTCAAGTGTTCCTACAGACAAATAGCTCCCCTCCATCTTTCAAGCAATTAAACCACCACACAATAACCAAGTTCCAAAACTCCACCAAAAGAAGGCAGATTCAACCCTAAGCCCTAAAAGAGTTTTGCAAGTAGGCAATAGTCCTTGTAAACTCAAATTGGAAATAACTAAAAACAACAATAGCAGAAAGATTATGCATACCCAAGAAACCAAGTGAAACCATTCAGGGATGTGTGTCCACACCCCACCAGAAATCAGGGATAGGAACTAGGGAGAAATTACATGAAACTATTGACCTTCCAACATGAGCAAGCTAAATTTAGCAATTATCAACCCAATGTAATTATTAATCAATAGTCCAACAATATGAAAATTAGTTACCTGAAACCTTAAGTTTCCCCATTTTCTTGGCAGCTTCTACTTCTTCTCTCTCTTTCCTATTAGCTTGACTCCCAGCAAATTTTGTCCTGAAGAATGTCACTTCTTCATCTTTCTGTAAATACACATGTTGCTTAGATAATAAACAAAAAAAAAAATGTAGCACCAGGCCCAATTCAATATCCCCAATGTCAACAGACACTGAAAACAAGAGATGCAAGCACACATGAACAACTGATTCTCGTATATGCATGTTCGCACACAAGCATGGGGCAGAATTATTCTATTCATACCAGTTCCTTAAATAATGGTTGTGGTGTCCCAATTTTGTGACCAGTAGGTACGATTTCCCAGAGTCCTCTGGCCCTACTAATGCCTCCCCTTTTGTCGCAAAGTAAAGCTTGTTCAAAAGGCAAATCAAGCTGACTGAAAACCTTACAACAATGGAAAACAACAGCACCTCAGCATGGATGTTTGGATCAAACAAAGCCAAATAATAAGTAGGACAGCTTCCAAAAGCTATATAAAATCACAGGGCAGCCAAATTACCTCAAGAGAGAAAGATGGTATGAAAGGTTCCAATAAGCCAGCAAGAAGAGATACTAGTCCTACTGAAGTTTTCATAACTATGGAGCAAGATGGTTCATCTTCCTTGTAAAGCCTCCAAAACTGGCTTTCCTGGAAACAAATGGAACAGAAATCAGTTTGGCAGCCATCCAGACAAGATAGAATCATGAATCACAGCATGTCAGGTATACTTGAAGATATGCATTGCCCTCGCTAGATATGCTCATTGCAATTTTGAGTCCTTGCTTTAGCTTAACCTAAAAACATTGCAAACAGGGACGTCAGGCAGAAACTAAGTTGTGCACAAATGATGCATGATGGAATCTTATATATTTTTGTTCAGCATCACCAAAGCTGCCCAGCAAAACACCAGTACCTTCTCCATGGCTTCTATATATTGCTCCACAAGTTTACCAACTTTCTCAGAAAAATTTATTGTCAGAGGATGTGAGTCTGCACCTGCAGCATCTGGAACAAAGGAACCATATCCTGCACCTGTATATCCAAATTGTCACTTGAGATAGAATAAGAGACGCAATGGAAACCTTTATGTTTTCCTTTGATAACCGGAAGTGCCAAAGAATATAAAACCAATCCAACTATACATGATCATTTGGAAGTCCAGCCATAATAGATGATTGAATAGGCCTATCACAATAGATAACGAAAGAAAAGTGCATTTCCACAAGGAGAAGACTCTTGAAAAAAAAAAAAAAAAGGTAACAAATTCATTGATGCAAACATAGCACAAAGTTTCGTAACACACTACAATGAAAAGGCATCCCAGTGTATTAGGAGCCCATAGCATTGGACCAATCACAAATCAAAAGGCATCCCAGTGTATTAGGCATCCCAGTGATTCAGATTTGTGACCTCTAGGTTACAATGAAGTAACTTTACTATTACATCAAGGCTCACCCTTCTAGAACATGCCACAATTAAAATGGTAATATCTTTCCCTCCCTATCGTGACAAAGGGAAAGATGTAATGCATTAAACAAATTTGAAAGGAAAAACCATGTTATGCCCTGTCAAACAATACTAGCTGATCAACTAACCATTTTGGAAATTCATAGCTGAATGCTGAGCAGCTGCCCTACCTGGAGGTTTGGCAAGAAAGCTCAAAACCCGATTAACAAAGTTGCCCAAGTTATTGAGCAACTCATTGTTTAGTTTTGCTTGTAAATCAGCCCATGTAAATAGTGTATCTGACACCTAATTCACAAAGTAGCCAAGTTCGTGTTTTAGGGTTTTAGCCCTGCATTCCAAAGTAATGAACAGTAAAAAATTCTTTTGAGAACAAGATCACCTCCGGTCTGTTAGTTAGCAAATAATATCTCCACACTTCTACAGGGATGTTGGTATCCTTGGCATCGTTCCCAAAGACTCCTATTCCTTTACTTTTGGAAAACTTTCCTGCATAAGTCATCAACATTAACAAATTCAAGAAGATTAATGGTAGACCATTATCTTCATCAAACATAAAGACATTGCATTGCCTTTTCATCTGAATACATTACAACTGACCCAATATAGGATATTTGCTACAATTTATATAGTTTACATACCATCCTCATAATTTAAGTATTCAGTAACACTTATAGTTTTCATCAATGTCCAATTTTCACCAGTTCCAATAAGGGTAGATGGAAACATCACCTGGGAAAATGAGTCAGCACAACAAGTTAAGCATTACATCATAATATAAAAGAAAAGCATGGATATTCAAAGAAATTTTGCTGGTCAACATGAATGCAAATGGATTTCTGTAATTGAGGGGCATGAATTTTTACAAACAAAACTAAATGAAACTTATATGGCTTAAATCTGATTTAATATCTCATCAGCTCACATAACCAACTGACATTTCTGAAGAGTTGTTCACCTACCGTGTGGAATGGTACATTATCTTTTCCCATAAACTGATATAGCTCCACATTTTCAGGATTTTTCCACCACTGCTCCCATTCGGGAGTATAACATGAAGTGATTGAGACATATCCGATTGGTGCATCAAACCAAACATAAAACACCTACAAGAGAACATAAACAGCATCAACATAATTTTCAGAGGTAGTTAGGTTGCCCTAAAAGCAATATCACTTCCTGAAATCTAATAAAATATAAGTCAATGTACCCTATTATCAAGAAAAAAAAGAACAACAAAAAAAAAAAGGACAGATAAGCCATAAACAGACAATAAGCAGGATTTCAACAAAAAGAATATTGAATTTTAATTTTTAACCTTGTCCTTGTATTTTTCATGTGGAACTGGTACCCCCCACTTCAGATCCCTGGTAATACATCTTGGTTTCAGTCCTTCTTTAAGCCATGCATTTGTTGCTTGAATAGCGTTCTGGCTCCAAGACCCAACTACAAATGTGGTCTCAATGTACTTAACCAATTTATCCTTCAGTAAAGGAAGCTCCAGAAACAAGTGATTTGAATCACGAATGTGTGGGGTGGATTGACAAACCTGTTTCATATCAGTACAAATTTGAATTTCAACAGAACAAACCATAAAGCTCACATATTTGTTGTTTAGCAATGAGCAAAATGGGAATATCTCCCACAATCTGTTACTAATATATGTTGAGAGTTCTTTCACTCAGTAGGCAGTACAGAAATGCTGTCCACAGCCACTCAACAAGTCTCAAGTGAAAAAAGAACTACTTAGCAACTTAAAGCTCCATTTTGTTTTCAACAATTAGCTCGATAAGCCTGATTTGAGTCACAATTATCAGGCACCGGCTCAGTAATCCAAAACTAAGAGGCCCTTTAACCCTACACAATAACCCAATGTAAAAGGACTAGAATGACCTGAGCTTTAATATATTTAGCTTTATACAAGGTTGTCCTAAACCATTCAGAACCAAATATCAACTTGGATGGAAATAGTACAGCACTGAAGCTGAAATTCTGAAAACTGCAGATGGAATTCTATTCACTGGTTGGAGAGACAAAAAATGTAAATTAAGTGTCTACATAGGTGCATGGGGGTGTGTTTGTGTGTGTGTGTGTGAGAGAGAGAGAGAGAGAGAGAGAGAGAGTGAGAAAGATCTTATACCTTGCACCGAGGGTCCTTCAATTCTGTGGGATTCAAAAGCTTTCCACACTTTTCACATTGATCTCCTCTTGCGGAGTCGTAATTACACCCTTCAGTTGGGCAGGTACCCTCCACAAGCCGATCAGCTAGGAACCGTTTGCATGTGTCACAGTAAAGCTGAATCATACTAAGAGTTAACAAAGGCCAAGGTGCATTTCCCCAAGCACGAGAATAATTAGGTCAAACTTAGTAAGGGATGAAATTTATGGGACACATACCCACTAAAAGCACAACCCCTACCTGCTGCATTGTGTTCTCAGAGAGCCAGTTGTTCTCCAACAACATGTTAAAAATGGCTTGGCATACTTCTGTCTGCTTCGGAGATGATGTGCGTCCAAATTCATCAAAACTTATGTCAAACCATTTATAAACATCCCTATGGATTGCATGGTACCTGGAGAGGCACATTTATGAGTAGAATTGCCTTTTGCAGAAACATCAGAAACAGAAAAGGGCCAAAAGAATAAAAAAAAACTTTGGAAACAGAAAGGGCTGTTAGGGATACATAAGTGAGAAGACAGTTCCCATAGCCCCCAAGCAATAATTCCACGGCCTCACAGTCTCAGTTGCCAAAAGTGAGGTTGAAATTCAAAAGGTGTTTCGCATCAAATGTCAGATACAAATGCCAAACACATTGAAAAAAGCCAACTTACCCAAAAATATAGCAATTTACTAATTTCCAAGAAAAAGATTTAGCAAAATTTACACAAAAAGGACGTTCATAAAATAATTTAGAATGAACAGCAACAAAGGGACATAGTCTGGCCGGTTGAAAGTGAGAAACGTTACTTGTCACAAATCTCCTTGGGGGTACAATTCTCCTCCATGGCCTTGGTCTCAGTAGCAGTTCCATACTCGTCAGTTCCGCATATGTAGATGACATTGTAGCCCCGAAGACGGCAATACCGAGCAAATACATCAGCACTCAACACGCCTGCCCCAATCAAAATAACAACAAATTTAAGAGAATCAAAGCACAAAAAGAAACATCGATAAATCGCGTTCGTTCCGAATCAAATTACTGAGTCTTTGGTACAAATAGCCAAAAAGAAATGAAAAAAAAAAAGAAAAAGAAGAAGAAAACCCAAGAAAAATGTTACCGAGAAACAGAGAGATAAAAAGAGAGACATACAGCCAATTATATTCCCAAGATGAGGAACGTTGTTAACGTAAGGCAAAGCGCTGGTGATGAGTATATTTCTCTTGCCGGGAATAGGGAGCTTAGAAGCCGTCCGATCACCGTCGGACGACATGACCGTGATGTCTAGGGCTCTTTTCTTTTTCTTTAATCTTCTGCCTCCAAATTCAAACCAAACACCGTTTTGCTCTTCGTGAGAGGAACGAGCAAAGGTGAGATACAGAGAGAGAGAGAGAGAGAGAGAGAGAGGCTTAAAGTGGAGTTTTTAAGGCTTTCTGGTTGCTTGAAGTGGCAGAGCAGCTCTGGAAGAAGTTTACGAGACTCGCGTATACCTTGCCGCCTGCAATTTTACGCAGAACCGAATAAAAGAAAAGGCGCACAGGTTGATTTCGTTTTCCATATAAGAATATTTGAATTTGGATTGGCACAGCCGACGCCATGAACTCACAGTCAAGGTTGGCTGCCTTTGGGCCTTTTATAAAAAAATATATATATAATAAATATATATATATATATATTCAGTGTATGAGCCAAACGACTCGAAATTCAAGATAACGGAAACTTAAAACTCGTATGCCTCGTAAACCAATGTAATAGTCTTATTTAGTTATTTCAGCGTGTCTATTTTGATATTAATCTATATTCAGTGTACTCAAAATTATACTTTTAACCGAAAAAATAAATTTATGTGTTAGGTGCAGCCTACTAACACTAGCTAAAAAATAAGTCCATTTTGAATATGAAAATAATAATAAATATAAACTTTTGTTTTTTTGCCAATAATAACAATAGTAATAATAATAATAATAATAATAATAAAAGAATTGCATTCCTCGTTTCAAATACTTTAAAATTTTAAACTTTTTCATAAAGATACACAATTTTTTTATTAAAAAAAGTATATATATATATATATATATATATATAATTTTTTATTCCGTAGAACCTAAATGCCGACTAATTCTAATTCTCCTCTAGCTCTGTTGCTCTGTCCTTTCTCCAAACCAATAATGCCATTGACCTAAAATTAAGGAAAGCTGGGAAAAAATGGAAATAAAAAGTGTCAGCAATTCTTAACTGAAGAGTAAAGAACTATGAAAGGGCCCGCCTGAACGATGGTCGAAATCAAATAGGGAAATATTCAACTTTGAAATAAAATTGGGTGCAATGGAAAATGGACAAGGCCAAATGGCTAAAGGAGGAGCTCCATTGGTTTGATCAAAACCCTTACAGAAGTCATTGACTTGCTTTTGCCCCTAGAACTGCATTTAGATATCAATGCAACATCAACCCCCGAATATTTCAATGAAGTCATAGCTCATCCGTGCAGATCCAAGTCAACTGCATTTTTTTGAACTCTCGCGATGCAAATTGTTGAACAAAGGAGAGTATCTATGCCGTCGAATAAACATAATCATGACAATAGAATTAGCAGCCAGGAAGAATAAGCTTGCTAACCAAAGCTGTAGCAGCACATTTTTGCCCTTAAATTCCAGCAAATAACCCCATAACAACCAATGAGTTTGGGCTACCATCCACAATAGCATGCAATAAAGGCCTTCCCACTTCAGCTTCATGCTGCTCCATGGCAGTATGAGTGGCAACAAGCAAAAGAACCAGACAAAATACTGTGCCGTGACTACCTGTGAAAAGAGCAAGAGCTACAGTGGATCAGAACTAAATATAGAACTCATTTCAAAGTGAGTATGGTGCATGTAGGTTTCATGGCTGTATTCAGAAGATAATACCTCTGTCACATGATGCCATATATTACCAGGCGAATAAAAATTGAAATGGGGGATTGTGGAGGAAAGAAAATCATGTGCATGAGTTGGCAAGTAGTCTTCCCAATAAAGGGGGAAAGAAAGGAAATATTTTCCCAATTTCAGCACTTAATTTAACAACAAGTGAAATTCATGAAAGATGAGTTATTTGACCTTGTTAAATGCCACAAATGCCACAGTCTGCAGAAAAAAGCAAAATGGAAGATCATTTGCAAAGCAGAAACTAAGAACCAGCTGCACTGTCAGTTGAGGTATAAAGGAGATCAACTTTCCCATCAATGAAAACTCATGTTCATAGTGAAGGTATATGTGATAGAAATAGATGGAGAAATTGTGTCTTGGATCAGTACGAGTTAGATGGTACAACAGCGCCTCATTTAGGAATTCCCATCTGTATAAATAGAAGAAAAGGCCAGTACAAAATAGGAAAACTGATCCTGAGACCAGCCCAAACATAATTCTCCCTCTTGTAAATATGCTTTTCAACACAATCCACATGCCATATGCATCAGACAATTCTATGGCATGATGAGGTGCCTTCCCTTGGCCAGATTTCCAGGTTGTAAGAAGAGGCTTTTCACCAGCTTGGAAGACTTGCGGATCAAGAACCATAACAGTGGGAAGTGCATAGATGATGGGATAGATCCTAAAATGGACAACAAGTCCATACCAAAATGCAGCTTGGATTACTTTGCCTGCTCAGAAAGGACCGAACAACATCAAGAAATGACATGGAGCATAAACCATACATATTACTAATTGCATAGTTAAAAGTGGAAGATCCTCCATGATCACAATCCCTTCTCCCCCCACAAACCTCTCCCAAAAAAAAGAACTCTCTTCTAAAACAACAAACCAGAGCATATATGGATACCACATGCCGCCTAATTTTTCATTGAATATCTAATATATAGCTATGAACTTCTCTTAAGGTCATTAAAGCAGCCAACTTGTGGCTGAACCTACGAAAACCCAACTGTGAATTATCTATTCTGGGTACAGAAATATAGAATGAGAATATACCATTCATAAGACAGATAATGATCCACAAAATCATGGCACAAACAATGGGCTCACAGTTTCCACGGGTTCCAATGGTGAAGGTAAATGGATTGAGGAGCCATACCATTACAGAGTACATGCATAGATCCTCAGACACCTTACGTTGCTTCAAAATTTTGTGGATTAACAAGCCCACAAGTAAATCTGCAAAATAAAAATGTTGAACATATATACCTAACTCACCCAAATCCTTCCATGAAGGTTTTAGTTTCTTAATATGCAAGAAAATCACAATAAATAGGATTGAAGACCTGGGGTAGAAAGAATTTATATTAAAAGCATACCCACATAAAAGTCCATTTCACAGAAGAATGAAGAACATGCATTTACTTCTCTACTAGACTAATTGAGTTTTAAGTGTTATTTTCTTGCCCACATGTTTAAAAGCTGTCAAATGCTGGAAAGCTAGAGAAATTGAATTTTGAAATATGTCTTTCTCTATGATACCATATGCTCCAGAGTGCTAAGTTCCAAAATTAGGACTCTTGAAACAGACCCGATCAATCCTCGTAGTTAAGTACACAAGTAAAGAATTCTCAACTATTCCCAATGAAGAAGCAAATGATTCACCTTTTCCCCCTTGCATTACAAAGGCAGCCCTCATTGATAACAGATGTCTCTCTCCACAGCAGACTCTCTACCGTTAAAACTTTTTCATAATACAAATTTCAAGGGCAATCCATCAACACTTTGGTTGAGGTAATCCAGAATTTTTGTTGAGATAATCCAGACTATTTGTCTTACATAGCACAATAGCAAAAGTTCTGAAATTATTTAGTCTAATAAAGTCCAAACCTTTTCACATGCAACTAGTCTAAATACCAAATAGTAAAGAAAACCACAATGGCAAAACAAGCAAGATTCAAGACCAATTATTTTCTCTATAAAAATAATATATAAAAAAAAAAAAGAAAACACATTTGAAAAAAAAAAATCTAAGCGAGGAATCTGCTAACCCGAAGCAGAGAAGAGGAACTTCCCCCACGAACGATGAATGATCGAATTTGGGATGAGCAAAAAGGCAAGCAAAGGCGAGTAACGGTAGGTAGTTCGTTTGTAAGGAGAATCCCCGGAAGCCATTAAAGAAGCAGCATCAGAAAACACAAGGTAATCAACATCAGTATACCTGACCTCCATATGGGTGTCTTGCCATTCTCCATACAATATCAAACTTAGACGGAATATTGCCGACAACAGCAACAATGCACTGATATTTATCGATGTCATTGCCGCGAGAAACCCCAAGATTACACTACTATCAGTTTGAGTTCCTGACAAGAAATTGTTAGACACTGTTTTCAGGTCACTGATACTGATCCCAAGAGACGTGGGTTTGAAAGATCGAATGTCATTTTATTAAGCACAAAGGAATGGGGGAAAAGTTCATGAAAATTGGAAGCGGGTTTTTACCTCAAGAGCAAACGCGAAGGCAGCTAGATTCAGACTTTAAATCTTAAATCTCCATCAATTGTTCATGGCCGGCGTAGAAGAACTGCAAAATGTATTATTGGCAGAGGAAACGGGAGCAGAGAGACCAAGACCGACCGGCTGTGGCGTTGACGGCGGGGGAGAGGGTGCAAAGGGAGAGGGAAATGCGTGGTCATACGACGTCGTTTTGCCAGACAAAGAATCGACAGATGCAGACCAAATTAAAAAAAAATAAATAATAATTAATTAATTAATAATTCAAAATAATAAAGAAAAAGATACACGCGTGGGTGTAGGTCCCCGCGCGCTTTTGTTTTTCGTTTTTGTTAAACGTAATGTGTTTACGGTTGAGTTTGTTTTTGGACGAGGGTTACAAAAAATACACTGTACGCACATTGTTGTTATATGCATACATATTGTACTATATGATGTTTATATATTTATTTTATCTATTTATACATCGTATATTAAAATAATCAATAAATAAATAAATAAATAAATAAAACTGTGCGGTGGCCTCTACTCAAGCCCCTCTATTGTCGGAGTCCAATAATAAAATCTCACGAGATTTGCTGTGAGAAGAACGACTGTGGATATATATATATCACTTTTGGGTTGGTTGCCAACGAACGCATTACCAGCTGAACTTGGCTCGTTCTGTGACGAAAACGACCCATTTTATTTTTTCAGCGGTTGGCAATTAAACAAAAAACGTAAAAAAGAAAGGGATGTGTCAAGACAAGCGGTGTTTTACAATAGGCTCCCCTCCAACTTATTGAGATTGAAGATTGTAACAGCAGTCCTCACAAAATCCAAGCTACATTCATTACGCTGTGGAATACACAAGAACGGGATCTATGGATTTGTCCGGAATTATTCCTACAGAAAACTGTACATTTCCAGCCCATTTAGTGCATATGGTTTTGAATTTAGAAAGCTTAATGATGAGAAGAACTAATGTAGCAAAACAGGCTTAGGCAAAAGAACTAATGAAAACACACTTGAAGCATCGATTCATCAATGTCAACCATCAGCCCGAGCCAACTCTGTTATTGATACGGCACTCAAGTCCATCCTCATAGAGGCACGTAAGAATGCTCAAAAACTCCGGTAATCTTCTGCGGGAAACCACCTTCAGTTGATGCAAATAGCAGACCATTCCTTAAGGCAACGGGACCATGTCTAAAACCAATATATTGATGAGCCAGATACAACCTGCAGACTCGGTGAATCATGATGCCGTCTCAACTCTTGAAGAAAAACTACGCTGATGGGATAGAACCCCGATTGACCCATACCCAACTTGGCCACAAGTCCACGTATCCGACAAGAAGCAATCAAGATGGAATATAATGGAAAATTAGATATTCTCGGTATTACAAATTTCCACCAGTCATCAAGGATTTCTTCCCATAATACATGGAAAATCTGAGCTTAACATTAAATACTACACCAGTCTGCAGACTTTCCCCGAGACTTCATCTAACTTCTTGAATCTTTGCTTCTTCCAGGTTCTGATGAGCTACATCATAAGTTGCATGAACCCCAACAAGCAAGTAATATAATATCATGACCACACTGCATACAACGAATCTCAGGATTGCCACATTACCGACTGATCCAATTAGGAACAGATTCATTGCAATTGACAATGATGGCAGCCATGGGACAAGAGGAACTCCCCACACCTTTGGCGTGCGTTGTTTTGGCAACAAAGCCAGCCCCAAAGTTCCAAAAAACCAAATAACTGAAGCTACCACACAGCCAATCCATCCTTTCCCAGTTAAATTCCAACATTCAGCAATCCCAATGGAAGAACCAATGATAATAAATGAGCAAACAAAGAACTTAATACCATCATTCTTTGAAGTAATGCCCTTCACATAATATCGCCTCACTAGCAATGCAAAGGCCATAAGCATGAAAATAAGGAGCGTACTAACAGATAAAACGCTTGATAGGACATCCAAACTAGTGAAGAATGCCACGATAGAACTAAGTATAGTTGTCAAAAGAGTAGCATAGATAGGTGTTCCAGTTTTTGGGTGAACCAGAGCAAACCAGGAAGGAATCATATGCGATCTTGCAATCTGAGTGGTGTATCTTCCTTGTCCAAGAGACCCAACCAGTAAGCTTGTTGTCATTCCCTTAAGTGCACATATGCTTACTAAATACTTGGCCCATTTCATGCCAATTTGAACAAAAGCAACTGAATAGGCGGCATTTGGATCAATATCAGTATACTTCACCATAGCTGTCAGGGCCAGAGCCATCAAGCAATAAATCACAGTTATCATAGACATTGAACCAATCAAGCCAATTGGTATATCTCTCGATGGTTTCTTGATCTCTTCAGCCATAGTAGCAACCATATCAAAACCCGTATAAGACCAGTAAACAACTGCTGCAGCATTGAAGACACCCTTTGCCCCATATGGGAAAAAGGGCACAAAATTCGAGCTCCTAGCATGAAAGAACCCAACAATGATTATAAACACGAAGACAGTAGAACTGAGGATAGAACTAACCCAATTTAAGAAAGAACTCTTCTTTGTCCCACTCATTGCAATTGTATTTGCCACCCAAAGAACAACAACAGCCAGTGGGTCCAATAGATTAAACCCATCAGGGAGAGAATTTACCCTGATTCTCAAGAAATCAGCATTATCAGAGTTGATCATGCTGGCAAGATATGAAGTCCAAGACCGTCCTAACCCGGCGGCACCAACAACTGCCTCCAAAAGAATGTTCCCAGCTGCAAGAAAAGCAACAAAATCACCCAATTCCACCCGAAGAAACGAAAACGAGCCACCAGCAGCAGGGATCTCGACAGCAAACTCAGTATAACAAAACACGGAAAGCAGTGCGGACAAGCCCGAAATTGCATAAGAGAGAACTATGGCTGGACCAGCGTGGTAACGTGCTTCTTGGCCGGTGACAACAAAAATGCCAGACCCAACAACGGATCCGAAGGCAAGCCACATGAGGTCCCACCAGGAGAGGCATTTCTTCATGGGGTTCTCGCTCTCCTTGCGGAGAGTGACCAGCTCGTCGGTGTCGGTGGAGCGGGATAGGAGGCGGTCCTTGAGGCGAGGGCAGGTCTGAGACAGTGCGGCTCTGTAAGCAGGCAGGTCCTGGAACGACGGTTCCGGGAAAAAGTCTCGCTTGCTGAATCTCCAGTAACTTTTCCTCGGTGGGTCTTGTTCTTCACACCGTTGGCCATCCATTCTTGATACTTCTGGCCCTGTTGAGTTTGAGTTTGTGCTTGAGGCTTCTAGTAACGGGATTTTGGTTTCTTCTTCTGCTGCTTGTGCTGCTGATACCAATAGTTGACTTTGATGCATTGTAACGGAAAAAGAGATAATCTGGGAATTAGAATCTGATATCACTGCTTAACTTTAATTCCGATCAACCAAAAATAGAACAAAAAAAATCAGATACTGCTCTATTTCTGAGTGGAATCTGGACAAGGAATTTCAATTCTTTTCTTAGGAAATTGCTTTTTGTTTCCATGTTTGGGGCCACAGTTATTTCGTTTCGCTTTCGGAAGCCTTATCACTTTCTTCCTTCGCTTCTGTCCCTGCAAGCATGATTCAACCCTGAATATGGCCGGACTTTTGGGCTTTGGGGAACAAGTCATTTTCCCCGAATCTCATGGAAAATGTGAAGGATGAGAAATTAATCTATCATTTTGACTGTTACGAGGTATGATAACAAGTTGCACGGAGTAAGGCAACAAGACCACCGCTCCCATCAAGATGATTACAAAAGCATTCTGCAATGAAATCGTACTCAAACTATGATTACCTAAAGATTTCCCCTTCGCATCCCATGCACAATTTTCCCCTGTACTAACAAAAACCGCTCCCACCAAATAGGAACGAATTGATTAAATACTTGATTTAAACACATTACCTAAGGTAATAACCGCAATGGAAAACATGTTCAGGACACCAAAAAAAAAAAAAAAAAAAAAAAAAAATCAATCAGAACGACATCATTTTCAAAACTATATTATGATGGTTTCGGGTCATCACTCGATGTTCATTTCATTCGAATCATTGGATATGTTGGAAATTTTAAACGTTCTTGAAACACTCCAGTCAATAAGAGTCTAGACATCTACTAGAGTTATACACTCAACCACCTAAGCCGCCCAACTCCATGATTGAATGTAGAGTATATTATTAATTGAACAGAAACAATACACTTTTGACACGTGAAATATTTCAGCGGAGTGAAAAATGAATATCACGTATCAAAATTTAAATTTTGCAAGATAAAAAGTCTAACGTAATTATTACTAGGACTGATGGAATTAATATGGGAACAAAAATCTATATGACCAAGGAAAAAAAACCCCCATAAATAAGATTAACCCTCAATGCCAAATGTTCCAATAGCTTCACAGGAATCAGACATTACAAGTGCTGAAACAGATATGAGCCTCCAGCTTTATCTGTAATGCTGAGAGACCTGCCTGACAAGCTTATCCATGTACTGGCATTTCTTGTCAAATCCCCACCCAGGGTTGCTCTGCATTACAAAACAAATTTTGCAAGTGCCTATTAGTTATCAAATCATGTGGCATGCAAGCAATATTAAATGGTTATCAGGTTCCACCAACATCGTATGCCTTGTCAGAACAAAAATGTAAAATAAGCTAACAGTTCACTTCTCTATAAATATTCACTATTTTGGGTTTCCATAAGATCAGAGGCTCATATTTTCTATAAAAAGATTCAAAAAAAAAGTTCAAATTTCATTCCTGCAAAGTGCTTCATGACATAACCAAAGGAATTGCACCCCGCAATGAGAAAGAAAGAACACTAGTTGAATTTGGAAGACTTAAGATCAACTGCTAATATTTCTGAAATTAAAGTGAGAAGATCCTTCACTGAAAGCATCCAGCCATCCACAAAGTCCTGTTATCATACAATGATTGAAAGATATATGTGTTTGCCATAAGAATATCGGATAGACGTATAAGTGCCTAAAATGCACAAGGACTGTCAAGCCTACGGTATTACACTTTGGCATGCAAAAGGAACTTTTCTAGGATTCCTTCCTACTAGATAAACATGCCCTCTCACTTAAGAAATATTCCACATTGAAGTCCTCCAGGGCTAATCAATTTTAAGCTCCAAAGATTCCTACAAGTGCAGGAATCACTCACTACAAGGTTCCTTATTGATAACCAAAAGGTTTGCTATAGAAGTGGTGGTGTCCTACATATAGCTGCATCTTATGGAAAATGACTTCATGTTACATCAAGTCATAAAAGTGACAAAATCATGTGTTATCATAATTTGCTTTGAAGAAAATACAATGCCTCTCTTAGCTGTCTGTTTTGGATCTTAAACTGATCTTAAGCCAAATGTCTGATTATGCATTGCAATTGTATCATACAGTCCCAGATGAGGTGGGGGTGCCTACAGTACCATTAAACTTGTTCCCTTTGGCTAGCTGGTCAAGTGCTTAAGGTGTATAAAAGCTTAAAATTAAGCTTCTAGAATGGCTCAAAATGTACCTCCTAAAAGAGAGTTGGAAGTGCGAGGGTGTTTTAGATGACATAGCACTCCTCACAAGTAGGCCATCAATGTTTCACATAGAGCTGCCAAATTAAACTGACAATTCTGCTTGGCATGAAAATTAAGGTAAAGCAACAAATAAAACATTTGGACATCAACTTAACATTGATGTTAAAAACAATCATATTCTATCAGTCACAGAATCAACCTCATGGATGATGATAAATGTTTCTTGTATGGTAACAGTCCAGGGAATAATTTTGATTGGAAAGGGATTATTCATTAGAACATCCCAGCCAAAAGGACTAACCTGAAGGGAACGAATTGCATGATCAGCAAACTGCTTTACAGAAACAGGTGCACTTGCAGGAATAGTTTTTGCAACCCTTTCCAACTCTTCTTGTTGTTTCTTTGCAGTTACCCTATCAGGTCCACTGTAATGATCAACAATCTCTTTCAGTAGTGGCAAGTTCTCCGTTATTTCTTCCATGGCCTCCTGTCAAAGTGAGATAGACCAAGAAGGTACCAAATATAAGCAATGGAACATTCTACAACTATTATAATTGTTCTACTTTTGACAGGAATGCTGAAACACAATAATTCCTCAAGAGTCACTAAGCATAAAAGTCAATTCCTTTTACAACTGCTATTGGCATCAATAATTTCAAGCACACAAAGCACAATATATTCAAAGTTGCATGCCACAGAGAATATTGCATTACTGACTTTGATTTTGCAGCAGTAGAAGTAAATTTATTTCAAGCAGTTGACAATAGAAGGGGCTGCAAAAGTGCAAGTACATAAAAAATATTGAACAGTAAAACCATGCATGAGTGTAACAGAAACAGGCATGTGCACAGACATTATCAATGTGGGACAAATAAATCAACAAGCATGAGAAAGACCATAAGAACACGTTGACAACAAGTTCTTACAACAAATCAGAATGATAAGGTTACAAGCTCCCAGTTGCTTTCCATTTTAAGAATTTCATTTATTAGTTGCCTAGAGGATCAGAACCACAGAAATTCAGTCCAGGAAGTTTACAGAAAACTCAGCAACAGAGTACAATATGATCAAAGGGCCATGAAAGGCAATAAATTCTCATGGCCAGAACATGAAAATGTATGCCACATCATGCTGAAATAGAGGTGACAACACACTTTTCCTTTTATGTTCGTCTGGAAATGCCTTACTCCTAGCATGTTGTCATTCAATAAAATTGAAAAATCCTCAAAATAAATTCCCATAATAGTTCAAGGACTAGAAATACAAGTACATACACCTCAAAATCATAACAAACTGAATGGTCTGTATAAATTGGTAAGGAAAAAAAAATGGTAAAATGGGCAGGAAAGGGTCAAAACTCTAGCTTGACAAAACAGAATGCTAAAAAATAAATAAATAAATAAATAAATAAAATCCAGTAACTACCATACAAAAGGCTCTGAAAATAAGCCATTGAAGTAATGATCCAAGTAAAAGAGATGACTCAATTCAAAGTTTCAAAGATAGTTTATGCAACAATAAATGAAGTTTTGTCAGCTTAGAACATTGAAAACCGAACATATCGACGACAAGTAGGGTATTTAAGATGCCAGCATAGTATAGGAAAGAAACAGTGCACTGTTTCTCAAATTCATAAAGTTCTATCGATCAATTCATCTACAAAGCGATTTAAAGTACCTCCCATTCCTCTTGACTCTGAATTCCTTCATATGCCATCATGAATGGCTTGACCTTCTCCAGCATCTCCCGCACAGGCATGGGTGGTTTCTCATCAATATCTGGGTTTTGATCAAACTCACCCATCAGGTACTCTGGCTCAAATTCAATCTGCAACCCCAAAAAATTTTCATTCAAGATTCACAGAGCAAAAGGTTATTCCATATCCAAAGTAACCTTCCAAACCTAATCTTAGAACGATTCATGAAAAGCCATCAAGCTATTGCAAGTCTTGCAAGTAGGCCTCTAAAGGAGAATTATTACACAATGAGCTGAAATAGTTCTAGTAAGAACTACAAATTTAATAGGACATCTGGGATGCACCGATGCTTCCCACCTCCATCAAGTTTTCATTTTCTTAAAGAAACAAGATGCCATCAAATTGATAACAAGATTTTCCTTCTTAGCCGGACTCTTTTGTCTCCAAACACAAAAGAAATGAAAACAAACAACCCAATTGAACATAACACTAAATATAAACACGTCCAATGAGATAAAGTATGACCTTAAAATTGGTATCGAGGGCATCCAAATACTCATCCTCCAGAGGAGAAGGCAGAACTCTAGAACTCATCTCTTCAAAACCTTCAATCAATTTGTTCATATTCTCAACTCCAACTTTCTCAGCCAATTTCTCCCCATCCTTGTTGTCACCCAAGTAAAGACCCGTACCCTCTTCATCATCATCAACATCACCACCGTCTTCTTCTCTCCCTCTCCTCCATCCTCTTCCCCTTCCTCTCCCTCTTCCTCTCCCTCTCCCTCTCCCTCTTCCTTGCCCTCTGCCTCCGCCGCCGCCGCCGCCAGCGTCCTCTGTTCCCCGCGACAGTATACGCATGGCATTCTTCACGGCGTTCTCACTGCTCATCTTCGGCTTGGTTGCCCCCGGTGTCTCCCCAGCTCCGTCTCGGGTTCGCCGGCTGGGTCTCCCCTTCCGTATGTGCCGATTCTCTTCCTCAACATGAGGCGGAGAAGGGCCTACCGGCTCGACAGTCTTCCCACGTCCAGCGCCGGATAGTCCAGACACCACAGCGGATGGCAGGTTGGGCTCTATGGGCTGAGTGAATTGGAATCTCGGAGGTGTCGGTACAGGCTTGGAGGTAGGGCCTGGCGGCAAATCGGCGGCTCCTCGGCCCCTTCCAACAGTAGATTGCGTAGAGTGCGCCGGCGGCGGTTTAATCGAGGAAACGAAGGTGGAGGAGGGCGGGATAATTGGGCTGGATGGCAGAGGCCTGCCCCGGCCGCGACCCATCCCATTTGAAGGAGGCTCAGGTTTTGACCCCTCGGACTCCGGCTTCCCTGGTGCTCTCGCAACGAAATCGGGAACCAATGGAGAGGGTCCTCCACCTCCACGGCCGCGGCCGCGGCCATCGGAGCCGGAGGAAGATGAAAATGGAGAAGAGGACAAGAAAGGAGGGCGTTTGGCCGCAGGATTAGAGATGTAACCGGTAGGGTTAGGGATCCTTCTTCCGATTGTCGTTCCTCTCATTTGAGAAAATGACAGAATCAGTATAGCAATTGACACCGTATGATATAATAATCCTCTTCTTCGGTAGATTCTTTCTTATGTTAACATTTGATTTGCGTTTTCGCCTGCAAGCGTGTAGAGTCTCCACTCCCCCCCCCCAACCCCCCCCCCCGGGTTTTTTTTTTAAATAAAAATAAAAAATAAAATCCCTATTCGGTCGAGTAGGGTTTAAGACTGCACAAGAGGTTTTAGTCGACAACCACATATGATTTTAGCTTTTGACAATATCAAAGTGCTCAAAATCGGATTTTAAAAATATGGTTTATATTGTTACAGATATCAAAATAAAAGATCAAACAAAACAAAGTTCAGCTCATGAACAAATTTAGTAAAAATTTTCATCTCAAAATTTGGAGTACCATCTGGCAATCATGCTTCTTATTATTCTATCTCTAGAAATGTTGGACCTCCTAAAAGCCCAACAATGCATTCTTATTCTCCATTATCGTTGTTCGATCTTAGTTTGATAGTAAGGTATTTAAGTTCATCGTAAAATTTTATTATTTAAACATAGCGCTTAAATTTAAACTTACAGATATTTCTTGTCTAGTTCCCAGAAATAGTTAGGGACAAAGTGATTGCTTCTATCTTGGGTTTAACTAAACCCAGCAAAATTTTTGCGCTTCATCTCTGTTCATCTGCCTCGGCAGAGAAACAGGGGACTAGACAAGCGCATGAAGAGAGAGACGTAACAATGATTAAGCAAAACCATCCAACAACATGGGAGGACAGCTCAAGCGCGTCTTACGACCCTCAAGATCAAAGCTGTCTCTTCCTCCCTCTACCCTCTCCGCTATTGTTAATTCACAATCTTGATTTTATCATATACAATAGTGAATTTACAAAGAAAGAATGCAGAGAAGGTAGCAACCAAAACTTCTTCGTCCAGCTCCCCATCCGAGCCCGCCTTGAAGGGATCATAGTCGAAAGCATCAAAATCCTCATCATCGACCTTGACTATGCACAGAGTCGAGTCGACGAGTGGCCGTGCGCGCTTGTGTTAGTGACAATGTGGAGAGATAGAACGCGCTCG
This sequence comes from Bruguiera parviflora, assembly GCA_019804595.1. Classification (NCBI taxonomy): domain Eukaryota; kingdom Viridiplantae; phylum Streptophyta; class Magnoliopsida; order Malpighiales; family Rhizophoraceae; genus Bruguiera; species Bruguiera parviflora. The sequence continues at coordinate 5,085,063 of CM034046.1, forward strand.
TTCGTTTGACGGAGGGGCGGGAGGGCCAGAGATACGGTGTGGAATTCGGGGATGCGGAGAGTGGGGCAAGCACGCTGCGGAGGCTACGCTTTCTCACGTGAGATAGTTTATGTCCTCCCTCCCAGATAAAAAAGTAAAAACCAAATATATATATATATATATATATATATATATAAAGCCAAAAGAACTGTGTTAGAAAATTAAAATTTTAAGAACAATATTATTAACGGTTTAAAAAAAGAATGAAGATTATCTCAAAGAAACTACATTTTAATAATACTCTTTATCATTTTATTAGTAATCACATGATTGAAGATATTTTATTGGTTGATGAATGAATTATCCTTAGTGGTTTGAAAATCTCCCGTTATGACTACAAAATTTTAGTTAAGGACTGCAATAAATATTGTAGTATAGTAGTAAAAAGCAGAAAGCCAATTGTTACATAAGAAAATGATAATCTAACCGCATAAAAGAATCTTTTGTAATTCATTTCTATTTTACCAATTTTTTTTCTTTTAAAATACTTTTTTTTTTTTTTTTTTTTTGGGTTCGAGAGGAAGACCTAAAGCCTCCAAACAACAAAACTACGAATTATTACTAAACAGCAAATTATCTTTATCAGTAACAGATTTCGACACCGTTGATCTCTCCTCAAGTATGTAGGGCTGTAGTTAGAGGCAACCTACGGTCCCATTCGTACCTCTAATGGGCAGTATTGCAGCGTTGAAGCATGATACTCGTATTATAACCTGCACAAAGCATGCGATTTTTTTTTTTTTTTAAAACCTATATGAGAAAGAATATACTCCTTCCTCTCTATTTTATTATATTTAAAAAAAGAAAAAATCTTGTATGAATCCAAATAGTTGAAGCATCATACATAGATAGATACCCAATGGTCACAGTTAGTAAGGTTTCTTTTGGGCAAACAAATGGCAAGGACTAAAGCAGGAATGCGTGTACGGTCATATATAACCAATCTTAGAGGTGTCGTGAAGGCAAATCTGCTTTGTACCTAGAAATTGATCCAAGATTGTCGGATGCGGCAGTGGCAAGTGACATCAATACTGAGAGGAGCCAAAATTCGAGGAAGATGCACATTTTGCCTCGACAGCCAACGTTTTGACAATTCCATGGCATGGATCACCTCCAAATACGGCATTTGAAATTCCGACATCGCATTTGTTTCTTCCTTGGCATGCCTACAAAACAGGAGAAAGTTACAGGCTAGAATCCTTGCAGGCAAATGAAACAAGTACCACTTAAATTGCCTATCCATCAAGACAGGGCCTTAAGTCTGAGCCCATAGCCAAGGAAAAATCTGTCAACTAAAATCCCCACATTGTGATATTTGTGAAGAATATTTATGATACCATTGAATGGAGATGAAATTTGGGAGAAAGACCAAAATTAAATGTTAAGACCTTAAAGGAAATTTTGCATTAAAAAGGAAAATTTCTGTGACTATAGCAGCGTGTAAGAAGCCATTTCAATGCAACGAACAGATGGATCAATGCACTGGCACGCATTTGTTAATGCAAGAGCACATTTCATGATTATTGATATTTTTTATTTATTAAAAAAATCCACAACTTAGAACTTAAAAAACCTAAAACACAAAAAATTGCTCAATAAAATAATTTCTAATAACTAAAAAAACCATCGAAAAGGGCCCTGCGGGGGCAAGGGAGGAGATAATTGTATAAACAAGTTTTGAAATTAATGCAGATGCATTTCTATGAAGTGCATGTATGCATCAGTGTATGGGAATACGAATGCAATCAGACTTAATGTTCAGTAGTGTATTAAGAAGACTTGAAGATTCAATGGTGTAGTGTGAACTGAGGGTGGTTATCTGACTTATGGTGACTGCAGTAAGCATGCTGGATAAAATTCAAAGCAATGTGGCTTTCACAGAGCATTAAACACCATTTGAACTACAATACTCACCTCAGACACAACAGCCAATGAATTGTGAGCATGGCAGTTGCCTGTGGAAAAGTTCTGGCAACTACCTTGAGGAGTTCCATAACTAGCAAATTCTATCAAAGAGATTATATGCCCATCTTGACATTGTAAGTGCATTGCTGGTGTCAGAACATCTGTTGAAATGTTTCCCAATTTAAAATCTGAATGGGACCATTTTTTGAGTGATGGATAGTGAGCCTCTGACACCTGAGAGCAGACAACTTGTGCTGAACGTGTCTTTATTGAAACATCAAAAGGATTTCCTCCTGTTTCCTCAAAGATGACAAGTGCATTATCTGATATTTGTAACCATGATCGAGGAACATGATACCTGGAACCAATGGCAGCTAGTGATTTTATGTTCCTGTCTTTACTTTTTTCAATAGATACTATCAAACTATGTGCAGAAAGGTGATGTTTCACTTCATGTAATAGAAATTAGTCACTAAACGCAAATGGATATGCTCATGGAGTAAATACATTTCAGAGATGAATACCAGGTTTGAGTAGGCTTCCCACAATTTGTTGTGCATTTACCAGAATTGTAGGCTCCACGATAATCACAATGACTTTGACATCCAGATTTTGGAGCAACAAGAGTCCAGTATCTACCTATATGGTGGCCATTGACCCAAGCCTGGCCCTTTCCCATACTTCCCAGATCAATAGCAACTGGATCTGTCCCAGATGGTGCATCAAAATATGTCTGAACCAAATGGGAAGAACTGTCACTTGAGGAATAAATGCAATATATACAAGTTTATAAGACTATACAATTTGTTAGGTAGACAGGCATTGGCATCACTCCATACTTTAAGACAGTAAGGTTCAAACTTAACTCATAATAAAAAGTGGCTTTAAATTCAACTTCAAGTTTCACTGAGTGATAGTGACAAATGATGTAAATGCTTCAGAGTTATTCACCTGATAAAGGAATTATTCTTTATCCTTATTATTGAGGGCAGGAAATATGAAAAAATGACTAGTCCAAATTTTTTTGTTTAAAAAAAAGTATATGAAAGTCATCCTCAAGAGGAAATGGTCTAATTGAATAATTAAAGAACTCCAAGTGACAAAAATAATAAGATATAAGCACAAAGGAAACTCAAGGTAAATCTTGGATAAAAAATAAGCCAAATGATAACGGTTGCATGAGCTTTATGATAAGAAAGGAAAAAACAAATAACTGGTATGTCTAACATTTTGTCAACAAAGCTGGCAAATAGGAAATCTGTGGGCATGCCACAGAATGGCTCTAAAGTTTTTGGAAAGGCTTCATGAAAGATTGGAATTACCTTGTACCAGGTAAATGTGGATGGAACAGTATCATGTGACAAATCAATCCACTCTGCCTTTTCATCGTCATCTTTAGCATATATGTGAAGGAACTCACCCTTAAGCCCAACCTAAAAACAAATTAAAAAGTGAAAATCTCAAATAGGAAATTCTCTCTGTAGGATGCAGAAGAAAAATGTGAAATGTACTTCACTTCCCAGTCACATGTAACATCTGCTTGGCTTAAGGTACTTGCACTTACTCTAATCAGAAAACCAATTACAGGCATAAGATTCAAAGTTCCTCACTGATCCCTCACCCTCTCCCTTGGGTAGCCTGGGCACGACCTGTGCTCATGGGGAAAATAACACAAAGAGATGGCATAACTTGTTTCCTTGCTATGATTTTTGTACCAACCCAGTTTTTCAATTGGAATCAATATGCAGCGGTCAGGTTAAGATTTCTGTCTTTTCTCAACCCAAACCATCCATAAGAAAATAGAGACTGGATTTCTGAATTTATATGCTCTGCACTACAACTGCTTTGGCATTTACATATGATGCGTGTGTTGATACTAAGAAGAAAGTATAAATCTGTGCCCATACTTCATAACTAAATGCAGGGGAAAAGTTGCAGACAAGTTCCTGGGCCCCAACAAATGTGTCAAGTAGTTCAATAACTGAGTTTATGACAAAGCATATCAGGAAAACAAATAAAAGAACAAGAAAAAAAGAGGACTCCATATTTCTGCATAGCACCAAGTCGCGTCAATTCAGCTTATAGGTTTAAGAAAATACCTGGTAGGTCCACATTAGGTCTGCAAGGTCAATGTCTCCATTTTTAAATCCAGTAAGCCTCGCCTGGCCTCTAATCCCTGCTCCGTCCCTCTCTAAAAAGGCACCATAGTTCTGCATCATCAATATTGAAAAAAGATGAATAATTTATGGAATCAGAATTTGCTCAGTTACAAGATATCACATAAACCTAAGTAGATTTCCAGAAAGAAATAAAATTAAACAATAGGATACACAGTGCACTGAAAGCCGTTTATGCAGAAAAATTGCAACCAAAACATCTTGAATTCTGTGAAATATTAAATGCAAGAATTTAGAACTGAATCATGCAGAATAAAGCTTGACAGAGTATGCTTAACAGAGCTCAAAGCCTCAGATGAGTGTCATTAGTAGCATACTAAGCAGTTTAACATCCTGCAGAGATATTTTTATTAGAGATTTTCTTATTTGGCCCAGCTTCCATTTGAAGTACGGCATGTTGAAGTCTATGGAAAATTAGCTAGACATCCTCTGCATGAAATATCAGATATATAGAGAATGAAATTGCTGACAGTTATTGATAGAAACATGTTAAAAACGAAATTCTGCACCCTCCACAGTTTTGAATTCAAAACATTTCAGTTGTATGCTTAAAAGTTAAAATACCAGAGGAAAAGGCACAGGGAGAAAAACTTACTAAAATTTGGCAGGAATAAATTAACAGAAAATATGACAAGGGGATATAACCAAGAGCAGGATCAGGAAGGAAGTTCAGAAGAGTGAAAGTATCAACAAAGTTCTCTTTTCTAAAATTTAAAAGTCTCTGAAGCATAATGCAATTGTTGCCAGAAAGGGCAAACCAAAAATCATACAAATTTCAACAAATAAATTTGTTTGAAAGCAGAACTCAAATGATGACCAATCTCTCATAAAACCATATAGGAGTGCCTTCGTGTTTCTGTAGGGTGAGGTACAATTCAGCTCCTCACCCTACAGTCACTTAAAGAGGGATCTTTAATAATTAGTAATAATCTTCTGGCTAAAGATGGGTCTAATTCTTTTCTCCTCTACCATTCATGTAAGCCCATCAACATTCCAAGTTAACTTGCCAAAATCCTCTCCCCCCCCCCCCCAAGTTTATTTCACCATACACCCGGGTTGGCCCTAAGTTTACCAGAAAATGACAGATTTTTTATCAATAGGCTAGACAAAATCTTCAAGAAAAGTATCAGTCTACTCCACCACTAATGAAATAGATATACAAATAAGTTAGATGAAGATTTCACCTGCAAGCCCACAGTTTGAGTCAACAGCATGAAATCATTGTATCCTCTCTGAAACTGAACCTGCTGCACCACCTTGACCCAGTGGCCAATCACGCTCCCTTGATTTCCAAAAGACATGGCGACATAAAATATAAATGTTTCCAAGATATTGAAAACATAAAAAGACAACAAGCAATAAGAGGCAGTCATTTTTATTCCTATAAAAAATGATATCTCATAAGAAAATCAGTAACATTGCACAAGCAGGGAAATATGCATATTTCATGGAAAAAAAATGCATCTTAAATTCACAAGAAAGTTGCTGCATTATATATATTTAGAAAGAACTTCTACCATAAACAGATTGAAGAAGTCATCGCTGAGATGGCACAACATTGTTATAGCCATCTCACTGCCTGGCATTGTTCTCTCCTTGGTTAAAGTAAAATTGTTTCATCATCTTGGGCAATGAGAGCACAGGATTTCACAAAAATGCACTACTACATCCAAGGAAACAAACAAATCTTTTTCCATAAATATAAATGTAAATAGATTGGTGCTCTTTCCATAATCTACTGATATAAAGCTCATAAACTTGAAATAGATCAGTTGGGAATAGTGCTATTACATGTAATCCAATCTTCCTTTGTTTAAAATACACTAGCAATGCTTTCCTGATTACTAGAACTAGGATGCACAGCATCTACACCAATGCATTGCATTCATTGTGTGAAGCTATTTTTAAGCTGAGTTGCAGGCTTCAGTACCCATATGAACCCCCAGACAAGGGGAAAATAAGAAAAATGGAAAGAAGAGAAACAGAAGGGGATTGAAGAGAGAAAAGGCTAACACCAAGGAAAAGAGAAAATTATGACAAACACACATTGTTTTTAAGCAAGATTAGATAGAAAAAGGAATTACCTATATGCTGGCCATTGACAAAAATTCGTAACACATCGCGAATGCTATCTATGTTAACTGCAGGGATAACTTTATTTCCCTTCCAAAAAGCAATGTCTTCATCAGAAACATATATTCTGTGTTCCAGAAGTACATTAAAACAGGGTTATTCAGTTATCTACAATTAAACAAAAAAGAACAAGATTTATCAATTAAGAGATGAAGTGATTGAAAATCAAGCATAGAAGTTCAGGGCAATAATGAATATTCCTTTTTTTTTTTTGATGCCAACAATTAAAAAAAAACAGGTTGTGTGCTATCAGCCATTCATTAGAAGTTCCTGGGAAAACAGTGATTTAAAGTGCTACATTGCATTATTGCATATTCACACATCCAATTGCATAGCTTCTGTCAAATCTCATGCATTTTGAAGGACATTACTTTAACACATGGGCTTCCACTGTTCCACAAGTCTGACAAAGCAAGTCAGATCAACTTTATACTTGGCACTATAATCTCATTATTGAATCACTACATAGTTTCAACAGTAAAGGCCATACCATTTCACATAATATCTGAACTTCTATAGGTCATTCCATTTTCCAAAAATGCTCCAATAGTATGAAAGCCAAAATATAACTCCAATTGAAAATGAGCTAAACCCACGCTCCTCCAAGGAAAAAGAAGAACACAGTTCAAAATTCAGGGCAATTGCACCCTTTCAGCAATTTTTTAAACATATGGAATGCAGCTTGTGCAAACTCAAGTTGTGAAAATCAACTCATGGTTACAAACACAACAAAGCAAAAGATCCCAAACTGGTATCTTCTTTGTTTAAATGAGAACAAGAAGATCAAAGAGGCAACTGCTGGAAAGAAAGGGCCAGTAAAGCATGAGGTCATCCTACATACCATGGTAATCCTTCATAACAGGTCAGCATTCTTTTATCAAACTTTGACTTTTTAAAATTGTTCAAAACCATCTTGAAATCAGGCCAAAGTTTGCAGTTTCCAGCTGCGGATGGTTAATATTTTCTAAACCATAATTATGGAAGTTTGAGTGCCTAAGAATAAGATTAGCAAGATCTTAGAATTTCCAAGTCAATGAAATGATCTAGAGAGTTTTAGCCTAGTAGGCCAGAAGTGGGGCATTAAAATAATTCTCCCCCCCAACCTATCTTAGTGGAGAGAAGCACCCAAGTGCCATACTATACACATAGTGCTATCTTATTTGTTTTATGCTATCTATTGTTGACAAGGTATCCAACACTCATCATCTTCTGTCTCCCATGATACTTAACCTATCATTAGGGACTTTAACTCATCTTGACATCAAGAGCTTCTCTCACTAGAATTCTCTCTAGAATTTTCCTAATGTGTGCTATTGGACCAATGAATGGAATTTATAGGAAGAATCTCCCAATTTCTGCTTCACACACAACTTGATGGAATTTACTAGTGCTGGTGGCAAAATGATGCAGTGCAAAGGATAAGAAGGCAATACAAACTTGCGAGCAGGGAAATATGAGGGAGAATGGCCACAACATCACCAACTAAAAAACAAAAGCAATTAACATAGCAATTCAACAGAAGTTCTTCATTCCCAATAATGACTCGCTTAACCTGAAAGCTCTCAGCAATGGTTTTGAAGTAATTTGGGCCACATCATATTAGGCCACTTTTCCTGTGAAGCCAAAAACAATAGCAGACGACCATGTACCTGGTAAAATACCACAGGTAGTCAGAACGGTCCTTTGTCACATTCAGTTGCTCCAATATGCCTTCAATGGTAAAATTGTCCTTACTCCAAACACTTATTGGCTCTTTTATGGTCATCCAGGACTTCAGCCCATAGGAACCCCCATTCTGAGCCAGCTGGGGTAAAGTAATATCTGAGAACTGAGTTTCAACAGCTTTCACAGATGTTTGTGCGGCAACCTGAGTTTTTATTTCAAAAATATAAAAGCAAAAAAAAATACAAGCAAAAGAATTAGAAGAACCAATGGGCCTCATAAGCATAACAAGAAAACATTTCTAATCTCATTATAGTGCGAAAACTGAGGAGAGATTGTTTGCATCATATTTGCCGTCTCTACACAGAATCAAATCAGGCCTTCAATATAATCTACTGTGAATCGTTCAAGTGGCAAAGTTATAGGTTTATTTATGCCTCAGAAACACGAGAGATTGAGAGAGATTCCTATAAGAGTAACAGAAAAATTTATAAAAAAAAATCATAATCTTTGGGTTTTTTCTTTCTCATTATGAGCAGCAGTAGCATGACAAAGAACAATGGTGAGTCAACCCAGGTACAAGAAATCTTCACTTGTTTTTAGTTATAGACATTGGTATACTAGCAAGCCTAGAGGGAAGAAAGTTCAAACTGTGGAAACTAAGGCCTTCAAGAGCATGCATATTCCATCCTTGTCTCCACTTACAAATCTCTATGGAAGAAAAATTCCTAAGTTCGAGATCTAAAAAATTCTACCTCTTTTATAAACAACAAATTATTCATAGGCATTTGCCAGACTGTTAAATAAAAAACACATCTACTGCAGGTTAGAGGTTAAAACTTTGAGCTAAAATATTAATGTCAGTCAAAAAGACATCACATCTACAAGTGCTCAAAAAAGCATGCTTTACATGTACAAAATTTAAAATTCTCCCAGTGTCCTAAATATGATAAACAAACCTTGGCAGTGTTGAACACAGTGTTCCTGCAGTCTGGGAGGATACTCACTGACCACGGAGGTAAAGTATATGAATGACCACGGAATTTCACAGTTGCTGCCCTATGTTCATCAATATTTGCAAGAAATGCAGAACAACTTCTTTGATTTCCATAGTGAGTTGAGTTTAAACCTTTAGTTTGAATATTTTCTTGGTACACATGTGCCTGAAAATCGTGAATAGTGATGCAGAGAATACAGCTTTAAAATGTAGTCCAGAAGAAAGCATAAAAAGTTGCCTCAGGAAGAAGATGAGGATAGTTGAGTACAAATCAATTGCAAAGGGAGAAAATTGACCAATTTTCCTCTATTCCAAAACAATACAAAGTTTTGGAATATAGTACTATTTATCTAAATGCTTCAAGCTTTGACATGTATGATACAAAAAATGGTACATCTCTATTAGTTATACAATTAACATCTTACACCTACAAGGCATTTTTATTATATGTTCCTTTTCCACAAAGAAAACTCAGGAATCTCAAAAAGTTACTGTTAAAAAAAAAAGGAATCTTGAAAAGTTTGCCTCGTGTTCCCTTAGAAAGATGGCCATACTTTTATTCTCATATTTCAGGGATTGTGCGTGTCCTTAAGACAATCCTCACTTTTAATATGCATATGCATGTCCATGTACCATCTAAGATGCACAAGTCTATAAGAAGGATAAGGCCTTTTGGTTGTCATGTCTGTGGCTATAAGCTGCTACAGAAAAGTTACAGATTTGATGAACCTAAAAGGTGTTATGTACCAGAAAAATAAGTAAATATAGGCCAAACCTCCTGCTTTGATCCCAGCTTGATATACTGAGCTGAATCTGCAGCAGTTAGAGCTGGTTCACAAAGCTTAATAGCTCCATGCAGATCTTTTAAATGCCCCCATTTAGGCTCACTCAGCAGACCTGAATAGCAAACAAAAAGGATAGTTTATCACTATGGGTCAATACAAAAGTGATTATAGTAAATTACTACAGGTCAATAGGAAACTGATTATAGGTAGTTGACCACACACACTCCATTCAAGAGCAAGCCAGATATGCCAAGAAGTTGAGCTAAATGTGGAGATTTTCTGTTTTGTTTTAGACTCTACAGCTAAGAGTGGGAGCCTCAATGGATGGGAGAGATACTGACTATTTTTCAGTTCACAATTGGAGAAGACAAGGCCCAGAACATACCGTATTCATCAATTGGAGCATCATAATCATAGCTTGTTATATAGAATGGGCCCCCTGAAGTCCGCCCAAAGTTTGTTCCTCCAAAATACTGAAACCAAGCAGCAGGCTTGTCATGTGAGCATATGCACATCAATCCAATAACAGACTCAGTTTGGCATAACTTTACATCAGAAAAGCCATTATTGGCAATCACTTGCTACTTATACTATTTATTTATTTTACAGCCCCTGTTAAAAGATTCCATAGGTAATACACAGCCTTCCCAGATGTTTAATGCTGCTAAATAGTTTGTCTTAGTTTGCTCACTGGTAATTGTACATCATGGGTTTACTTTATCCCCTGCATAAAAGGATTCAATTCTAGCAAACAAAACTGATAAGGGTATTGCCAAAGAGCTTCTAAAAGAAACACTCCGGTTCAAGAAAGGAAATTGATAGTTATTTTATCCAACCCACCATGCTAACAAACTACAATATATGTTTTGGTGACACTCTCATTGAATATGTACTTTGCTACAAAAGTTTTCCTGTCAACAAAGATCAGGATTTATTTCAGTCATCTATAATACCATGTAATAATTCTGGAAGCTCCCCCCACGTTGGAAAAAACGTGCAACTGCAAAGGCAAGGTCTTCAACAGGCCTATGAGGCAAACTTCCTCCCCAGACTGTGTACCTTCAAAAAGTCAAATCGAAATTCAGGGATCAGGTCCATGAACTAAAAGCAACATAGGCCTGAATACTTGTGTAGTAAACTAAAACATACCTAAAATGAAAGAACTTCAAAATTGTAGTCATATAGAACCCAAACATGCATAGGTTGAACATGCCTTAAAGGATTAAAAACTTTTTACAAACTATTAAAGATTAAACCATAAGTATGACAGACAAGTTGAGAGAGCAAAAGATAGCTAAATCCAGGGGATCAGATGGTGATAAGAAACATCATCAAGTAGCAAGTAATACATAAGTTGCATTGCACCTCACATCCACCCAATTAGTCAGCCATCCCTGCTAAAAATAGCAGGCTAATGGCTGACCATCATTATCACCATCAGTTCTAGCACCTTCTCATGAAGACCACATTCAGTGGGATCCAACAAGGTATCTCAAAACATGGTGAGTAGACCACAGGCCTGCAGGTATGCAGCAGTAAGAATTCAATGTTGCATTCTTAAGATTCTACAGAATTTGTCTGACAGGATCTAAAGTTGTGAGCACAATTATTCTTGTCTTCTTAAGATTCTATAGAATTTGTCTGACAGGATCTGGAGTTGTGAGCGCAATTATACTGCATCTGAAGATGTTACATAAAATGGAGATGCATATCCCTGAAATGTCAGCCCCTTTCAACCCCTCATTTTCCAAGTCACTGATCTATGAAACTCAATTTATCGCCACCTTATAAAGACCTAAATGTATAATAATCTAATTTATTTCAGTTTAATTCAATCCAAAAGGAGAAACAAGGAAAACCTGTCAATCAAATGTAAAAGCCATACCATCCATCCCAATCCTCTGTCCAAAATATTGGTTTCTTATTGGAGTTTGGCTTGAAACCATCACAGTAATATCCATTGCAGGCATCTATCTGTCAGACAGCCAAAATGTAAAAATTTTAAATTTAACAATTCAAAATCTCACATGTTCTGAAATTGCTTTCAAAGAAAATTTTCCATCTTATCAGGCTGCATTGTCAGCATTAACAATTTAGGCACAAAAGCAATTGCTGGAATAAATGGAATGCAGCTATAGCAGATGAAGACCTTACAATGTCTTCAGGAGCATCAGTCTGCTTGCACATTACCCATGGAACTCCAGCACCAAGCCCATGAGCCATCCGAGCAGCCCACTTAACATATTCCTTCCCTCCTTGACCATATGAGCCCTCAATGTTTCCATATTCATTTTCAATCTGTAAAAATTATATTGCTGTCATGGCATTTTTAGTTATAATATGCATAGCATCAGTTGCAAATAGGAGTTGGCATTGGTGCCTAAAAGCCCCAGACTGTTCTGTTGGTTCAAAATTTTTCTAGGGTCTCTTTTGGTGGGAAAGACATGCTTCTAACCTGTGCCTCCTACTCATGTCCACAAACATGAGAATGAGAATACTAGCAGGATAGAATGATATATCCACATTTCAGCAGTTCATCTTATCCCCATGCAACATTTAATAACCATGTCATGCATTAGATGTTGGAAACAAGCAGAATGAGCAGGTGATTCTGATCACCTCCCATATTTTTGTAGCATAATGCAGACATAATCACTTGTGAAAAACAGCTATCTCTTAATTGGCATTATGCACACAACAGAAACAAATTGTCTAAACAACCTGCAACATGATGATTGGACCACCTTGCCAGGAGAAAAGCATTTCCTCTCTCATCAGATCCACTATCTTTTTAACAAAACGCTGCATCTCCACCTGAAAATGAGAAGACACCATGCTTTTGTCACTCTGAGGTCATTGAATTGTTTTGACTTCAGTTGAGCAGGACACAATCATGCATCTTGCAAGCAAACCCCAATTCCCCCCAAAAAGGAAAAAATAGAAAAACAAGAAGACAGAAAGTTCAATTTCCAGGGAAATAATTTTGAGGGAAATAAATAAAAAAGATAACGCAGTTTTGTTTCCCAAAACCCAACTTTGGCCTAAGAAAAAATGAAAAACTATACAAAGGAAAGATTGGGCACAAAGTGAATGCTCCAATGGATGGCAATTGATAGAAAGAGAGGCAGAAGTGGGTTGAGGAGACACAGATAACAATAATTTGGTGTTGCATTTCATGACTCAAAAACACCATTGTCATCCATCCTAAGAGATGCGTGGGTAACTGCACAATGCTTAATAAAGATGGCCAAAGAAAGAGGCAAAATGCAGGAGAAAACTGAAGCCTTCCCATGATTACTTCAGTTATGAATGTATAAACTAACACAACATAAGGCAATATGAGCAAAATTTGGCAATGTCAAAATATTTATCCTATGTAGACCAAGGGTCCAACGCCTAAAGAACAGCATTGAAGAAATATAATATGCCACGTAAAGTATAAAACAAGTAACTCAAATTTGAAAGTGAAATGTTGATGGGCCCATTCCACCTTAAAAGGAATATTGTCTGTCCGAAATTCGATGCCGGGAACATCACGTAACCAAACAGGAAAGCCCCTGCAGTATTGTAGGACAATCTTAGAAACCAATTCAACAGGCAACTTTGGATTTTGCTGGAACGTTGTTGTTGAACCCATCAGGAGGTTGCATCATATTTCCACTTGAGTTTTAAATTACAAGAAATATTGCTACCACAATTCCAAATCAACACAAGGCTCTATAAGACACTACATAATTTTGGTTGGGACACAAAATCTCCGTCTACTCTGTGTGCAACTGTGATCATTTAGGGGCTAAGTACATGCCGAAAGAAAAATTAAGGCACTTAAAAAGAGCTCTAAATAATATAAATGACACCATGCATTAAATGTTAAATGGGACATCGCACTTGGAGAAGTTATAAGCAAGCAGAATCACTCAAATTAACATGGAAAAGAAGGCGAGACCCAAAATTCCACTCAGCGCAAACATAAGGACCAATGCGGAGATGAAGATAGAGTCCATTAGCAGCTACAATCTTCACAAACTTGACAATGTCATAACTCCCTTCAAAATTGTACTGCACAAGAAGATGGAAAAAGGGTTTAAATGTTTTAGTATATGGGAAAATTATCTCGGATATTGGACAACAAACCTATTATCACAGAGCAGATGAGCAAAAAGTCTATTGCACCTGTCCTCTTGCTGGCTCATGTCCATTCCAAAATACATAAGTTTGAATCACATCTACCCCACCCTTCTTGCTCTTCTCAATCAGGTCAGGCCACATCTGATCTTACAGGAAACAGATGTGAGCTCAAACAATCAAATTAATCAAGATCAACCCCAAAACACAGAAGAAGTACTAGGCATGAATAATGGAATACAAAAGCAATTAGGCTAACAAAATACCGATCAGGTCGTTGTAGGCCTGACACCTACCGAGGAACATTAACACAATACTGCAGCCAACACGCTGCAATCCCTCTAATTTTATTTAATTCCTAATACACCAAGCCAAGAGCAACAATTTTAATTTCTCAAGCTCTCTAACCAGAGACTATCAGGGAATAAAATGATTTGTACGGTTATATTCTCTTCCGTCCAAGTGTTTAGAGACAACAAAAACCATCAGCTCTTGCCCCCCCCCTTTTTTTTTTAAGGAATCGAAAAACATCTTACAAGAACTTCTCTATTACCATTTCTTCCAGTTCCCAACCAACAAATAAGAATCAAGCAAAAGTGTTATTAAGAAAATAAAATAAAAATGAAGCAATTATATCAAGTTTAACATGCGAAAGTAATAGAAATCCAAATTTTGTCAGGAAAATTGAATTGCCTCGGGAGTAGCGCGAGGATAGTGGATTCCGGCGGAGATGAGCATGCGGCGGTGGCCGTCGATGATCAGAGCCCTGTGGTCATAGCTCACGTTGAACGGCTTGAAGAAGTTGGCCCACGCGATTGTCATGTTAATCATCACTGTCAGCAGTGGCAATAGCAGTCGTCCTCTGCCTTTTCTTCTTCTTGTTGCTTCCATTTTTTTTTTCTTTTTTTTTTTCAATCCGCTTGCCAAACAAAAGCAGAGACTGTTTGGTGTACTGATGAACAAGCAGAAATTGGCAAAATGGAGTCATCGGCGGAGAGAGATGGAGAGAATTTGGATTTAGGTGCCACGTCGGCAACCTAACCATTTAATTGATGATTCATTAACAGTGATTTCTGACAATGACAGTTTACTTACCAGGTCGGAAATGTTTTCGGTTCGGGTTGGCGCCCGACCTTGGCTCGATTGATTGCACCCGCCGTAATCTAGCACAAACAAATAGTAGTATGCATATCTGACCATCTTGATTCTTGTCCGTTAATTCAGATGGAACGAGTGAAAAAGCAATCATTGAAGTTGAAAACCCAAATCAATCACTACTTTTTGGAATATTTGCAATTAACCCCTAATTTTATTCGCTTTATTTCTCAACAACTAATCCGTTCCATATTTCCATATCCGCCTCCGTATGTCTTCTTTACAAAAAAAAAAAAAAAAAAAGGAAAAACCTTCTTTCTCCTTCGTCTTCTTCAATAACCATTAAAAATGCAAAATAGCAGAAAATCTAACAGTAAATTTTTTTTAATAAAAAAAAAGAACAAAAAGGACAATAAAGATTAGCAAAAGTACAGCACAAGAAGGTAACAGAAAGAAATCGTAGGGTCAATCGTTCAAGAAAACATTATATTTTCACAGAAAAGTAGCAAAAAATCTAACAGTAGAATTAAAACAAGAAACAAAAATTCAATGGAAATTTATAAAGATACGGCACAAGAAGGTAACTGAAAGAAAAAGAAATGGCAGGATCAATCGTTCAAGAAACCATTCTATTTTTACATAAAAGCCTGACAGTAAATTTAGCACAAAAGGAAAATAAATGTTCATGAAAAATACAGCAGAAGAAGGTTACCGGATGAAATCGTAGAATGAATCGTGCAAAGGGACCAAATCTAGGAACTCATAGGCAGAGGCCCTCAAATAAAGAGAAAAAAACATGTAGCCGTTGCGATTCTGGGGAGGGGGAGGGAGAGCGGGATGGGGACTTGTATTTATGGGCATGTTTCGCAGCGACACGTTTCCAAAGCCTGCTCCGGCGTCGTTTAAACTACTTTTCGGTTTATTAAAAATTTTAAAAAACATAAAACTATGTAATAAAGCAAGCATTTTCTAATAAATTTCACACTTTTAATTAAAAATTATAATTTGCATTCAGAAATCGAGGTATCGTAATGAAAAGGTTTTGAACTCTGATTTAAAGACGTGTGCCTCCGATTTAAAAAGTGGGATTCGAACTCTGGTTCTCCTCCTCTCCGAATAGTGGTATATAATAATCTTTTTTACCGACAAAAAAGAAAAATAATAAAAAAATAAAAAGGTCTTGTCTTTACGGGATAGGCCGAGACACTTCCCAAAGCCTGCTTCGGCGTCGTTTAAGCCCCACTCAAATTAAAGTCGGCGACCTTTTTCCCTTTTTTTTTTTTAAATATATCGAAGGACTATAAGAGCCCATCTTTGTCAGATCTAATTATGAGGTAAGCCCAGGCCCTCTACTTGTTCTTGTCATTGCGCGAGTTTCCGAAACGGCGTAGTTTTTAGAGAACCCGAAATCCTTTGATCGCAGTCCCGAAGCTTAGAGCGGGAGATCGAATCAGATTTCAGAGGAGAGAAATGGAGAGTTCATCGGAGCCTCTCGATCTCGATGCCATTCGCAGGTTCTTCTCTTCTTCTAGCGCATTCCTCTCTCTCTGTCTCTCTCTCTCCCTCTCTCTCCTTTCTTTCTTGATTGTTTGGGTTGTGGGTTTCAACATGAGCAAAATGCAGTCGGGTAAAAGAGCTCGAAGAAATTCACAGTAACTGTAAAGACGATGATGGCCCCGTAAGGTCCTCTCAAGATTCACAGCAATTACTTCAAGATTGTGCTCTTCAAATTCAGGTATTGTTCCTTTTTTCCTTTTTCCTTTTTAATTTTCTACAATTCTCTCTATTTTCTGTTACCTTATCCCGGCATTCTTGTATTAATTTTTTTTTCTCTTTCTTGTTATGAAAATGTCATAATTCTTTGGCAGAGCAAAGTGAAGCAAATTATGACCGAGTGCTCGGATTTCAGTTTCTTAGGAGTTGAAGATTTAGGTGATTCTCCCTTTACTGCCTTGTATTTTTTCAATTGAATCTTGATTTATTTTATTTTAATTTTTAGTTATATGGTCGAACAGTCTATTTTCAGTGGTTCAGTGTTTGAAGAACATTTTCAAAGAAAGGGTCTCCATAGGTACCATTAAAGAGCTGATAACCCCCATTTGCTTCTATTTTTATGGTAGTTCAGCTTTGGCGATCGATATGCATTGTGTGTTTTTTTAGGGAGTTGGTTAGATTTTGTGTACATTTCCCCACTGCTTTTGGCATTTAGACTTAGAATTTCTTATTCTTTTTTTTTTTTTTAATTTTTATGTTGCATGTAGAACTGGAACTTGTTAATGAAAGAATTTGATGTTTGGGACATTTTGGATAAATTGTGTCTCAGATCTTTTTTTTTTTTTTCTTTCAAATATTCTATGAAACTCAAATGTGCATTGCATTGCAACTTGTGAAAAAACTGTAAGAGGAAACCACAGTCTGGAAGCCTGCAGATTAGAATTCCAAAAATGAAAGAAAGAAAGAAAGAAAACCTTTCTTGAGAAAAAGCATGTGGATTTTTGTGCTCCATACACTTAAACAGTGTATATTTGTTGATGCAGATGTTTTTGTTGATCACTTGAAGGAGGATTTGACTACAGCAGAGGCCGAGAGTGCTAAGATATGTAACGAAATTGATGTTCTTACTAGAACCCATAAGGAAGGTCGTAATTATATGGAATTTTTACAAACAAGTATAATGAGACATTTATGCATGTGTTGAGTTTACTTGTGTAAGTTTTTGGTAACTTTCCAGATTCTAGTGAATTGGAGAATGATCTTGAAGCAATGAAGGGCTTATTGGATTATATTACATCACAGGTCAGTGTATTTTGAACATTTACTTTAAATCTTTTATAACTGATTCTCCAAATAAGATCTATTGGCTCATGCATATTCCTCAATGACAATTTATTGGGACCACAAGCACAACAGGTTGTTGGCTGTTGTCATGTTATTGCATCTGGGTACTTTCCTTGTGCACACACAAAAAAAGAAAAAAAAAACAATGAAAGAAAGAAAGATAGTTACTGTTAATTGAAAGAGTTCTGTCTCCTAGTAACAATGATTGCATCAAATTCTGGGTTTACACACTGTGACTATACTGCTATTGGCTGTATTCTGATTTTGCATGCTTGACTTGTTATCCAACGTTGCAATTGAACAGAGCATGCAAGTCACAACTTTTGGATGTTTTTGGACCTATATAGGTTCACCAAATGCTATGAGGCATTTCCCCTACTGAACTTCCTTTTAAGTAGGTCACACACAATTGCCTGCTTGTCTAGTAGTCCATTTCAGACTATTCCTTCGTCCCTACCGTTCAGTTCTCTAAGTATCTCTGGCAAGGTATCCTTGAGATGTATTATATTTTAACATTTGTGGTTATCCTTGATATGGATTTAATATCAAATCGTTGGTAACTTTACTTGAATTGTTGCCAATGAATGAGGCACTGGACCATTCCCTGCTCTAATGCTTCAGATGTTTGTCTGAAACTTATATTTACTGTGTCTCCGGCATTCCAAGTACTCAATGGAGTGACATATTGGCTATTTCATGGTTGTAGTTGAATTCAACCTCTGATTTGAAGGCAGGATCTGGAAAATGAGTGTTGGAAATTGATAATAATGTTGAGCATTCTTGCATAATCATGTGTTGCCTTTCTTACATGTATTCTGAGGGTTACTTGCACAGGAAAAAAGAGGACATTTAGTCCTTGGAATCTCATTTTGCATACCTTTTGATAGGAGGAGAAAGGAAGTGATCATGCATCCTTCAACAGAGAAGATGAATCAAACTTAACTTGTATGCATGGAGATGAAGAGTATGAGGTATTAATAGGATTATCCTTTTGTTTAACACTGCTTGAACTTTACATTGTCATGGTTAAATGACATGGACAAATGCATGGCACATGTTATATTTGTAATTGTATGGACTCATACAAGGGGACAAGCAGCCAGGTGATGGCGCATGTAAAAAGGAAGTCAAATATTGTGTTCCTTTAGCAATATGCTATCCATATTTTGAATTATTTTATTCAATCAGGGTGTCAACTCCAATCTACATCAAAAGCATTGCTTAGGTCCTGTGTGCTGTAGCCAGTAATTGTCTAATTTTTCTCTAATGGAGTGGGTTTCCTGTAGCTACTTTGTATTGATTCTAGTTTATGGCTGTTCTCTTTCCTTTCAGGTTTTGAAGCTGAAAAATCAAATTGATGAGAGAAATTCAATTCTGAAGTCTTTGCAGGATTTTGAATGTGTATTTACAAGGTGATGGTATCATATGGGGCTTCACTTATTTGCATATCATATGTCTTTTGTGCCTGCTTCATACATACTTCTTTGTTAATTGCTGCCAGGTTTGATGCATTGGAACAAATTGAAGAGGCATTATCTGGTTTAAAAGTAATCGAATTTGATGGAACCTGCATTAGATTATCATTGCGGACATATGTTCCAAAATTAGAAGAACTATTGTGCCAACAGAATATTGGAGACACCACTGAGCCATCTGAAATAAATCATGAATTGTTGATAGAAGTTATTAATGGAATGATGGAAATCAAGAGCGTTGAGGTATGGATACTTTTTTTTCCTATTAAAGATCAGAGCATCTCTCGCATAAGGGTTCTTGGAAGTATGTGATAATAAAGGGGACCAAGGAGGCAGAAGATCAGATTCTTCTCCTTCAAAGTGCTATGTATTTTAAAACAGAACCTGGCACATAGGGAAAAGTTAACAAGCTGGTGGCATCATACTTCTTTGAAATATGTGTTTTCTTAATTCTTTTCCTCAATTTGGCATTGTCTGCTTGGTCATGGTTAGTAATGCTATTGCTATTTTTGTTCAGATATTTCCAAATGATGTATACATTGGTGACATTATTGATGCTGCAAAGTCTTTCAGGTTTGTTAATCCTTCAGAGTTGCATCCCTTAGATTTTTTCTTTTATTTTTTGGGAACATGTGAATATTTAAGCAAAGATATAGTTTTTGCATCCATACAAGAGAATATCCTTCCCTTTTCATTTTCCATTTTCCCTTGCAACGGTATTATGATCATTGATGCCAGAGCACAGAACTTTGTATTCTTTCTGAGGCCAGAAAATGTAGAATCCTAGAATATGGTTGACATTAGTTAGTAATGATTCTATGGAAGTAAGATATTTGGGTCAACTAACGATCCATCTTGTGAAACTTCTCTTAAGCAATAAATTATAGGGTGAATAATGCAGCTGTCTCCTGTTAAAACAGCAAAGCACACCAACTTCTAGTCCTTTTTAAAAGATTACATTGACAACTCCTAACAGGCCTAATATCACTGTCTCACTCTCATCTTTGACTATTTATAAAGAATTTGTTGGTAGGAATGTGCAACAGTTTGGCTTGTCTGATACTAAATCATTAGTGGAGTTTTCTACACACATTGGACATCTGTGCAACTTGAGCATCCTTGGAAGCAAAGCTCGAGCAATGTCTACAACTTATGTTTCCTATTAGATTGTTGATTGAAGGATTGAAATCATGAATACATTTGTGACTGTTATACTTATTTGGATGTTTGAAACTCATAGAGTTGCTTTACGAGGTGCTTCTTGTGTTTATTTTCCCACTTTGGGCATAATCTATTCAAATGAAGATGAGTATATCAATATGGCTTCAAACAGGAGATGCTACTTGGAAGGGGGATGATTATATCTATTAACTAATTTTTCCTATAATGTCTGCTAATCATTGATTTGCTTTACTCTTATTGGAACATAATGGATTATTTGGCAATATAGCAGAGAGTTATTTTCACAGTTGGCTTTAGTGGAGACAAGGTCTTCATTGGAGTGGTTTGTAAGGAAGGTCCAAGACAGGATTATCCAATGCACTGTGAGGCGGGCTGTGGTGAAGAATGCTAATAGTTCAAGGTGAGACTGTCATGCTTGAGGCAGAGTTAATTGTTCTTGATGCTCTGGCATCTTCATAGTTGTTCTTGTTTGCCGGTTTATATGTGCTTGACTTTGTTCATCTAACCATTCGAAGATTTTAGACTGAGATAATGCTTAATGCAGGTACTCATTGGAATACGTGGACAGACATGAAACAGTAGTTGCTCATTTTGTTGGAGTTGATGCATTAATAAAGGTCTCTCCGGGTTGGCCCATATCCAGTTCTCCTTTGAAGTTGAAATCTATGAAGACTGCAGATCACTATTTGGAGGAAATACCTTTAAGCCTTCTTTGCAAGGTTGAGGTGAGCACTTTTTTTTCCCCACATTGAGATGAATTGCAATGTTCCCGCTTATTTATATATGATAGCATTAAATGCCCATGGTACCTCTCCTCCAAAACATCAAACAAGTCACTTTCATCTTTGGCAAAGGTTACCAACGGTGATCCTCAACAGGGGATCCTCCTAAGAGGCAAGTTTTGGTGTAATGGTATTCTGTTATGACATAGGATCACAGGTTTGAATCATAAAAATAATCTGTGTAGAAATAGCATGAGGCTGCGCACCTCTTTCCTTTCCCTTGACCCTACAGTATGCATTGGGATGCCTTCTTTCTAATATACTCAATAGTGATCCTCCTAGTCAATGACAGTGATTTTCAATCATCTTATTGTTTGAATATCTTTGTAAGCAAACATATAAAACATGGTAAACTCAAGCATGCATATTCTCAGTCATTTTCTTCTCTTCTTTGGTTTCAATTCATTAGGAACTGGCAAATTCCTTGGGCGAAGATTTGCGGGAAAACTTGTCAAGCTTTGTGGATGCTATTGAAGTTATACTCAAGGAACAAATGCAGTTGCATATTCATCCTGCTGGAACTTCTAAAGGATGACCACCTTTGAATGCTGTGGGCAGTTCGCCCGTTGCTGATGTATTTAACTATTTATTGTTATTGCTTCATGGCTGGGCTAAACCTTTCCCGATTTTGTAAATTGCTTTTGAAAATATATTTAGTTGCTACAGATATCATTGTTGGGGATGCTTTGAAGATGTTATGCTCTGTGGTACAATCTTCTGATGCGGATGATATTCCATTTTTATTTTATGGCCAGCAGCATATCAGTGAAAGTTGTACTTACCATTTGAAGATAACAAGTAAGCTCAATGATTCAGGCATGGTGACTCAGCCATGCTTTAGAAGATGGAACGTCTTTCTTGTTGGTCACTTGATCTTTATCTAATACAAATAGTTCCATCACAGGCATCGAGCTAAGAAATACTTCAAATCCGTGTGATTAGGATACTCGGACACTCTCTGCCAAATCCTGTTTTGCCAACGTTACCAATTTTTTTTTATTTTTTCTGCCTCCCTTCCATCCGGAGTTTTTATTGTACATCGGAATTTGTTGCAGCAACGAATTAAGAATAAACTCGATAGAATTTTCGGGAAAAGCTTTTTCTTCGAGACAGAGAATTAATATGGATTGAGAGAGGAGAGGATAAAATAATCATCGGGGGGTTTTGATATTAATATTTTTGATATCTTGTTCCCACAATAAAAATGTTGAGGAAAATTCAAAGAATAGAAGATGCCCGCCTACACTGTAAAATGGGGTCAAAGAATAGAAGGTTTAATCGTTAATGGCAAGAATGAGAGACTATGCACTAATATTACAGTTTTTTTTTTTGGATTATGTACGCATTAATGGTTTTACAGGAGTAGAGCCGTTGTATGAACTTGCTTACAGCTTATTTGATGTTAATTATTTGACCTAATTTAAGCAATTAAATTGATTTCCGCTATGGAGTTCAACGCGTTTGAACCGATAGTTAAATTCTTAATCAAATAGGTTCCGATTAAACCCACAGGGCAGTGAGCTGGGTCCTGGTTTTAGGGTTGAGAACAAATGTGAAAAGGCTATAAAACCAAATTAAAGCGGCTGTGCTGCAAAATAGCCACACATAACAATGTCGAGACTTTATATTAGCTGAATCCAGAAGGGTATTCTGTATGCCTCTCTTCAAATTGCTTCCTGGACGTCATGTTTATCTGTTCAGGACACTTCTCAGGCACTTTTTAAGAAAACAACGATTGAAATGATAAACAATGGGCAAAGAGATCAAAACATAACTTGTGTCACTATCCTGTTAGAGAAAGACATTAATTAAGAAATACAGTTGGAACAAAAAATGTGACAAGTAAACGTCTATGCCTTATGCCATATTGACTGAAACACTACTAAACTGATAAGATTACATGAATATATTGTCAACAATACATGAGGAAAAACAGTGAGATATTCTCTGACCTTTTGCATTTCGTGTCAACATGACTCATGATTGACAGCATCTTGGTCTTTCAGCTCAACAAATTCAATCCTGTTTTTGCGAAAAAGTTGTCATCCATCAACAATATATTGGTCATCCTGAGTATCTCCATCAACCCTAGCATCTCCATGAACCATGCCATTCACATGGTGCAAATTCTGCATCATTTGTGAAAGATAATGGCTGCTGGCACCAGTGTGATCAGAGAGGCCAGTTGGATGACCAGTCCACTGAGAAACAATCCCGAGCAACTGGCCAGTAAGGTTTTGTTGCTCATGAAGAATGCGAGTCTGGATCTGCCCCATTTCTGTCTGATGTTGACTGAGCATTTCATCCATCCTCTTCTTCCACTCAGACCTCCTCCTGCTCATTCTTTCCTCCCAATCCTTCTCTTGAATCAACTCATCCTCTCTTCTCCTTCTTTCCATTTCTTCATTCTCCTTCTGCCTAGCTTCCCATTCCAGAATTCTCTGCCGCCTCAGCTTTTCTCTAGTCTTTTCCCTCTCTTCCCTCTCTTTATCCCTATCCTCTAGCTTCCGTTCCCATTCCTGCTCCCTCTCCAGTCGAACATTGTCCCTCCTTTGCCATTCTCGTTCTCTCTCCACTTCACGTTGCTCAAATTGAACCTCCATTTCCCTCAACTGTCCCAACTGGTTCGAGAGGAATCCAAACATCCTCTTTTCCAATCCTTTCAACACCCTTTTCTTCTTCCTCACATTGGAAACATTTGGTTCCAATTCTTCATACATGAAACCATCTACGTCCTCCCTTATTTGGTTATTCCTATTATATTTCTCCTCTGCCTCATCGCCTTCATAATCAAACCCCAAACCTAGGACCCCATTCTCACCTGCATCAATCCCACCAAAGTCCCCATCTGCAGGGTGACCAATATGCCCAAACTCGACCATATCCACCACCCTACCACCAACCAACAATCCCCCATCATTCTCATGCTCCTCATTCAGTACTCCCATTAAATCATTTCCATTGCTAACATTACATCCACATGCAATGGGCACATCCCCGAAAACTTCTTTGTACCTTAAAAAATTTGACCAATGTGTGAGCCCTTCCACCCAATCAAACTCTTCCCCGTCACCACTCTCTCCACCGCCCAAATTCTCCCCAGGGTTGAGTTCAGGTTTCTTGATCTTTTGCTTAACAAGCAAGTACTGGTGCCTCATGTTCTGCACCTTGGTGGACACATCTTTCCAAGTCCACTGCCATGTGTATGCCACAGGATCACGAGCATGGTGCACAGAATTCACATACAAGGCAATGGGTTTATACTTCTTTTCACGGGTTTTCATTTTCGCTAGGGTCCCATCAGAAACCATCTCACCGTACTTCTCAATTAGGGTTTTCTCTTCTGCCTCCGTCCATTTCTTTCTTTTTGATGTCACCATCAGACACCAATACCAATATCGAATTATCAACACGAACCCCCAGATTCTTCTACCAACAAATATTTAAAGACCAACAGATAACAAATATTTTACGGCATGGAATTCAAGAAAGGCCTGCCCATATCAACAAACCAACAAGAATTGAGCATGAATATACCAAAAAGAGAGAGAGAGAGAGAGAGAGTTGCCGGGGGCTTAACTCACCTCGAGAGCAAAAAGAACTGAATTTGCAGAAGAAGAATGGACGGATATTTTCTCGGGAAAAATCGAAGGGAAAGAGATGGAATCTGCTAGAAAGTGAAATGGGAGTTTAACTTTACTCCTTTTGAAGTGAAAGCTGGTTTCTTTTTCCTCCTTTTGTTTAAGTTTGTTTGGTCGTGTACGTACGCTGTACTGTATCGCAGCAAGCTAGTTTAATTTTTCTTCCTATTTCTATTTCTAGGTATAAATAAAAAGAAAAAAGCATTTACTTACACAACCCAAAAAAGTAAAAAAACTGCTTCTGTCTGGAAAGCACATGGGGGCCGCGGTCACGACCAAAGTGACTGAAGTGTGACTGCTTCTGGTCATCGTCTGTACGACGTGGCAGTGTGCCCGCGCCAGCCCTTCTTTCTTTCTTTCTTTTCTTTTTTTTTTCTAACTCTTTTAATTTTTCTTTTTTAATAATGGGAAACAAAACAAGCTGACTATTCTACAGGATTGGAACGTTTGTTGGCCTTAATACCAAATGGAAGCGTGACTTACCTCTAATAATTGTTCGTGTTATATGCTGTGTTTGTTTCTAAAATTATTACTCAGCTGGATGTTTAAAAAAATAAAGAGAGAAATCGAGTAGGGTATCTCTAAAAAAAGATAAAATTGATATCCTTAAATTCTCTACTCATGTAATAATATTATAATTTTGAATTTAATCATGACATTTCCGCAAATTATTTAGTAATTCTCTATTCGGAGAACACTAACATGCACCATTCATTTTGGCGGCTCAAAGCATACCATCTAGAATAGTAATTTGGTGTACTTTTTAGATTAATTTAAATTTAGAACTTTGAATTGTCATTATGTATAAATATAAAATAAAAGTTTAATATTGAGTATATAGTATTAAGTTTTAACACATTAACACTAAAATTAAATGTAGAAAAAAAAAAAGCCTCCGAATTAATAATATTTAAATTATAAATTTTTTATTGAAAAATTCAATAAATATGCATATATATTAATAAATAAATTTATTTTTTAATTTACAGATATAAAAAAAATTCAATCAAGTTAATAATATTTAAATAATAGATTTTTTTATAAAAAATTAAATAAATACATTTATAAATAATTTTAAATTTTAATTTATAAATATAATAATTAATATATTTATAAAATATTTTAATTTTAATTTTTTTAAATAAAAAAAAAACCCCACGTTCGATCCGCGGTTTGATTAAAACCTGCAGTGGGTTTGGCGCTTGGGCTACTCCTTGGACATTGTTGAGTGGGTCTTCACTTAAGTGGGACTCTCAGAGGCCCTATCCATGAGAGCCCGTCTGAGTCTCTCTGAGGCCCCCGTTGGTCAGGCCTGTTTTATCCTTATTCTCGTCCTGCTTCGGAGCGTGCATTGGTATCGACTGGCACCTACCGGGCCCCTACGAGGCTTTCTCCGCTCGTTTTAGTTTTGTGTTTTTTCATTTTAAGAAAAACAAAAAGGTATAATAATAAATTGGGATATCCAAAGATCATCCAAAAGAAAAAAGAATGGACTCTGTTCATCTTTTTCTTGTTGGCCAACGTTCGACGGTAGAATTAGAGTCAACGTACATGGGATTAAGGGTTCCATTCAGCTAAATTCCACGTTAGTTGCCGAGCCAAACCATTGTGGAGGGGCGACTCTGATCTCGGTTAAACATGCTCAGCGACAAAAAGAGTTGCATATTTTCAATCAACTCTTAACTGATGTGTATAAATTTCTTGACAGCCGCCCGCTCTCCAAAGCACTATCTTACTTCCACAACATGTTCAAACACTAATCCGCCCGTAAAAGAAATAAAAAGAAAACAAACGAAAAAAAAAGAGAGAGAGAAAATCCATCGCTAGTGTGGAAGCATCGCTAACATGAAAGCACATCTCCATATCTCTTACGTATTTACGGAAATTCTTCTAATTTTCATCTTGCCAGTTCACGTTCACATACTATAAGCACATATCTCCTCCCCCTCCCCCCCCCCTTCTTTCACTTGGCAGTAAGTCTTCTCGGCATATGCTAGGTTGGTATTTGCCAAATGTACTAGACTGAAAAATTGGCCATGCATAGCTTAGAACTCTGGTAACCGTGGCACTGACTATCCGGAGTTCCGTCTTGTATGCGTATTTGAGGGTGTAGATACATGAGAATCCGGGGATGAAGTTGGACTGCTTCCCATATCCTTTGTCCTGTGTAGAAGAAAGGTCCCGCCAAGGATTGTGATGAAACCACACACTTCAGTTACAATCTGGGATGCGTTTTGTGAGTTCCAATCCTGTATTTGTCATCAAATATATTGTCAAGCATACATCTGATGCAAGTCCCCCACATGCAGTAAAACTTCACTGACAAAACAGCATAGCACCGAGTGATAGGCAGAATATATGAATTGTGGTGTCAGGCATCACAAAACAGAATGTAACCATGCACCAAATTTTTACACGGCCAAGAACCTTCCACTAGGAAGTTCAGTTTTGCAAATGTGGGTGAATAACTGAGTTGATGCCTAACCACAAGGATTTTTTATTGGTAAACAACCTACAGAGGGTTAGTCCTACTCCATTTGTTGTGATGAAACTAATTCCTATGACTTTTCCACTTTAAACTGGTCAATGCGGTCCCTCGTAAAGGTCAAACACCTCTCCAAACTCTTTTTCTAGGAAAAAGTATCAGAAAGCTTCGACCACCTCAAGCCCTCAGAAGGGGTTCGGAAAAGAGAGGTAGGGGTTCAAATCCCCACTTTCCTAACGAATTTGCACATCGAAAAAACATCAGAAAGCTTCTTCATGGCTTTTTTCTGTCCTTGATCACATTGATTCACACGCAAATCTTGAAATCATATCCCATTTTACCTTAAACATGATTACGCTGGCAAAAATGGTGAAAGTTGTAAACATGACATAGTATACTGGAGATATAACGGCTGTGTTGTAGGTGTCCAGTGCCTGAAAACATTAAGACATATCTAAGTTAATTTTTTTCCGATCAAATTCATGAAGTTTTAGAACAGAAAGTTTATCTCAAATAATAGTACTGACTTTTAGCAATGGCTCACTGCACGCGTATAAATTATAGTTCTACTGTCGGAATAAGGGGAACCAAGTTATTTAAAGTCCCAAAATTTAATAAGAAACGAACACTCTGTTCCTGTCACATGCATTTTCATTACGTGAGCAGGTGGCCGGTAGCATACTCAGATAAAAAGTCAACAAGAACCTATCCTTCATGTTACACATATGGATTTGCACAGAGCAAGAAGATACCATATATTTTACCTTGTTCAAGTAATCTATCTGCAAAAGACAGCAGAACAGCATAATTGCAGCGAAAAGCCATGTCTGAAAGTAGACGAATTGATTCATTCCAGAAAATGTCAACTTCAGAGCAATTCCTACTGCCTTCACGCTCATTACCTACAGATTATAGACAAATACGTGAAGTTTTTAAATCCAATGAAAGCTTAAGTTGGATAAATAATTATTACAACCATCAGAGACACGAACAGACCGTCAGGGAGCCCATGAGAGAGCATATTCCAACATAGACTATCAAATGGGTTTGCCCATAGCGCGGAACATATCGGAAAATGAGAACAGCAACCGTAATAACTACTACGGCTGTGTAGACAAGGAAGCCTGTTAGAAACAAAAATCTCTTAATTGACATTAAAAGGATCCATAAAAATCCAAATTACATAGACCTTGTCGTCGAAGAACCTTCTGTACCATTATTTTATAGACAAGCAAAGTGAGATAGCAAGTCAGTCTTCTTTGACTCCTAATAGATAGGAGACAATCAACAGATCGAAAACCATGGCCACTGATAATTGGATTGCTAAATAATCAATTGTAGCACCCCCTATTCTGTGTCTTACTCTAGGGAGACAAGCAGTGCGCTTTTATTGCATAATTTATGTTTGACATTTGAAGCATATTGGCTTTGACATCACTAGGAATACCAGTAAGAAGAAAACAGAGATATAAGATTCCATCCAAAGTTTACTTCCTCTGTTGTCTAGCTTGAAAAACACAAATTCGTCTATAATTTTCGAAGGTACAAGAAACAATGGTTCCGGTGACTGCCAACCCTGACCCTGTTCAGCAGAGAAAGCAGACAGTTATGCCAGAAGAGTGCTTCTGACCTATTGAGAATATCAATCCCAGGAGTAACAATCTAATTGTCATGCATTTGCATTGCAAGATTGAGCAGGAGAACTGGGAATAATTTTTGTGCACTTAATGCACAAAAACTGTTAGCTGAAATCATGACCGTGGAATACAGAAACAATAAGCAATGGAAGCCTTTTCCATTTTCCATTTTCAAGCTTTTGTGTTTTTTTTTTTTTTTGAGTTAGATCCTCTGAAGACCCAAGCACAACGTACGAATTCTGAAAACTAAACACCCATCTGACATACCTGGTTCTGTGGCAAGGTGCCACACTTCCTTAACAGAATGAATATTTCTTTCCTGCGGAGCGTGTAAAACAATGCTTATAGAACCCACCACACAAAGAACACAACCAAGAACTCCAAAAACGTGTAATTTTTCCTCTAAAATGAAATGCGCTAGCACTGCACTGCAGAGTAATATTTTGTCAGATACAGCTACATGTAATTGTAAACAGCTAGATAAGAAAAATAAAAATCTATGAATGTATATATCTGTTGGGTAAAAGCTTATCTCCACTACCACAGCTGTAAGATAGGCCATACCTGAAAATAATGCTTAAAGCGCCCAAGGGGGTCACGAGAATTGCAGGAGCAAATGCATAAGCAGCAAAATTAGCAATTTCACCAACAATCACTACAAAAACATAAACACAAAGTCAACACTAAAAACAGATCCCTTTTTCCCTCGCCGGGCCAAAAGCAACCGGAAATAATAATATAACAATCCAAAATTGTAGACGACTGCATCAAAGAATGTCAACTTTGAAAAAAAACGAAATGGAAAGAAATAGCAAGCCACATGAAATGAATATATATAGACCTACAAAATTCCCAGCATTCTTCTCAAATCCTAAAACCTTCACAAAAGCAGAAGGCAATCTCCTATTTCATGCAAGCCATTCCCTATATGCGGTGTCTCTTTTAAAGTTTTTAGTTAAGCAAATATGTTCAGAATGCTGTGCTAGCCTTATCTGTTGATTCTTAGGAGCCTAGCTACAAATGATGTTGATAGGCATGTGCAGGCACTTAGAACAGTGAAAATCAATTACAAAATCTTCCTCTCAGATGTTTGGAACGTGTTTGCCATATCATGCGGAACAGAAAATGAGTTTCAAAGACGGAGGCAGTATCTTCTGTGATAATGCTTTTTATCATTGCTTAGCTACGATCCTCATTTCAACGGTGAAGCTTTTCTTTTTCTATCCACATTTAGAAGACTAGTGTCAAAGTATCAGCGTTGGACAGCTCGCGTAAAATGTAACTAATGTGTGCATATACAATGCGGGTAACTTCATAAATAACATACAAGTAGATTACAGTGAAAAAGGCATCAAAAATCGTTAAAAGAAGGGATCCAAAAACGTCGATCGAGTCAAACATGACATGAGCAAAAAGAAGGGGGAAGAAACGAAAGGAATTCGGGACTCACTAGCAACCATCCCGGCCCACCACCAGGGTTCCAGCAAGTACGAATGCCCTCCCAAACCTGCTCACCATATAATCTCTAACTCAATCGGTCCACATAATAAGAGAAAAAGAAAACAGCCACAGAATATTGTTTGGAGGCAACATTCACGTATGTCCTCAAAAGGTTAACAAAACTCCATCGCTGCATGCATATATAAAGTAATTTAAAAGCCAGAGTCTTGCGAATGAGACAATTCCAACGAACAAGGGTGAAAAACTGAATGAGACAAAAAAAAGAAAAAGGAAAAGTCAAACCTGCTCTGGTTCCAGAAGCCCCAGCCTTTTTAAGACCTTTCTTCTTTACAATGAAGCTCGACCCGATAAAAATACTCGAAGATATGGCCAAAACGAGCCCATGAACATTGTCAGACGATATCCCCATTGAACAAGGAATTGAAAATATCAAAATTTTTCACGGCCAAGGACTCCTACACCGATTCCCTGCATGCATCCAACCCCCTAAACAAAACTGAACCAAAAAATTCACAATTATGATAAAAGACACAAACTTCAAAAGCGTGCCCAATCACGTTACGTGGCATCAGAAACCCGTGTCCAAAGAAATATTCTCAAATGTCATGTGAATGACACAATAACACAATTACTTGACTATTACGTAATGCATGAGACGCAACCAACCACAATAAATATTTAATTTTCTTATATCTTCCCACAAATCCGTATTACATCTAACAATTTCCAGAAATCTCTTAACATTCATTACGGTGAAAAAAGTTTTTTTTTATTTAAAAAGAAAAACAAAACAAAACCCTACCTCACTTCCCACGCTGCAGAAGGCAATGATGCTAAAGACCCACCGCCTCCATTGTCACCAAGACAAAATGATTTGATGATCAATAACCTTTGACGGTTTTCCTCCCTTTTTGGTTCCCTAGAAATGGAAATCAATGGAAAGTAAACCAAGAAAAAAAGGCACGCATATAAATTGGATGCCAGTTAATGCAAGAAAGATTGGTAGAGGAGCAGGAACGGAGGCAGATAAATAAAACAAACAAACAAACAAACAAAAAAAAAAAAAAAGCGAGAGAGAGAGAGAGAGAGAGAGAGAGATTGATCGAAAATAGAATCCCAGAATTCAAGAATGCCTAAGCATCCCGCGTTTTTCTCTCCATAAAAAATTGAGTTTTTTTTTTGGTTAAATTGAATGACAGTATATAAAAGCTGTTTATTTATTTATTTTTTTTAGGGTCGTTACCAATTTTCCGAATTTACATATTTTCCAAATCAGATTGTTTTCGGAATATGCGTGGCTGGCGTTACCCAACTTACGAAATTTATTAGGTTTGCACCGTCCGCTGTGTATATATGCATGCAATTTCACCAACTACCGCTTGTTGTACAAAAAAAAAAAAAAAAAA
>CM034046.1:5128192-5403486 GCA_019804595.1 Bruguiera parviflora
ATATATATATATATATAAACAAAGACTGAAAAAAATTAGACAGAAAAAAAGTGATTTAATTTTTATCATTAATTATAATTAATTATTATTTATCCCACATTTAAATTTGGTATTCTATAATCAAGTTTTTATTATAAGTACCTTATGCCCTCTGTATTTATTCATTTGTCGTGAAGAGACTCACTTGCTCACAAACGGTCACACCCTCTTGATTTTGGCACCAGCCGTTTCCTTGCAGGTGGCGTGGTTGAGCTCAGCTGGGCTTCACAGAGAGTAAACAAAGGATTGGCCAATTAATTGTGTGTTTGTTTGAGAATTAACTGATTAATATTAGGTTCCAAACGAAGAGAGAAAAAAAAAAGAAAGAAATCCCAGTGGACAGGTTTAATTTTATAGTAAACTGTAATCTGATCGATTTGTTAAATCAAGAAACCTAGAAGCATCGTTGGTCTTTATCTGACTTTTGTTCCAAAATTATACCATGTAAAGTAACGTCTTTGAATTGGCATACGAAGCAACCAAGCCCCACGTCGGTGGCCTTATCGTGAGTGCCATTGCTTGTGACGTGGGATTGGAATTTTGTCCAATTCTGGCAAGATGGACGCCATTATTGCTCAGGAATTTCTTTATAATCATCATGTACTTTTGGCGACGGAAGGGTGGCACTTCACTTCTATTTTTCGTCTCACATAAATACACGGAAACCAAACCGGTCTGATGGGTGATTTCTTGAAGTTGGCTTTATGAGAAGCTTTCCTTTTTTGTAGCACACCATGAGTTATTTTCGCGCTCATTAAGCATTCGATGAAGCCTTGATATCAACCCGATTGCCGTGGATTTGCCCTGTGGCTTTCTTATTTAATTTTATTATTATGATTTTTTGTTATTGGCATGAAATAATATATCCAAAGAGGTGGGCCAATATGATATAGGTCCAAAAGCCGAGATGCTAAGCAAAACAGATTCATCTGCTGAGTTTTAAGGCATCGGGCATGCTTGTGGACAACAGACCCACCCCAAATCAGCTAATGCATACAAGAAAAATAATAGTTGGGATAGATTTGTTCAAACTCGCATATCTGTCGCATGCTGTATAAATATTATATTGAACATGTATATAAAGTCAGGCATTTTTATTTTGATTTTTTTCAGTAAAATTTATTCATAATTTTATACTATACAATAAGTGAGGTCCATTTAAAATAACAATAAAAAATAAAATAAATTTATAATGTGCAAGATTGTGAGCAATTCATATATATATATATATATAATGAATAACTATCATAAACACTTATAAAATTACTCACATATATTGGCAAGAGTAGCTGTAATATCAAGTGCCTAATAATGTTGATGCATCAATGCATCCGTTATTATTTTCTTGTAATTAATGCTTATGAAAAATATCAATTTGGAGGGTCCAATGTTGAAAATTATCTAAAGGTCCTCATATCAATCGAGCAACTATTGGGGCCAACTCGTGAGAATTAAAGCCCGTCCTGTCGTTGAACGAAACATTACTTGCATCAGATAAAAGCATGTACAACATGCCCCAATTAATTAATATGTTAATGATCAGAATTATATATGCATTGTTTAGTGGTTGAGTTGATTACAAAACTTGTGAGCAAACAGATGGGTTTTTTGTTTTTTGTTTTTTTTTTGTTCTAATTATTCTTTTAGCCTACAGCTACTTTCTTACCCAAGTACGAACATTGTGCAGTCGCTTGGATCATGGCTGCAAATTGAAGAGTATAGAGGCTTTGTAAGGTTGTGAAAGGCCGTCCCCAACTGCACTTGTGAGTTCTTGTCACAGTATTGCAGTTAGAATGGTCCCCGCGAAACGCAACATTGCCGCTTACCTCAACTAAGGTCTCACTAAATGTTCTAAATGTCTGACTGCTACTAAAATATCCTCCTTTATCCGCAATCGAAAAGGAAAGCGAAAAAAGAAAAAAAAATAATATATATATTCCAATTATTGCATATTTGCAATTTAAACAAAGTGGGTAGTGTGTGACATTTTTCCAAGTATATACAAGTTGGGCCATATGTCATCCACTTGTTTTTATAACGTTACTGACTGCCAATTGAGGAAAGACATGAATTTTAGATATTTGTATTCCGTGAGATTTGCATACGGGGTCTGGACTCTGGATAATAGTTAATCGGATATCCACACGGAATCAACCTCCCTAGTCCCTACACATGTGTGAGAGATGGGAGATAGAAATCTGGGGTGTGTGGGAACCACACGGTGCTGGACTGGAGACGAGAAGAGAAAGGGAAAGTTCTCAGTGGGCAGTGCACCTTGTTTTGGGGTTATCCCTCGATGAAATTCCGTGTGGGATCGGTGTCTTTTATACGGAGATAGAGACAGAGGGGCGTTGATTGATTGACTGACTGATTCTAAAGAAGTTAAAACGCATATTCCATGCCAAAGCAAAAGTTGCAGGCGACACTTCTTTTAGTACTTAACAGTGGACTGGAGCTTTGCCCGAGTGGCGGAATGGCAACTACATGCCATGCATACATACGGTGCTCCTCAATTTTCGCCGTGGACTTTGAAATACATGTAAAGAAGGTATAAACGTTTTCACGTTGATTTACAAGCGACCATCTCCCCTTCCTCATTCCCCACCTCTCTTCCGCTTTCCAACTTACTCTTTTTTTTAAAAAAAAAATAAAAAATAAAAAAATCAACATATAGTACAAATTGCATTACTAGTTAGAAGGTACTAGTCGGCCAAAGCCCATTTCCAGGGATTACATCTGGTTAATTCAATTTCCAACGTCACTCTCTTAGACTCTTGTTTTCATCGTATAAGTAATGGGTATATATATATATATAGAGAGTAAAAGAAAAAATTGTTACAGAGGTTGTAGTATCTATAAATAATTATCCTAATTAAGGTAGAGACAGAGAAACGAAAAATATAAGTAATTACGTGTCGGGACAACATTCCTAGGATTAAGAGACGTGAAATTATTTCTCGTTAGTATGATTGTATGTAGCACACTATTGTCACAGCACCAATTACCATAAAATCGACTGAGGCAAACAACAATTACTGCTTAAAATAAAGAAATTAGTTGCTATGGTATTGGATTATTGTAAATGTAAGGCGACTCCTTGGTCTTAGCATGAAATAATTTTGTTGCTACAGCCATCTGCTGTATTCGCGATAGGGTTTGAGAAAAGACTCGAAGATTTTAAATTATACCGTACCGATGTGAAAATTAACTGTAAAAGAAAGTAGATGTTAGCTTGATAGAATCTCATTTTGACCTCTTTGCCCTCGTAGAAACGAAGCATGATATATTGATATTGGTGGGGACTCCACAATGTGACATCGCATCTGTACTATAATTGGATTTAGTGGGGAAACGAAAAACCATCCGGTAGGTCACTAGATCCATCTCACAGAAGGAGGAATCATAATCATTAGAGTTATCGGAGGTAATTGAGAAAATAATTGCAAAAGCCGCAAGAAGAAATAAATGGTGGGTTGCTGGGGCAATTGATTAGTATTTAACTTATTTCTAAACCTGCATGATTATTTATTTTTTGAAAGTAAATATGTATAATTATGAAAACAATATACCTTCACTAATTTCAAGTCTAATGTAGCATTTTAACTTATTATTGTGTTAAGACCCAGATAATACGCCCTTGCCCTAATTTAAACGACTATTTCATTAGTTTGTTAGAAAATAACATTGTCTCTTTTCTTTGGGTTCATGTGTCTTTAAATCAATTGTTATTTTTTTTCCTCCATTAAAAGACTCAAATATAAAAATATTTATAATGAAAATTTTAAATTTTTAAACAATCAAATACCTTCTTTTAAAGACCAAAGGCCTTTACGGAGTGGTATTCAAGTTAGTCCCCCCCCCCCCAAAAAAAAAAAAACGCGTGCAAATTCTGAGACAAAATAATGTTCTTCTACTTGTGCCCGAAGAAATAAAAGTCTAACTTGTCAGGAAAAAGAAGTGAGAAATGGAGGCCCATCGCATCCCTGTTCTTTCTAATGAATCCGAACTTAAAAATCTTAAAAATTTAATTCTCTCTGCCATTCAACTCTCAGTTTCTTCTCGCTCACGATCTTTACGTTGATCAAGGAAAACAAATAATAGAATGGAGGAGTGAAAAGGAGACAAATCTACACATGCATATTTGTTCAGAGTAAAGAGCTCAAAAATTAATCTTTACTGCTGCAATCATTCGTTTAGCTTTGCGACTTTTCTGAGCATGCATATTCCAGTGGTTAGTACTTGCGAGCATCCTTTTACTGGCTTGACGCACGAGCAGATTGGCATTTCTTGTTTTTTTTTTTTTTTTGTTTTTTGTTTTTTGTGTTTGCAACTTTCTGCATCTCCGACAAGAGTCGATATGAATGGGGGGGGGGTTTTCAATATCATTTTGTCTCCTAAACCATGTGGGGCGAGGGGGGGTGGGGCATGTGAAGTGCTGGATCTTTCTCCTGATTTCAACCCCAGAATTCGGAGGTCCATTGGAGCTGTGATTAAGACATTTGACGTGTACAAACATCTTGGATTTCTGGATTTTGATAATTATTGTGTGCTGCATTAGGCACCACTTTTTTCCGAGACCCATGTTGCCATTTCACCCTCTTCTTTTCCCAATTTCTCATAAAAATACTACTACGTCACAATACTGGAAAGAGCATAGAGTACGATAAATACAAAATATTCTTTTACTAAATTTTATCGCATCACCGTTAGTCACAAAGTTTAGTAATAAAGTAAGTCACGTAAATTTTTATTTTTAAATATATAGTTCGACATTTAATCTTACAAATTAAATAAAAATAAAATTGTGTTAATTAGTATTTCTCCTTCCGAGAACACCGCCATGTTTTTGGGCGAGGTGAGAGCTAGATAGTTACTGGGCCGAGCTGGTACGGAAGGCGATCCAATCTCATTGAGCCAGGACAGACTCGAGGATAACAAGTACAGAGAATTCGGCACCAATAAGCATCTTTCGCAATGTGCAGCATTTGCAATCCCCTAACCTTTCACCCTCTCATCACTACTCACACACGTGAAGGCCACGCGCACAGGTTTCTTTAAGGTTTATGCAAGAACTCATAGGGTCATGTTCGTCCAAATGAATAAAACAGATTGCTTGGACTCATCTTGTTTGTGCATGATACACCCAAGTTACAAACCAACATTGCTATTGTAGCACAACATTCAATTCCTTACTTCTTATGTCAGTTGAGTCCTTTTGTATCTGGGAGGCCTCTTAATACCTGCGTCACAGTTTCACAACCAAAAAGAACGCATATCAGAAGGAAAAACAACAGAAGGCCAACGGTAAAGAAGTATTGGAGAAAAGTAAAAGGAAAGATGAAAAGTGGTTAGAATTGGAAACTCCAATTCAAACTATAGTTGGACTCACAATTGGAATTGCAAATGCCACATATAAATCCAAAGAAAGCCCGAATTCAAACTAGTGAACAACTTTACACCTGCCAATTTACTTCCCACTATTTCCTTTTTTTTTTTTTTTTTTTTTTAACTTTATCAACTCATTGGCATCAGAGGTGACATCTCCCCTCTCCCCAGTTTACACCCATCATTACCAATGGCAGTGACATTGCTATCAACAATGCCAGACAGTGATGAATGCCATCGGCACCAGCACCGACAACTAAAGCTACCAATCAGCAACAAAATTGTTATCACTCATTTCCGTGCAACACTGTTGATGACAGCAATGACGGGCAGCAACATTACAATTGGTCTGTCACCAATAACATTGATGACAACAGCACTGCTGCAACCAGCAGTGATTATGGTTGTCTTTGATTTGGCTGATGACAGTGACAATCCATGGCATGCTAGTCAATCACCATGACAGTTGACAAGGATATCATCAACAATGGCAATTCTCCGAGCAAGAAGAATAATTAAACATGGTGATTTTTACATAACCACAAACTCAAACTATGGTTCAATTCTGTAAGACAAACATAGTGGAGTAAAATTCTTCAATGGTAATTACTTGGTACAAATGCCAACAAGCAAAAGCATCTGTGGCAGCATACTGCAGTTGCTCTTTTGACAAAACATCAACCTCCCAGTTTCCAAGTCTGATTTTGTTGGGCTTCAAAAGCTAAAGAGTTCCAGCAACAGAGAAAAATCAATGGAATCAAGCAGCCACTTATGCAAATGAAAGATAAGATGTTTGTAAATGATATGGCCCAAAAAGAGAGACTAAAAATAAAACAAAATTGACTAGGCGGTAGAGTCATAAAAATATCTAATGCCTAAACAATGTAAAGTAAGAAAGAAAAGAGAGATCAAGGTCCATAAAATGGTTCCAAACAAAGACCAATGTAACCCTCAATCTCAATTATGCCCGGTTATAAGCATTTGCAATAGAACTTCATGACAGTACCTAAAACTCAAGGCACAGCAATAAAATTCCCAGTCTTCTTACAAATTCGAGAGAAGCACAATAATTCATGCCCAGAGCATAGAATGTCTGCTACAGTATCTCAGTACTTGCTTTTCTTACCTTTTTGCTATGATTATACATGGACTATTAATAGACTAACCCTGGGAAGCCCAGCTGCTTCATCACTTTTATCTTTACAGAAGAATCATGTATTTACCAACCTATCAGAGAAAGTTTGCTTTCTTTAGTTCAAAACATTGGCACTCAACATTGTCATCCTCATTTATAGCAGGATGGCAGCAAGCTTGCAATGTTTGGCATTACACCAATGGTCTTCATCAAACAAGGGACCAAACATGGATACTAACTCCCATTATTTTCAATAAGGCTAAATCCATAGTCGTGATGTCTGGCATTACACTGATGGTCTCCATCAAACAAGGGACCAAAAATGGATAATATCTCCCATTATTTTCAATAGGGCTAAATCCAAGGTCATGATGACACTGCAGATGGTCTCCATCAAACAAGGGACCAAAAACGGATAATACCTCCCATTATTTTCAATAGGGCTAAATCCAAGGTCATGATGACACTGCAGTGATTTATTTGGATTAAAATGCCAGTAATAAAAGGAAATCAAACCAACAAGCTTTCAACAGCAAACATCGTCATTGACCAACCAAGCTTCTACTTTCAGGAATTCAAACTAGCTAGAGTGGATAAATACCTCTTCACAAACAAGCATCTCTGTAAGAGATTGAAGACCCCAAACTTTGGGTTCTCCACCGAGCTTTCTATTTGCGAGGCAGGAAAGATCTTCCACTGCTTTAACAGAAACGTTATAATCTTTAAATACCTTACCACAATCATTGCCAATGCCCACTCCAATCTGCAAATGTTCAAGTAGTCAACTGTAATGGAAACCCAATCTCTAAATGCAAACAAAAAGTTCAAGCATTTAAGAAGCAGTGTAGAAACATGTGTAAGACATCTTACGAACTTTTAGAAGCATGGAGTCTTCAAGAAGTAAGCGAAGATTCTGTGTGATTCCAGAATGAATGATATGCATCACATGACAAAGATTAGCATCCCCACATATCTGCATAACTGCAGCCTTCCCAGGGAGAACACCTGTCAAGTCAAACTTCCTCTCAAATATAAATGAACTGGCAACAAGTGCACTGCATTACTGCAGCAAGAATCATTTTTTGTGATGCCAACTTCTAGTGCTATATATTTTCATTTACATTTAGATGTTACAAAAGCTTCAAAACGTGCAGAAAGACAAGATATATAATACAATGGCAGGAAATAATTTACAAGGCCTTAGCCTCATTTATCTCTTTAGACTGGAAGCAAGAAAGATAGAAACTTTTTAACAGGTAAATATATCTAACAGAAAGGCACTCCAGTTTTTAGAGCTTCATAGGGTGATGAGGAGATCATCGTCTTCTTTTGTTCCATTACTTGCAAAGCTCAAATTTCAACTAGAGCACAATATCCCAGGCCAGATTAATGGTATTTTCCCTCCCAACATAGAGAAGGTGGCAAAGTAGAAAGCAAGGATGGAGGAACCGGGAATTGAAGCCAAGGACATGAACATGCTAGGGATGGAAACACCCCTTTGTAAAAACAATGGGTAAGACTACATGCATGTAGCCCTTCCCCAAACCCCACACTGTGATGACCTTTTGCATCCTTAAACACTGGCAAGATTCTGCCTTTTTCATACTTCACGTCCATAATATACTCATTCATACAAGCAACTCCAAAACAAAGTTCAACAGCAACAAGAAGGTCCATCAACTTGCATGAGTTTAACAAAGACAACAACAAAACAGAATTCCAAAATAAACTAGTGGGCGGACCTTTTCTGAAAGTGGGCTTCCACTCAATATCAAATCCTACACTAGCTTGACCCATTTCTTCTTTCCTGGCATCAATACTTTGTAAAAGCTCCCTTGCAGCTTTTTCTACCTCCATTTCTGTTCTGCTATAACAGATTCGTCCTCTAAACTTCATTGCAGGATATCTCATCCTATGATGGTCTGACAAAAAAAAATGGTAATCTTATAACATAGTCCTCTTCTTCACATTTACAATGAAACGAGCAAAATAGGAAAAACCATATCCATATGACCCAGAAAGAACAATACCATTAAATACCAAGAATTTTTGCAAAACATTTTACTAATTGATATGGCACATTTTACAATCAAGTCAAACTAAAACCCTAGCCACGAATTTTGGCAGGCTCTCCTTCACTTGCCATTCAGCTAGTAAACATAGCAATTAAGGCAAAGACTCCAGAAGAATGCAAATGCAATTCAAACCCATACATTCTCCTTTTTCTTTTCTTTTAAAATGAAAGCGAGAAAAAAGAAAAAGGTATTGGAGTTTACCTCGACATGGGAATAAAGACAATGGCTTGGAGGGACCCAGAACCGAGCTGGGCAACTGGCGGCGGGTTTTTGCGCTGTCTTGTTGGCCATTGTCTTGGGGACTCTTGAAAACAGATGGCAGAGGAGTTATGGAAGATGTGGATTGCGATCGAAACGATGATTCTATTGCATCAATGGCTTCAAGTTCCTGCTCTGTAAAAGGCTGGTCCCAATCGGGGACCGAAGGAA
Source organism: Bruguiera parviflora (assembly GCA_019804595.1). Lineage (NCBI taxonomy): Eukaryota > Viridiplantae > Streptophyta > Magnoliopsida > Malpighiales > Rhizophoraceae > Bruguiera > Bruguiera parviflora. The sequence continues at coordinate 5,137,256 of CM034046.1, forward strand.
ATGAAGAAGAAATGGTGATTGCATCTCGACTGTGGGTTTCTTGGGAATTCATTTTCAAACGAGGATGACAGTGGTTCGGGATTGAAACGAGAGAGGAGATTGCAGAGGCTACCTTTGTTTGTGTCGCAAAGCGTTTGGAGGGAACTTGAAAATTTGTCGGCGGAGAGACGGGCGAACCATCACCGCCAGGCGGAGCGAGTCCACTTTTGTATTAAATTTGGAAACGGTGTCATTACCCAAAAACAAAGTGTGTGTGTGTGTGTGTATGGACAAATAGTTACACATTTTATTATATTTAACATACATTGTTACTCGCCTGAATCCTGCACGAGACCCAACTGCCGTGGATCAACAGTCCCGTTCCTGGAAACCATCCATACAATATTTTCCATTTTCAAATCAAACTATATTTTTTGGTAGTCTTTTTTGGTTTATGCAAATGTTACATTCAAGTGATTTAAACACAAATTTATCATATTTACAATCCGTGCGCATTTTTATCACTAAAATAAGCATAGGTGGTTCATCCGCCACATTATAATTTAATAAAGTAAATTGGATGAAATCCGGTAATTTAAATATCAATATCTGGGGATGTAAAGTGCTCAGGTTATCCTCAAGAATTGAGCTGCAACAGCCTGCTTTATGCCAAAAGAACTAGGGATGTAATGTGTTCTCATAATCATCATAGGATAAGATGAATTTTATAAGTTGTTGTGATGCCAAAGTCAGTTTGATTAATCAAATTCACAGATCATGCACTAAAACGTTCATCAACTGCTAAACTGCTCACCAAGTAAATGGTGATACCATCCCTTCATCTTCGGACATGGAGTTGCTATAAAAGTAGACCGACCAACAAGCCAGAAGATGGGGGTGGTAAAAGACTAAAGTGTCATGAGACTTAAAATTTTTCAAAACAAAATTCGATGCAAAAATGTCCATTGGCAGCATGTAACACCTTGTGGAGGCCCCAAAGGAGCAGAAATTCAGGAATTTAGTTTGCTCTCAAAGGCTGAACTCTAGGCCTCCATAGTCCCAGCCTGAACTTGTGGGCATGGTCTAATATCAGCTTCCTCTGCAAAATGAGAATCAGAAGTCAGAAGCTAGATTTTTTTCTTTTTGGATGGGCAGAACCAAGATTTTCATAACTCCAAAACAAGTGCTCATGCATGAGTTCATAATACCATGCGGTTCTTTCCCAAAACTTCCATTTACAAGTTGAACAAGCAATGAAATCTCTTCTACGCAGTTCCAAAATGAGATGGGTATGTTACTTTTCATTCTGATTTGAAGGAAATGTACATTTAATGTGGCAGAAATTTAGTGGCATGTGTGCTGTGAACAATTTTGAGCACTAAGATTCAAGCACTTCAATTTAATGTTGTTCTGATGTAACCTTTCCATCCTCATTCACAAGAAAGAAGATTCTGGATATGTACAACATCATGTTGTTCCATGTTCATCACCTGAGATTCACTTACTGGCACCCAACATAACATTTGTTACCACAAGTATTACTCATCCATCTCATTGTGCTCAATGCCAATCCCATACAAATTAGGAAAAAGGTGAAATTCGGACATTCCCTTGCCCTATACCCCTTATATTTGCCATCAAATTTCACAGAAATACAACATGCTGAAGGCCAAAGATATTGCTAATGCACCACAATTATTAGCATGCAACAAAGATAGCTTATCAACATATCATCAAATTGATACATCATGGATAAATGTGGACTGTTAAATTTCTCTCTCACACATTCCACCAAATCTGGCAGCTAATAGAGAAAGGATATTTGCATTGGAATAAAATCAAACACAGCAGTTGCATTTTATAGCATAACCGAAATTAGATAGAATGAGCAATAATATTCTGGCCAATCTCCATCTTGATAAAAGCTATCAAGTAGGCGACACAAAATAGTTGACTAAGTAGTGACGAGATAATTTATTGTAAAGGCTTGCAATCAAACTTACCAGGGCAATCATAAATTGCTAGAATTTGAGACCATTACCAAAAAGAAAATAAAAAAAATAAAATGTATTGACACGGAAGAACAAGGAGGGCCATAGAATAGATGAAAGAACCCCTCAGCCAGGCAGATTTAGAAAGTGATAGAGAATAATTACATGCTTGCAAGGGATGCCTAATTTCTTCAGCTTCAAAGTCCGGGTGACAAGAAGTTTCTGAATGTCACCAATCTCAGTTTCAAGCTTAGGCACATGGGCTTCAACCCCTTTCCCAATTCCATTCAGAAATTCTGGTATTCCTACCTTCACTGCATCATAAGATAACACAATAATTGTCTCAAATACATTTTCAACTTAATTAATTGTTGAAAAACCAGGGACATCTTCTAATTTTGTAGAAGATAGAAACCAGAAGGAAGGAAACCCATAAATAAAGAACATCAATAAAAGCATTACAAAACTAAACATGCATTAAAAGATGAATGGTCTTGCAATGGAAAGGAAGTTCTTGACATCCTATATATTAACATGGGATTACAAAGAAAACAACAACGACGACGACAATAAAGCCATAATCTCATTAAAATGGGTGGACCATTTCAATCTTTTCTAGTCATTCCACTCTATTATGAGCTAAGTCTCAAGTGACATTTAATTGTTCTCAATCCCTTCTAACCAAAGATTCTGTAGTCAACTTAGGTCACTCCCTCTGCTCTCACCGTTTACCTAGATTTGGTCACCTCTCTCCATTTGTAGATTCACACTGGACATGTCTAAACTCAAGCAAACACAACTTCTTCTTTATTTTTTAAATCTCCATTTGACACCACAGTTGTTTTGCTACGAATATCCTCAATTAATATTCGATCCTGGTAGCCACATATCTGTCTAAACATTCTCATTTCCGCTAAACTCACTTTTTAGTTGTGTTCTTTCATAACAGTCCAATAATCACTCTCAAACAGTATGGCTACGCTAATTGTTGTTCAACAGAATTTACCATTCAACACAAAACTCGAGTTGCACAGAGAAGCTTCTTACTTCATCTACTTCATTTAGACGTTTAGGTTATCTAACTTCATTCAGATAACAAAATCTTCCCTTCATTTGCTCCTCCGTAAAGTTCATGTGCCCAAGATACTTCCCTAATTATTTCTTCGAACCTCTCTTCCCTTCTCTCGCCAGGAAAAAAAAAAAAAAAAAAAAAAAACCCAGCCAACGCGGCCGAAAGAAAATTAAAACCTTTCCTAGCTATAAAATCCTTTTGTGAACAATTTTAAAAATTGCATAACCAATAAAACCCAATAATTCTTCTTAAGAATTCTCATCCCAGAAATCAAAAGCGACCGGACAATTTAATTCTCAAGAGTAATTGGAAAGCAATGAAACAGAAAAAGATTTGCTCTACCAAGATAAGGTGCGGATTTAGAGAAGAATCTGTAAAGCCCAGATGCCGAATGTGGTTGTAGTGCTGGATTCGAACGTTGGGTTGCGATTCTGGTTATTTGCCTCCATGCCATCGTCGCGCTTTTTGCGCGCAACCTCCACCGAGTCTTATAGTTCAATTGAAGGGTTTACGACAATGGCGGATCGGGGAGACTCAGAGACAAAACGTACCGTTTAATCCTTCTATTGAAGTCTAAAACATCGTCGCTCCGCGAGATCAGGCAATGACCTTTTTGTCCTTCAAGACATTTTATTTTGTTTGATCGGCAATTTTTTTTTTTTTTTAATAAAGGAATAAAACAAAAATAAATAATTGTAATTATTAATGCCTACGTAATAACAAAACGTACGTGAGGACCCGTCTGCCCCCGGTTAGCCTGTAGACCCCACACGCCGAGACCAAGAACGCCCACTCCGCTCTCCTACACTCCACAGCCTACTTCTCCATTCTCGGTCAAGAACCCGTTTCTTGTTCTTGATTTCAAATTCAAATCGATGTATTATTCCTGATCGCAGCCCTTACATTTCAAGAAAAACAAGAAAAAGGAGCGTAATATATATAAATATTGAGACATAGGGAGGAAGGGGAAGCAGAGATGAGTACGGTTGATAAGATGCTGATTAAAGGCATACGGAGCTTCGACCCGGAGAACAAGCACGTCGTCACCTTCTTCAAGCCCCTTACCCTCATCGTCGGCCCCAATGGCGCTGGCAAAACTGTAATTTTTCCTTTTCCTTTTGTTTTTCTCTCCTTTTTCCGTCTTTCTTGTTTTTTCTTTTTTTTTGATTTTTGAATGCGTGTTTATTTATTTATTTTCTTTTCGGAAATTTCATTTGCAGACTATTATAGAGTGCTTGAAGCTTTCTTGCACCGGAGAGTTGCCTCCGAACGCTAGGTCTGGCCATTGTTTCATTCATGACCCCAAGGTATGTCTCTCTTCTCTCTCTGTTTTTTTTTTTAATATATATATATATATATTCCTTTTTAACTTCTTCTATACACTCTGTTTGGTTTCCTAGAAAGGCCAGGAAAGCAAAACAATTGTGAAAATATAATTTACTCTTTTTTTCTTTTCTCTCTCTCTCTCTCTCTCTGATTTTTTTTTTTTTGAACATTTTATGTTGCCATTTTTGTGGTGGTTGTGTTTTCATTGGCATTATTATTGCAAATGCCATTATGTTGCAGGTAGCGGGGGAAACGGAGACAAAGGGACAAATTAAGCTTCGATTCAAGACTGCGGCCGGGAAGGATGTTGTGTGCATAAGGTCATTCCAGCTGACACAGAGGGCATCCAAGATGGAATTCAAAGCCATTGAAAGTGTGCTGCAGACTATAAATCCACACACCGGAGAGGTTGCAGACTTTTTTTCTCTTTTCCATTTGGTGTTTTTGACATGCCAATGGTACACTTTGTCTGGCTGTCTCATCTTCTTTGAATTTAAATGACAGCTAAAGAGCCACCTATGTTCTTTATTTACTAAGGATGCATCAACTAAGCGTATTTTATGAAAGTTTTATGTGCTGGCATGACGCATGATGGCATTTATTTCTATACAATGTTGTCCTTTAGCAAATAAGACAGGTGACTAAACTTTTCCGGGTTATACTTAAGTTCTGCTCATTGTTTGTGGATCTTTTTGCCAGAAGTAGAATATGTTCTATATGGCTGTATGAATCTTTCCATGGTTTTGCTTTATGGGATGCAAATCTGATACTGATGTGTCTCCTTTCTTGCTAAATTCAGAAGGTTTGCCTGAGCTATAGATGTGCTGACATGGATCGGGAAGTCCCTGCGTTAATGGGTGTCTCAAAAGCCATCCTAGAAAATGTTATATTTGTGCATCAAGATGAATCTAATTGGCCATTGCATGATCCTTCAACATTAAAAAAGAAGTTTGATGATATCTTCTCTGCTACTCGGTATTATTTAAGCATTCTTCCCTTATTATATCAATAAATGTTTATATGTCTGATGTTGCTTAGTATGCCATTAATTACAAGTACCATCATTCATGTTGCAATTTTTTTCTCCTGAATGTTAATCAAAATTGGTTGGGTTACTTCTTTACTACCTCCTATATTCTTAGGCATGCGAAAGTTAATTGTGAGCTCATGAAGTAAATCTTATTACAGCTTTGCACGTTACTTTGATATGCTTATCATTTAGACCATCAGTTGTGCAACAAACAATACTCGTTTCTCCTTTGTGGAAAATGGGGCACTTTGCATTCTTTTCCTGAAGTGGAAAAATTGACAATTTTGCATGATTGAGGGAAAAGGTTTACAACCTCAGGCTATTAAGGACTGGACTTTTACTCTGTAGACCTTTTCGATTCCTCCAAATCAAATTTGTGGGTAAGCTGATTTGTCTGGCTGCTGGTTCAACAGTTTTATGGTTTCATTGACATACAGGGTCTGAATTTTTGTCCTTTCCTTTTTCCGCAAATTTCCTTACGAGAGAATAGATCCCTAAGCCATTGTCAAGAAGGAAAGAAAATAACTTGAGAGCATCTGGATCTGCCATGCACTCTTCAATGTAAAGGCCCTACTGATTGAGATCCTCAAAGTTGTATTGAACAATTTAAGTTAGAAGCATTGAATAACACAACTTCCAAGATTAACTTGTTTGTTAGATGGCATGTTTGTAGATGCCTTAGATTAGAATGCTGTTGAACATCCAGTGTCAAATTTTATACTTTTTGGATCTGCCACTCAACAGAAGAACTTTAAGCTTTCATGCCAATGACATTTGATTTGCTAAATACTGAGATCCTTTGAGGTGACCTAATAATATTTGGCTATGTCCAATGAGGCAGATATACAAAAGCCTTGGAGGTCATCAAGAAGCTTCACAAGGATCAGGCACAAGAGATAAAGACATACAAACTGAAACTTGAGAATCTCCAAACCTTGAAGGATGCTGCATGCAAGGTCTGAACTATTCCTTGGGCACCTAGATAATTCTTTTATTTCCTTTTTTGGTGTTGAGTTTAGGTGTTATACAAAGGCAATACCAGACTATTGTGCATTTTCAGGTCTTACTTTTGTGCTTTAGTTTTTTCCCTCTAGTGAAATGTTTCTAGTAGTTCACAAGACAGTGATAATAGTTGATTGCAAGTGGTCAATTAACTGCCCTACAAGGTGGTCCTATTGTTTTTCTTAATAATGTTTTATTTTGCTGACTCAAAGGCAGAGGGGCTTTTGTGAAAATATGATGGACTTGGATTTTTTTTCCCCTACTTTCTGCTTCTTGAGTATGAAATAATTTTTGGGTTTTCATCCCCTGAAGGACAGAAAACTTGTTTTTAGTCTATGCAAGATGTTTTATGTCTAACACAGAAGTTGAACACACTTGTTAGTTCATGTATAAGAGGGAACTGTTGCTTATCCCAACATTTCCCTTCTGTTATCTAATCATTCATTAAACAGGTTAAACAGCACGAATAAGCAATTAATTAAAAAGTGTTATAGTCCCAGATGTTGTTCAAAAATGTTTTAGTTCTAGATACTTCAAAATTTCGACTTTATCTTTTCACTGCATTCTTTATGACAACTTTATTTTTTTTCGTCTTTTTTTTTTTTTTTTTTTTTGAAGTTTTGCATATGCATCCTAGTCTTATTAGAGTATAACATATGATCTATATCCTGAGTCTCACCTAATAGTTTAAGTTTTTAGGTAAATTAGTGCTTTCATGATCAAGTGATCATTAGTTTAAATCGCGCTGTCCTCATATTTAATTATGAATTTCTGATTTGTTCATATTTTAGGCTCAAGTCAAGTAAGCCTGGCTTGTTCATGCTTTTAGCCCGAGTGAGCTGGGTTTTTGTGTGAAGGGGCATGTTGGAGAATGATAAATAATCTATATCCTGGACCTCACCTAACAGTTTAAGTTTTTAAGTAAATTGGTTTCTCAACAAGTCTAAAAGGAGTACAGCTAAAACTCCTAAAGTTGAGTTATTTATCTTGGCAACCTAATATTTCTGTTGCAAGTTTCCTGCTTTTTTTTTTTTTTTGGGGAATCTAGTTGATCTCACTATTATTGTTGCTGAGCTTGTCTATTAAATCTTTGGCTCATTTGTATGCATCTTACATCTTTGCCCTATTCCTTGTAAGGGGGACAGACAGGAGCAATAATTGAACTATGAAGCACAACTTATGAAAGTTGGTGTAAAACATTTTAACTGAACTTGTGTCCTGAAATCTGAAACTCATATCTTTGGGTCAAAAATAATGATGTTTCTTATTTTTTCATTTGATTTTGCTATAACTCTGATGCAAACACTTCATTTGTTTTTGCTGTTGCTAACCTCTAGATGTTTTTGTTCCACACCACTTGGATCTACTTGTGAATCTGATTGGATGCAGAGATTATTTATCATGACATTAAATTTTCTTTTGTGCAGCTTCGAGAAAGTATAGCTCAAGATCAAGAGAAAACAGAATCCTTAAAAGTCCAAATTCAGGAGTTAGAAAATAGCATTCAAAATTTGGATGCAAAAATTCATCATACTGAGTTGACTTTAAAAGATATGAGAAAACTGCAGGAGCAGACATCAATCAAGACTGCTGAAAGAAGCACTTTGTTTAAGGAGCAGGAGAGACAATATGCCAATCTTGAAGAGGAAAATGAAGGTTTCTGTGCATGGAAGCTTTTTCCTAGTTTTTGCATCTCTAGTTTCTGTTTATTTTATGTGTATGTGTACGTTTGGATATATTTTACTCATGCACATTTGTGTTCTTTATCAATTTAGCATGACCATTCATTTGATGATGCATTTATTTAATTGGTTTGCACTCAACTACTCTTATGGTGACTGGCTTTTTTTCTCTTTGTATTTTTCAGACACTGATGAAGAACTGAACGAATGGAAAATCAAGTTTGAAGAAAAGATTGCAATTTTGGAATCTAAAATTAGCAAGTTGGACAGAGAGATGAATGACACAGAGACAAAGAGTTTGTTTCTTAAGCAGAATGTTAATGACTATATTCGAGAGATTAGCAGGCTTCAGACTGAAACTGATGTATATTCAATACAACCATTCACATTTTGCTCTTTTCAAAATGCCCAATTTGGATGGAATGACTAAGTGACAACTTACCCTGAAAATTAGGCCCACACATCCCTGAAGAACGAAAGAGATGAGATTATCCAAAAGCTTTGTGAAAGACATAATTTAGGCTCACTTCCCAATTCTCCTTTTAGTGATGATATTGCTTCAAACCTCACAAATCGGCTCAAATCAAGGTTGATGGACCTTGTCAAGGATTTACAAGATAAAAAGGTGGGCACACACTCTCTCTCTCTCTCTTTCTCTGTGTTTTTTATGTGTGTTTGGTATCCCTCTTTAGAAATATGTGTCTGTATTCATGTGCATGTATTTAGATTTTTTTTTTTTCCCCTGTGGATGCATGTCATTTTTGTGTGTGTGTGTATTCACTTGTGCCTATGTTAATTTATCTAATCAATTTTCATTCTTAAATTTGACAATTTGGGATCTGAAAGTGGTTCTTTTATACCCAATTAAACTTGCTCTTTGCAAAATATTGTAGCATGTCTTTAATGTAATATGTTATTTCAGACCTCAAATGATGTTGAAGTTAAGACAGCGGAGAACCACTACTGGGATGCAAACAACCATTGGAAAAACATTGAGGCTCAAAAACAGGCTAAGATAGAGATAAAGGTGCTCCTTACAAGCTTTCCCTTATTTTCCCATCTGTTGTAACTCATTTGTGTATATATGAACACATGTCAATTGGTTGGGAACATAATGCCATTACTAGTCTGTTGTGCTTTATGAGGTTCTATCTGTGTTGGCTATGCAGAATAGCATTTTGAACCATATTACAGAGAAGAAAGTTGAGCTTGCTTCATTTGAAGAACAAATTTCACATGTTAATCTTTCTCGCATCGATGAAAGGGAAAAGAGCATGGTAAGAAACCCTGCAATTTTAGTAAGTGGTATTCAGAACCTTTCTCATTTTACAAAAACATACTCTATAAAATAAACTTCTTTGAGTTCCAATGGACAAAATTCTTTGAGAACCAAAACTAATTGGAAGAAAAGTTATTTAATTTCCTTGAAGCAAATTGAGGTTGAGAGGAAGATCAATCAACTTGCTGAAAGAGATTTCGAATCAAGCATACGTCGAAAACAGAGTGAGCTATATGGCCTAGAGCAACAGATTAAAGCGGTGAATCGGGAGAAAGACATCCTAGCTTGTGATTCTGAGGACAGAGTAAAGCTTTCCCTGAAGAAGGCAGATTTGGAGAATCAAAAGAAGAAGCACAGGAAAATGTTAGTTGAATCTTTCTCTTCCTGTTCCTTTTTTGTTTCACAAATATGCACCATGGTATCTTCCACCTATTTTTCATTATTTCCTGCCAAATTGATAGTGTCATGCCATGTTGTTTTCCTGTAGAATTGATGAATACAAGGATAGAGTCAGAGGAGTGCTAAAAGGAAGGCTTCCTCCTGACAAAGATTTGAAGAAGGAAATTACTCAAGCTCTAAGGTATAATATTGAAAGTGCTGACGCTATACTTGTGAATTCTTGCAGTTTAGCAGCAAACAGGATTTCAAACTCTGATTCTTTTGCTTTTGCCGCAACTCTTTTCATGAATGTTATTTGCACTACAGTGGTGGTGCCATTGTTATTGGCCCTAGATTCCTTCTTTACCATTTGCAGTTCGCTCCTTATATCAAGTCTTGTTATTGGCTTGTAAGTTAGAATTGCCCCCATTTGGTGGGTTTTTGTGCTAATATGCTTCTGAATGCATCATCTTTCTGACACCATCTGATGGTATGCTCTGAGACTAATTAATTATTTCTGGGTGTTTTCTTCCTGATCTGTGTATTTTAGCTTTTCCTTTTTGGTAATACCTTTTGTCAAGATTTGCTTCTATAACAAATCTAATTGTACTCCTCACACAGGGCTCTTGGAATTGAGTTTGATGACTTGAATTCAAAATCTCGTGAAGCTGAGAAGGAGGTAAATATGTTGCAGATGAAAATACAAGAAGCTAACAATAACCTCTCTAAACTCAACAAGGATATGGAATGTAAGTATTGTTCCATAGCAGAAATGAGTTGAATAATGATCCCATGGCTATGAGATATACTGTGATCACTTCTTTTTCTTTTTGGCTAATTGGATGTGATCAGTGCCTGTATAAGTCACTGAACAAATGGGATTGTATTTTATTTCATTTTTCATCTGGTCAAACCATAAGCAGTAAAACATGTTGTTAATGCTGTGCACACCCTGAATTTCCATTATCATGGCCCACCAGAGTTTGCTGTCAATTTTGTCACTTAAAGCTCTTTATAATAATGTTTTCGTAGTGCTTTGAAATATTTGGTATTGGATTTGGTGCAGCAAGGAAGCGATTTATTGAATCCAGATTCCAGTCCTTGGATCATCAGTCTTTTACCATTGATTCTTACATCAAAATTTTGGATTCAGCAAAGGAGAAAAGAGATATCCAGAAGAGGTTTTTGGTTTTGACACAATATTTGAATTATTTATATTGCCTATTGTACAAATCAACTTGACCTCTGTAGACAACAAGGTGCTAATACAGTCCTCGGTGCATTTCTTGCAGCAAATACAACATTGCAGATGGCATGCGCCAAATGTTTGATCCTTTTGAAAGAGTTGCACGTGCACATCATATGTGTCCTTGCTGCGAGCGGCCATTCTCTGCTGAAGAGGAAGATGATTTTGTTAAGAAGGTCTGCATCATTTAAGCCGATAATGCATTACATTGTGATATCTACTCATCCAAATGTTCTGAGAATACAACTAGCTTTTGAAGTTTTCCATGAGTATTCTTGTATCTTCATCTAAAATACAGCAAAGAGTGAAGGCTGCAAGTTCTGCTGAGCACATGAAAGTGCTGGCTCTGGAGTCCTCGAATTCAGATTCTCATTTTCAGCAGCTGGACAAGCTCCGTATGGTTTATGAAGAATATGGTAAAATTGGCAAGGAAACAATCCCTTATTTGGAAAAGAACTTGCAGGAGCTAACTGAAGAACTGGATCAAAAATCTCAGGCCCTTGATGATGTAAGCTTGGTGTTCTGGCATTTAAGTTCTTATGTAATTTATAAACTTTATGGCTGCTGTTCTCTTGGCTTAGGCTTACTGTGCATTTATGATTCTTCCTTGACTCATTGTCCAATTATGCATGATGACTGTTGAGTTGTGAGCTGTGACCATTCAAGGACAATGTTATTCCCCAGGTATTAGGTGTTTTGGCTCAAATAAAGGCAGACAAGGAGGCAGTCGAGGCATTGGTTCAGCCTGTTGAGACTGCTGATCAGCTATTCCTAGAAATCCAGACATGGCAAAAACAGGTTGAAGATCTGGAGTATAAGCTTGACTTTCGAGGGCAAGGTATCAAATCTATGGAGGAGATTCAGTCAGAGCTAAGTACTTTGCAGACTGCAAGGTAAATAACTTAAACTTTTCTCTTACAAATGCTTGTAGTTGATTTCTTTTTTCAGTGTGTTTGACTCTCAAGGACACTTTTGCATTCTCAGCTGTCAAATGATGTGGAACTTTTAGATTTTTTATTTCCTGGATCTGATTTTGAGATCATTTATATTCATACAATATATATTTCCAAGGTCTCTATGACATTACTGCATGGAATTATATTTGAGTTTTTGTTTTTTTTTCTCCCCTTTTTATTTTGGGGAAAACAGAGATAATTTGCATAATGAACTGGAGCAGTTAAGGGATGAGCAGAGATACATGGAAAATGATTTATCACATATTCAAATAAGGTGGCATGCTCTAAGGGAGGAGAAAATTACTGCAGCTAACATGTTACGTGATGTTAAAAAGGTGGAAGAAGAGTTGGAACGTTTGGTTGAGGAAAAAGATCAACTCGATCTTGATCAGAAGGTTGGTTTTCATTTTATCTTGTTGTGATGTTGCTGGTCTTTCTTGTCTCTTGTTCAAGAACATATTTGTGTACTTTTTACATGCTGTATCCATTGCATGTCTTTGTGTGTCTTAGTTGTGGGGCCCCAAGCACGTGAAGCTATTTAAGTGTCGGTCATCAGCCTTTGTGTTTTAAGTTTCCAGATTTTATTTGAGGAAGGAAAGCAGAAGTTGCACATGTACGACTTACATGAAATTTAATTTTTTGTTTCACTTCTTGGCATTTAACGATATATCTCTTTTTATTAAGGATCCATATCTGTTATTTGACCTATATCATTAACTTGTTTCGATTAAAAAAACCCACCTTTGTGCGTCTGCTTGACAAATTTTTCTAGATGCTTAAAATATTTATCCTCTATGCTCAATATTTGTGCAGTTTGTATCATTGCACCATCATGAGTGGCAACCTGAATTTTTTTTTTTTTTTTTGGCTTCCAGCATTTGACAGAGGCTCTTGGTCCTTTATCCAAGGAGAAAGAAAAATTACAGAATGACTACAATAAGCTAAAAGTCAAACTTGAGCAGGAATATGAAGAGCATAAAAAACAGTTGGACAACTATCATCGGGAAGTTGATGCTCTGCTTAGGGTTATTTCAAAAATTAAAGAGTAAATACTGCTAAACTGAGGAATAACTTGTAAAATTCTATAATGCCATTTGGCTTGATCATCTTCATTTAACCAGGTATCATGATTTAAAGAAAGGGGAAAGGTTAAAGGAAACACAGGAAAAGCTGTCTTTGTCTGAATCTCAACTTCAAAGTTGTGATGCAAGGAAGAAGGAAATTTTAGCCGAACTAAACAAAAGTAAGGAATTGATACGAGACCAAGATCGTGTAAGAAGAAATATTGAGGACAACTTGAATTACAGGAAAGTAAAGGCTGAAGTGGATGGGCTTACCCAAGAGATTGAATCATTGGAAGAGAGAATACTGAAGATTGGCGGGGTTTCTGCTTTTGAAGCAGAGCTTCTAAAGCTCGCACAAGAAAGAGAGAGACTTCTTTCAGAGGTAAACATGAAATTTTTGAATTCATTCATCTTTATTGTTTAAGTGAGGCTGATAAATTTTTCTTTGGGCTGGTCTCACTGCAAATGAATACACAAATCTGTTAATAGCATCACATCAGAGAATTGTGTCGTAAAATTTCATTTGCTCCTGTTTTAGCATTACACACTGGAGGCTGTTACATCCTTCTTCTCTGTTGTAAATCTTAGCTTCCAAAGTATATTATATTTTTGTGTTGTCAAAAGAGAAATGCGCATTTTTGCATGAAAATTTGAAACTTATCTTTGATTGTACTCTGTTTAGAAGGAAAACACGTAATTAATTATGGCTTCAACATTTTACATTTTATTAATGTCATTTGTCAAATTCTTTGGAAGGCAAGTCTAGATGTAACGGTAAGATTACTCCATTGTTAGCTAGAGGTTGTAGATTTGAGTCACAAAAAAAACCCTTTGTCTGCATGCCATGCGACCTTGATCTATATGAAAAGCATCAACAAGTTTTCATTTTTCTTCCTTTGTCTCTAACAGTTGAATAGGTTCCGAGGAACAATGTCTGTTTATCAAAGCAACATATCAAAAAATAAAGTCGATCTTAAGCAGGCTCAATACAAGGACATTGACAAGCGGCACTTTGATCAGCTAGTCCAGTTAAAGGTGGACTGTTATCCTTGATAGGTTGAATGCTTCTTGTTTGCTGCTTGTCCCAAAGATGTTACTAACTTTCACATTCCATGACAGACAACTGAAATGGCAAACAAAGACTTGGATAGATACTACAATGCACTTGACAAGTGAGCCTCTTCTGGTATCACAAGAATTTTTTTTTTCCTTATAGTGATATAATTAAATATACTCGTGGGTCAGTTAATTGCTCTTGAAATTTATGTAATAAAATGCCTTTCAAGCCCTCATGGGCTGCCAATTGCTGAAGATTATTTCATGCTGAAGCTCTTGAATTTGTAACTGTTTCTGTTGCTTATATGTGCCAAAGGAACTTACGCATCATTTGTCTTCTTACAGCATTGGTTCATGTTACTATTGCCAGTTCTCTGAGCACTGTCTTTTACACTTTGGACCATTCGGTAGTGATGGTTGATGCTTTTATCAATAAGTTCCCATCATTATGGTTTGAAAATGCACATTTCTCGTTTTCTCCTAAAATTAATCCTTGCCCATCTGCTGAGATCTGTTTGATGGACAAAATATTTTGTAGCATCTAATATGCTTTTGTTTTGCATGTTCTTTCTTGGTCAAATCAAGCATCATTTGTTTTACATGGTGCTAAATGCATTGGTGAATTCTTCTTCATGCATATGTTGTGCCCTTTGGCACATTTTAGTTGCAAAAAGGAATGATAAAGGTGGCCCTCAAATGTAAAGCTCTATCCTTTTGTTTTCAATTTTTTCCTGTAGCCGGACTTTTGTCCAGTCTCATCATGGCCTGCTGGCCTAGCAAACAATGAACATCTCCATCTGCTGTTCCATAACACCATCATAATTTTTAACTATATATCTATGTTTCTAGAGCATTGATGCGGTTCCACTCAATGAAAATGGAGGAAATTAATAAAATCATCAGGGAGTTGTGGCAACAAACATATAGAGGACAGGATATCGATTACATTAGCATTCATTCAGATTCTGAAGGTTGTGGGACTCGGTCTTACAGTTACAAGGTATAAAGTATCTTCATAAACTGAGTTTAATTCTGTATTTTTATTTTTTTTTCCATCATTAACTATCATGATAACATCTTACTGGCTTCAATTCAGGTTCTCATGCAGACTGGTGATGCAGAGCTAGAAATGAGAGGAAGGTGTAGTGCTGGCCAGAAAGTCGGTATTATGGAATAATCTTTCATTTTATTCACTCTTTATTTTTCTTTTCCATCATTTGTAATTGGAATGAGTGGAAACTTATGATTTTAATTCAGGTTCTTGCATCCCTTATCATTCGGTTGGCTTTGGCTGAGACATTTTGCCTCAACTGTGGAATACTAGCACTTGATGAACCTACAACAAACTTGGATGGCCCAAATACGGAGAGTCTTGCTGCAGCTCTCCTTAGGTATGTGCAAGCCACGAAGCTGCTTAACAGGACTGGTCCTACCATGATGTTTGGCACTGAGTCCTGCACTTATTTCTCTATTTTCCACTTCTATCCAGAATTATGGAGGCTAGAAAGGGCCAGGAGAATTTTCAACTGATTGTAATCACTCATGACGAGCGTTTTGCTCAACTAATAGGCCAACGGCAGCATGCAGAAAGATATTATCGAGTCACAAAAGATGATCAGTTAGCTTTTTTTCCTCCTGCCCTTCCTCGTTACCCTTATTCTTTTTTGCTCCTTCCTTTTTCCCAGTCTGTTTTGTCCTGAACTATTGTTTGTTATTTGAGTATCCTTGTGCTAAAATTTATGAGTTAGACTAACTTCACAAGTTCTCTTTTTCAGTCAGCACAGCATAATTGAAGCACAGGAGATTTTCGATTGATATTTTCAAATGCAGTTAGAGGCATTCTTTTCCCAGATGGAGCAACAGATATCTACGTGAAATGTGCACAAGGTACAGAACTCTGCGGTATTTAAGCTGTAATGGTCAAACTGATAAAAATGCACCGAACCCTATTGATTGCTGAAAGTGGCTGTTGCCTGTTTGTTTATTGGCCAATGCATATTTAATCATTCTTTGTAGTGGGAGCAAAATCCTAATGAAAATTACCATTGGCCCGTAAATTCAACGCAATGAGTGAGTGGTTTCTTTGCAAAGAGAGCAATTTGCATTGAGTAGTCGTAATCATAGGGTATGAATGGTATAAAATATGGAATACGCAAGCTGCAAAGGGAGAAAATGAAGAAGGGATTCAGCAATGATTGTAGAGAATAGGGTTAGGTGGTTGCAAGCAACCAGTTCCGGGCACCTACTTTAGAGAAGTCTGGTGATAAAAATTGACTCTAGAGTTTTGTCATAAAGTATTGTGACTCTAGATAATGGCTCCCAAAAGATGCATTTTTGGGACTACAAGACTACACTGCTGCACGTATTACATGGAATTATTCGATACTTGGAATGAGAAGACATCAGTTTGCACTAATTGCACCATACAAGGCAGCTGGTGCGATAGGATGAACACTTGCACATAGGAACGACTTCATTTCAGCGGAATTGCAGGGTCAACGCGGCAGAATAATGGTCATTGTAAATTGCGCAGGCAATTTGGTACACAGCTTTACAAATACATATATTGCGAGTAATGTAGTACTCAACGTACTGCCTTGCTGCTCTGGAAGTAAAAATAAATCGGGAAAACACATTGATGCCACAAAATACATCAGTGGCAAATAACAAAGCTTGAGAACCAAATTGAACCTCGAAAATAAATGTAAATTGCTAGATAACCTACAAGTCCAAAAAGGTAACAAAGATGAGATTTTCCTTTGCGTGTGTTGAAGAAAATTTTCGAGGACCAAGAAAACTTATAGTAACAATCAATTTGGATTTTTAAGACCCTAGTCTTGATATTTCATCTCAGACATCAGGAAGCCAGGCATGTCAAAAGAGGCGGCAAACTTCTCCACATCAGCCTTGAGAGTCTCAATGTCCTTGTTGTTCGCCAGACCCTTGTTGAAGTCCTTCAACAGCTTTCCATGTTGTTTCTGAATGTCCAAAGTGATGTTCACAGAGCGGTGGAGGAATTCTCCGATCTGTTCGAAGTCCTTTTCCAACAAACCTCTTGAAGTCATGGCTGGGGCACCTGCCAACAGAAAATACAATCCACAACTCATGTAACTACTGATATTGTAATGAGAGAGAGAGAGAGAGAGAGAGAGAGAGAAATGGTATCCCTCTATGATGCTAGATTAGTAGTTCCTACCTATTCTTACACCACCAGGAGCCAAAGCACTGCTATCACCAAACACGGCATTCTTGTTCAAAGTGATGCTGGCAAGATCACAGAGTTTTTCAACCTTGTTGCCTGCAAGAGCAGTACTGAAGAATCAGAAATTCTACAAGATCAAGTGCATAACCAGAAAATTCCTTAGACCAAGTAAAATTCAACTGTCTTACCAGTCAATCCAAGAGGCCGAAGATCCCACAGAACAAGGTGGTTTTCTGTTCCACCTGTGACCAACTTATAGCCCTTGCTCGTCAAGAATTTTCCTAAAGCAACAGCATTGGCCTTGACTTGTTTGGCATAGGCCTTGAACCCAGGGCTCATGGACTGCTTCAGTGCCACGGCCAAAGCACCAATTTGGTGATTGTGCGGACCACCCTGAAGAGCAGGGAAAACAGCAAAGTTGATCTTGTCTTCAAAGTCATAAACCGCACCCTCTGGCTGGCCCTTCTTGGGTGGTTTGGGTCCCTTCCTGTAGAAGATCATCCCAGCTCTAGGACCCCTCAAGCTCTTGTGGGTAGTGGTTGTGACAATGTCACAGTACTCAAACGGGTTAGCAGCTTCCTATGAGAAAAGAGCAATTATACAAACTTCAGATCAGTCCAATACAATTTAGGCTTATATTGACATATGAAGCAAGCACAGAAAAAATTCACTACATCAACACTGCAAGAAATTTATATTGCCAGCAGAAATCAACGCAACTTCATTTGTTGGAACGTCAGGATTTTTTCGAAAGAGGCAAATCAGAAAACACATAATCACCGACTGAGCTCTAAAAAATAAACATTGCATCCATCTTTAATTTGATAGGAATTCCCAACCAATTTCCGTAAAGGTCAGATCTTTCAATTCAAGCATATCATAATTCACAACACAATAATAATCCACGAAGAAACGAGGTCATAAAACAGATAATTCAGATCCATAAGACCAAAAAAGTAAATAAGTAAATAAAATTCCAAATGTAAATAAAATAGAAACCTGAGCAGCAACGAGACCGCTAATGTGAGCCATATCACAAAGCAAGAGAGCGCCGCACTTATCAGCAATAGACCTCAACCTGGCATAATCCCAGTCCCTTGGATAAGCACTGCCGCCGCAAATAATGAGCCTTGGCCTGAAATCCAACGCCTTCTCCTCCAAGCGATCGTAATCGATATACCCAGTTTCGGAATTCACCTTATAAGGAAGACTCTCGAAGTAAATCGAAGTCGCCGAGATCTTCTTGCCGCCGGACGTGTAATACCCATGAGTCAAATGGCCGCCGGAGGGGAGGTCGAGGCCCATGATGCGGTCGTGGGGCTGGAGAAGGGCGGTGTAGGCGGCGAAATTGGCGGGGGAACCCGAATAAGGCTGGACATTGACGCCCCACTTGGTGGGGTCCACGTGGAAGGCCTGGAGGGCGCGGGAGCGGCATAGGTTCTCGATCTCGTCGATGAACTCGTTGCCGCCGTAGTAGCGGTTGCCGGGCATGCCCTCGGAGTACTTGTTGGTGAGGGCGCTGCCGAGGGCCTCGATGACGGCAAAGGAGGTGAAGTTCTCGGAGGCGATCAGCTCGATTCCCCGGCATTGGCGGCGCTTCTCCTTCTCAATGAGGTCGTGGATCTCCGGATCCACAGCTTTCAGCGGAGTGTTGCCCCATGCATTTGCCGGCTCCATTTTGGTTTCGGACAGACAGCGGCGTTAGAGAGAGAGAGAGAGAGAGAGAAGGGGTGTAAGAGGCTGGGGAAATGCACGAGAGATGGGGAAATACTGGTGGCGGTGGAGGCTTAAAAGGAAGAGAGGTGATGGCGACGGCGGTTGTTGAGATGAGAAAATCATGTTTATGGGGCTTATTTTAAGCCACAGGTTTTTTTTTTAAACTTTTGTAACAATTTAGAGGCAGGTAAATTATATATATATATATATATATATATATTAGTTAGAACATATATTTTTTTATAAAAAAAATTAAATTTTTTCGTAAAAAATATATATAATTTTTTATTTAATAAGATGTATATAACAACTTAAAGTCTTTACTTATTCTTTATCTACCATTTTTTTTTAATTCAATAATTTTATTTTATTTTTCTAATCTACAAAGGAGATGGTTTTTATATCATCATTTGGAGAGGAAAAGTCAGACAAGGGTAAGGTTAGAACCCTCCCCCGTAAGTTGAATGTGCACGTCCTTAATTATTACAGTCAAGTCGCGCTCTCTTCTAATTTAATATTTTGTTTGCAAGATTACGAGACAGCTTCAGTCCGCATTGACACGGGTTAATTATTCTTTTCCAAAAAAAAAACTGTTTTTCAGGTCTATACCATTCACATTTATATATTTTCATATTTTTCACTTTTTATTCAGTATAAAAGACGGGTCTCATACATATATTTATCGTACTCTCTCCTACTGAGTAGTATTAGAATCAACTCTAACCCTTATGTTTCTCTATTTTTCCTTAAATGAATTATGCTCCGTATGTCTTTTGCTAACTCAAAAATTCTTTTTCCTTTGAACCTTTAGGCCACATACCTAACATTGAATATCGACCCAGCAAACGAGGATGAAACTCTCGGTTAAAGGGGAACGATAGTCTTTTTGGGACCAATGCTGTCCTAAAGAAATTTGAGTTAAGGGTAACATCAAAGCTATTATTTTTTATAATTTTGTTAATTTTTCTTTTTTTTTTAATTAAAACAAAAAAAAAAAAAGAGGCCTCTTAGCCAAAATAGAAAGACCACTCTACAAGTTTTTAGAGTTGGGGCCAGATCGTTTCAATCTTAACTTTGGGGCTTGATTTGTACTTGTTCTCCACGTACACACACACGAGCCGATAGTTCACATCAAGATATTTTTAAAAAAATAAATAAATAAAATTATTAAATTTATAATTTTTTTATTTATATTAGTTATTTATTTTTTAAAGTAAAATTTTTTCCACGTATCCACACATTTTGATATGATCTTGCATTTGTTGGTGAGCTTGGCCTCTTCCCCGTCAAAGTATTTTTCTGATCGGCAGAAGTTCTCAAGAAGATTTACAAATTTAAATTTGTTAAGGTTTTGTTTCGGTGAAAAGATCAATTTTTTTTATTTTTTTTATTTAATTGAATATATATATATATATATATATTATTAACAAAATAAAATAACTAACGTATAATCAATTGTTTACGCATTATTTATATAATTTTTAATCACCCGTAACGATGCCTAAAGCATAAAAAGAATATGCTAAAAGGTTAAAGAAAATTACAATGGCTAATTTTTGAAAAAGAAAAAATCAACAATGTCCATTTTTTAGATGCTCAAAAAATAAAAATAAAAAAGAAGGGTGGGGGGGGGGGAGGTTTACTGCTTCCCATCGGTGCCATGTCGTTGTTAAGGTTGGTGAATGTCAGGTCGTATTGCCATAAAAAGTTCAAAGACTTAGGTACAAGGCTTCATGTTTTTTAATTCTCTCGTTTCACGATGTGTAGGTGGAAGTGGGGGGGGGGGAGGGTGGAAAGACGACTCGTGGAGGAGTTGGTGGCGGTCCTAGTTGGACCGGGATCGTGGGTGGTCGTTTAAAAGGGTGATTTTGACATTTCAAGTGGCCACCAACCCCGCTGTTCTACGCAGTAAAGATGACGCCATTCAGCTCAGAGCCCACCAACCGCCAGACCAGAGTGCAACAACGCCTGTGTTCGGGTCGCCCCGCGGACGTCTCCTTCTCAATAGCCACCAGGAAGTAGGAAGCTACGAAGCGTATTCCAATTTAAGTGCGAAATTCCACTTTTCAATCTACTTAAATTTTTCATATACTTTAGTTAAGGCCGACGAAATGTTATGCCATGGCTTTAATGTGTTTGAAATTGGGTTCTTTTTTTTCTTTTTCTTTTTTTTTGGGTCCACATAACTAAAGTGTCGGCTACTCTTAAACCCCATCTGCACCCGTCCAATAATAAAAATTTTCAACATTTAAATTTGTGAATATATATTTTAGCCACGAAATATATATATATATATATATAATTTAGTGAATGTAGAGCATAATTTCTACCTACTCCAAAAAATATTTTAAAATTTGTACCAAATTAAAAACATAAATTCAATTTTTAACGCTGCTTAAACAAGGATCGCGGTATCGTCGCACTCACTTACCAACCACACGCATCAGTCCTCAACTAGTAGTTTCGGCTTTCTTGGTTTGCAAATTAAAACACGGCTTATCCTTACAAGACCCAACGGACCAAAGTAAAGGAAACAAAATCGATGTTGACGTGCTTTAGGAATTTTTTTAATAATTAACTTAATACGAAATGCATAGTTAAAAATTTAATCATTTGTCAAGACATTTTGTACATTTAAATATATAATTTGACGTGATTTTAACTAAACTCATAAAATGTACTCTTGTAATATGTTCAGTGTGGAATCAGTTTTACCCGTAACGTAAAAGGTTTTTTTTTTTTTTTGGGCGGGGGGAGATGGGGTTACAGGGTATTATTCTTTTTTTTTTAATTATTTTTTGTGATTAAAAAAAGAAAGAGTAGACATGAAAATGCACTGCTGTCATCCGCTAACTGGTACTTCAAGAAAGAGGATCTTGAACCGGCTCTCTGGTTGACCACATCATTTTTGCTTTCTACCGACTCCAGGTAGGCTTTTGAGCTCCGACGAGCAATAAAATGTTGGTGAAAAAAAAAATATTTGCAGTGTCGGCTTTACATTTTGATCTGCAATGACCAATAAAGGATTATGCATTAAAAATTTTGAAATTCCTAATTTGCTGAAGGAATTAGCAAAATTGGTTTATATATTATTTAAATAAATAAATAAATAATCATTATACTTGAACCATTATATTTTGGTTGTTAGTCATGAAATAGGAGTTAATTATAGTAATGGTCATAAAATGTTTTTCGAAACATTGGTTTAAACATCAATTTATAGTATATATTATGTAACTATAAGTATATCTAAATGCATATAAGTATCATTATGTATTGATGTTATTTACAACTCTATGCATAATGACCTATGGATCTAAATACTGTATTGAGCTATATTTTCACAAGTATTCATTAAAGTTGAAGTTTGTTAGTCATTAAAGTAACCAAATTAATATGTCTAAATTATACATATATTATAATTATAATTTGATTTTTATTTAAATTATTTAACTAAAATATTTGAAGTAGTATGTATATTATTATTATTATTATTATTATTATTATTATTATATACAAATAAGTCATATATTCATATTTTAATAAAAATATATATAAATAAAGAAATTATTAAATAAATTAATATTATTAATTATTAAAATTTTATAAATTATTTTAAAATAAATTATTATTTTATTATTAATAATATAATTAAAATATATTAATATTTTTGATTAAATATATTTAATTAAAAATATTTAATTATCTATTAAAATTAATGATATTATTTATAATAATGTATTATATAATTTTTCAAAAGATAATTATAATATATTTTGATTGTTTTATTTTATTTATAACTAATTATAAGTATTTATGATTATGTAATTATTATAATTCATTTTTATATTTTAATTGTTATTAAGTTCAAGAATTGAACTTCTCAAAATGATATAAATAAATCAATATTTATTTAAGTGTTATAAATATTGACTTTTACTACTAATGAATAAGTATATTGCTATTATAGGTTCAAATAATGAATAAGATAAGTTACATTAATAAGTTTTCAAAACAAATCAAATTTTATATTTTTAAAAATAATTATTACCCACAATAATAAGAAAATTATTCTATAAATAAAAAGTGCACAAACAAAAACGTTTGTAAGTTAGGAAAAGATAGTTCCACTTTACAGATAATTTACTCTTTACTACTCTTATGACAAAATTCATGACCATGGAATTTATTAGATTACAAAATTAAGCAAGGCCACATTATTAAGATATATAATTTTGTAATAAAGTTTAAAATATTAATATTAACAGTACTATTTTAAATATATTATATGAGATTAAAGATTTTTTTTAAATTATAATAAAGAATATGAGAGAGAAATCTTTATAATAGGAATTAAAATATTTTAAAATAGATTACAATGAATAATAATTATTTCAAAATAATTATATTAAAAATTATACAAAATTATATATGAGTAAGTATTCACTTAAAATCTTTTCCATACATAAATATGAGAAATTTAGTTTTATATAATATTTCAAAAATTATGTAGAATGTAAGGAAATGAAATCAATTCCATATATATATATTAATAACTTAATGTATATGTAAATCTTATTAAACTATATATTAATTTTGTGGTTAAAATATTAAATAAGTGTAAAAGTAATTTTAAAATAGATCACTAAAAAGTTATAAAGAAAGTATTGAAATACCTAAAGAGATAAAAAATTGCATACTCATATACAAAATATTTGACTATTTAAATGTAATTTGGATATTTAGATTTTGATTTTATTAGATGTATTAATAGTAATAAATTTATTTTTAATTATATATTTCTTAAGATAAAGAGTAATTTTATAAAATAATAAATGATTATTTATTGCTACTTTTTTTTATTATAAAAGTAAAGTTTGTAATATAATTTAAAATTATAATTTACGTATCATAATTATGAGACTTTATCTTAAGACTTAAAGTTGTTAACGTCATTATTATTAAATTGTTAAAAATTTATATAATAATTTTATAATAATAATTTTTTTACAAGAATGATAAATACTTAAAAGGTAATAAATTTAATAATAATTGAAATATTTTGTCATTAAAAAAATTTAAAAATGAAAAATATCTATAATTGTATATATAAAAATTTACAACTAATATTATGTAAAAAGATAAATTTTGACTATAGTAATAATAATTAATGATATATAAAATAATAATACTTTAAATTCATTAATATGCTTTTAATATATATTTCTATTATATTATAATTGTATATATATTACTATTTTTAATAAAATAATTTTTATGAAATATTATTATAAATTATTATAAAATTATATATATATTAGGAAACTTATTTAGTAAATTATAAGTATTATAGTATATATTTAAAAATATTTTTTAAAAATAAAACATAAATATTATGACTTATTAAATAATTTATCATATTATAATATTATAATAAACATATAATAAAATTATAAAAAATTATTATCGTTTGTGTATAATAATTAATATAATAAAATCAAATTAAGTTAAATGAGATAATGTTAAAATTTTTTAATTAATCATATTATAATATTTTTAAATAACATTTTTATTAACTCATTATCTGATTAATATGAAATAATTTAACATATTATTATATTATTAATAATAATAATTTTAAATATAATTTAAATAATTATGAATATATTTAATTTAAATTATAAAATTAGAATCTATATATAATTAGAATCTAAAAAAAAGTTATTTAAAAATATATAATTATAATAAAAATAAAAATTAAGAAAAAAATTTATTAAATCAAAATGACATTTACATATATATTAATAATTCTAATTTTTATAAATTCTAATATATCTTTTAAAATATTATTTTTATAAATATATTTAATTTTAAAATTTTAAAAATTAATACCTGCACTAATAAATTAATAAAAAAAACAACGTGTCATTCAATTTTGCCCAGGCACGTACACCAAGCCCCATCACCAGCCACCTTCTAAAACCTCCAAGAAAATAGAAAAAAATATCCACTCAAAGACCAATGTCCGCCGTCCATTTCTCTCCGCCCTAACCTATTTATACGCACTCTCACTCTGGCGTCTCAGGCCTCGGTTGCTGCCCGCCACTAGCTGTCCGCCCTCACTCTACTCTCTTCAGGACTGTTTTCTTTTGTGTGTTTTTTAGTCTCTTTGTCAATTATTTGAATCTCAGGTCCGACAACCTTGATAGTAGAAGAAGAAGAAGAAGAAGAAAATGGCTTTGTCGGTGGAGAAGACCACGAGCGGTCGCGAGTACAAGGTGAAGGACGTGTCCCAGGCGGACTTCGGGCGCTTGGAGATCGAGTTGGCGGAGGTGGAAATGCCCGGACTCATAGCTTGCAGGGCTGAGTTCGGCCCTTCTCAGCCCCTCAAGGTGCTAAGATCACCGGCTCCCTCCATATGACCATCCAGACCGCCGTCCTCATCGAGACCCTCGCTGCCCTCGGCGCCGAAGTCCGCTGGTGCTCGTGCAGTATCTTCAGCACCCAGGACCACGCCGCCGCCGCCATCGCCCGCGACTCCGCCGCTGTATTCGCCTGGAAGGGCGAGACCCTCCAGGAGTACTGGTGGTGCACCGAGCGCGCCCTCGACTGGGGTCCCGGTGGCGGCCCCGATCTGATTGTCGACGACGGAGGCGACGCTACTCTCTTGATCCACGAGGGTGTCAAGGCCGAGCAGGTCTACGAGAAGACTGGCCAGCTCCCCGATCCTACGTCCACGGACAGTGCCGAGTTTCAGATAGTTCTGACGATTATCAGAGACGGATTGAAGACCGACCCAAAGAGGTATCACAAGATGAAGGGAAGATTAGTTGGTGTCTCTGAGGAGACAACCACTGGTGTCAAGAGATTGTACCAGATGTAGGCTGATGGGACCCTGCTTTTCCCTGCTATCGATGTCAATAACTCTGTCACCAAGAGCAAGGTACTTTTATGGGTTTAGTTTTTAGATCTGCCTGCTAGTTTCTTCCTGAAAATGATTTGGGTGGTGATCGATCTGTTGACGTTGCTGGTGATTTCAGTAATCTTTTAATTTGTTTATGGATTTGGGTATCATAAACTTGCAACAACTCATTATTGATCTGCACAATGAACTGAGATTTTTTGCTCTGTTGTTCGGCCAACTTGCAACATTTTTTTTTTCTTTTCCTTTTTACAATGCTATCATTTTTCTATAATTTTCCAGCGTTGATCCATAATTTTTCTTCCGTGCATCACATTCTTTGTTTAACTCCAAGTGTTTTTTTTTTTTTTATTTGGAGGGGAGGGGGATTTATTGATCAACTCATTTGCCATGCCTTGAATTCGTCTTGTTCTATTCTAACATCGCGAGTTGATTTTTGAGAATACAGTTCGATAACTTGTATGGTTGCCGCCACTCTCTCCCTGATGGTTTGATGAGAGCTACTGATGTCATGATTGCTGGCAAAGTTGGTGTTGTCTGTGGTTATGGTGACGTTGGCAAGGGCTGTGCTGCAGCTTTGAAGCGTGCTGGAGCTCATGTTATCGTGACTGAAATTGATCCCATTTGCGCCCTTCAGGCTCTTATGGAAGGCTTCCGAGTCTTGACCCTTGAAGATGTTGTCGCTGACGCTGACATTTTTGTAACCGCCACTGGCAACAAGGACATCATCATGGTGAGCCACATGAAACAGATGAAGAACAATGCCATTGTTTGCAACATTGGCCACTTTGATAATGAGATCAACGTACTCGGACTTGAAACATACCCTGGTATAAAGCGAATCACCATCAAGCCCCAAACTGATAGGTGGGTCTTCCCGGAAACTAACCAAGGCATCATTGTCTTGGCTGAGGGGCGTCTCATGAATCTGGGCTGTGCAACTGGTCACCCTAGCTTTGTGATGTCCAGCTCATTTACCAACCAGGTGATTGCACTGCTTGAGCTGTGGGAGGAGAAGGGATCTGGCAAGTACGAGAAGAAGGTTTACGTCCTCCCCAAGCACCTCGATGAGAAGGTTGCTGCTCTCCACCTTGGCAAGCTGGGAGCTAAGCTTACCAAGCTCACCAGGGAGCAGGCTGACTATATTCACGTGCCTACTGAGGGTCCTTACAAGGCACCTCTGTACAGGTACTAAGAGGCCAGATGGAGAGAGCTTGAAAAAAACCTATATATGTGGGCGGCTTGGTTGTTCCTTTTAGTAGATTTCTAGTAGAATGTTGACTTAGATTTTTGTAGGGTTTATGTTTTGGAGCGAAGGAATGGGGAGGGAAGTAATAAATGTCGTCTCTCAAGAAGACCACATGGGACTTAATAAAAGCTTTGCATGGGGGGCTGCGTGGGATATAAACTGCTGCATTTTAGTGTTTCTGCGGTGTGTTGGCATTTTCACTCGATGAAAAAGGGAAACGAGGATCCTAGACAGCCTATTCTTTTGGTGACTGTTATGTTTTACCCTCGGCATTTTCGGTTGTGCTTGATTTCGGTTGGTTTCTCGGTTTATGCGTACAACCTCACAAGCACTGCCATGTCGAATAGATAGTGCAGCTCTCTCTACCAGTTATCATCCATTAGCCTTATCATCCTCCCATCCGTCGTTTCAATTTCAAACGTATCTTTCATTTCATGGTTACTTGCACGGAACTCAACCGCCAAGTGCACCCAAAAGTCTTGTTAATTCCAACTGTTTTTATTTTTGATTAGAGGCCCAAAAATTAAAACTCTCGGAGACGGTTAAAGACTTCGATGATGTCGAGTTAACGAACGCGTGTATTGTTTTACCAGACTGTTGCTCGGAGACTGATTCGCCGGATAAGCCCCAACTTACAGGCTCCGGCGCATTTTGGCAGCTCTGATTCCTCATCTAATGCATCTACATATTCTTCAGGACGACTGGGAGAGAGTGGGGCATCAATTAACAATGAAGATTATGCAATAGATATTTCTGGGTCTTTGTCATGTAACGGGAGTGCCATCTCGGCTGCTCAAGCTGGGTCTCTTGAACCTATGGTAATGGTGGAAAGATTAAAAAAGGTAGGTAAAGCAAGGAGTGGGCGTACGTAGAACCTTGACGACACTATAATCTTTCTTTATCCTTGACATTCTATGGTTTCTCCTTATTCTAGGTGTGGTTGTTGGTGGCTTGCATCATTTTGGAATCCGGTTTTTGCAGACTATTTTTCTGAAAACGGCCTTTTTTTTTATTTTTTTTTCCCAAATTTATTGATTAGCAATAAGAAAACGGCAAATTGGGGAGATGGTGTGGCAAAGAATATGCAAGATCTCGAGAGGAAGATGACACATCAGTATCAACTTTTATGTGTGGCCGGCAAATAAGAAATAACAAGAGTTGCTGGCCTCACTTTCTTTGATAATTCTCTCTGTTTTTAATTTTTTTTTTTTGGTTGGTTTATTGCAATTAGCTATCCAACTCTAAATCTAAAATTAAAGATTCGTATAATTTTATCATTAAATTTTGTGATTTGTAACTAATATTTTCTCTGAAAAATCTAAGTGAATTTAAGTAGATACAAAAGATTTTATACAACATTTTCTCATTTTTATATTACATTGATTTACACTATTGTAATATAAAATATAAAAATACAATATAAAAAAAATCTTTGTATTCATTTGAGTTTATTAAATTTGTGTTCGCCTAGTGATTTTCATGTTTTTTTTTTTAAATTTGTAGGTATTAAAAATTAAATTTTATGTTTAAAATTAAAAATTTAAATAATTATATTATTAAATTTTATAATTGATATATTAGTCCCGTCTTGTTTAATCAATGAGCTTAGCCGCTCACCCATGTGACGGGTCACCTACGAGGCACATGCTCGAGTCTTTGGATGAAAGGCCGAGGTCCATATCTTTTACTGGGGCAGTTGTAGTGCTGCCCAGACGCGACTCGCCGGCCTCTTTTGTAAACCCATCAGGTTCAGACAGTGATAGGCCTCTCGCATCGCCCGCCATTTGAAAAATCATTCATCTTGGCCCTGGTTATTACCGACCCCATGCCGCTATATCGGCAGCTCCACAAATAGCTCCTCCTCTGTAAGCCTTTTCCTTCTTCTCGGCTCCGGGCATCATTCTAGTTTTCCCTTTCGTTTTTCTTTCCTTGTACCAGCGGAGGCCGTTGGGCTGGCTAAGAACCGCCGCTTCGACCAGCCGCCATTAGGTCCGCCCCTATTGTTTTATGGTCACCTAGATGCAATTCCAGTGTGGTTAGTAAAGTTTTCAGATGCGAATAACCAGCATATTTCAATGCTAAAATCTGCAATCCTTCATTCAATTTCTTGAGAAATTCTGGCCCCTCTTTCCAACATATCCTTTTTTTTTGTTTTTGTTTTTTACCAAAAAAAAAAAAGTAACAAATTCTTGCTGTTTTGCAGGGGAGAGATCCCTCTACCATTCTCACATATTGGGTAAGGGTGAAAAAGGTGATAACTTTCTTTCATAGTGAGATCCATATAATATAACTATTTTTAAGACATAGATATAACACATGACAACATAATTTTTTTTATATGTTTTGAAGCTCTTTTATTGTGTGTTTTTTTTTTTTTTTTTGCATTGGAATTTAATACATACTTCTGATGCATTTAAGCCTCGTTCAAATGACATAATAATTTTTTTTTATTAGGCATTAGTCAATTCAAAAAATAATCATTAAGATAATGGCTCTGGGAATCCTTTAATCCCTTCAAATTCTATGTTGTAGTTGGTATAATATCGATCAAAGTTTGCGTAGGGTTGGCGTTTCATCTTCTTGCTAACACTTTCTTTTGACTTTTCGCGTGAGACTTAATGGATCATTAAGTAATTACTAGCAAGTTATTGAGGAGAATAAATTGTTGTTAACTAAGGCATTAAGAAATAATTTAAGAAACTAAATTAACATTAAACTATAGAATTGGAAGAGTCACAAACGAGAAAACAAGTTGAATAATTTTTTGACGCGCTTCTAATTTGCCGAGTGGGTTTTCATTTTCCGCTCGTAATTATCTCAAACTAAAATGGGGTCCGGAGAAGTTATATTGCGTTGCATCGGTTCTGCCCGGTTTGGTTTGAGGAGAAGCTATAATTCTCTAACGTAGCAAGCCCGTGATTCTTATTCACCCAAGTCCAGAGGGCTCAAAGACTGGGCCAGGCACGTAGGAGTCTTCTGGGTATGAGGGTCCGAATAATCAGTCCCAATAGGTGAAAAATAATACATCCAACAAATAAATTTTAACTTAATAATACTACAATCATTTTTAAGATATATGGTCTCCAAGACTAAAGGTTTTAAGTTCAAAATAGTTCACTGATATTAAAACCATCTATAAGATTTAAGGTTTCGAGTTCAAAATCTAGTCCAAACCAATTCACCATATGGGGTGTTGGATATGAAATTATCAGAGCAGATATCTGATTTAGATAAAAAAGAAAGCTCAAAACGAATTCAACTCTAACTTTATCAGTAGAGTCAGATTTGGTTTTATTCGATGACCAAAAGAGTGAAGTAACCCTCAGTAAATGCCAGAACAATGATCGTCCTTAAACCATGAATCAATAATCATGGAAGACGTCCAAATCTGCCTGGAATTTAGACCACCAGTAATGCAACAAAACATGCTTATGCAGGCGTTGCACAGCTTGATACCCTGCAAGTAAAGTTAGGTAATTACCTAACTTTCAATGTAACAAAAAAAAAAAAGAAAAAAGAAAAAATACAGTAGGTTATTACCTCAATCAATAGATTGAAAATGTAGAGTGTGTGCCACGCGAGGTAGACACAAAAGACAATCACAAAAAGCGTAACTTTGCTGGCAAATCAGCATAAAAATGTCCCAGGTCATGTTCCTAAGCATGGGAAGTGCTTGAAGTACAAGAGTAACACCATGTCCAACCACAAAAAGGACGGTAAATCATCGTGTTTCTAGATGGCAACTGATATTTGGCATTTCCATAGTCAGATGAAACACGTCGCATGAACTAGACTTTATGATGCAGACCCATTCAGATCGTCTCAGAATATAATGAAGATATCAAATTCAGTTGTTTTCTTTTCACTATTATTCTATTTTCATTTTGGAGGGTTGGCGGGTGGGGAGGAGAGGGGAGGGTGGCACCTCCAACAGCTGAGCTTCCTTGCACCGGTCAAAGGAACACATATCAGGGTGTAATGATGCCCAAAAAATAACAACGTATTGCAATGGTCCTGCCATCGCATCTGTGTTTGCAACCAACAGGAAGACATTATTCTGTTCCATTTTTGTTCAAGTTAAGGAGCAAAAATGCAGAGAAAACAACATATCCAAGAAGCAGTAAATGAGAATCAAATTAGAATGTACTAATGAGAAGAATTCAACATCAAATATGTGTGGCCCGAGCTGGTGTCATAGCTTTGAGCTCTAACTTTTGGTGCCTAGCAGAAGAACATGGAAGTTACTGGCAAAAGGTATAGATATCATGGATTCTTGATGCAAACTTTGAATGGAATTATGAATCTCTGAAAAGCCAGTTCGTATTTAAAACTGTAATGCGAACTAAACACAATGTCAAATGAAACTTCTGTTGGTCTTTTTATGTACTCATGAGGTGAATAACATGACATGTCATCTGAACGGTGCACTTTATCAATAATTTGGCAGGTTAGTGTCTCCTCAGAAAATGGGTGAGTTTGGTGGGATCGGATGAGTTGCGAAAAGGTATGGATCTACGGTATGCTTGCCTTGAAGTTAGAGAGGGAATCGCTTTAGTCATTTTCCCCTCTGTCCACTAAACACAGACTGCCTTCCACTTTGACTTAATTCCCTCCCATAGGCATCTTTCGAAGTGAAACTCTCAATTCAATTATGGCCAATCTCAGCTCATTCTTCAAGTTTTCCCATTTTATCGAGTAAGCAGGGATTTTGCCCCTAAAATTAAAGGGAATCTTCCTTTCCTTGATGGACAGTCCAAAGCAATACTTCCACAATTAAATAACTTATTTGCATAACTGATGCACAAGGGATGTACCAAAGGGATTCTTTGGATTTGGAATCCTTGTAATTGGAAATGAAAATTCACTTGTCCAAATCACGATAATAAAGAAACTCCCTTGTTTGGTTGAGCTAATTTAAATTCCCAAGCATCATCGATAAAGTTACAAATATATGCTTAAAATACAATAAACAAGTTTAACAAGATGGTATTATGAAAATAAGCCGATTAGTCAAAATAAAATTTGTGAAAATCCACCTTCTCACTGGGTTTTCAATTCCCTCCAAAGTCAGAGAATCTAATAGTCAATGCTTTGACCAAATAAACTAAAGAATGAATGCTCCAATTCCAAAGAATTTGTGAATTCCTTCCCATGACCTCATGCCAAAAATGATAAGCCATAAAAATAGGTCCATCGCCAAAATGAAAACAGAAATCAGAAACAGTAATATGTATTCAGCCAATGTCTGCTGCACATCTGAAAGAATGAAACTTTAAATTCCCCCCAAATACACAAAATGAGTTACTTAAATAATGTGAAAAGACACCCCAGATCTGCCCAGATATAAAGTAATATCCATTTATATGGGAAGTTGAAACAGGACTTTTAGACATACAAATACATGCAAGAAGACTCCCCAAAAGGCACAAAATCTAGGAGTGTAAGATCTTACCAAAAGAATTCCACGAGATCATTATGCCCATCTAGTCCACTGGTCTCAAGTCTTGATATCTTGAATAGCTCTTGCACACCTTGTAATGACCTCACAACCCCTGTTGTAAGGATTAGCGGCTGCAGCATGACAATTATAGTACGATGCCCCTGGTTTTGTGCAAGGAACCATGTCCCTCCTCAGCGTCTCATAGCTAACGTATTTCTTCTGCATCAGCAGTGCTCTCCTACTGATCTCTGACTCCATCATTTCTCGGTCTTCAAGGCAATCTCCAATCTTCTTGCTGCAATCCCTCTTCATAATGGCATCGAGCTCGCTGCTGTCGGGGGAATGGAGGCCCAAAACTGAAACTCCACGGCAAATTGCGAAGTGGGTATGGAGGAAAATGAGCGCTAGGCAGAATGTGGCCATGGGTTTGGACATTTTCTTGAAGTTACCCCGTATGGCGTTGTGCCAGAGTTCATGTGGGAAGTAGGACTGTGAATGTGAGATTGCGAAGTTGGACAGCGTCATAGATTGGACAAGTCATTGCAAATACCTAGTTATCAAGCACCATGCTTGCCACTAGGGTGGTGTAATTTGGCTTTTTGCGCATGGAAAGAAATCACAGCTCACATCTGACTAATTATTAGATGCAACGCATCGCTTCTTTTTATATGAAACACTGTAGATTTCACTATTAAGATTATTTCTTTTCGAATGCTATTTATCCAACGATTGGTATTTGAATTTCAAAGAATGGAACAAAAACCTTCACACGTACCTAAATACAGACAAGAAAATTGAAAGCCTGAGAAAAGAATAATTTGCTAAAATTTAACCAATTTGTGTGGCTTTCTTATTCGTTGAGTGAAACGAAATCAATGGGGAAGTAAATTAGGTAAAAGGCCACAGTGACCATCCGGGCCACTCTGGGTATTTGTGGAAAATAATAAATGATGGGGACCGAACAAACAGCTCATCGAATATCATTTTGGTATGGCTAACGTTCTTTGCTTTTTCCTCGTGGGTATGTGCCTTAACCTGCCTCAACGCTTCGCTTTCTGGTTTGCAGCCACCTTTTCGCCGGATCCCGTGCCCCCCCCCCCCCAAAAAAAAAGAATTCCATTCCATGGCTACTATTATTTATTTATTTTTTTTAACACAGTAATAATCTACTCTGTCAAATATTCAAAGAAAAAGGAGTTGCAGAAATGTGAGAGAGTATCGTATACATTAGCTGAATTGTACAGGATATGGCAAGTTAAGAGAGGTGAAGAGATCATAATCCTTTGTCCTCTCTCAAAGCATAGAGCATTGATAGCCACTCGGATGAGTTCCCGTGATTTTCTTGGCTAGCATACAGTGCCACCTTTTCCCTGTGTCATTGCATTGCTGGTGTAAAAATGAAAACAAACGTGATCAAGTAGGTGAAATTTCGCAGTCAAAGATGGGCATCGCCTCGAAAAAAGGTGAAGAAGAAGGAGAACGGATCAATCGTCCAGGCACAGCCCAACCAACACGCCTCGTGCTTCGTGGGTCAATGGCCGAATGGGATTAAGCCAGCCCAAATTTAAGTCCACGTTGTTACCCTGATTGCAATTCAATCAAATTTGAACTTTTCATTAAATTTCGGAGAGGCTTTGCTAATTGAGGCAGCATATGGATATATGATATTCATGACTTCTAGTTTTGTGAAGAGACAGATAGCAAATTACTTAGCCTGTCAGGCCAAACCTTAGGTTGATTGATACACTTCCGTCTGTTTGTCAGTCAAAACAAAAAAACAAAAAAAAAAGTTTTCTGAAAAATTCTTTCTGTTTTTTCTTTCTCGTATAATATGTGACAAAATAATAATAATAAAAATAATAAAATCAACAGAAAATATTCTATAAGTAAAATAAAAAATAAACTTATTTTTAAGGTTCATTTATTTTAATAAAATATCTTTTTGTAAAATATTTATAAGATTAAAAGGATATAATTAATATAATTATAAAATTAACAAAAATAACAATTATTTTATAAAAAATAATTATAAAAATAAAATAATGATACTATTTATTTTACAAAAAATAACTTTCACTCAAAACAAATAAAAGTCATTTTTTGTAGTCATTACGATTAGCACGAGTTAAAGAGAGAGAGAGAGAGAGAAAAAAAAAACACTTTCAATTTATTAACAATTAATTTATTATTATTATTATTATTATCAATTATTCATTATCAATAATAAATTAATTTTATTAAGTCTTTTGTTAATTTTTTAAAATTTAGTATTAAATTTTATTATGAATTGTTCAATTTTTCATATTTTTTATTTATACTAATAATTAATTTATATTAAAATTTTTAATTTTATTATTTTAATTTTACTTTATACTAATTCAAATTATATATATATATATATATATATATATATATATATATATATAATAAACTAATTTTTTATTAAAAAATAATAAATATTTTTATAAATAAGTTATTTTTTAATAACTTTTTAACTCCCTAGGAGCTGAAGTCATCTTGCGGGGTTACAACAGAGCAAAATTGAGATTGCCGAGAGGGGGGGGGGCACGAGCTAGTGAGACGGTTGCTGTCGTCGGTTCGGCTCCATGGCCGGCATTGCCAGTTGTTGGCCACCGTGTCGCCCATAGCCGGCCTTTCCATCGTTTATCATAAGTGAACTAACCAATGCCATCGTCTCTGCAAAACTCTAATCCCTAAAATTAGACACATCGTCTATCGCACTAAAAAAATAGGTCTCGCGCATTTCTATTCTTCAATTTTGCCTTCTACGATTTCTTTGTATACTTTGGTTTTACTCCTACAAGGTTTGATCTTTCTTTGTTCTGGTAAATATTTCTTTTTTTTTTTCTTTTTCTTTATTTCAAAGACGAATATTTCGATAAACAGAAAAACCAATTTAAGTTAATTTTTCTATCTTGGTTATTTATTTATTAAAAAAAAATGATTGGTTTATTTACCGCGGCAATCAGAACGAAGACTGGAATTTTTTATTGGGTTTGCTGTTTTGGGCCTAAAGATTGTAACGACGTCTCTAAGAAATGAGAGGCAGAAAAGTAGAAAAAAAAAGAAAAAAAAAAGGCTGGATCGGTCACGTTTGACTTTCATGAATTAAAAAGCTCCAGAACAAGGCCGTGCTTTCACCGATCGAGCAGACAACAACTTTGCAAATTAAACGAGCGAGAAAAGCAAATACAGATCATGAGTCAAGACCTACAATGGTAAATCGGGGAACAGCCACGACCTCGAGGGTTGGATGAGGGCGGCAGGCAGCTACTGCTATAAGACTGGCCTCTCTTTCCATTGTCGCAAACTGGCCGGTCTCTACTTAGAGCACCGGGTGATAGGAATCTCCCTCGTTCGAGCAACCTCCGGCTGATTTCTGTTGCCATCAATGCCTCGTGTTCTTCGTTGCATTCTGCTATCGTAGCATTGCGCACCTTGCTGGCCCATGAGACTCTGTTACTCATCGGACCCGGGTAAAACAGGCCAACAAGGGCTATCAGGAGACAGACACCAAGGGACTTCGGTTCCATTTTTTTATTGTTTGTTTCCTGGGAGATCTCTCTGTTCTTCTCATGTCCTTGAAGCCCTTTGTAAAAGCAGTGCCGGTGGCAGTGGAAGCCGCACTCAGGGAATAAGCCGGGGCACGCGGACCTCACCAAAACATTGACAGCCAATAGCACATTTTCTTGATTGTATTTTTTTCTTTTTCAGAAGTGGTACTCAACAGTTATTGCCAATAAGAGTTGCACGTGCAGTGGTCCAATATATTTTTAATTTTATTAAATATTTTGATAAAAATTTAAATTTATAACCGGTATAGAATGAATGAGATCTCCGATCGTTAATATTTTTAGGGAACACTGGAAAAATGGGCCGAGCCCCGAGTGTATAAAAGGACACCAGCTCGATCATTACAAGGCCAACGGAGCACCAATGTTCTCTGCAGTCGAGAGATGACCCCATTGGGCAGAGCTGGGAGTTTACGGCAAACCGGCACGAGGGTACTCTAAAAAGTTGGCAATCCAATCCGCTACTTTATTGGTGTAGACATGTTAAAAAGAAAGAGGTTTCCTGTGTACAGAGTTTCCATGCCGTGAAATTGTGAGGCTGGTCAAATATATGTACTTATATATATGTGTGTGTGTGTGTTTATATTATTTAAACTTGAAATATCTATGTTATCATAAAATAGCTTTATTTCTCTCTTTATTTTATTTTATTATTAGTTTTTCTTCTCAGTTGAAAGCCACATTGAGGATATTTAAATGGGCTAGAGTTCGAAGTTCCAAGTCTAATTTTGCTCTCGCGCGTAACCAGACTAAATTTGGTTAGGTTTATTTCTTGCTCATTCGAAAAACTGACTCCACAATGGGTTCTTAGACGACATAACTAGTTTGATTTTAATGATCAATCAACCAAGATGTCAATGAAAGAGACAAAATAAAAATGAAAATATCCATTTTGCTAAAACAAGTCCATTGAACAATGACAAGTCACATGTGCAAATGATCAAATATGACGAACAACCGAATTTCCAAACTCGATGGCAATTGTGAAACTGCAATTATTCAACAACTAATAATGCAAAAATATTATTACTGTTATTGCCACTACCAACCGGGATTTGTAATCCACAGACACCAAATACGCTATTGTCCATTGGAAAGGCTTGTTCTCAGGTGCCCCCCCCACCTCGGCTAAGAAGAATACATGCTTAAATCCATATATCTGAAGTGCAGTCCCCACCTGGGTATCTCATCTCGTGGGCTAGGCAGGGACCTTCAGGCTCAGCACCAAAGTCAACGAAAAAATCTGGGTTTAATGTAAGACCACCTTTCTCAGTATTGACATCAATTTGCAGCATGTGTGATCCTTTCCGCACGAGTTCAGGATAAAACTGGCGATCCCAGGTACTGTAGAGTGAGTTGGTGACATAGAGTCGCTTCCCATCTAAACTTAGCTGGATCATCTGAGGCCCTCCTCTCAATTGGTTCCCCTGAACATCGAACATAAAGTTCATCATTCTCCATCATCCCATAATTTAATGGTATCCAACCAAAAATCTGCTCCGTATTGGCATAGAAGCTATGCGTGGGACTGCACTGCCTTTTCTTCCTTACTTTTTTCTTCTTTATTTTTTGGCCTTTCGGAAAAGTTGCTTTTCTTTTTGAAACATTCGTGCCAAAATAGCAGCACCATAACATAACATGTCTCTAGTAGTCCAATTATGTGATACCAGTGCAGATACTGTAGGATGATCAATCGAAGAATGCATGTGCAACTGAAACACTTTGTTGGAGCATTCTCAGGCCAAACTTTGGTCAGGTTTTCGATAAAATTATACAGCAAGCAGTTTTTCTATAAATTAAGAAGAAGAGATACGCAATCTAGATGTGCAATGAAGATCATACGCACCTGAACCTCTGGAACATCATACTGCCAGGTTTTACCATCTTCTCCCTCAGCCACTATAGGGCTTCCTCTCTGGATCAATCCCCCGACCCAAACTTGGCCTGCCAATATAGGATTTGCAGGGTTCCCAATGTTGTACTGTCTGATATCTCCATGAAGCCAGTTGACAAGGTACAGAAACCGATCATCGAGAGAAATTAAAAAATCAGTAACAAGGCCAGGCATTTCTGGAAGAACCCAGTTTTGCACTTTCAATGGTTTCACTGAGATTGCCAACTGCAAAAATCAAATAGAGTCACCGTACTGCATTCACATAGCAGTCATTGTAGAAAAATAATACACAATAAAACTGTTTGGGCATAAAACAGGCACATTGCCACACACACACCTCATGGCTCCATGATCCATCTGGGGTCTTGAAAAACCGCATCAGGTTGCTTGTTAAGGCACACCCAACATATCCTATGGCCCTAGAAGGATCATGCAGAAACCTTATCTGCATGTAAGGGGATGCATGATATATCAGAGTTTTGAAGCCTTATGATGTCAAAATAGAAACAGTGAAAGGAATATATACACAAATCTTAATCAAAGGAAACAGAGTTGCAGATTGCAGTCACAACAATCACCTCCAATGCTAGATGTCCTGCATCACCAAGATCAATTGTCTGTTCTAGTTTGCCATTTGGCCAGCTGTAGACATATAGATGCCTGCCATAGAGACCATCTGACACATGCTGGAGATGAAAGCCCTTAGTGAAGGCCAACGGAGCTCCCCATGATGTGCTGATCATTGTGTTATGTCGGGGTTGGTACCAGTAATCATAGCCAAACGACGGACTATTCCCGGGCTTCTCCCACCTTATAAACATGAAAGGGCAAAAATATTGCATTAATTGAGTTTGAGATATGCGCTTTCAATTTCTAGATATACCAGCACCATCATATAATTGACCAGTTCATGTGTTTGAACAATTTCAATTGACTTGTAAAATGGAATGAGAGCACCCAACTGAGTAGACACTTCATGATGACAAAATTTGAAAGCCATGCTAACATTTCTATAAGTACCTTCCTTTAACATTAAATTGTGAATCAAGAAGAAGAAAACCGCTTCCCTTTGCATTTCCATCTTGATCTCCAATGCATGAAACCATAATATCTCCAGAAGCGAGGCAGTGGGCTGTGTGTGGATATGCTAATCCTGTCTTTTGTAAGATATCTTCATGCTCAACAGCTTTGTGAAGAGTTGGAGCCCTTGGATCCTTTTGAGTATCAACTGCATATATCCGACCAGATCTGTGAAAGATGCAGATAAGCTGTCAAGAAAACAATAAAATGCCTGTGCAACATACAATTAGTGATTTTCATTCAAGGTTCCATCTGCATGCAGAGAAATCAGTAGAGGTAATCTCCTTGAGCAACTCGA
Source organism: Bruguiera parviflora (assembly GCA_019804595.1). Lineage (NCBI taxonomy): Eukaryota > Viridiplantae > Streptophyta > Magnoliopsida > Malpighiales > Rhizophoraceae > Bruguiera > Bruguiera parviflora. The sequence goes on from CM034046.1 coordinate 5,176,711, forward strand.
AGCAGAGTGTGCCAGCAAACTATACAACTCATTGAAGAAGGAATGTTATACTCACAAAAAAGGAAGAAAGAAAATAATTTGGAATTAATATTGTTCTCATTTATAAAATTGATAATCTGACAGCATTGTGTTAAAGAAAATGTCGTCTTTTCTTCAAAAACTCCACATGCATTACAAGTCCTAAAGAAAGCAGCTCTCTAACACACGTTTTGGTACCTTATTAGCTCTCTAAGGTGCATGCCAGTATCTTGGACAATCTTTCGGCGTCCTCTTCAGTACGTAAGTTACATTTTTTATTCACCGAAAGAATGCTGTTTTGAAGTGAAAGAATTATAAAATCCCAAATAAATTTCAGTCTTACATCAGTGATGGCAGGATCAGATAACGCCGCATTGCAGATGGATCCCCATGGCAAGAGCTGCAAGCATTCCACCCTGAATGGTGTAGTTCATCTCCATTGTGTGGCATGGGTAGCCTATGGATAACTTTCGAGTAATTGGGCGAGTTTGGATCAACATCCACAGTGGCTAAATAATCAGGCTTCTCTATTCCTGTCCCTGCATAAGTCATTGAACAACTTGAAACTGCTTGTTAAATCATTTCTAGAATACTCATCCAGAATGATCAGATCGACAATCTAAGGTGTACTAAGGAGCAGCAATCCACATGACATTGGTCTAATATAATTAATGGAGTAGCTTTGAGGGCCATAACGAAACAAAAGCGACCAAGAACCCAATTCAATTGGTCTGTTTTCCAGAGTTAGAACAAGATTAAGCCATGAAGAACACGACGACCTTGTGGAGGTGGGATGAAGCATAATAGCTTTCGCCTCTAGATTCATTTGAAAAATAATGTACATGTGGGACAGGAATAGAAGCAAATACGAGATGCCTTGCGATAACTTTTTCAATATACACGCATTATGAAGAGAATCTATGACTTTCCCATAGCCAGAATGTCCCCAGCAGTTATTATTAACAAAAAAAAAAATTAAAAGGGGGATGAAATCATAAATCATGTTTCATGAAAATGAGGAAAGGGAAGAGCAATCCTCACGTCTAATCCCGCAATAGGAAGTTCTATACACGGGAATGTCTCCAACAAGAATCTCCCAACACATTTGTACTGGAAAATGCTTATGGTCCATCAACGAAAATCATCAACAGCCCAAAAAAGGAATGTAGAAATTCATCGTACGTAAAGTTAACTAGAGACACCGAGAATTTTAAAAACGAATTCAAAGAGCAGATGCACTTGACTTGAAGGCATTCACTAATTCATGTCTGATCTAAAATGAATTGGTACCATGCACCCCATCACCGTACATAAAAGATCTCCAAAGGACACGTACAAAAAATGAATCAACATGTCAAGCACACAAGTAATCAACAAGCAATCTCTGTAATGCCATCTTACACAAACCATGCCATCCCACCATAACATAGACATACTCACGACAAAAAAAACAAAAAAAAAAAAAAAAGAGTTGAAATATACCATTATAGACACAAGTAACATAGAGAAGAGACTCCCTGGGACCAGACATGGCTTCAAGAGGGGTTGCATATCCCGGTCCCTTCTTGCAGCACCCTTTTCCATTTTGCACTTCTGCATCCATCTCTCTCTCTCTCTCTCTCTCTCTATTTCTTTCTCCCTCGGACGGTAAAAGAACTACCAAAATGCAAAAGGAAACCACAAAGAAAGCTGCTATATTTATTAGTTACGTGAAATTTGTGTGGTTTAGCTTCGCAAGGGGGAGGGGAGGTGACTCTGAACTCACCACGGGAGCAAGAGAGGTGACTGACTTTTATATATATATATATATATATATATATATATTTATTTATTTATTATTATTTTTTTTTATAAATATTTTGGTCCGAATAAACACAAACTTCAATTCAAGTTAACAAAAAATAAAACGGTATTATATTATATTATTGCATTTTATATTATATTGACGTAAATTAGTGTAATATAAAAACGTAATATAAAATTTTTTATATTCACTTAAATTCCACTAATTCACGTTATTTTTTCTTCTTTTTTATTGCCGTTCTTACTCAGTCTTTATACTGCCACCTTTCTAGGCACCGTGCGGTGTGTCCAGGGGGGACGTACCTATAATTTCGCTTTCCTTGTGAAATGCGTTTTTGGTAGATATAGAAAACAATAAAATTAAAAATAAAAAGGAATTGGAGATGATTTGATATGCAGCTTTTATATGTTAAAAAACTTTTTTTTATTTTAATTTTTTTTCTCAAAAAGCACGAATTTTTAAAAAATAATAATTTTTTATTTTATAAAAAATCCGCATACCCATTCATTCCGAGTTTTTTTTTTTTTGTCCCCGAACCTTTTAATCTTTATGCAGTGCCCTTTTTCTAATTAATTAAGTTTTATGTTTTCCAAAACGAACCGATCACATGGTGTTGGAAATATGCAATTTTTCAGCTGTCCACACTATGAGAACACATAGCCTCGTTCTGACTGATTTCCACGCGCGATGCTGCCGTCGTTTGGAAGGCTCACTTGTGATTTTCACGCTGTATCCTCTTTGAATTTTTAGTGATCAACATTTCAATGCAGCATTTATTTATACGAAGCATTCTTATTTGATTAAAATTTAAATTTGAAATATCATTGAGATAATGTAGAATTATTTTTCAAGAATTCCTCGCACATCGCGGAAACAAGTCCATCTGGGTTACGAAAAGCACAGCCAAAGGCAACCAAATTTGAAAAACTGGGCAGTCACCCGGATTTGTGCCTTTTGCAAGTTGATATGATAAAAGGTGAAGGACCCGGTTCGTTCGTTGCTAAATAACTAGAGTCACCCTTGAAAATGACGTTGCTGTCCCTGGTGAAAGCTCTGCAAAGTGAGACTGGGGGGGGGGGGATGTGGGGACTTTCCCAACTCACAGCATCATTTGAAGCAGACCCATTTCACACAACTTTGTTTAGAGAAATTGGGTTCGTCCGAAAAGGGGTCAGTCAATGCAATTTTGAATCGTCCACTTTGTTTGGATTCCAATTGATGTGGGAAAGAAAATAGAATGAAAGAAAGTGTTAAGAAAGAATATATTTTTCTTATTTTTTCGGGATAAGATATGTGAAAGAATATAGATAGAAACTTCGAAAATTATTTGCATTTTGAGAAATGTGAAGAGAAAAGAATTCCATTTATATAATTACCAATATACTCACATTAGTTTAGTTTTTGTGAGGGCCTCTTGGAAGTAGACTCACAACTCTTACCAACTTTCCATCGTTTTTTCTCACCAATTTGGTGAGAAAAATTTATGGTGGCTCCCTAGCAAATTTTCTCATTCTTTTCCCATCTCTCTCCTTCTCATATTCAACAAACGATGGAAATTTCATTTTCCATCCCATTTTCTTTCCCTATCTTTTCTTTCTCGCGCTTTTCTTATAATCCAAACATAGCTAATCAATCCCAAATGCCGTGCGAGTTCAACAGTACCGTTCCCTCATCCAAAGTTAAGCCCTTTTAACTTCAAAAAGGCAAGAATAGAAAAAAGTTAATGTTGAGAAGCTAATTAATATGGCATTCTATTGTAGTTCACTTTTAATTGTGCGCAGTTGGTTTTTCCATTCAAAAGAGAAACACAGAATGTGCACACACACACACACACACACTCGTCTATCAAAAAACACCAAATGCACAAAGTAAATTCAGCTTTTCTTTCTCCTGATCATCGAAGTAGCTCGAATTTTTTTACATAAAGGATATAAATGTTCATGGAAATTACACACTTACTCATTATTGCATGACTCCCTCGACTTTAACCATACAATAATGGTGCCCCTTGTATATCTTCAAGATCCTACTGGCTCCACCGCCCCACGGAATAAAGTATGAACCAGAGACTTTGAAATTAGAATCTATGAGTTCTTACAGTTGGTGTTCTGCACTACCAAATCGCCTTTAGGAATCCCACCAATCACGTTATAGTTTATTGCATGAAGTCATGGGACAATGTACATGTAAAGATACAGATATAGAAATGGTAACTTCCCATCGTTTCTTCGTGGCTGCATATCAAGGTCATGATGGTCCCGTTGAACAGTCTTCTGACCGTAAAATTCATTGTATATCTAATTGTAGAGATTGTCTATCTCCTTTTTGTATTTGGCTACCACTCCATCCCTTCGAATTTTCATAGTTGGGGTCATCAAGCCACTCTCAATCTGAAACAGAATGTTGAAATAAGCCAAAAGAGCAAATGTGATTTCAAGGGAAAGGCTGATGCACTGCCAGCATGAACATCTTACCGTGAATGGCTCGTCCAGGACAAGGATTGGACCAATTTGAAATGAACAGCCTGACGTCCTGTAGTGCATTAACATCAGACAATAACTAACACGACATAATAGGGACTCAAGACTTTTCTTTATAAAAGACCCAGATCAGTTACTCTTCTTTATGAATTAACTAGACTTGGGGTTTTGAGTATAGTTCTGTATGCTAATCACCTGACAGCAACTGAAAATGGGATCACAAAATGTTTATCTTTAATCAGTCCTCACTTTCAAGCCACCATGTCTCTTAACCCAACAATTCAAAATCTTTTTTTGAAGCCATGACAACACATTTAACTTACTCTAAATTAAACTCATTTCTTTAGGAGAGAAAAAAAAATCCCAGATAGACATCCATAAGCGTGCAAAATATTTTTCAATTGATAACCAAGTATAATTCAAGTTCAAAAGCATTACCAATTACCCAATTCTTCATGTAACAGGTTGTTCATCTGTTCCTTGCTCAGCTTAGAAGTATTGGCATCTACAATTGACAACTTTTTGGCTGCCAGTAGTGCCTCTTCTTCATTTGGAACAATTATAGCCCCAAGACGACGTTGATCCTGCATATGGAACATGTTAGCATAAAAATATGGCCTAAGCATCAATTGTAAAATCAAAAACCTAGATTTATATTGCTAAAAGATGCTGAAGATCACTAACTAGGGACAAGGTACTGAAACATACCTGACCAATAACAACCACCTGATGAATAAGGCTACTCCTTGCAGCTGCTTCTTCAAGTTCTGAAGGCTCAACATTTTCACCTGTCTCCTCCGAATAAGCCCAATGTCAAAAAGAGAGAAAGTTTGAAAAGCAAGGTTGAGCTCAGTGAGCAAAGTAGCATGTAGTTTGGAATTTCAAGTTAGACCTAAGAGCACAGAATTGCAGAAACTTTGCTCTCGAGAAAAGGCCAGCAGACAAAACCATATTTGGATCTCTGTTTAATATAAATAAACATGGAAAAAAAAAATAATTCAAATTCTACATGAATGATATTTTTGAGGTCATTTCAAACATTTACAAAGCCATAAAGGGAAAAAAACAGAAGAGACAGTTCTTAGATAGATAAGTCAAGCAGTTTCAAGGCTGTGATGCAACTCTTTGAATGATGCAGTAAAGAGTGATAGTGAGCATTGGAACAATCACAGGCATCCAGACAGGCATTTGTACGGAAACTAGCCATACTTTTGATGCATCGTGCTACTGTGGAGTTGGAATCTGTGGAGAGAAAAGACCCATGATTGCATTGCTAAGCAAGGGAAAGCATATGCACTATATGTACCTGTAGAAAGGACAATAGTATCCTTAGCACGCCCTTCAAGAACAACAACACCACTAGACAAACGGCTTCTTCCTCTTGAATGTTGAGGAGCAATCCAACCTATGTCACCGGTGTTTAGCCAACCATCTTCATCTAAGGCTTGCTTTGTAGCCAATGGATTCTAGTCAAGCATAATAAAAACAGATCACTTGCCATGACAACATAAAAGTGCCGTCATGAAATGAGACACTAATCCATATCTAAACTACTCAATCAATGCTTCAGAAACATGTCCAGTAAAAGAGTTCTATAAAGCAGAGAGGACAAAAGGACAAATGCTTTAAGTTATGCCTACACAGCCCTCACATACTTCCATATAATAATTCTGCACTAGATCCACTACGAAGAAGTCAAATTTTTGTATTTAACTATCAAAAGTATTTATATATGCAGACTTAAATTATGATTTAGCGGCTTTCCTTCCATTATATGAAGTCCTTTCCAAGATGAGACCTATGCCAAAGTGCACGGAAACATGTGCACATTCACTAAATTCTCTATTTAGACACAGAAATTACAGCTACCACTAAATCCACAGAGAGAAAGCAATCAACAAACAAGGGAAGGATACCCTCTTCAGTAGCCGGGAAATCCTCAATGGGGGATAACATGAGAACCACATTTGCCACACTGATCAACAAACAATGGGATACGATGAACATCATAACACTTTTCAACAGCTTAAGAATTACATTATAACTATTACCTTGTAATAACCTTTCATCACTTGTGGCCCCCTAACTTTTACAATTCCCTTTGAACCTGGTGGAAGAGCTTCATCTGTATGAGCATCTACAACTTTGAATTCTGTGTGCTGAATTGGATGTCCAATAGAGCCAAGAACCTTCAGGTATTAAATCTATGACATTATTACCTGCTGGATCATTTCTTACTGAAATAGTAATAACACAAAAACTATTTTCTTCACACTAGACAATTGAAAGATACATAAGAATGCTCAAATTCTCATGTAAATGATTAAGAAAATGGCTTAGTTAGTATATAGGAACTAAGGTCCTGAAAGAATATATAGCTTTTCAAGAATTAAATACAATGGCTTCATATCATACGTTACAGTTAGGTCGCCGAGCAGCAGTAACTGGAGATGACTCTGTCATACCATACCCATTCTGCAATTTCACACCAATTGCCTGCATGCGTACAATGCTCAATTAAGAAACCATGATCACAGATCTCTTGTTTAGAGAGTGAAGGTGATGAGCAACTAACCTCAAAAAATCTATCCACATATGAAGGTAAACTACCACCTCCACTTATGCCAGCCTACAACATACCGCATACATCAATTTTATAACCATCTACCACCAAGAAGCACACATATTTGTTGTGAAAACAACGAGGGAGAAAAGAGACAGAGATGTCAAAGTTAATGAGAAAACAACAGAAATTTATAGCAACCTAAATGTGTATATCTATGTTTCTCTTTCAACTTTTCCATTAAATTCTCAGTTTCAGCAGCTTCACAGAAAAATATTCCTTCTTTTTGTTGGTTAGTTATCACTCTGTATGGGTACATGTCAAGGAGGGTTGAGGGGAGGAGCCATGTTTGGTACATGAATTTTTCAGCTCACTTAATTCAAGCACAAAATTGTTGGTCAAAGGCAACAAAGAGAGAAAAAAGAAAACCATTGCCAACCTTTCTTTTTCATGTCCTAAAACTAACACCAACATTCACAAGTAAGCATCCGAAGGGGAGACAAAGTGGTTGTGTTTGGTAGCCAGTCAATTAGGTATAACCAATACTTGAATTGTTTAGATTATTTTAAAAGTGTTGAAGCCCAACAAATTTTATGAACATCAACAAAAAGAGAAAATTGGAAAAAATTGCTGATTTAAATTCAGAAAACGGATTCAACTAACTTCAGAGTATAGACCAGATGAATCTAAAATATGATTGTTCTTTTTTTCGAAATGCAGTATTTAAGAGGGCCAGTAAATCCACATTCCCCTCAAAATCAAAGATGAATCTGAATTGCCAGAAGAAGAGATCAACAGTAAAGCTTAACAAAGACAAAACTCTATAAAATATAAACCTTGCTTATTCCAATAGCAGAGTGAATTTTACTGTAAACAAGCTTTCCGGCCAACATGTGCACTGGAAACAATATTGCTGCAATGATTCTTGCCCACAAACAATCCACCAGAGAAATGAGAAATGACGGTTGATTCCGATTCTTGGTTAGATAAGTTCCCTAAGGACAGCACCAAAAATAAAAAAACATATCTATAAGCTTTGTAAATGAGAATAGATCACATGTTAAAGCTCAATTCAAGGAGTATTGCAACCACAATACTGCATGGAAACATGCTAGCACTGCCAAAAGATTTAAAGATATCCAAAATAAATTTCATCAACAATAGCTTGTGCACAACTAGACATGAGTTAACTTAAGGCTTCATACCAAAGGCAAACAGAAACGAATTGTGCTTCAACAAATAAGTGTGCAGTAACATGAAAAGGCAACTAGATTAAAGGAGTTGAAAGAAGAGCTTAAAACTTAATCACAAACCTCATAAATTCTCTTCAGTTCCATGTAAGCAATGCTGATTCTTATAAAGGTAAGTGCAATGAGTTTACGAAGAGTTGAGCTGGTAGAAATCTGCTTTTGTATTCCACTATATAGACACATAGAAATCTTCAGCAATGCAAAGATAAGGAGCAAGTTACCTAACAGGAAATGTCAAACAGTACGAGCAAGCTAAGCAGGGAATTTGTGTTTCCTAGTTGGTATTAAAGCATGAGTTCTGAACAGCAAATCTTAGAAGGGAGCAGAAAAAAGACATTAAAACAAAGTAAAATGTAATGCCTACCATTATATGAAATTGGGATCATTATGCACACGTCTAATGGGAGTGTGAGACACCAAATTGACCAGACACATAATAAATAGAAAAAATAGAACAAAACAATTACACTGAGTGTCTAGAAATGGTGTCTTAGATGGGTCAATGTCAATTGATTTGCATTGCCCGATGTGACATCATCATTTCTGACAAGTTCCTTGAAGCAAAAGTAAACAAAAATAACCAGATTTTGAACAAAAAGATGACCATACAAAAGAAAAGTATGAACATCTCAAATGGAAATGCAACAAAATAGTAAACAACAATATCCAGATTTTGACCAAAAAGATGACCATATAAAAGAAAAGTATGAACATCTCAAATGGAAAAGCAACAAAATTGAAATTTTCACAGGACAAGGACAGACCTGTAGAGTGTCTCGTATACCAAAGGAACAGAAATTATGTAATGTGGTTGATAGTGCCGCAGATCATCCTGCATATAAAATAATTGGAATGATGCCAGACAAACTAAATAAGATGCATGATTCATATCCAAATCATGGGATGACTGGAAAACATGACGGTTAGAAAGACTTACCCTTAGGTTTCTAACAGTTGTGTACATTTGCTGAACTCCACATGAAAGTATGAAATATTCACAAGCTCGCTCATAGGCATGCCAAGGTGGGAGCATGCTTAAAAATCTATCCCCAGGCTCCGCAGGCACAACATCCCACAGATTATTTATCTGGACAAAAAATATAACCAAGGAATTCATTAAAGAGGAGATTGATGACAAGCAAGAGAGGGTAGCTGTGTTTTCTGTTATTTGAAACTAGTTTGAAATACCTAAAGAAACAATTCCATTGCACTCAATTACTTTATGAAATCTCAAAGCATTATAATCTCATGATGTGTTCAAAACATTTTTAAGAAGGATAATGTAAGAAAATTCTTGCCTTAGGTGATCTTCACGGTGACAAGTTTGAGCATATTGTTAGTGGCTTTTGCAAATAAAATTAATGGAATGTTGAGCATTAAACTCTCAAAAATAAAACATTTGGGAATGTATTTATTTATTGGGAGCCCACTTTACTAATTTTCATGTGCAAGAAGAATTTCAAGATCTAATAATTTGATATTTATAAAATAATTTGAGAGTGATAAAGGCACAACACAAATCTATTTGTCACAGAATATAACCTCATGCTGAGTATCTAGATTCACATGAAAATATGGGGCAGTTAAGAAACATATATTCCTTATGCAAGAGTAAATTTGTATCATCTAGAGTGATTTTGTGATGTGATAAGACCATATCATCATGACAGGCAAATTCTAAACAGTCCTACACAATGAAATTGCAATGATTATCGAGCATTAAGTAAAGCACACAAGACGCCAATGTCTTAGTCCAATTGACATAGATTTTGGTTGTTGAAAACTACTTTGAAAAGCATAAACCAGAACAACACCAACCTGGTGCAGCAGATTTTTATGCGTAAGCATAATGCCTTTGGGATTTCCTGTGGTCCCGCTAGTATAAACAAGTGTAGCAACATCATCAGAGCTTATTGTTTTATATACGCAATGTTGCCCTGCAATCATCATTAGTAATTAAAAACAAGAGAGACAAACTTCTGTCAGGTAAACATGAAGGAGAAAAAGAAAAATAAAAATAAAAAATTTTTCCTTATGTTCTTTTGGTACCAAAAACATAATTTCAGGGAAGCACTAATGTTACCATAAAAAGTAATAAGTGTTAGGGTTATTCTTGTGCTTTTAGCTGTACAATGTGTATATTCAATGGAGCCAACACTGGATGTCCACAGATATCTTTTTTTTTTGGCAACCCTCTTCTTTCCTTTTCATCTTTTTTTTTTTTTTTTTGAGAAGTTGAATCCCAATTAATTTTCCCCTTTCTGGACTGGGAAAGAACATCCAATAAGCTCTGCTCAGCCTGTCATAAAGAAAAAGAAATTGGATTTTCTACTTTCCCCCAAAGTTCTACAACAGCTGGGAGCTTTCAAAAGATCAAAACTAAGCAGATAGGAATTTACAATTTGGGATAAGAGGATGCTCCTAGCTATATGCTAATGGCACTTCAGACTGCAGAGTCCACACCATAGAAACAACAGGTCTACACATAAAGTTCTCTACAAGTATGAAACCAAAATTTGAAGCATATCACAAGTACTGGCATAATGATGGTCACCAAGAAAGTAGGGCAGAGAAGCTATGTCATAAGAAATATAGATTATAGGACAACCATTCACATAATCAAACAAAGTATAAGATAATGTCTATAACATAATGTCTCAAGATTTCCTTTCTAGACCCATGCTATAAGGCAACCAAGATTAAAGAAACTTTATTTACAGAGAAAAATCTGCCTGTGATGAGGGCTGCGGTAGGTGGATGGCTAGTGTAAAACTTGCCAAATTTTTTACGACATGAATCTTTCTAGCAATTCTGTTTGGGCATTCACAATGTAATGAAATGACAAAAAAGGATTCATGTAATTGACCCCAACTAAGTTTGGGACTAAGGATTTGTTATTGTTGTAAAACATCAAAAAAAGGATCCCACAACAAGTGGCCTATGGGAACATGAGAAAAATACATCTTGAATTATTAACAGAGAAAATAGACTTACTATCATCACCAGAGTCAAGCAATGCTCTATGGCTATCCTGTCCCAAATCTATAATTTCCTTGTAATTAAAAATAGGCGTCCCCTGTATTCCATCAACAGCCAGGCATGATTTATCTCCCCAGAGTAGGATGATAAATCTCAGAGCTGCTTTTGAACAAAATGTTTCTGCAATTCGATTGAACAATTCAGGACTGTCCACTGCAAGTGCAACACTGCAGTAATAGTAACCAAAAGGAAAAGAAAAATGGGAAAGAGGAAAAAGTCAGTGCCATTGGAGATTTGAGGCAAAAGATCTACAAAATGGAACTCTAAAGAACCACTTTAACATTTCCATGATCCAATCGTGTATATAGCAATCTTTTGCATATAAGTCCTGGCCCCTTTAGTGTATGCAAGGTATGCAACACGATGCATTTCGGTAGGAGGTGGGTCTTTTTCTAAGTGCAATTGCTCAAACATCTCACGAATACATCCACAACAAAATGCATGAATGCAATAAAAAAGAGCCAAGTATAATTTCATCATATAGCAGAGAAATTCTAAAATTGAAACTATGGAATTATTTTTCTAGCCAATCAATGCCATATGTCAAGTATTTGAACACATTTCAAGAAGGAATTATCCAAACTACAATTCCCCAAAGAAATACCAGATTATCATAATTCTGAACAAAATCCCGAAACAATATAAAATCTGTTTATTTGTGCATGCTAATGGTAATGCATAGACACCACCATTCACTTTCCATAAACCAATAGTTTTCTTCTGTCTAATGTTTTCAGTGAAAAGAAGTTTGCAGGACAACTTGGTCACAGGAATTTAGACTGAATCCAACAATTTCCATAGTCAGTCTCATTTTTTCTTGAAGTGCAACCTTTTGCATCTTATTAGATAGTTTCTCAGTATGAGTCATATTCTTCTTTAGCATGAGGACAGTCCAAAAAGCACCAAACATTTTAATTATTCTTCTGTGTCTTTATCTCGAGTCATGCACTCATGCTAGCAAAGTTTCATCACCTATTCCCATTTCTTATCTTGTCTTTTGTCTCAAGGTGATCTTAGTCATTTTGTTCACTTTCTACAAACTATCAGCATTGCTGTATCTAATTCGAACATGATCATGCTACTAGTATTTTTAACTTTGACATTCTTAGTCCACATTCCCATGAGCTCACCATCCCCTTAAAATCTCAAGCCATGAAATCCCTAGATCATGAATCCTAAAAAATATAACCTGTTGTATATATATCATCCTACATGTATATTTGTACAGAGCATTTCAAGAAACAAACTGAATTCCATATAGCAATAATTACAAAATCATGCTCACTGTTTATTTACTTGCAAAGTCCACAAGCAACGGTAAGAAGCATATATTGCAGGGGAATCATTTTCACAAACCTGTCTGAGTGATTATATATTTCTAATAGCTCATCAACAGATGATCTTGATCCTCTCACCACATTAATGGCTCCCATAGCCATCATACCTAAGGATGGAACGACATATGGGAAGGAACTTTAAACTTACAGTCATTCAAATTGCCAAAAATGCAATGGTGACATGATTAAGAAAGAAGGTTTATCGTCAAAAAATTTAGCAAGTGAGATCAAGAAAGTCCAGATTGCCACTTACCTTGGTCTGCAACAAACCATCGGCAAGAATTATCAGCAAAAAGTGCAAGTTTCTCTTCTGGCTTTACTCCAATAACCCTCAGCCCTTCAGAAAAGTTTAGAATTTCTTGCTCCAACTACAGTTTTGGTGAGGCAAATATGCAATGAAAAAGCTATCAGAAAAAGAATTAGATTTTTCATCTACAAATATTGAAAGAGCAAACATCCAATTGCAGTGCAGCAGATATCGATAGATCAGGATCAAGAAGAAGAAGACAACATAATTTATTCTACAAAGACCGAATGAATGATTCTTCTGTCAATCATGGCACTGCTAGGTTAGGCTTAATATTTTTCAACTTTTCTGTAAAGAGTAAGTGCAATGGAATGATAGAAAATAGCATGTTTGTTAAACACAGGACATTCACTATTTAAATTTTGCTTTTGCACAGAGTCTTTATTACATTTATATCTGGCATACTGCTTCCCTAGTTTTCTCTTGGAAGTCTTTGGGGAAGAAATTATGACACCAACAGATATGGCATGGTGGCTATGCATGGCGCTTGATGGTAAATGCCATGGTTATGGTAGCAGAAGTAACAGGCATGGTTGAAACAGCAAGAGCCCCATGGGGGACCAGGAATTAATGCAGTCTTGTAACTTCTTTTTGGCCAAATTGAGCAATGGTTTTTCTTCCTGAAAAATGCAACCATTTTTCTTTCTGAATGCAAATTGAACATCTATTCAGATACCTTCTACCAAAATTTAGTATACCCACATCCACACTCCATATCTATGTTCATGCCTACAATAACATGCAAGTGCAAAGAAAACATGGCTAGAACTTCAAGTGTCATATCCATCACAGCGTCAAAGTCACTAACGATAAATGTCACAACTTGAGTTACTAAGAAATGAGGACTAGTAAAAACAAGGCACAATAATCAGTTACGTAGAGATGAGCAAAACCTGCTAGCATTTGGCGAAAGAATATTTTGTATTTGAATCTCAAACACTTATATTCAATAAAGAAGATATTAAATAACTACTGTAGAAAGCATATAAACAACAAGCCACCTGTTTATAAGTCATATTTGTGGGAGGATCATGATATGTATCTACCAGAGCAACCTGATCACCATATTTCTCTGCTGAAGACCTCCAAATGTCAGGAACTGCCCTCCACTCATCAGCGGCCAATGCACCATTGCCCAAAAGCAATGCCTTTTCTAGGTAAGGTGAACACTTTCTTATCTTCATTGCCTCTGTCTATGAAAGAAGATTTGGAAAAGGGTATATATGTTATTCCAGACATATTTTGCATACACACAATGAGAGTTCAAACTACAAACAAATATCACAGGGTGAAAATTTTAAGCAGCATGGATACTAAAGTAAGCATTTGAGAAGCTATTTCCTCATTTTGTGTTTAACACTTTCCTTCCTGTAATAATCACGTTATACAGAAGCTGGAATGTTAAGTTTTAAAGAGAAAATTTTCAATCAAATATATCTGCCATCAAACAGGCATAGTTATAAAAAACCAAAAAAAAAAACAAAAAGAAAGGAAGAAAGGAAGAAAAAGCTGCCGAGCCAGGTGGAATCCAAATTATCTAGACCCTTAAGTATTGTCAGCAGAGGATGAAAAAGATTTTCAGGGCCCAGTTTTGCACGGTTGAGATGTACCAAGCAATAGATAAAAGCTGTCATAACTCCCCAGGACCACGACTATAAATTATTACTTCATCTTAGGCATCTATCCAACGAACTACATTGAACACATGATATCCAGCAAAGCAACAATTCTGAGCATTGAAAACCCAGCATATCGCCAATAGAAGAATTCAAACCACCACATGCCTCAGCCAATCAAGTTGGGGACAATGGCAACTCTCATGGTTTTGGACACAGAATAATATTCACCCCCAATAGATGGGGGGGAAAAAAAAATCCTCTTACGAGGATCGCATTAAGCAAAGAGCCCTACATTTCAAAACCCCGTTAATTGGGAACTCAGTTGAGTAAATAGCTAGAAATGAACATGCAAGATTAGCCCGATCGAGAAATCTTTAAATAAAATCAAAAGTTCTCCAGATAGCAACAAATTGAAGGTCTACAACACGGAGACTGAAAACCCAGATACAGAGTCAAGGTGAAAAAAATTAAAAAAAAAAAAAAAACAGAGAGAGAGAGAGAACAAAGATGAAAGTCAATAAAATTGGAGATTGTTGCATCGCCATTAATCAAAGTGGTGATTACATTTCTTGACCAAAATCCAATCCAGACGCCGCACAATCGTTTTCTATGTAGCTTTTCTTTCTTTCTGGGTTTCAAGACAATCACTAGACCGCCTGAGCTTGAAGTTTCATGGAACCAGCTCTTCGTGCACTTATGTATCAGCAAACAGAGCAGGAACCCAGAAATGAGTATAGAATCGAAAAGCGAAAACGAGGTCCAATAAGTAAACTGAGTGGAATGAGTTACCTTGGATTCGCAGTGAACTAGCAAACGAGGAAGTGAAGAAAGCGGTTTGCACTTTTCTGTCGAGACTCGGCGCTCCTTGTAACGACAGCGAGCGAAGCACGAGAAAAAAAAGGCGTGTCTGTGACTGTGGTCACAACAAGAGGCCAAGACAACGTTCGACGTTAAAGAAGCCATCGCCATTCCACTCGGAGAAGACGAAGAAAAAGAAAGCGTTGCCAGCGGATTGGCCGAGACTGCCATCATTAATTAGCACATACGGGGATTAGAGACGGCCGACAAGAGAGCGAGAGAGAGAGAGAGAGAGAGAGGGTTGGAGTCGTGTCCGGTAGTTCGTTTCCTAGACGGAAAGTGGGATCGCGAGGCCGCAACAGTAATAAAATGCATTAAAGTCTCCTCCTCCAATTTAGCAGACCACGAGTAGGACCGACTCTGCCCAGCTGGAGAAGAGGGCCCCAAAACCATGGGTCTCGTTGCCCCCCCTCCAACAACGTTTGTTAACGTTGCGAGTAGTACGTATCTCTGTCGTGTATGCAGTCCATCCGCGCAATTCTTCCAAAACTTAAGTATTTTAAATCATTTTTAATAATACATAAAAAATAATATAGTATTGTTTAATTATTATTATTATTATTATTATTCTTCTTCTTTAAATTTTATTATCGAATTCCCCCCCCCCCATAATCAATAAAATAACCACCGTGGTTGATATAATGATAATTTGACAAGGAATTCTATTAAGAGTCAGCAAAAATAATGAACTGGGCCTTCGGTTTAGATATTGGGCCGGGTTTTCTCTTAAATGGGCTAATCCGGCCCGCTCATATAGAACCCATCGTCGTCTTCCGGGTCGGAATCTAAATGTCGCACCGACCGGACGCCGCCTGGCTGCAGCCATAAAATCTCCCCGCTTCTTCGCACAGACTTCTGCTGTCAGCTCTACTCTTCTTTGATCGAATCCTTTGGCCTGAAGATCAGGGAGCGACGACATGGCTAGGAACGAAGAGAAAGCGCAATCGATGCTGAATCGATACATAGCCCTAAAAGCCGAGGAGAAGAAGAAGCCCAAGGAGCGCCGCCCATACCTCGCCTCGGAATGTCGCGACCTCTCCGAGGCCGACAAATGGCGCCAGCAGATCATGCGCGAGATTGGCCGCAAGGTCGCAGAGATCCAGAACGAAGGACTAGGAGAGCACCGCCTCCGCGACCTCAACGACGAGATCAACAAGCTTATTCGCGAGAAGTCTCACTGGGAGCGACGCATCGTCGAGCTTGGTGGCCCTAATTACGCCAAGCACGCTCCTAAGATGACCGATCTGGAAGGCAATATAGTCGACGTTCCAAACCCCAGCGGCCGCGGCCCCGGCTACCGTTATTTCGGAGCGGCGAAAAAACTCCCCGGAGTTCGAGAGTTGTTCGAGAAGCCTCCAGAATTGAGGAAAAGAAGGACTAGGTACGATATTTATAAGCGGATTGACGCAAGTTATTATGGTTATAGAGACGAAGAGGACGGAGTTTTGGAGAAGGTGGAGGTGCCTGCAGAGGAGAGAATGAGGGCGGCGGCGGTGGAGGAGTGGAGGAGGATGGAGGCGATTCGGAAGGAAGCAAGGAAGGGGGTGACGGAGGTGGTGAGCGTCGGCGGTGTTGGGACGGAGGTGCTGTTTGAGGAAGAGGAGGATGTGGTGGAGGAGGAAAGGAGGAGGGAGAGAGAGGAAAGGGAAAGGAAAGAAAAAGAAAGGGAATTTGTGGTGCACGTGCCGTTGCCTGATGAGAAGGAGATTGAGAGGATGGTAGTGGAGAAGAAGAAGATGGAGTTGTTGAATAAGTACGCCAGCGAATCGTTGCGGGAGGAGCAGAGTGAGGCCAGGGCCATGCTTAATATCCAGCGCTAGAGAGTAAACGGTATGCATCAAAATGACGACTTGCTGTGGTAGAATGCGTAGTTCTGGATTATAATCAGGAATTCCGTTAAGTTTCTAAAAGAACATACGTGTGGTCAGCTTTTGTTTCAATTTTTGTGGGTGACTTTTTCTCAATTTATTTTGCCCTAAAACTACGCTGAAGCATTTTCTTTGTGTGTGTGTGTGTGTGTGTGTGTGTGTGTGTGTTTGTGCGATTTTTGTTTTTTTTTGTTTTTTTTTTCGGGAAGTAGAGTGTTGATATTCTTCTTGTCCTATTGCCAGTGAAAAGCATCATACTTACTAATGTGGATAATCCTCTGATCTGATGGGGATTACATTTGCAAATGCGTCTGTTTTTTGTGTGTGTGTGTGAGAGAGAGAGAGAGAGAGGCTGTTGTCGAATTTCTACAAACTTAGCTCATATAGCCAACACAAATTTATAATTTGGGATTATGACTTTGTTGCTGTTGTTAACTCATTAGATTCTTGAACAGGTTCAAGCTTTTCTACAAGTTTACTAATTTTCATATTTATATGGTAATTCCTGTATGATTTTTGACAGATACTAATTTTTCTTGTACTCAGATGTGCATAATAAATGGTAATCATGCATTTTATTCGAAACCAGTAACTACTGTTTCACAATTTCTTTTATGTTTATCACAGGAAATGTGACAAAATCCTAGCTTGTATGAAGCCAAGTATATGATTCAAGTGAAACTTGAGCAGTTTAGTTCATGGCACAGCCCTAGTCATTGTTTTTTTTCCTTCTTCTTCTTTTTTTTTAACTGTGCATGTTTCAAACTAGCCTACAAGTGCAAGATATAAGTTTGTGTCATTGAAAATGAGGACGGTAATTTATTTGGAAGCCTTTGTATGAATATCTTGCGGCCTTGTCTTTGTTTAAGTAGTTTTGAGTATTGTTTGTGCTGAAACACTGGTTTTCTTTTTATATGTAGCATATTGGTCCGGAACCTGATTTAGATTTTTGCTAAAACTCTTTGCACAGTTCATTAGATTTTTTAAAATGCTAGAAGTCCCTTTTGCGAAAGAGGGCCTAGAAAAAAGTTTGATTGCTCTGATTCTAAATTTAAGAAGTTCGTTTGTGGTGTGTGCTAAATATTTCACGGAATTATTTTGAATGAAGTTCTGTAAGCATGCTGATCCATGTTGACAGAAACAGTCCTTCAATCAATCACAAGCTCCTAATCGAGTGCTTACCTCTTTTTTTGGTTTTTAAATTTTAATAGTTTATTAGAAGGTCTGTTAGACTATATGAGCTACATGATAGGAGTAGTTCTCACTATTAGAATTCAAGATCTCTAAGTTAAAGGTGCAAGTTCTTAATCGCTGGAGTGCTCCTGAGGGACTGTTCACTAACTAGTTGCTTTATTCATTTTTCTACTCTCAATGAATGGCAAGCCGTTTAATTCCTCTAATTTCCCTCTGTTTTCAGCTGCACTAGATTATTTGCATGAGTTGGCTCTCGTCTCGTGTGTAAGTTAGTGCTCCCTATCTCTTTGTAGGACCAGTGTAATTCGATAGGAATTTTCAGTGTTCTCCCATCTATGGGATCTGTGCAGAAATACTCGATGAACTTTTGTGCAGACAATTATGGAGGTAAAAATAGCTTCTGATTCTGTATCATTTATCTGGATGTCAAGATTCTGGTAAAAGCAGCAGGCTGTGACATTTATAATGTACTGCAGCTGTTCCATCTGGAGAATGCACAGTTTAATCTCCAGAATTGAGAGGCAGCAGATTTCCGGTGTTGGATTGGAGACCCTCTAGTGGATACCCAGTGCCTTGTTTCTCCTCGACGAATTATCTGAATCCCGTCGGCGTGGTTTTCTTCCGCCAGAGCCTGCGGTAATGAGTAATGGTCCATGTAGGAACTGAAATGCGCATCATGGTACAGTCCAGAGCAATTTGAAACATCGAGTTCGCGAAATCCATTTAGAAGTTCTAGGGGTTCGCCAAATCCATTTAGAAGTTCTCGGGGTTCGCCATCGGCGTGTGAATGTGATACATGCATAATGGAGAATTAGGTAGGCCTAGTCCACGGTCAAGGACGTCTGGTCCAGAGACACTTTCGATTGAACGCATTGTTTGCTTTGTAAGGGCAAAGAGTGCACTCTTACAAACGAGTCGGAGGCATTATCTTTATCTACGCAATGCCTCACTAAATTCCGTCATTCCAATTCAAGCTGGGCTATGCACAATGGAAGAAACGTTTAAGCGTAATAACGGCGTTAATTGGGACCAAAATGGAATATGATGCGAGGGTGTAGATTAATGGTAAAAGCAATTGCTCGATCAAAGTCAAAATATTGAGAATTCGGTGTGTATTCATAATAGGTGTCAGAAAATTATTTAATGTCTTAGCTATTAACCTGCTCCCATCGTGAATGTGAATAATTCTAAACCTTGATCTAGTGTGGAAGACGATCTCTGATCAGACCGGACAAATGGGATAAGTGCGATGTACGAGAAATAGCTTTTAAAATCATGAAACTGCAATACCAGAAAAATTAAATCCAAAATAAACAAATACCAAAAATGGTGGCATACTTAGAAATAAATTGTGATCTGTTTACTAGCTTGCCACTAATCTAAGAGTCGACGACACGGTGGTCGAACTCTCTTTATTTTATTTTTTGTGGGTACATGGTGACTGGATTCTTTGACCAAGTGGACCTTCGGGTCCGTTTTGTGACTACGAATTGATTTCCGACACATCATCAATTCAAGCCAGTGTTTGTTTGTGTCTTCTGTTTATCATATTCGATACTTCATGTTTGTGGCGCCCTTGCCATTTTTATTTTTGGAAGAAACATAAAATCAACTGCATGTCAATTATACAGGCCATCATATCCCTTTATAACATCTCTTTTCCTCCCTCTTTATGAATCCAATTCCACCATAAACATATCAATGGGTTCGGCTGCCAGAGCTAACTAATAGACAGGCATATGAAGTTAAAGATGCTGCTTTAAATCAATTGCAATCGAGAAAAAGAGCATTCAAATCCAGTCAAAGAATGATTACTAGCAGAAATCAGTCAAACTGAGAAACATGGTTCATATTTAGTTATTTACCTTCACCACCACCACCCCCTTCTTTGTAAGTGCGATTCTTCCCTGTCATCGACCATCATTCGAAGTGTATGTGTCTTTAAAGTCAAAGGGTTTTGAGGGAATACTTGACTGCGTTTGAGAAGAGGATGCGTCATATGACAATGTGGAAGAACCTTCGTTTGCTTGCCATCTTTCCAGGGCTTGAGGAAGGCTCATGTGAAGATCAATGCCACAACCTTCTTCCTCTTCTGGATTAGCTGGTCTCCATTGCTCTACAAAAGGCCCCAAGACATTGACTGCATGACCCATGTCAGGTCTTTGGTGCGGTTCACTAGCTGTGCAATGTCCTGCTAGCTCAGCCACTTTATAAATGCTGGCCAAAGTCTCTTCATCCGGGTTAAGAGTCTCATCGATTGCTTTTTGGATGTTCTCCTTGCTGACAAGGATCCTGCTGAACCATGTGACAAGATGTGCTCTCTCATCTGGCACGGTGTCATCCAGAGCTTTTCTGCCAGTTATTATCTCCATCAGAACAACCCCAAAGGCATAAACATCCACCTTTGTCGTCACTCTTCCAGTGGCTGAGAGGAAGGAGATATAAGTTGCATTGATGCAAAGTTACAAACTTGTCGACCACCAGGCAAAGATATTTAAAGAAATAAGAGAATTGGACAAATGCAAGCTCCCGCATAGGTGCACACAGGCACTCGCATGACAAGAGACGCATTGGCAATAATAGGAGCACAGGGTCGGCAAATGTATTTCAAGTTATGGCTAGTTGAGGAACAGAAGATCGCACGTGCTCGTAAAAATTGAAGGGTCCTATGCCACTATGAAGAGGCTGTGAAATGAATTAAGTGGTTCAAAACAAATCAGAAACTGAACATGAACTAAAAAGCGTTTGTTCAAGGAGCTGATTTCATTGTTACTCCCAAATTACGGTGCTTGGTCATGAAGAAAATTTTGGCATGGTTCACATTGCTATCAGCCCTGAATAAGGTTAGATAACGTCAAGCATGGCATATGCAACTAGGGAGACAATGAGAATTAAATAAAGAATATTTTGAACAGTTATACAGTAAATATTTTACTTTATGTGGTTTTTGCCTGGAGTTATAAATGGCAAAAAGTTCATGTAGGTTTTATAAGAACTGCTATCAGATAATCTTTACATCATGGCACTCTATTGTCAGCCACGAGATAAAACTAAGTCCTCAAGGGGACACCAGAACCCAGGGACTAAGAATCTAGACATCCATCTTAGAAGTTTTGTGTTCAAATTCTTGGGGTCGTAGGATTTACGGGAAAGGGAAGAGTTATCCTTAATATACAACTCATGAACCAATAAGCCTCTTAATAGTCCAAAAGAAAAAAGAAGATAAAACTAACGATAAGATCACATTTCAGGCCATGAACCTAACTCCAAAACTTAGCATGCTGGAATATCTAAGGCAGTCGAACACTTATTTATATTTTTGTCACTATTCCATTTCTTATGGAGATGAATTCTAATTATCATGCTTTTTGAAAACATTACTAAAAACAATAGCTTCAGCAAAAAGAACAAAAAAATAAAATAAAATTGAATAATCAAATTTGTCCGCCAATGCTAAATGTGTAATCTTGGTCTTTTTCACTTTAGGAGTGCAAAGTCTTCGCTGCAAATGATACGATGCATGAATTGCTACCATATAGGGAGATAGGGCAATTCGTAAAGTCACTTCAGTAAATTCAGAGATATAGGGGCAACTGCATGTTACTTACCGGCATACTCAGGGGCAAGGTAGCCAAATGTGCCAGCCAATCTTGTCTTCAAGGATTGCTTCGCATCAGGAGCATTTTTAACCAGACCAAAATCTGCAACTTTGGCTCTCATGTCATCTCCCAGGAGAATGTTTGAAGGCTTCAAATCTCTATGAATGAAACTTTGCCGAGCTAAACTGTGCAGATACTCAACTCCTCTTGCCACATCTAAGGCAACCGTAATCCGTTGTTTCCATGTCAGCGGAGGGCACCTGAGATCATGCCATTCAAACAAATGCTGCCCCAAAGTACCCTGCGGCATGTACTCGTAGACCAAGAGTCTCTCGTTTCCATTAACACAATAACCTAAAAGAGCAACTAAGTGCCTATGCCTAACCTTGGTGAGAACTGCAATCTCTGCCTGAAACTCGTTCAAACCCTTGGTGCCCATCAATGTCGATTCCATCCTCTTAACAGCAATCTGAGTCCCATCATGCAACTCTCCTTTGTACACTACTCCAAAACCACCACTTCCAATAATATTCTTCTCACTAAAATTATCGGTCACGTGTCTAAGAACTTCGATTGAAATTATCACATTCCCACCCTCAAAAACCTTGTGGTCGCTGTCACGAGTAACTCTTGGGTTATGCAAACTTTCCATCCCATTAATCCCCAACCCCAACCCATTCTTGATCATTGTACTCCCTCTTTTATGTTTCTCCCCAATTCCAACCTTTCTTTTCTGTTTTTTAATTTTATAGAGTATGAAATACGAAATAGCAATAAAAACGAGTACTGCAGTAATGATGCCAGCAATTATGCCTCCTGATATACCCTTTCCTCCCAAAGTGCTTCCACCCGATGCAGAACCATCATTAGATCCCGGACTGCCTCCAGTGCTAATATCAATTCCTAGAAAAGCGTTCCCCGGCTTGGTAGTCAACTTTAAAGAGGGCGCAAAATTTGGGACTTTCCCAGATAGATTATTATTGGAAACATCAAGGACCTCAAGATGGGACAGTTTGGTTAAGCTATCAGGAATTGGACCCGTCAAATTATTGTCATTCAGGTATAAACTCTGCAAAGACGTTAGATTTCCAAATGCAGGAGAAATTTTCCCCACAAAATTCTGTTTTGATAAATTGACAATGGTGACGTTCTTCTTCCGTGAATCACAGGTAACATAGGACCAACCAGCGCACGCATCATTCCCTTCCCACTTATCAGACAGGGCAGCTGGATATGCCAACGCTCCAGCAATCTCAAGCAATGTGTTAACCTTTGGATCGCACGGAACCCCAGCTTCTGCACAGTAATTATTGAGGCCATTGTTGGTGACAGTGGCAACAGTGCGTGGAAACACAGGAACACGCCCTTGCAGTTTGTTGTTCGACAAAGAAACATTCACCAACTTAGGAAGCGAAGTCAAGGAGTCTGGCACAATCCCAGTGAGCTGATTATCCCTCAGCTGCAAGTCAAAAATGTTTTCGCATTTGGAAAGATCCGGAATTGGACCCGTAAACTGATTCTTGTGCAGCCAAACCTGGGACAACTGGGTCATGGAGGCCAACACATCAATGCCACCACTTAAACCCAGTTGCTGATTATTGACCCACAAGTTCTGGATACTTGAGCTCGCCATAGACGGCGGCAAGGGCCCGGTCAGGTTATTATAACTCAGCCTTAAATTCTGCAAGCTCGGCAAGGACCCAAAAATGTCGGGAATGGAACCAAAGAGATTGGCTTCGTTAACCGAAAATGAAGCGAGCGTTGTCGAGGCAGAAAGATCGAGAGGAAGCTCCCAAGCTGCGAGATTGCCATTGTTCCCAATACTGAGAGTTTGCAGACTCGTTAGGTCCCGAAAACAACCAGTGGGGACGGAGGTGAAATTGTTGGAGTCAAGGAAGAGAGATTGGAGGGCGGCGAGGTTGGCGAAGGAAGGGATGGCGCCTGAAAGATGGTTGTTTTGGACGGTGAAGGTCTGGAGCTCCGAGAGGGTGGAGATTTCCGGCGGGAGAGTGCCGGTGAGGCCTTGCTTTGAGAGGGAAATCGAAACGACCCGTTTGTTGGAGGCGTCGCATCTTACGCCCTCCCAGGTGCAGAATTCCGAGGATGATTTTGTGGACCAGCCGGAAGGCAACGGGGCGATGGAATTTGCCAGCTTCAGCATCACCGCGGCGTCCTCTGCAACGGTGGCCGTCGAGACGAGGAGGAGGAGGAGGAGGCGGCTGAGAAGGCGGGGACCCATTGTGGCGATTGGGTGAAGAGAGAGGAAAGGAGCATGGATTGAAGAGAAGGGAAAAAGGCACGTACGTGGAGACGAAGGACTGTTGCTGAGCTGAAATTTAGGACGAGAACGCAGAATTTTTACCTCTTTTTATGTTTTTTTTTTTTAATAAAAAAATCCAAAAATTTAAAATTCTATTTTTAATATTCAGGTGTGCATCAGTGAGGGCGTTTTACGAGCGACAGCTCAGGCTGCTAGGAGCCGAGAGGCAAAGGGACGAAAGGGCTGTTTTGTTTTGGTTTTTTTTTTTTTTTTTTTTCCTTTTCTTTTGGTTATTAGTTACCTTCCCTTTCAGGTGACATGGCACCGTTGAAAAATTATTTAGGTTTTAATGCAATGCACGTATGACGAAAGCGAGCTAAGGAATGTACGAGAACAAGAGTACGATTTCTAAGGAATTCTGATTCTGGCCACGAAGGGTACGTTTCTACCACCTGTACAGTCAGGTAATCTCCGGGATGATGATACGGGTGCGCGCCACTCGATCTCCATAATCAACCCCAAGGTTAGCCGATTCGGCAACTTCATGTCTCTTAACCACGCGATGAGATCGTCTGTGAAATGTTTGAAGTTCAAAATTTAAACGAAATTCGTTTGGATTGCTCATCTAATTAAGCTCAACGACTAATTTAAATAGGTGTTCTCCTCTCTCTAGGATATTAATTTAAATAAATAAATCATATAAGAATAAAATAATGATATAATGATTTTGTTATGTTAAAATTTATTTATTTATAAAATTAACGAGAATATATTTTTTAATATTTATTATTATTATTATCATATTATTTTTTTATTTACTTTTTGTTTAATTTTTAAACCATAAAATTATACAGACGATTTTATCAATCATTTTTAGTTTGTTAATTAGCATAGCATGTTATAGATATTAAAATATTCGTTTTTAATTAAATTGACGTTGTTAAATATAATTAACTATTTAATAAATATTTGTATAATTTTGAAGAATACAAATAAAAAATTAACAAAATAAGAAATAATTAAAAAATTATATATATATTTAAATTATAATTATTTTATATAATAGCTAAAATTATTATTTTAAAAAATATTAAATTATAATACAATTTTTATTTTATTTTGTTTCATCAAAATACTAGATTTTCCAAAGATAACCTTAAGCTATTACGTGTGAATATTTTGATAGAATCTTGGAGCATTTATATCGAAGAAACGTCGGTGCTCACCGCGCAATAAAATTTGCACGTCAGGGATGGGACGGTGCACCCTTATGCCCGCGTCCTTCTGGTAACTTTACCAGTCCAAGGCGGCCCTGCAATTCGCCAAGCGCCTGGTCGCCATTGGAGTCCAAGTCACCCTCGCTACCAGCATCGGTGCCCTTAAACGCATGGCCAAAGGAACCGGCGGAACCAGAACCCCGAAGGGCCTGTCTTTGGCTGGCTTCTCGGATGGATTTGACGGTGGGTTCAATTCAAGCGATTTTAACCTTTACCATCCTGAGCTGACGCGCTGCGGTCCACGTCGCTAGCTGAACTCATTAAAGCTAGTGCGGATAACGGCAAGCCGTTTAATTGTGTAGTTTACTGCAATGTCCTCCCCTGGGTGCCAAGGGTGGCGCGTGAATTTCACATCCCCTCCGTTCTTCTCTGGAATTAGCCTGCCGCGATTTTCAGCAGCTCCTACCATTACTCTAACGGCTATGGCGATGAGATCAAGAAAGCTTTCGACGACAAGGACACTCCATCTTTGGTTAAATTACCTGGGTTGCCACCGCTTGGCCGCCGCGACCTTTCTTCCTTCTTAAAGTCCCACAGATAGATACGCTGATGCGCTTCAAGTAATGAAGCAACATGCAGAGGCCCTCCGCGAAGAAGAAACCGACCCGAATCCAAAAGTGCTCGTAAACACTCTCGACGCTTTAGAATGCGAGGCCTTGAACTCCATTGATAAGTACAATTTGGTCGGAGTTGGACCGTTGATTCCATCGGCGTTCTTAGGCGGAAAAGACCCATCTGATACTACCTACGGTGTTGATCTTCTCAAAGGCTCAGAGGAAATTGAATACATCGACTGGCTTAACTCAAAGCCTGAATCCTCTGTTTTATACGTATCCTTTGGAAGCATGCCTTTGTTTTCAGAGCCACAAATGGTGCAAATGGCACGCGCTCTGCTGGATACAGGCCGACCATTCTTGTGGGTTACTAGAGAACAAAATGGAGGGGATCATAATCTGATCAACTGTAAAGAACAACTTATGAAACAGGGGAAGATACTGCAGTGGTGTAGCCAAGTCAAAGTCTTGTCCCATCCGTCAGTGGCATGTTTCGTGACGCACTGTGGGTGGAACTCGACCTTTGAGATCCTGGCTTCTGGGGTGCCGGTGGTGGCTTTCCCTCAGTGGGCGGACCAATTGACTAATGCTAAGTTGGTTGAAGACGTGGAGATAAAGAGGTTTTTGGAATTGTTTATGGGAGATGGAAAGCGAGGGAAAGAGATGAGAAAGAACGCTATCAAATGGAAGAACTTGGCGAGAGAGGCTTGCAGAGAAGGTGGGTCTTCTGACAGGAATTTGAAGGCTCTCGTGGACAAAGCTTGGAAAAAGCCTGCAGAATCAACTTGGGCCTCAAGCCTAGAATTATATTTCTAATTTTTCCTCTCTTCGAGTGTACTTACTTTTATTCTTTCCTTTTTTTTTTCTTTTTTCGAAAAATAATCTGGACCCCGAAAACGAAAAGCTATTTCATCATCCTTCTCAGTATGCCCTCTAGGTTGGATGACAATTCCATTAATTGATTTGATTCAACTGGCGCAGCTCTGATATTTGAAAATCCCCCTACTGTTTTGTTGATGATGGAAAAAAAGGACCGAGCATAAATAAGTTTCTAAGAAGACCGCTCTAGTTTCCTGGAATATAGCCGTCATTACTCTTAAGTATGAGTTTTGATTGTTTGTTTAGAGTAATTAATTTATAAATGTTGTGTTAAAGAAAAAAAAATCAAATTCTGTTTATTATATATATATATATCTCTTTCTCTCTTTTTTTAAAATTACAAAAAAAAGGGCTCCTTTTCTAATTTTGACAACATAATATACAAGGAAGCTCTGCATTTTAGTTACTCAAAAGTATAGATAAAAGAACTATTGAAGGTCGTGGCTTAATAATAAAAAAAATTATTTATTGTAATGCTAAAATAATGAGTTTGAGTTTTTTATTCATATGTTTATTAAATTAATAAGTTTGAGAACATTTTTTTAATTAAAAGACCTTGATAAAAAAAAAAATAATATTCGTGATGTATTTTTTTAAAAAATACCATTTAAAGTAATAATTAAATTTTTATTTATTTTAAAATAAAATATATTATTAAAAATATGAAAGAATGGTATCAAATTAAATAATATTTAATTTTTTATAAGAAAATAAATAAAAATATTGATAAGCAATTTTAACTTCAATTGATAAATATGATTGTTAATATATTTAAAATGTTTTTTTTTTTTAAGGTTGAAAAAATAAAAATAAAGAAAAGAAAAAACCAACACACGGACCCAAATCTGGGCTGAGGAAAGTGAGGCCTGAGGGAGCTGTCCAATGAACCGCGCATGGCTCGACGTGTTGATTTATTCGGTACGCTTCTAGATTTGACTTTGACACGAGGTGTACTCATAGTCCGCGAAGCATCTAATTCACCATCCCAATCTCGAATTTCCGTCCCTCCCTCTCCAGACGCTGACAGCAGCGAGAACTTGGGCAATCATCCTTGCATTGTCGTTGGAGCAACGCAAGATTTTGTGAGGAATTCGTTGTATTATTAATGACGCAGTGCCAGAAATGTTGGCAATCCTAGTCACGACAAAACTGAAAAGCGAAAGGAAAAAAACAAAGGAGTGGCATTCTCTCTGGTGGGATCCTTAGCCCGTGGTTGGGAATTTGGACTTTGTTATTTAGTTGATCATGGAATTCCCATAACGCTTTCAAAACCATTAAATCAGTAACTAAGTAACTCATTTCTATAACGGGATTCCTGAAAATCAATACAGATGGTAAGCGTTCCAGGAAATCCCGATAGGATAGGCTCTGGGGACCTTTGGCGAGATGAACTTGGAATTTGGCGGGTAGCTTTAATGGGTTCAGTTGGTTTTTGTACGAATATGGCCGCGGAGCTCGTGGGCATTAGGTGGCGGGACTCGGAATCAGCCTGGGAGATGGGCATATGCTTGGCGTCATTCTTGAAACTGATTCGTTAGAGACATTACCTGTTATTAATGGTAAGACGTCCGAGTCCCATCCACCTCCCTGTCCTGCCAAACCGATATTCGTTTCCTTTGCGCGAGGTCCTCGACGGTGGCGTTAAAAGTACATACCTAGAGAAGGCAACCTCCGTGTAGATTTGCTTTGCGATGTTTTTATTTATAAAATTATTTAAATTTAAATAAAAATAATAAACATTAGTATAATTCATTAATAATTTTAGATTATGTAAACTTGTTTTATTATTCTTATTTTAAATACATTTTGCTTATTTTTTGTTATAAAGTTATTAATAAAATAATTTTTTTATTAAAAACTTAAATTCTTAATTTATAATATAAAATAAGAAAGCACGGCCTGGGTGGCATCCAACTCAAACATTAGCTAGGTTCCCCGTTAACGAGTCCCGGAGAGGAGAGTAACGTTCAGGGAGAGCGCTGACCGGGTAATAAGGTGGTGGTTTTCAGCATCAAAGGCTTCGTAATTTTGTCTCGTGGCCCTATCTTGGGTCAAGGATGGATGCCCTGCACGCCTACGAGGAGGAGGCTATTTCCGGGCTGGCAGATTCGTTAAGCCCGTGCAGTTTTGGGGTTAATCTGCCCCGCATGGTTAGGTTGTAGACGTTTTTGGGCCTTGGGCCCAATAACTGGCCGGAAAATAGGCGCGCACGCATAACTGTATATATTCGCATTGTAAAGAAAAGTTAGTAACAACACTGAGAAAAATAACATGCGAGTGAAAACTATATACATTTAACTATATTTTATTTGATTTTATAAAGAAATATAAAAAAATTATGATATTAATTTTCTGTACTTATCACATATTATTTAATAAATATCATGGGGTGTCAGTGCTCCAACCACAACCAAACGAATGAGCCCCGCCACGATATGGAGGAAAAAAAAGAAAAAAATCTGCTCCAAGATAAAAGCTCAAGCGTCATCACGGACGTCATTATTTCCATGCCAAAATTGCCAATCCCTTCCAAGGCCCCCCATAAATGCAACGCCCTCGGCCACCAATCATCGTTGTATCATCAGCCTGGCTTTCATTAACGTACGGCCAAACGCCGCCAGTTCACTTCACTTCACTTCCTTTTCCTTATCCAAAGTAACCCGAGCCACCATCACCGCCCCACAACCGCCAAGGTTGAGCATGTCGCAGCCCCACTTCCTTCTCGTAACATTTCCGGCTCAGGGCCATCTAAACCCCACCATCCAATTAGCCAAGCGTCTAGTGCGCCATCGAGCTCGCGTCACTCTAGCCATCACTGTCCATGCTAGTCGTCGCCTGGGCGACGCCTCCTTCCCCGAGGGGCTATCGCTTGCCACCTATTCTGACGGTTTTGACGACGGATTCAAGCCCGTCGGTGACCCAAGTCTTTACATGTCCGAGATCAGGCGTTGCGGTTCCCAAACTCTCAGCAACATTATACAAGATAGTGCAAATGAAGGAAAGCCTTTTACTTGCGTGGTGATGACATTGCTTCTCAGTTGGGCAGCAGAGGTGGCCCGTCAACACTACCTTCCCACGGCACTTCTTTGGGTTCAGCCTGCAACGGTTTTCGACATTTATTACTACTACTTCAACGGGTACGATGATGTCTTCGCTGGTACCAATGATCCCACATACGTTGTTGAACTACCGGGCCTTCCAGCACATTTCACTGTTCGCGATCTTCCCTCTTTCTTGACTCCCGCAAATGCTTACGCCTTTATATTCGAGGAGTTTAAAGAGCAGATAGATAGGCTTACTAAAGAAGCCGAACCCCAAGTACTTGTCAATACCTTTGATGCCCTTGAAGCTGAGGCCCTGAAAGCCACTCAAAAATTCAAACTAATCGCGATCGGGCCACTTGTCCCATCAGCCTTTTTGGATGGAGATAACCCATCGGATATTGCATTTGGGTGCGATCTTATCCAAGGTTCAGTTTCAAAGGAGCACTACATAGAATGGCTGAACTCGAGGCCCAAGTCATCGGTGGTTTATGTATCGTTTGGAAGCATTTCCGTCTTGTCTGAGCAACAGATGCAAGAGATGGCTCGCGGTTTACTTGGTTGCGGCTTTGCATTCTTGTGGGTCATTAGAGAAAAGGAACAGCAAGAGGGAGATGGAAGGAAAGATCAAGAGAAAGAAGGGGACCTATTCGATGTCGACGATCCCCTGAAGGGTTACAGGGAGGAATTGGAACAACAAGGGATGATCGTGCCGTGGTGTTCTCAAATAGAAGTTTTGTCTCACCCTGCGGTAGGCTGCTTTTTGACGCACTGTGGGTGGAACTCTACTTTGGAGAGCTTAGTCTCCGGGGTTCCCGTGGTGGCTTTCCCGCAGTGGTCAGACCAAGGGACCAATGCCAAGTTGATTGAAGAATTGTGGGAGACGGGAGTGAGGGTCAGTGCCAGGGCAGTAGGAGGAATCGTTGATGGAGATGAGATCAGAAGATGCTTGGACTTGGTTATGCAGAGTGGAGAGAAAGCGGAGATGATAAGAAGCAATTCCAAGAAATTTAAGGACTTGGCAAGAGATGCCATGAAAAAGGGTGGTTCTTCTTACCAGAATTTGAAGACATTTGTGGATAATTTCAAGGAAGCCCCTTAACTTCTTATGTCCCTTCCTGCTCTCAAGTGACAGGGATTAAGTGTAAGATTCCTCCACTTTCGTTCCATCGCATTTATGCCGCCTTCCATAAGAGATGGGGGTTTGGCTATCTTATGTAATTTCCACGCACTTCTTTTTGTTGTTGGAAAAATAAGATTAAGAAGTTATCAACGACGAAATCTTTTTCGTTCTTTCTTTCTTTATTTTTTTCAATAATTGTAATCCCGAATAGCTCCTCCTGGAGGCGTCGCGTGTCCGTTTTGTCGGTTGCCATTCTGATGTCGGGGGGACCCACCGGCCTAGTTGCTCACTGTTGTCGGGAACTCTCTGGAAAGCCTTTTGGTACAATAAAATTCCCGCCAAAAAAAAAAAAACAAAAACACAACCAAAGGTTGCATTCCCGCCCAAACATCCTCCTCTACTTTTCGCGCCATCTATGATATGTTCCCACCCATTTCCCGAAACTCCGGAAGTCGTTTCTCTCCCTTCGCTGTTCGCGCCCGCGCGCGCGCGTGTTTGTGTGTGGGGGGTTGAATCCGATGGGGCCGCCGGCTATGGAATCGGGGGCCTTCACCCGCAGCAAGTACCAGACCTACCTTCATTGTAACCGATCTGGTAGAGCTCGGACGGATCCGTTTCGCCAGCACCAGTCACTTGTTAGCGAGAGACCTAACAGAATAAGAAGAAGATTGAGATCTCCAACCGCTAAACAAGAGGCCTGGCCACTCTCTTCTATCAAAGATCTTCGCAGTAGACGTGTTTTCTCTCCTTCTTCGTCAATCGCGGGTGCGTGCGGATTGTTTGTGGTTGAGGGCGAAGTCACGGAGGGTCCTCATCGGAAACAGAGTGCAGATTCTGAAGAGACCATGGCCGTGGACGTGGAAGCACACGGTTTTGGTATATTCTTTTCTGTCTGTCTGTCTGTCCCTTTTTCTTTTTTTGTTGTTTTTTTTTGTTTTTGGGGTCCTATTGCTAATTCTAGAGTGTGAATTGACGAAGATATTCCTAGAATTCACAGGTGCTATGGAAAAAGTAGACTGCCAAAAGATTGAGAGCCAGCTGACATCGACAGACGGGTCTAAGAGAGACAATTCTCCCGTGGAGGGTCATGCTGGTGATCTCGATGCCCCGTTGGATGGAGAAATTTCTTCTGGCGATGTGTCTGATGGTAATGCTTCAAACTTATTGTATGCAGATGGCTTGCAGCTCTTTGGTTCACAAAATTATGCTTGCGTTACTGCTCGTTCACCTACCTCCTTGCTTGATGCGTGTTGTTCAAAATCACCTGTGAATGATGATGGAGAGAAAATTGAGATAAGGACTTCTGGCAACTCTGGGAATTTGAATGATGATTCAAGCCTTGACCAGGAATCAACTATGGTAAAAACCCATTTTAGTTGCTTTTCTATCGGTAAGGAGGCGGCTAGTAGTGAATACCTTCAAAGGACTGATGCCCGCCTTGTTAAAGAAACGAGGCATAATTCGTCTTTGATTGTGGAGAAGCCTCAAACAAGAGATGGTGATGAACAAGTTTGTCAACGTTCTGGTGATTTAGTGCAAACTGAGGCATCTCATGCAAAGGCATTCGGTATTGATCATCATCATGAAGATAAAGGTAAAGGTAGGACATGTGATGAAGAAAAGAAAGCTGATGACTCCACCGATGTTTCAGATGAAATTGTTGATTCAAATACAGAATCTCTTTTCACGATAGAACCTGATGGCAACATTTTGGAAAAAACAGAAAGGTGTGACGATGTGGGTGAGAGCATCAAATGTCCCTCGTATAATGCAAATCGAGTTCTTGAGAAGACATTGAGTGGATGTGCGCACAGAAGCAACTTCGCTGATAGGGTCGAAAGTGTGAAATGCAGTCCCAAAAGAAAATTGGTATGATGTTATCAGCTGCTGATTGTGGCTTCTTTGATTAATGTTTTCTGATTGTGAATGTGGAACATAAAGCATGTAACTATTGCTAATTGTAAATTGACTTGCCTGGCATTGCACATCTGTTGTTTAATTACTCTGATCCTTCTCATCTTTGCTAATTTAAGCTGTGCTTCATACCTGGATAGGGCTTAAATCCATGTTCACGGCTAAGGCTGTTTAAGATTCCAAGCTCATTCAGCTACAAGAGATTGCTTCCATATCTGAGGGATCTCAATGAAGATAATTCTGGTAACTGCTCTTGTTCTCCTTTTGATCAACTTAAAATCCTATCATTGCATTACAATATCTATGTCAGTTTAGGGCTCCAACATTGCTATCCTAGCTTCACAGTAAACAAAAAATAATTTCAGGTGGTTCTGAGAGGAGGTTTTGTCCAGGGCTCGAAAAATACCCAGAGCAAAAGCCATTGTCAACATTGTCGACTTCTAATAGCCGTGGAATTCCTTTCAAGAAATTTAATGGAAAAGGTGACTCAGATGCTCTGCAAATGAAGTTATTGACAACTTCCAATTATGTAGCTGATGGTGATCAACCGAATATAAAATCTTCTGAGCACAGTGGTGAGACTCCAGTATCATTGGGTGCACAGGAAGAAGAAGAGGGAATGCCTGACGAAGTTCGGCAGCCAGAAGCTGCCCTTGAGGTAGTGAATCCACTCAATGAAAGAGGCTCAAACACTCTTCCATTGTCTCCTCTTGTAGGCCATAAGTTGCCCGGTGGAGAAACACCCAGATGTGTTTTGCATAAATTATCCGTTGGTGAAAGGGAAAATTCAGTAGTAAAATTTATGCGCAATGAAAAGCCAATTGTGGGAAGCAGCTTCTCTGGAAACCAATTCCAGCTTGAAACTTCTGATTTTCAGCAGACTTCTGCTTATGGTGCACAGAAGAGCATTCTCAAAAGACATCCAAGAGGGTGCAGAGGAATTTGTACTTGTTTGAACTGTGCGTCCTTTCGTCTCCACGCCGAAAGGGCATTTGAGTTCTCCAAAAATCAAATGCAAGATGCTGAAGAAGTGGCTTCAGATTTAATCAAGGAGCTTTCTCACCTACGGGGCATACTGGAGAAAGCTGCTCTTTGTTCTAATCAAGATATTGTTTTCTGCATCAATCAGGTGAATACTCCATGAACTTATCATCAACTTCTAATTGTTACCGTTTCAATCTGCATATATAGCAGACGCTGATCTTGTTTCTCCAAACTTTGTTACAATTGAATACTCTAATTTCTATGCTATTAGTAAGAAAATTCATTTTGCTTGATTTATGCCACACTAGTCAAAGTGGTCCAATAGTTTTAGCATCTACTTGTAGTATGAATACCCTTGTGTTTCATTCAGGTAAAAGAAGCATGCAGGAGTGCATCTGAAGTAGAGAAACTGGCAAAGACCCGCCTTGAACAGATGAATTGTGATCTTAGCGTCCACTGCAGAATCGAGGTATGCTCAAACATGTATTCTAGTATGATGGTACTTTACCTATTACCAATAATTTGACGGATTCAAATGTTAAATGAGCTTGAGCCAAGGTTCATGTTATTTCCATGCAGTGTGGGCAGAGACCAAGGGTGAGATTTGCGAAGAATGTTGAAGCCAAGTTCATTCCATAACATGCCTTCTCAAGAAAGTCCTCAAATTATGACTACATGGCTATCCACAAAGAAATTACCATGCTTTCAGCCAGTTTGAATTGTAGCTTAATTTCTAAGTATGTCACATGACGAATGAATTTGGTTTAGGCAGATTATTTTTATTGGGTGCACGTTATACAGTTGAGATAATAATGTTGCAGAGGTTTTTGCATTGGTTTGCTTACTTGCATACAACGAAATGTTTTCATCTTTATCCATATTATTGTTTCAGTGAATATTTGCGAATGTCTTAGCCATAGTAGATATCTTTTCTACGTTTTGGACTTTGGCCCATTTGCTTCAATTACTTTACCACTTCCTGGAATGGGGGTTGATTACGTGTCTCAAGCATGCAATGGGTCCACATACCTGATTAAGCTCAGCCAGTCAGCCTACAATAGACCTGGCTATGCCCTGAGCCCGGCATGAGATACGTATTTTCTTGAGTCACCAGTCTTGTTCCAAAACATCCAATTCCAATCTGACCCAAAGAGCCAATACTAATTGAGTTCTCCTATTTCTCATCGCAGTTGATCTGGGAGAACAAAATGCAAAATATTTTAAGCTTGCACTCTCTTCGGCCTAAATTTGGAGAGCCATTTAATACTAGTTGATGTGGCGTTCAGTGTATGACACTGATGAGTTGGATCAACAAGAAAAGCCAGAACGTCCGGGTTGTACACCCCAGCATCTTGGCATGTGCAGTACAGGAAGTGTATTGCCAATGTAAGTACATTGAAGGAGGATATGACCAGGACCCGTTGTCCTTCAGCCCCAGTGAACCAGTTTGAGAAGAGTGTGGAAGAGATGTGGGTGCTTAAGTACTTAAAAATGGGCAATGTGAGTTGGCCATTCCTATTAACTGCTATAGAATGCAAACATACATATGGGGAAGTAAGATGCTGTTGGCTTCTGAGCTGCATTATTGTCCAAGTGCTACAATCTAGGAAACAAGATAAGGTTACAGAGATTCTACCTGGCGAACATAAAAGGGAAAAAAAAGAAAAAAGGCTTTCTCATTGGTAAGTAATTTATTTTGTCCTTTGCTCATTTTTGCAAGAAAATATACTATGGCGTGTGGGCCCTGACATACTATGTGGGGATTTACCATTTCTATTCTTAAATCATGCTTGTGTTTAAGTAAAGCATGGCAACCCACAAGCTAAGAAGTGGATGTTCTTCATTTTTATTTTGATGCCATATTTTACAATGACAATGGTGCGACTTTCAGATTCTAATAAATAATGGCTTACGTAGCACAGGGGTTCTTAATTCGTTTAGCATCTCACCTCAGGTGGGCATCGAAGAATTTGCTTTAAAAAAGTTGACTAACGGGAAAATGTCAGGGAAAATAAAAACTCCAAAATTATATTTTATTGCTAACATAAAATTTACAACATTTATATAGCAACATTACAAGGCGACGTTTATAAAGAACAAGAAACAAATAATTCAATTTATTTTCCTGCTTAGCATCGAGACGATCAAGTGAACACGAGAACAGAGGAACCGATGAAAAAACAATGAAACCGTGGGCTATATGACAAAGGCTGCCTGTCCATTATTTCAGAATCTCGAGCGTTTGCACTCGGGAGGGAAGCCTTGAGGGAAGCGTTTCAAGTCGGTGCAGTAATTGTAAATCATGAAATATTTTTGAACCCATCTCAGCCTTCTTCGGCTATGAGCATCAAGCGCATTGGGTTCCAATGCACCGCCAGAATATGAACTCCCAGAATGTGACAAGCTAGTAGATTTAAAGTTTCTGTAGTATGCGGTAAAGGGTGCCTTTGTCCAGTCAGTTTTCACCAATCCACCCCTTGTGGCCCAGTCATCAGCATTCCAGAGGCTAGAATAGATTTTCATAGGTTGGTTCTTGGGGAAAGGTACTCCAATTGACTCAGCATTTTTAAACACCCTTATGGGGATATTGTCCACCAAGAAGCTGAAATTAGAGCCAATTATTGAATTAGAAACAATAGCTATTATTTTGAGAGACTTGAAATCATTCGGTTGCTAAATACTATATTTTCAAATTTTAGACAACAGAATTTCAAATTAGAAGGTCCAAACTATGATGTGACGTTAGAGAAATTAAGGTACCGAAGATTTTTCCTTACATTATATGCTGGGGCCTCCAGATGATGGAGTAAGTGTGAAAGTTTCTGGTGGGGTCAAACCACAGATAGAACTGTTGCTCTCTGTTTCCCTTGCCTTGAGTGTATACGTTGGTGTGCAAAATATAAGGGTCGCCGCTAAGGTTACCCAAGAACTCAAAGTCGATCTCATCATGTGTTGGCCCTTGAGAAGACAACTGCAAAACAATAATAAAGAAATTAGTTATATTTCTGGCATATTTTAGCACACCAATTTCTCATTTGGCTGCCTAGTTCGGGTGACTGTCCAATTAAGCAAATATTCCAATTTCTCTTTTATTGTCAAACATAGAGAGATCAGATGACCATATAAAGAGTTTGAGCAAAAATTTAAATGAATACGTAGTTGTTTATTTTTATTAATTCATTTTTCTAAAGAATCAAGCATTCCTATTCCGCCCAAATCGATAAATGATGTGTTATGTCGTGTAGGCTATCAGGAATAATAATTCTCGTCACTTACTCATTCGGTTTGAAAGTGACTATTATGTATTTATCTTTTAAAATTTGCAAAAGCAAGCATTAATAGAGTATACTTTGTTTTTTTTTTTTTTTGTTGCTTTTTTCCTTTCAAGTTGCTTTATACGTACGTAGTAGGCAGTCACAGTGCCAGCAGAGTTGCCAGAAACAAGTTTGAGCTGCGTATCAATCCTTCCAAACAAGTACTCTCTCTTGGACCGGAACCCAGACCCAGAAACCTTGTCTAGGGACAGAGAGAGAAGCTGGCCTCCATTGAATATCTTTGCACGTTGGCCACCCCATGTTAAGTCAAAATCTTGGTAGAAATTTGCTGAAGCAGCCACCACAAGCATTGAACTCACCAGCACAAGCATAGAAAACTCGTTGTAAGAAAAACCCATCTTTTAATTTCTGAGATATATGTCACAGAAGAGATTTAAAGAAGATGTGGAATGTAAAAAGAATGTGAATATGTGAATGTTGTGAAGGACGATGATGGCAGAGCTTATAGTGGAAAGCTATATATATATATAGAGGAGGGAAATGCTTGTGAAATTAAAGAGAGGGAGGGCATGGGGAGGGGGGCGGAAGTGGGGGACGCGTGAGCAATAACTGGAGGAGGAGCTAAGAACAAAAGCTGTTGCCAGCTATGTATGTTGGACGCTTTTGTTTCGGGCATTGAGTCGAGTTCTCTTTTGGGTTGTTCTTTTTCTCTTCCGCTTTGTAGCGGGGGGGGGTGGGAGTTTTAAGTAGAGACGCGACAATAATTTTGTCCAAAAATGTGCAGGGTAATGTTTGGGTCCCTTTGCCTTCGGCTTGGCCATTACACATTTTTTTTTTTTTTGGATACGCTTTGGGCATGATTATATAGCACGATAACTTTAAAAAATGGTGGTGGATGACAACGGGGCATATGGTATGGAAGAATAAAGGTTCGTTTGCTTATTGATTGTAGCTTTGCACCATCGATTCTGTCTGTTCAGCTTCCCGTTTGGAGTCTGCCCCGTGGCCAAGTGGTATCGTAGTCATTTTTTAATTTTAACCATATAATAAAATCGTTTTTGCACTCAAATAAACAAAAATTAAAAACACCCACGTTCCCCTTAAACCCTTCGATCAATCCAGCATACAATTCTTGACCTTTGCACATTAGTACACGGTTTGGATTCATTAAAGAGGGTCACGAGATCATTGGGGTTTTGTAGTTTGTTCTATCTACGGGTTGAATTTGTGAATTTTCTTTTTGAAATTTTTGACCAATACTACTGTCCGAGATCTTGATAATGTTCTTTGTCCATTTTCGTCTGATGTAATGTTTTGAAAATTTCTTCATGTCCTTACATGGAATTGCCGCTGGAATTATTGCACGGATAAGATAGGTCTCCACCCTTCGGAAATCTTTCCTTTTTTTTTTCTTTTTTTTTTTTTTTGTGTGTGTCTCTAATATTTGGGGTTTCTTTTGTCTTCTCGATTTCTCAACCTGTACCTGGTGGGTCTAAAATGGATCTTAGTTTTCAAAGTTCATTCCTCGTTCTAATGTTGCTCTAATAGTAGTTTTGGTATGTATCCCCGCACTCTGGCTTTTGCAGTTAACAAATGCTCCATCAAACGCGACAGCCTCTGATATTTCTACCCTGTCAATGGCGTAGGACGCTTACTCATCGCGATCATTCCCAACCGAGTCGTCGTTTTGAGGAGGAGACTGGGCTTAATAACAATGCTCTTACTTGCAACCCTCAATTGATTTGTTAGAGTTTAATATTTAATGTATTGTTAGATCTTATCCGCATATTTAAAGTTTGAGGCTAAATGATCTATTGATATAATTGTTTTGAGAAAAATCTGGACTGCTTCAAAACCGTTGGAGCGATGGTACAGGAGGAGACAAGTTTAAATCCGGCTTCCCACGAAGATTCGGAGATCGAACATACGTACTAAAATGTTTACATCCTAATTTCAAAAATTAAACTAATTTAATAAATAAATTAATAATTTAAAATTTATATCTATTTAGTTTTTTTATTTAATAAGATAAAGAAGTAATTAAAAAATTATTTGATACGGTCGATTCAAATAATCAGATTAATTCAATCAAATTCATAAATTATAGGAATTAATATTAAAATTTTTATTTATTATTTTATTTTTTAAAAAAATTAAATCTAAATGTTATTTACCATATAATTTTTTTATAAAATAAAAACTGAGCTCTCAATTTAATTGTTAAGCTCTAGCGATTAGATCGTTAATCGTACTTTAAATTGCATTAAGAAAGATTTAATTTGAATTTAAAAATTATAATTTAAACATAAATATACGGAAAGATTTGCAAGTTTTTGGAGTTACCATACCTGATTGCTTCCATAATTGTACTAGTAGTTGTCTTAGCTCGTGTTCAATTTTTTTTTTTAATTTACTATTAAAATATTAAAATTATATTTTAAAAACGGTGTTACTGATCATTAGAAATTAAAAAAATAATAATTAAGGTTAGATAATTTCTTCATCTTTAGAAGGTGGAGAATTGCTCTCGACGGGACTGCTTCAGACCCATTGTCTTGGGGGGCTTCCCCTAGTTATTTTATTATTGTTTTTTTTTTTTTCAAACATAAGGAAATATGGCCCCCCATTCTTATAAATAAATAGGGGAGGGCCATGGCAGCGGAAACGGCCAAGAGAAATCCAGCCTTGCAAGATGCGAGTAAGCGCGGCGGTGCCCTAGGGTCTGGTCTGGGGCAGGGTCAAATCCACATCATTCATGTTTGGTTACATAAAAGCGGATTCTTTTGAATTTGAATCGTCACATTAGACCCGTGATTCCCTTCTATATGAATCTGATCTCATCTCAACAACCCCCCAACCCCTCCCCGCAAAACCCAAAAAAAAAAAAAAGAAAAAAGAAGAAAATCTAAACATCATCAAATCGATCTCTCTCCCCATTGCCAAGAAAAGGGGAACATCATTGGAATTGGTGATGTCTATCTGTGGTCAAAAGAAAGGAATGAAAAAAATAAAAATAAAAATGGTGATGTCTGAC
This sequence comes from Bruguiera parviflora, assembly GCA_019804595.1. Lineage (NCBI taxonomy): Eukaryota > Viridiplantae > Streptophyta > Magnoliopsida > Malpighiales > Rhizophoraceae > Bruguiera > Bruguiera parviflora. The sequence continues at coordinate 5,216,988 of CM034046.1, forward strand.
CAAAGCCAAATTTAGGAGACTTTACTGCCAATCGATTCCATTCATCCTGGTTAGAATTGGGTTGTATAGGGAAAAAAAAAAAAAAAAAGAATTGGGTTGTATAGTAAAATATTTCACGACCCATTAGATCTCCAGTGGACCGAGAATGAAAAGGGATTTGCGGGATTCAAAGTCAGTGGCTGGTACAGAGTGGCATCATTCATTATAGACTCCAAGAACCATATTCATTGAGTAGATTTGAGCCAAAGCTCTTTAATATGCTCGGTTAGGTCTTTTTTGTTTTGTTTTTTGTTTTTTGTTTTTTTGAACTTTTTGGGGTGCCTTTTGCCCATACGAATGCTCCTTCATGCGTTTGCTTATTTTCAAGGGCTACTGATAAAAAATGATCCATACTAAAATCCTGGAAAATAATAGTTTTCCATTTTCCTCAATCGGGACAAAAAATTCCTCATTTCGAGACCATTAATGAACTTTGTAGTCCAAGTTGGGTCGGAAAATGCAGAAAATAAAGCAGAAATTCTTTTCTAACTTTTGGGTTGTCACCGACAGGCGGTTCAATCATGGTTGTTAGGGTAATTAATCGCTGCGCACATACAGGACCTTGTGTCCAAAGAGGCGATGTTACCTGAGTCATTGTCTATTGCCAGGTGTTCATTATTGATTTATACTGCTAACATTATTGAATATCTCATTCTGAGCCACATAGTTAAACCAAACAATTTAGGAAAAGCATTGCATTCTAATCATTCATTACCGAGCATTATTGAGGTGGATAAAGCAGCCATCGCTCTTACCATTGGCTTGCAATACCATGGGCCGCGGCAAGCAAAAGACCTCAATAGCCTTTGATGTGTGACAGAAGGAATGGACGTTTTACTCTCGTTTCATTGAAGTCAATTGAGAAAATAATAATAATAATAAAAGCATAGAGATGTCTAGCTAGCCAGCACCGAGGTAAAATTAGAGAATAAATTACAAGGAACTTCTTTGCAGCCCCGTGAGATCTTGGATCTACGAAGTCACGAGTGCTCTAGGATTTTAAATTTTTTTTGGGGTTCCAAATCACTTTGGATTTGGATGATTCAAGTTCTTTATTGCCTTTTTTTTTTTTTTTTTCAATTATTGATAGGTGAAGATGCATATAATAAAACTATGCAGATCAGTAAAACATACCAGAATTTGCCAATATCTGAATGTTTGGTGTGGCTAAGGTACCCAACTACAAGTCACAAGTGCTGTTCAAAACAAAGGGTCTTGAACTAAAAAGATAAACGTTTTCAATCGTGTACAGTTGTGGGGCATAATTGCACTCTATGGGTAGCTTCTGGTTGGCATTTTATGTTTTCCAGTCAATTCACTTCAACCCAACAGGGAAAACCATTTATCACCACTTGTTGGTATTTTTAATGCGCAAGGTTCCAAAACCGGAGATTCTTGCATTTTATAGGGACGATGGATGATGATCGGAGCGGACGTGTAGCTACCCCACAAAGTAGACGAAGAGACAAAGAAACGGGCGATCGGTCATCGAAAAATTTGAAGATATCTGCGCGAACTACTCGATTAAAGAATGGGTCACATCAAGACATTGCCTGTGGGATCTTTCGACCAAAACGACGGGCTTGCAGCCTCAATCCTCTCAATTCTTTGCAGAGCATACAGTATCGCGCTGATGAACTAAAGGTAGACAGGGGTCGTCTCGATCCGCAATGGGGATCGTTTTTGCTGTAAACGCAATTACTATATTTGATTATTGCTTACACTCCCCGCCAACTTCATGTTAATTGATTATCATGTCTGAAACCAATAGATGCATTCACTTTAAAATTCAGCAACTTGAGCATACAATAACTCATTTATTTAATAAACAAATTAAATAAAAATAAAAATAAATTTTATTCGTTGAAATTTATAAAACATTTATTTAATTTTCATTTCATAGATTAATAAAAAAATATTTAATATGTTATTTGAATATATTTGATAAACTTGTTATAAAGATAATCACTTTAAAAAAAAAATAAAGATAATATTAGATATATGTAATTCTTTTTAATAGCATATTTATATTTATAATTATATATTAAAATTAAATATTTATTTTTTTGTTTAATTAATTTTATTAAAATAGATATTTTATTTATAATTTTACTTTATTCACAATAATAATTTTTATAATTTTAATTATTTATATTAATATTATAAAATTAGATGAAATGTTCATAAAAAAATTTAAAATTTGAGTCAATAAAAAAATTAATTTGATGGACTCAATGCGTTAATTAAATCATACTTAAATATATCATAACTCAATTGGATTAGACTTATTTACATCGCACACGATCAGTGCATTATCACAACAACCGTATTAGAAAGTAAAAGAAAATAAAGTCATTGTTAAAAGAATGTTTCCCATGAGACAAAAGGAAGAAAGCGAAAAAAGTAAAAAGAAAAACTTAATGCTCATTTCACAAGTTAATTAAAAAGCTTATTTAATATTACTGTTGAATGTATTTGGTCAGCCTGTTCTAGTCACAAAAACAGTGTTTTTAATGAAATAATGACATGATTGTGGATACACGACCCTTTTTTCAAATCCCACAAATGTAAACATTTTATGTACTAAGACATTTTTAATATTTATAATTATACCTTAAAATTAAATATTCATTTTTTAATTAATTAATTTTATTAAAAAAATATTTTGTTTATTAATTTAATTTTATTTACAAAAATTAGTTTTATAATTTCAGTTTATTTATAAATATTATAAAATTAAACAAATTATTTTTTTTTAACTCAAGTTTTAATTCAGTGTAATATTAATTCAATTAGACTCAACTCTCTTTATTAATTAAATTATATTTCATCTCGTCAAAACTCAATTCCACTGGCCTCACTTAGTCCTAGTTAATCAGTGCATCATGACAACCACCGAATTAGAAAGTAAAAGAAAAGAATGTCACGTAAAGCCTTGTTAAAGGAACGATTCCCATGAGGCATAAAGAAGAAAGTTAAAAAAAAAAAGTAAAAAGAAAAACTTAAAATAGTTGTTAGGTCCCGTCTTTCCTGCTCCTGCGCATTCGTCCATGCTTCTCCAATTGATAGTCTGCGCCCAAATTTCAAACATCAACTGGCCTTGCACGAACACCACTTGTGCTACACACACACACACACACACACACACACACACACACATACAAGCAGTCCCATATCAACTGCTTTAAAAGTAAGAATATATAGATAGATCAGTTGGACTCGGAGCTAGCAAATTTATGACATTTTAAAGACATTAAGTGAAAGAAGGAAAAAAAAAAAAAAGATGAAGCAGGCACGGCACAGAGAGAGAATTTAAAGCCGTGGAGGAGTGAGAAAGTCTACAGGATTGAAAAGAAAGGGGAATTGTCAATATAAAAGGACAGGGAAAAGAGACGTGATAAATCTAAAGGGCTTAACTTAAATGTGGAAATTGCTGGGCATTACAATGGGTCAAACCATGTCCATTGCTTTAAATAAATTAATCGAAGAAAGTTAGGTGGGGAGCAAGCAAACTTAAACGTACGTGCATGTGCATTCTTTCTCCTAATTCTATATTTGCTTGTTTATCTATTTTAACTTCTGACTCTGATAAAGAAAGAAAAGAAATCCTGCGGTAATCCATGCCAATTAACAACACACTTTCACCAACAGGTCCGACCGTGTAATGTTCAACCACAGCTTCAGTATCTTCCCAGAGCCTGATTTCGAGGGTGAAGTTACCGGAGGAGTTAAGAGTGACTTCGAGGGCTCCATTGCTGATTGTAGCGGGCGTTAGGATTGCAAAGATGTTATAGCAGAGCTGTGGAATGGCTGCGCAAACTCATTCTCATAGTATGGTATTGTAGACGTTCCCGACACTAGGGCTTGGCCTTGGGACACGCCTTCGGCTAACAGCAAAACAACACCAACAACGATGCAGCAAGCTGAGAGACACTTCAACTTCCAGTCTAAATTCTGCCACTGTTGAACATGAACGTGCCCAGGTTTTGTTCGGGTTCCCTGGCAATATAACCAAGTTTCTGCCTGGCGAGAAGGAAAGTAACTTCGATAGTAACGCCGTTCTGCATCGACTCGGCACATCATCGAATGACTCTTCAGTTGACTCAAGCAGCCAGACAGTTAGCTTGGAAGGTCATCGGGGTTCTGTTTCAGGTACAATTTCAATGCAAGTATCTGCATTGAATATGGCTCTACTATCCTCTCGATATCCTCCTACATTTTTACACGTGTTTGTAGGAAAGCCATTGGGACACCAAGCTCAACAAGCCCTTTCATTTTTGCTCTGTGGACCATTACAGAAATCATAGCGTAACTATTGATTCACTTTGTTTGGTTTGACTTATTGGTCTCACGGGGCAATAAAATAGAACTTGGGCTGCAAAACGGGAGGCAACGATCACCTCCCATCCTGTAGTACCAATCCTGTTTACTCCAAGCAGTATGTTGAGGCATCCAGTGAGGAATTTTTACCTTAGCAATCAAGCTGGACTGAAAGCTTTATGACATGCTTACAAAGAATTCAAAGACTTGTTAACCATGTCTTCTAGAATACTGAATTCTTTTCGATGTTGCACAAGATCTGTAACGAGAGAGGGCTCGTGAGCCCGTCGAATATTAGAAAATATTATGATCATCAGTCGATGCTCCAACACCAACTGCGTTAATATTTGTTGGCCAAGGTGACAAAGCATGGAGCATGACGATGGACTCCAACAGACACGCCACTGGCCATCATCATAAGAATTCTGATATCGGCTCGCTTTTATCTTGTGTTTGGAAAAGAATAAACAAGGAAGTAAAATGAGGGAAAAAACATTTGAGATCATCTTTGTGTGCCTGTGTGTGTCTGTGTGTGTGTTTTTTAATTTTTACTTTTTAACCATAATATGCAACGGTATGAAACATTCAGAATTTTATGCCTGGAACACCCTGAAAATTTAAAATAGCATTTATCTTAGGTAAAGCAAATTTCTCGATGATCAGGCAAAACCAGGTTCACCTTAGTTCAGTTTCCTTCGGTCTAACGGCTTAAACAAAATTAGCATATCTAACTTCAATTACACGATGAATATTTTTTCACCCAAGAAAACAAAAACCCTGCATCAGTAACTTTCCATTTATGGCTCAGTTACCTCTGTATATGTCTACACCAGATATTTAACCATAAAAAACGCTGTCACACCTACAAATCTGCTGCTGCCTAGAGATGTGCCTTGCTGGGGTCGGTTGAAACATCAAACCCAGGAGGGATAAAGACGACATCATCCCAAGTTGAAATGGCATTATCCTGCAAAATGTATATGGTTTTGATATTTTAGCTGCAGAATCTAAAATCTTCCCCGCTAACCTCATAAGATCCACTGTCTTCCATTTTCAGAGAACCATCTACACGACAAAAATAAAAGTTTCTAAAGATCCTGCTTACCTGCATGGACTTGATTATTTCTTCAAAGACACCAACCTACAAGATGGAGAGGAAAATACATAAAAAAGATATGAATCCCATAAAAGAAAGTGGTATACAGAGCCATACCTGAATATCTCCCCGCTTGAATGAAGGATTTATTTTCCTTTGTTGATGGGAAGCTCGTTGTAGAGATTTTTCAAGATCCTCCTGGAAAAGCAACATATTTTTAAGAAAAAAAAAAAAATGTTAATCAGTAAGCAAAAGGTTTCATGTCAAGTCGGTCTCTCTCTATTACCCTGTGCCTCCCTTTCTCTTTCTCCCACACTTTTTCCTTTTTCCTTTTTTTTTTTTTTTCTGTTATTTTCCTCACCTTTCTAAAGAATACCGGACGATAGCTCTTGTTTTGGCTTCTCAACACCAAGCTCTTTGACTGAAATTCAAACATTGAAGAGTTCCAAACTTGAGCTACAATGTTTCTCTGAAAAAAGGTATTAAGATGCATGAACAGCATTGTAGAAGAAGGAACCTGGAAAACTGGAACCCCGGGGAAGCCATCATCAGTGATACCAACCTTTTCCCTCTCCTACATTTGAAAGAAGCATTCATTTAATTCAGATGTACTAGTATTCAGGCACCCAAATTGACATGGGAAAATAAGTGGTGATAGTGCATCAATACCAAGGAGGAGAAAACAACTAACGTGGATGACACAAGACAAATGGCATTGATGTTGTGGTACAACAAAAACAGCTAAAATAAACAGTAGCCATGAATAGTGTTCTGAAAATGACAACTGTGAGTTGAGCTGCAAGCACTTGGCTTGTTTATTGGATAAGGTGATTGGAAATAATTAAAGCTTAATGTGTAAAAGTGTACGATTTAACTTGAAGGTGAAAAATAATGCAAGGGAAACACACCAGTGTAGTTGACAACAGTTCATAACCTACAAGGTTTAGTTTAGTGGACACACCTTGAAGTATCATAAGAGAAGCTATTAAGACTTAAGCCAGTAGAAATTCCATTATTCTTATTTACTACATTGACCTTTTATAGATTTTGATTCTTTCTCTTTAAATTTGGGAAGTTTGATGTTAGACCACATCACAAGATCTAAAGAAGCTGGAGACATCCCTTAAGAGCTTGATCTGAGATACTTCTAAAAGGCAGGACCATTTTGTGACAACTATATTGCATTAGTTGGTAGAAATTTTAGATTCAATCCACACAACACTGCTCATAGCTAAAATGCTAGCAAGACTCTAGGTTCTCCCTGCCTAAAGCATCGCCACAATGTTTTTGGTCCTAGTTATATATGGAACAATATCCCCTGCAGAGAAATAAAATAATCAATTTATCCTGCCATTTGAACGTTTCCCTAGCACTAATACTGCACTCACTAGTGACAATAGATGCTATTAAGCCCTCCACCAAGTGATTTTGTTTGTGCATTGTTCTTTGCATTCATCTCTTAGTCAGCTTAAACGATACACTGATATAAAACAAGCTATAGAGATTCATACATCCTAGGTTTTCATGCCAACAGAACCAATCAGCCTCAAATTAAGAACAAGTAATTCTTACATTATGTTTAAGAGTTGGAGAGAAGGGCCAAAACTTACTAAAAGCGCATTTTTTACTTGGGAACAATCCGGTATCAATCTAAATGCAACACCGTTAACCTTTAGCTGGAAAACCTGCAGAAAAAAAACCAATCAAGAAAACACAAATGTAACACCCCTACTACAAAAGAAAAACACAAATCAACTCAACCCATACAGCAATATGCTAAAAAAAGAAAGAAAGAAAGAAAGAAAGAACCAACCTTGTTCAAAGCAATGGCAACCACTTTAGAGCCAGCTTTTCTCATTGCGGGGTCCATGCTCTTCATTTGGTCAAGAAGAGCCTCCGCATCCTCCCTCTTGAAACAAATCAACCCAACAGACTTTCCTGAAGAAGCCCCAGAAATCAAAACGAACTCTTCGTTAGGATTGCTTAAAGCATACACTGGGACTCCACCCAATCTCTCTTCAATGGCTTCATTCGACATGACCGCGCGGGCTCGCAAGTGGGTGTCGTTGTTGTTGGTAATTCGAGCCCAAACTGGGTTCCTGGAGGAGGAGGAGCAGGCGGAAGTGCTGGGATTGAAGCGGGAGACGGCGGCTTCGATGGCGTGCTTTGTTTGGCTATGGATGCTGAGAAGGGAGGCTTGGACGTGGGTTTGGACGGAGGAGGGATTGAGATTGAAAAGAGGGTTTTGGGAGAGTTTCTGGAGAAAGCCAGCACAGTGGTTTTGGAGGGCAGCTAGTAAGGCTTCGTGGGGGTTTGGCTGTCGGTGTTGTTTGGGTCGGCGGAAAATTTCAATTTCTTGATTGTCCATTTTCTAGTGAAAGCAGAGACCGGAGAGAAGGGGAAAAAAGGCAACCGAGTAGGCGTCGTCGGCTCGACTCGTTGGAGTTGGGTCTGGGTCTGACGGGTTACTCTATGAATTTATCTGTTTGGATTCAGAGAAAATGTCAGTGAGGAAGAACGATGAAAGAAAGAAAATTCGAGAAAGAAGACAAAACCCTGAATATTATTAATTAAATTTAGCCCTCACCCCTGCGAAGAAAAACGGTCGTATATGGAAGCGCGCCGTCGCAGTTCTTGTCCTCGTTCCTTCACAATTCATATCATTTTGTTTTATTTTATTGTTTTACTTCTTCTTCTTCTTCTTTTTTTTTTTTTTTTTCTCTCCCGACACCATTTCATTTGTTCTTTTCTTTCTTTCTTTTCTTTTTTTTTTTTTTTTTTACAATGGGAAAAAATATTATAAAATATTATTCATTGTAAATGTAAGACATATCAAATCTTTAATTAAACTTTTCGTATAAGAAAGACAAATCGTCTTAATGGTAGTAATTTATGGTAACTTTCTTGCATATTTGACCATAATGACTATAAATTTATAATTCAACTGCGACACATTTTCGATACAATTTCTCTTATTTTAAGTACGAATATTGTTGAAAGAATTTCAAATGAGATGAACTGTATATAAAAATTGATGCAGGACGATTACTAAAAAATTTGAGCGAGCGATTCTTCGTTTGTTCCTTTCTTGTTTCGTGTTGTAATTGATGCAGGTGGCAACGACGGCGGGGGATGTCACGGCGAGGACCCTTTGCTTGGTTGTTGGGAGCGCCCGAAGATACTCGCGCTGTAAAGGCAGTCGACGGTGAGAAAATAAAGAGGAGCCCGAGCGTCCCGATAAGAGCACCCAGAGAACCATCGCATCCGTTCGTACGACTCCATCCACCGCGTGCCAGAGTTACCTTCTGCAGTTTTTTGGGGATCGGCTGGGATGCCCATTTTCTTCAATTACTTTAGTAAATATTTTTATAAATCGAAGAATATAACTCTGTATAAAGCCTATTTATAATGATGCACTTCACCCCTTTTTTTTTTTCTTCTTTTTTTTGGGGGGGGGGAGGGGAAAATTATATTTGATTAATTTATTAGTGAATTAGAGGAGGAAAAATCTACGGTAAGGTAAGCAAAAAATTAAAAAAAAATAAAAATAAAATCAAGCAGATTGATTTGCGTTTTTATATCATAGGATTTGTGTCAAAATATTGTTATTAATTCAGCCGTAGTTATGCTAAAATACATCAATTGGTTTAGGCACATGAAAATTAAAAGTAAAAACGGTGATTAAAACTTTAGGACTCAGAAATGACGTAATTAGACTCGAAAACGAAAGTCTCTTCAAGGCTCGATCCAATTACAAGAGACAATCAACCCCTCGGTCCCAGACCCCCGAGTGGAGGCAACTTCCTCGTCGGAACTCTTTTCTTGGATCCAATTTTGGGCGTGAATTTATTGTGGTTTATAGGACAAAAAAGAAAACCAGAGGAGGATTTTAGTCCGCACATTTTCGCTATTTCTTTTGGTTTTTATTTATTTTCACAATTCTTATAAAATAGACAACACATTAACGTTGAATTAACAAGTTTCGAGATTGAAGACTTTAGGCATCTGAGTCTCAATTGAAATTATCGCTAAAGCATTCCCAAGATGGCATAAGGCTAATTAGGGTGAAAAATCACTCTCTTAATACTCCATTCATTTCGCTAATTGATAATTTATTTGGTGCCTGCCATAAATTTTCAGGTGCTCGCGAGTGAACGAACTGCTCCCTTCATTAAAAAGCTGTCGGCTTAAAACTGGGCCCAACGTTTTGGGTGGGGCCCACGGTGTTCTGTCCCGGGGGAAAGGAAAAGAAAATCTAACGAGCCCCCCCCCCCAAAAAAAGGAAAAGAATAAAAGAAAAATCAAACTGCGGAGTAGAAGAAGTCAATCCAATTTCAACCTATAAAATAATAATAATAATAATAATAATAAGAGCCAAAAAAAAAAAAAAAGTCAATCCAATTGGATGATTCGCGAGGGCTGGGGCTGCTACACTCTAACATGCGCCGGTATGAGACTGGTTAAGCCGTTATCATATCATTACTGCCAATCACTGCCGTACTACTAGTCTCAGTCTCGTTAAAAAGGCGACTCCCAAGACTTTTGCTTTGTATTTAGAGCCCCCACCCCCCCCTCTCTCTCTCTCTCTCTCTGTCTCGCTTTTATATAGATATGGGTGACCAAGATCAAGCAAAGGATCATAGGGCAGGTTTGTTTAATCTTTGGTCCGTTGCAGCCGCGGTTTTCTTTATCAGTTCTTTAATTAGTCTTTTTGTCTGGGATTTTTTGTCATTTGTGGGTTTGTCATTTATTGTTTAGCACTAAAGCAATCTAACTTCTTCTTCCATGTCTTGATCTCTGTTCTTTATGAGATGGGCTCCTTTTCTTTTCTATTTTTTTTTGGGATTTGAATGGTTCTTGACATTTTCTTGCCGAAAAGTTTTCTGGGTCCGTCTTCTTTGTCTCTTAGCATGTGAAATTTGGTATCTTTCTTGGATTGTTCCCGTTTCTTTATGTTTATTTTTCATTTTTATAGAGAATTATTGTCTTATGGCTATTGTTATTGCATTGGTGACGAGTTTTATGCTGAATTTGCAGGCCACGAGGGCCATGGAGTTCATTTGTGTCACAAATGTGGGTGGCCCTTTCCAAATCCACACCCGAGTGCAAAGCACAGACGCGCTCACAAGAAGATTTGTGGAACCATTGAAGGGTACAATCTGGTTGACTCGGAGGAGACTGCCCATTTGATTGTTTCTGATGAGGAGCACGTCTCTGATGGCGATCACACGACCCCCAGTCAGTGTCCTTGTTCCACTGTTTTTATCTAATATCATGCTCCGTTTTGTTAGGAACGCTGTGTAAACGTGAAGAAATATAATAAAATTTTTTTCCCAATTATTGGATCTTCGATTCTGCTTTCTTGCTTATCAGTAAGATATGATCTGTACTTTTGAACTAATGGTGTCGAATTTGGTTGCATAAGGTCCAAAACTTCTGGAAAAAAGTGCTGTTGAGGTGGGTAGTGTTGGGATGGGGCAGAGATCGGTCAGATCAGAAGATCATGTTTTTTCAGATGCTGTTGTGGAATTTCCAGATGGTGGGTCGAGTCCAAGAATGGAAGAACATACTGGGTGTATCAGGGAACCAGCAACTAATGCTGAAATAATTGCTGATAACGACGATAGGACCAGTCAATCATATGAGGGAGATGCAAATAGTGGTAAGCTTCCGAGGGAAAAGTTTGTTAACTGATAAATGACAATGCATGCCGTTTGTAATTCTTTAATATTTGATTGGGTACTTGGAATTTCCAATTAGGCTTAGAAGAAGTGGCCATTTCAATTTCATGGTGCTCTGTTTTAAACGATTCTTTTCATATCAGTAAACTGGACTTGGCCAAATTTTCATCTATGTCATGGAACATTCGAGTTTGGTGAAATTATTTTAAGATGATGGATGGTATGGTCTTGATTGGCTAAAAAAGGCCAGCTATAAGTGAAGTGTACTACAATGGCAAAGGGCTTATCCTTTGTTAGGATCTACATTGACTGGCTTCAAGAGCCAGCTATCCGTGAAGTTTACTAAAATAATAAAGTGCTTGCCTCCGTTTGGAACTAATGAAAGATATTCCTTAACAACATTTGTTGGAAGAATAAGATTCTGAAAAAGAATGTTTGATTACAATGAATGAGATACAGGGAATGTAGAAGTTAAACTTACTGCCACTAGGCCTGTGAGAAAATAGTCTTTGCTTTTTTTCACTCTAGCTTTTTGGTTCTAATCTTTTAAGAGAATAAGATGGCGGAAGCTGACATAGATTCAGAGTTAGTTCCTATGTACTTGGTTTGTGTTCTTGTTTCTTGTGTTTTACTTACACGCACTGGTGTCACTTACTTTCACAGGAGATTGGAGCTCCTCATTAATTTGTGTAGGATGACATGTAATCCGTGTATTTATTGTCATTTTAGTTTGAGTGAGTGTAAGCTTTTGTCTTGTTCTCTTTCTTTGTTCTGATGCTCTGTTTTGTATTTCCATCTTTTTATTTCTTCATTCTACTCTTAAATCACTGCTTTTGACAAAGGATATGCCATGAAAGATCAAATCTTTGTTAACTTCAACCTTACAAAGAAACTGCCTTAAAGGCCATAAATCTAAGGACTGAAAAGAAAAGGTTGTATGAAGATGAAGTCTTTTTCATTGGTTTAGAATTTTAGAATAGAAATTCTATAATGGAGTATGGATGTGTGTTTATATAAGGTAGTTTAGCCTTTTTGGGTATGCTGCCAATTCCACTCTCACATGAATGCATATTAGGTATGTGCATGTAAAACATTGTCATCTTACTTAGTTGGCAAGTTATTTGTTGTTGCCATTAGTGGTAATATACAAATGCAACCTTCATTTAGTGCATAAAACAGTTAGTTTTGACTGAGTCTTTTACATGATTTTTGGAAACGTTCATTGACCTTTTCGTGGTACTCTGGCAATTCTTAAATGTGAATTCGAAGTTTGCATTTTAGAATTTCTTAGTGATGACTTGCTCTTGACCTGTTACAACATGCAACTTTGCAGCAATCACCTCACCTGTGAACAATTCAGCAGACAGCAGCCTAATGCAGAATACAGAAGTTCCAAAAGGTAATCTGTCTGGAAGTGTTCAAGGGTCCCAAGATCATGTGTCAAGAGCTGACATCAGTTCAGTGGCAGGGCCTTTGACAGATAGCAGAGGTGAAGTATTTTCCTCTGAAACTTGTGATGACAATGGCAGCCATGCATGTGATTCAGACACCAGTAAACTGGAAACACAATCAAATGCTAATAAAGACAATAATGAGAGCAGTAGTGGTAAGGATTTGACAGATCATGGCACAAAACAAAGTGAAAACAGCATTTTAGATCAACAACTAATGGATGATGTTCTTCTAGCTGGTCAAAACACAGAAATAGCATCTGATTCAGTGCTTGAGTTGGGTAAGGCAGAGGATATAGCCTTGATTCCAGCACAAGCTACTGGAATTCCTCTATTGGAAAAAGAGCAAACTGATGATTCAAAGGTGAATTTAAATGATGTTCCTCCTGTAGCCAAACATGCTGAATACATAAATGCTTCTGCTGACCCTGTTGAGTTCAAGGTGGATGCTGCTGGTTCTGGTGATCCGTTTGAGAGTTGTGACGCACTAGGAAAATTGGGTAAAGACATGCATGTGGTGGCAATTGAGGGTTGCAATGTGCTGGGAGAATTGGGCAAAGACATGTCAGTGCTTTCGGTTCCTGAGAGTACAGGCAATGCTGAAATCATGATTGAAGGTTTCAAAGACCACAAGGGTGGGAGACTACCCCTGTTGGTACAAGGAATGTCACTTGAGGTAGGTAATGATGCCAAGGAATTTGTTCCCAAGCCTACAATTAAAAAATTGCCTGATGATGAAGAAGCTGACACGCCTCAGGTTACAGATGAAACCAAAGAAATTCAAAGATCAGAAGAATTGGGAACAGTTACAGCTGTGGAGAGGGTGAAAACCAACTTCATTCAAACTCCTGAAAAACAGCCACCTTGTGATTATAAGGATGAACAGTTGGGGAGCTTGGGGGAACATGCTATAGGGGACTTAGTTAATGTGAATCCTGGCACTGAAAGCAGGCAGACAACTGGCTTAGCTGGGATAAATGATGCTGATAATTATGAAAAGGCTGCAATCGAGAGATGTGATATAGATAGAGACAATGGCAACAAGGGAATGAAGGAAAGTTCCATTGTAAACATTATAGCAACTTCTGAACCGGTGGATTCCCTCTCTGGACAAGAAATTAATACAGCGACTGTCTTAATTGGAGGTGACAATGCTGCTGATCATGAAGAGAATGAAATTGAAGGATATGATGTATCTAGTGTGGGAACTGGCAAGAGTGATTCTGCAGCTGCGTTGGTGGAGGATAAACTTCCAATGAGGATGGAAGCAACCAGCAAGTCTGCTGTTGATCTTCATGAATCCCATGCTTTCACAGAAAGTGCAACTGATTTATTTGATTTCAAGTTAACAGACACTGAACCCACACATCCAGGTGGCATTCAAGATGCTCAAAAAAGTATAAAGGAACTTGAAACCACTGTTAATGATGAAGGACAAGGCAAGCATGTTGGTGGAATTATTAGACCTGCTGAGGATGCTAATGGTCTAGATGTTAAGGCACCACTGGAATCTGCAGAAGAGCCTCTGGCGAAAGAGCCTCTGGTGAAAGAGCCTCTGGTTTCCTCATTAGAAACTTCAGCTTCCATTCTGAGTTCTGCCATTGTTGAAGATAACCGTGCCACAGATCTTATTGGAGTTGCCTCTGGCAATACATCCAAGTTTCTGACTGGAGAAGGTGAAAGTAGCTTAGATAGTAAGGGTGGTCTGCAGCAACTTGGAACATCTGCAAATGACCTTTCAGTTGACTCAAGCAGCCAGACAGATAGCTTGGAAGGTCATTGGGGTTCTGTTTCAGGTATATTTGCAATGCAAGTTTCTGCATAGTATAGCAATATATGCTTTGAATATGGCTTTATGAGCCTCTCAATACCCGCCTACATTTTTATACACTTGTTTGTGAGAAAGTCATCAGGATACCAAACTCAAAAAGCCCTTTCATTTTTGCACTGTAGACCATTATAGAAATCATAGTGTAACTATTGATTCAGTTTGGTCAGTTTGACTTTTTGGGTTCATGGGACAACACAATGGAACTTGTGCTGCAAAATGGGAGGCAACAATCACCTTCCATCCTGTAGTACTGATCCTGTTTACTCCAAACAGGATCTTGAGGCCTTGAAGGAGGAATTTTTACCATAGCAATCAAGCTGTGCTGAAAGCGTATGACACGCTTATAAACAATTCAAACACTTTGTTAACTATTTCTTTGATTAGAAGGGTTTCTTTTTGATCTTGCCGATGATCTGTAACAATTTGATGATTATAGGATCACCAGCCCAAGGTAACCCAATTTCATTCAGCATGTTGATTCTCCAATCAGCAAGCAACCTTTGGTGGTGCCCCTAGTCTTGTAATGTTAATCTTTTGTGCTGTTCCATAAACTCGTCATAATTGCCTTTTTATTCCCCTTTTTATTTTTTTTTTGTATGGATCTGGCAGTGCTTTCAACCCAGTCAGATATACCAGCAATTGTTGATGCTGAACCGTTGCGGTCAAATGGCTTCCAAGTGCCTGCAGAAGCAGATAAAGTCAGCTTGAAAGGGTCAAAAGCTACATCTGAGGGACAACACTCTGACAAATCTGATATTTTTGAGCCACCATCTTTCATGACACTGGTTGAACCCGTGGTTGGAATTCATCAGAAAGCCCCTGCTTCTGAAATCCAGATGGCCCAGCACTCACAACAGGCAAAAACTGCTTCTCTGGATACTGGCTGGTTCCCTTCTGCCACCAACGTTGTGAACGAGTCACAAGGGAGGAAAAAGAATGAAAAGATTATTGCCAAGGTCACGAACTGGAATGCTGGGAAACAACGTGCTCCATTGAAGACTCTTTTGCATGAAGCAAATGTAGAAACCAGATCCAAATTGCCCAGTGCTACAGAAAACCCAGGCCCATTGGTGGAGAATGATGGAACTACAGCTAAAGATGATGGTGTTTTGCTGGCAACTGCGAGCTCTGTTATGGCTCCTGGAGCTACCCATGCCGGGGTAACCAAGAGAGAGGCCGCCAAAGAATGGAGTTCTCCAGCAAGTTATCCTGCGGAAATAAAGAGAGAGAAGAAGAAAGTCAAGGGAAAACCGTACTGGGCACAGTTTGTTTGCTGCTCGTCTGTCAGCTAGGCGTCCAATTATCCTTTTGTCTCGTAGAGAGATATTGATGTATGTTGATGGGAGTATTCCACTAAACTATTCTGCGTGAAGATTACGTTTGCTGAATTTGGGTCACTGTAGAAAAATGACCTTTTCCTTGATAGCGATAAGATTGATTTTTCGTCGGGGTCGGTCCGCATGTTGGTCGTCGGATGGGAAACAGTGTACGGAACGTTGGCCTGTTACACTAATATTCCAGTCTGTTCCTTCGCAATTTCAGAGCACATTTAGAATGATAGAAAGATTTGAACTTTGAACGATTTTATTCTCTGCTTCCGGTGAAGTTCAAAATTCTGGCGTCCTCAATCGAATTTAGTTCGCGGTAGCAAATGCTGGGAATAAAGAGATCGACGCATGCTCGAGCCCTCAACTTGCGTAGGCATAGAACGTATTTACTAACCGTAGGATTTAGTGGGGAGAATGCACGGGCAACCCCTCAAGTCTACCATAAAACGGTTTTTTCAGATGAATTTTACATTTTGATCTGCACCTAAATTTTAAATGGAAGTCTAGGTGGCGCGTCTGTCTAATCCTTCCTCTCTATCGGTGCTTTCCGGTAAAAATACAGACCGCATAGCGTCCCCTAAATCACGGTGTGTGGTGCACCGGGGACACACTTCTTACCTGCACCTATTATATAAAATAAAGGTTTATAATTGTCTGATTTTTGACTTTTTTTTTTTTTTTATAATAATCTTGTTTTGATCATCCGTCTGATTTCTAGGTCCACAAAGTCAACGTTTTTATAATTTTGACCATTTTAATACAACTACACCGGAGAAACGGACAAAATGTACGTGCAGAAACGCGGACAACCCCTCGAGTCATCCTCGACCGCCGTGGGAGTCCAGAAACATTTCTATTTCTTCTAAGAGTCTCTTTTTCCCAGTCTGAGAAACTCCTGAAACCATGTCTGGAGACATCCCGACTGACATCAGGTGAGTCAGATAGAAACGGAACTTTCCCAAATCTTCTTTTATGATGCCCTCCTTCTCTACGTTGTCGTCTCCGCAGTCATTCCGATTCGCTTCAGTGTAAATTCGCTTCCTGCATTCCTATATAATAGAGAAAACCATCGGTTTGCTGTCAGATTTCTGAGCCCCTTGAAATCACACCATTGGAAATAACTGTGTTTAACCATGAAGGAACGTAAATTGACGAACTTCCACTATTGCTCCACGTGAGTAGTATTGCATCCATGGTGGCATTCAAAGAAAATTTAAGAAAACGGAGGAACGTGATACCTGAAGAACCTGATTAAAACTAGCTTCTTGCTCGGCCTTCAGCAACTGGGAGTTTCGGAGCTCTCGAAATAGAAGCAACAACTCGATGCTGACATTACTGGCTGTAAGGTTTTTAATTATACCAGAAATACAGGTATCGTCAAACACGGTGCTTATCCACGGAGGGTGCTTCTGAAGCTTTAGCAATGCAACTGCTAAATAAACAGCTGGCTTGTGATGCTGAATGAATGCATTAGATGCTAAACATGGCACAGACAGAGACATCACTACTTCTTCAACAATCAACCTGTACCAAGTGTCTTCAGCAGTGGCTCTTGCCTCTTTCCCGTCCAGCTTTTCCCACCCTAAAATCATCGATAGGCAGAGGCCACAGTTCATGGACACTCGAAGGTCGCTATAAAATACCAAGCCCTCAAATATAGCTATGATGGACATTAAGGAGCCCAAGGGGCATCTTAATCCCTCTTGCGTTCCCTTTCTCTGTTCTGACAAGTTTGTAATGAACTCCAGCAGGCAATATGAAGCAACAAGCTTGACTGGGGCAGACCCAAAATGCATTAGCCGACACAAGTCATGACAGGAAATGCCGATCATGGAAAGAGGCTGCATCGTTGCTGGTGATTCAAGTAAATTTTGCCAATCCACATCCCCAGCAATAGAATCCTGTGAACTGAGACAACAAAAGATTGTCAAACCTGAATTTTATGCAGTTATATTTAAAATGGAAGTTACCTTTTTAAAGAGAAATAGTAGAGTAAAAGCACAAAAATAAGATTTTCTCCAAGACTTGTTCCCTCATCATAATCAACCAAAGCAGGTCCTTTTGAACAAGCCTCCTGGATCATGCCAAAAACTGCAGATGCCAGAGAAGTACTGAAGTGTATCGTATTTGATGCTTGTAACAACACTTTGTTGGTGGATTTGTGCAAAATCAAGCAAAAGAGTGCAATTATTCGTAAACCTTCATCAGACAAGGTTTTTGGAGCCATTGTGGGGGTGATACAACCAGTTAACTGCAAATAAGGTAGATGGTCCAATCACTGTCCCTGAATTAAAAGCACATTCAGATGATACGGTTCAAAGTAGCACCTTAATGGTCACTGCAAGCCAAGCTTCCTCATCATAAAGTGCTTCAGGATGTACCGAACACAAAGTGTTAAACATTAAAACTGAGAGTGCCATGGAAATCTCAGGGGAAGAATAATGACCCGAATTATAACAAAGAGTTTGGATCGCCTTGCCAAGGCCATTCATACATAGTTGATCTGATGTGGCTGGAGAAATATTAATGACTGATGTCAAGAGATTCATTACCGACAAAATGTCATCCTCTTCACCATCTTCCTCTACAAGCTGTACCAATAAGCATGCCAAAAGTCTAGCCACATGGTTATCTCCCAATGTTACCAACTCTGCAATCATTTGCATGCTTATAATCTGAGCATGTACCCCATGACCAATGACCAGGTCCCCATTCAACCTATTACCCCTGCAAAATTTCAGGATTTGGTAACTCAATGGCTGAACGATTTTCTCCTGTTGAAACAACCATTTCAGAGACATAAAATGAATCCTTGAAGAAAGTAAATCCCAATCATTTTCGTTGACTACATGAAAGAGGATCTCTTCAGCTTCAGAACTGTAGGGGACTTTGTAGTACATCTGGGTGAAACCTCGATAAAAACCATAGAGATTTACAAGTTGTACTATGGTGAATGAAGGAGTGGTCCCACATAAGAAATCTCTACTATTGACAATAACATATTGTTCTAGAGATGCTAACAGGGATCTTTCATCAGCAAACCTGAGGAGTAAGCATCAAGAGTGTGAAGAACAGAACAATCAAATAATCAAATACTAAAGGCTACTGGAGTGATTATGCACAATACATAGAACTGGCAATGGCATCAAAACAAACAAAATCAGGAGCTTAATCACCTGTCATCATATAAAGAACTAGCATGTAAAAGCACCAAAATTGCTGATTGACAAGAACACAATAATTTATCTTGGGAAGTTTTCTGCCCAAGCAGAAACAGCAGATCCATGGGATCGGTTGGAAGATCTGAAGCAGCATCTCTAATAGGACGTCCAGAGTCATTTCCCAAAAGAACATCCACGAGTGAACTTAGCATTTGGTATATTCGCATTTTCATCCTTTCTGTGGGGAATAATCCTAGCCATCCAAATGACAAACTGAACCAAGCAGATGTAACCAGTATATTTGCAAATTGTTTTGCTTGGATAAAAGAATCATTAACAAGTATATAACTGAAGGTTTCCACTATCCCCAGGACAATTTCCTCATCCACTTCATTGATGGCTGCTGTAATCCAAGGTAACAAATGCAATGTGCATATGTCCTCAACACAATTTCGTAGTTCAACAACACTAGAGTCATTATTGGAAACCTCCTCACGACTATAGTGATATGCCTCTTTAAGTAGATATAAAGCATGTGAAAGTTGACTGGAATATTTTCCAGAGGTATTTAGACATGCTAAGGTGGCATGCTTTGTTGCTTCTTGGATGGATGTTATAAGGTTAGAAGTCACATGGAAAGATGGGGATTCTAAAAGAGCTACAAAGATTGAGCAAACTATGGTGAATGTCTCTGGAGGCATGCCTCCCTCCCCATTGGTATGCCTATGAAGCATCCTGGTCAAAATGAGAACCAACTCCTCAACATGGGAAGAAGATACTATTCCAGGACAATTAGAAATGCCTTTCCATATGAGCTCCATGGTTTGACGCTGAACAGGATGTAAAGGAAGTTCAGCCACGAAATTCAATACTGGAATTAAAGTAGAGAATCCAACAACAAGCCTTTCCGTGAAGCCTTTCTCAGCCATGGAAAATAGATGAAGAACTAGAATGCACGAGTTGACAACAAGATCCTTGCATTCTGTTCAGCAATGAAAGAAAAACTCAACTACAACATTAGACAGCAAGGAATGATTCCTTCACAAGGCAAGAATTGGTAATGCAAAATCGCAGAGCCAAAGACTTGAAAAAAATGAAAAAGAGTTGTAGTCAAATATTGCAGAACGTTCTGTCACTACAGTGAAATCTATTTGGCTCTTTCTATTGTTGTACAGGCAAATTCAATTACCTGTCAATCTCACTATTTCAAATACGTAGTCCAAAATGTTTTCTTCTATCAATATTTGAAGCCTTTTCCCAGGAGCAGCTCTGTCCTTCGACAAATAATGAAAAATTAGATCAAGAGTGCTGATCTGAATTTGCCTGTCTGATGAAAGCAGTGGACCTTTGATGGCCTCTGCGAATAAGAGATTGAGGGGAGGCCCATCTACTCCATCATCTGTCATTTGAATTAAGTTATCTGCTTTGTTCGAACTCATGCTGCTTATGCCATTTGCAGATGCATCCTCAAAATACTCTTTCCGAGTGAGGGCAACCAAAAGCGCTAGGCAAAAATAAAATAAATTAGCAAAAGAAGAGATGAATGTGGGGATGAGGTGCATCTAATAGCTGATCAGTGTTGGAATTATTATTTGTTCTTTGCCCCCTTTATAGCAGGCTTCTACCAAAGCAGGCCAAAAATTCAAGAAAGAAAACAAACCTACACAATTCTGGCGAACAGTATCATCTTGGGTCTTAATGAGGGCCTCCAATGACAGACGTAACAGTTTAGGACAAGAATCAAACAGGGCGTCAGCAGCTCCATCACCGCCCTTAGTTGCACACTGGAGGACTGACAATTTGTACAGAATAAATAGGATTTCGCCCCGTATTTCCTCACTGCAAAAATTAAAGGAGCAAGTGACACATAATCCGCTCACGGAGGAGGACAATTTTTCAATTTCCAGATTAAGAATTGCTCAATTTTTCAATTACCTTGGCAAGCGAAGACCCGCAACAAGATTGGATAGAAGTCCATCTTTGTCCTTAATTTGAGCATAGGGATTTTTTGTGTGACAATCCAATAGAATCCCAAAGCAGTGGAGCTGCATTTGATTAAGTCAGATCGTTTTCATTTGCGGAGCCCTTAAAAAATTGCATAAAAGAAAGAAATTAAAAAAAAAAAAATCTAAGCGAAGAATTAGAAGAATAAACATTACCATGAAAACCTGCCTGCGGCTCCAGGACAGGTCGCCCGACGAGATGCAATTGGCGACTCTCATGACAAACTCGTCGCAGACGGAGGCGTCTCCGACGGCGCACAGAGCGGTGATGAGGTGGATGATCTGGCAAGCGATTGGCTCGTCGTCGAACAGGGAAAGTGCGTGGACGAGAGGGGAGACCAGCAGGTGAGTATGAAAAGACAAAAGCGAGCGGAGGAAGTGAGGGTCGGAGACGGCGATGGAGAGCTGGGAGAGTGCGTAGGAGACGTGGAAGGTCGGGGCGCGTGGGCTGGTGATGAGGTTGGAGAAGCACAACAGGCAGATTGAGCCTCCCTGTTGAGTTTGGATCGAGAGCGAGGATCTGTGGCCTTGACTGCATTGTGGCTGCGATATTCCTCCTCCGCTTTCTACTTGTTCTTCTTCTTCGATGAGGCAGCCGTCGGCAGCCGAGTCCGGTGGTCGTGAGTCGGCGAAGTACGTGTACATGGCGTCGAATAGAGGGGATCGCCGGTGAGCTTTGCAGAGTTCAAATACTTGAGCGCGCGCGAGAGAGATAGCAATTTGAAATTGGGATTTTACTTATTTTGTAATCCGAGTTTCGTTTCTCTTTTTTAATTTTAAGTTGAATAATAGTTTAACAAATCAAATAATTTATGAAAGCCTTTATTTTGTTAATTAATCTGCTTGGCTGCCTAAACTTTTATTTATCACTGGTGATTAATATTTTAAATCTCTAATATTTCAAGCCTTTTAATTTTTTTAGTTAATTAATGTATCTGAAGAACCCTTTTCGGCTTTTTGTTTTTAACTTTCATGACCCGTCTCTCCTATACACACCCGACCCGACCCTAGATTGATTTTCTAAAACCCCAATTGTGCTCTGGGGCGACCCCTTATACTCGACTCCTCTCTTGCTGGGGTCGCCCGTCACCAGATCATCAGAAAAAGGGTAACGGTGAACAGAATCTGACAACAACGTTGGACGATCCGAATAAAATTGAGAACTGAAACATGGTATTCGGCGAAGAATTTTGAAAGATGTCGGAGATGGCGAACACGGATCCGGAAGGGATCGACGGAGTCCGGATGACGTGGAACACCTGGCCTCGAACGAAGGTCGATGCCAGCAAGTGCGTGATCCCCATCGCCGCCTGTATCTCCCCGATCCGCCAGCATCCAGACGTTCCCACGCTTCCTTACGCGCCTCTTCGCTGCAAGACCTGCTCTGCCGTCCTCAGTCCCTTGGCGCGCGTCGATTTCTCCGCCAAGATCTGGAACTGTCCTTTCTGTTACCAGCGCAGCCACTTCCCTCCCCACTACTCCATGATCTCCGAGACCAACGTCCCCGCCGAGCTCTACCCGCAGTACACCACCGTGCAGTACACGCTCCCCAACCCTAACGTCAATCCCAACAACCCTGCTTACGCCGATGCCCACCCGCCGGCTGCTTCCCCTGCTTTCGTCTTCGTGCTCGACACGTGCATGCTCGAGGAGGAGTTTGGATTCGTGAAATCGGCGTTGAAACGTGCGATCGGCCTGTTGCCGGACAACGCGCTTGTCGGGTTTGTTTCGTTTGGGACACAAGCGCACGTTCACGAACTGGGGTTTTCGGAAATGTCAAAGGTTTATGTTTTTAGGGGTAATAAAGAGATCTCAAAGGATCATATTATTGAGCAATTGGGGCTCGGGGTTGCAGGGGGCCGAAGAGTGCCTTCTGCAGGATACCAACAGAAAGGGATGCTGCAAAATGGGTTTCCAAGTTCGGGTGTGAGCCGATTCTTGCTGCCGGCATCTGAGTGCGAATATACGCTCAATTCGGTGTGTGCCTAGTTAGTTTTGTGTATTTTTTTTTCTTCTTTTTGGTTTCTTTGGAATTGTAGATGTTCATTTGATATGTATTTTACTTGTTTGATTGAGGCTTATTCCTTTATTTTAGCTTTTGGATGAATTGCAAACGGATCAATGGCCAGTTACTCCTGGAAGTCGCGCTTCAAGGTGTACAGGAGTGGCATTGAGCGTAGCAGCGGGATTGGTTGGAGCTTGTTTGCCGGGGATGGGGGCTAGAATTATAGCTTTAGTTGGTGGTCCATGCACAGAAGGGCCTGGCACGGTAATAATACCTTCTAAATCATGTGTACAATATATATATATATATATATCTTTGTTTTTCCCCTCTTCAGTGAATTCACCGTGTTATGTGTCTTGTTCTTCAGTGTGTTGGCATATGTAGTGCCTCTTGGCATCTAAGTTTCTCATCACAGTTTTCACTTTTCATGTCTTTTAATTCCTGCTCATAAGTTAAACTGTTAGTAAACACCCACTCTTGGAAAGATTGCCACTTTATTGAACTTTTCGTATGATTTATTGCCCCACTTTATAAAATTCCTTGGAGTTCACTTATGATGTCTTGTCTTTCATGATAGTCCCACCAATTGAATGTTGGAATGAAGTTTCCTGAGTTAAAAACAACTGATGCTCAGGACAGTAAAACATGGTATAAGTGCCACTCTGTGATGGTTGCTCTCTCTCTCTCTCTGTGCGTTTGGCTGGCAGCTCCTAATAGGGTTAATTGTTAGTGGTCTGATCTTTTTCAAATTTAGTCATGTATTCTGCTGTAGATTGTTTTGGGTTTGCCTGCATTCAGTCACTATACTGGCATGTTGATTGTCTCCATTTTTTTACACATTTAAGATCTTCCAATCTTCTATAATGCATTTTTGAAAATGGATCATATGCCATCGTGGTTCCTTTTTCCACCTATTTTGATTGAATGATTTTCAGATATATTACCTGCCCCTAGCATCATGTTGGACTGAAAAATTAAACTCACTGTGAAGCGTAGTGTATCAAAGCCTAGACTAAAGTTGAGCAGCATATGCGTAGCTTCTCATACAGGAAATGCTGATGCTTTCACTTTTATCTTATACATCACAACTACAAAGATGTTGATTATATTTAAGTTTTGCAGATTGTATCAAAAGACTTGTCTGATCCAGTGCGTTCCCATAAGGATCTTGATAAGGATGCAGCACCATATTTTAAGAAAGCTGTCAAATTTTATGATAACATTGCAAAGCAGCTTGTCAGGCAGGGTCATGTCCTGGACATCTTTGCATCTGCGCTTGATCAGGTTTCTTACTCAGATTTTCCTGTAATGCCCTATGAATGTCTTTGATAATACTAATTAACTGGCCGTAATACTGCAGTGGGATAGAAGCGGGCCATTTACAAGGGGGTGGGTTTATATGCAATTGATATATATGTTTTTTACAACATTAATCTCAGTAGTGCTTTTAATGGAATCAGTCTTTGTTGAACTAACCTCAAGGTAAACATCTATCATTGGAATTAATCTCCATCAACCTCCAGAATAGATACTTATAACTTAGGCGCTCTGAATAAGCAAAACCTAATGACAAGAATTTCAAAATGTCAAAATCCAGTGTAAATACTTGTTAGATTTTATTGGCTTGACATATGTAATGATGCTGATGCATACAAGGATAAAAAATTGGATTGACCACTTTGGGTTTTGAACACCTTTGGATTTTGGAACAAACTTGTTTTGATAATTTTAAAGATTGGAAATGAAATTGGCCGAACATTAATTAGAATAGATTCAGCTTATGTTGTCATCAAAATTAAAGATTCATGTGTACATATTCTTGAACCAATTGTTCTTCAAATCTTTGTTCACCTACTCCTTTTGGGAAAACAAATAAAAATAACCTTTCTTTTCTCAAATAATGATATGTTTTTTTTCTAGTATACAATCAATCATGTTTTAATATGCCAATGTTGTGGACTTTTAGGTTGGGGTCGCAGAAATGAAGATTGCAGTGGAAAGAACTGGTGGTGTTGTTGTTCTGGCAGAAAGTTTTGGACATTCTGTATTTAAGAACTCTTTCAAGCGTGTATTTGAAGATGGGGAACAATCTCTTGGCCTCTGTTTCAAGTGAGTTTATCATAATCTAGATTTGGTAAATGTTGTTTTTTTGTTATCTTTATATGTGTTTCCATATAATTCAAATAATTTATGATAGCTTGTATTGCTAAGTTTACCATTTTATTATCCCACTCATACTTATTCGGTTGTTTTGCTGCTGTTGGGCAATCTTTCTGAAAAAGGCTGGCCTTGAGATGATATGTTGCAAGTAATGGTTACTTTCATGTGAGAAGCACCCTTACTCTGTCCCCTTCCTCATACTCTACCCACTTCCCTCACTTGAAAGTTTGTGTTATGTGGGCTCATCTTTGTAGTAGTGTATGCTGAGGTCCTTTTTACACTGTTTGAAATGGATAGTATATAGAAAACTTTTACCCCCAGAATTAGCTTTCATACTGCACTGTTACATGGGGTAGTACCTGTATAGGAGAAAGGTACAAGTAGAGGCTATTGGTTATTTTGCTTCACAAGTAATAGGTGTGTTGCTGGATTCTTATTTTAATCAGAGACCATACGAGTCTATCATGTGGGGAATTAGTCACAAATTTCTTTCATTGATGATTGATTTGAATTTAATGTGCAAAACGTTGCCATGAATTGTACAGTGATGAGCTTTGAATTTTGCATGGGAATGTCATTGTACTTGTGTCTCTGCATGCCAGTGCTGCACAGGCATGGAGAGAGATTCACATTCAGATTGTTTTTATACATTTTATTGCTTTGGACCATTCTCTAGCAGTGATATGATTTCTTGTCCATTCACAGTGGAACTCTTGAGATCAACTGTTCAAGGGACGTCAAAATTCAGGGGGTCATTGGGCCTTGCACATCTTTGGAGAGGGTTGGAACATCTTCCATTTATGACCTGTATTTTTGCTGTTTCAATTTATCAGCATTTCAAATTTCAACACTTTTTCTCAATTGCTTTCTGCTATTCTTTTCCTGCTGGATGTGACAATATCATTTTGGATTATACTTCTTTGTGTATGAATTGACTTTGTGACTTTGCTTAATTACTGCCTTGCAGAAAGGGCCTAATGTTGCTGATACAGCAATCGGAGAGGGGAATACCACAGCTTGGAAGATGTGTGGTCTTGACAATAGTACTTGTTTGACTGTCTTCTTTGATCTCTCATCAAGTGAAAAGTCAAATGCACTTGGAACCATAAATCCACAGTTATACTTACAGTTCCTTACTAGGTGTGCTGGATGATGACAGACACTCTCCTAACAAATATCTGTACCTTTTCTCTTTCCACAGAACTAGCTAGATCTGCTTCTACCATCTACTTTTTTATCAGACTCTGATACACTCATTTTGTTTGGGTGCAGTTATCAAAATCCTGAAGGTCATACACTACTTCGGGTTACAACTGTTACCAGAAGATGGATAGATAGTGCAGTCACCTCAGAGGTTGGTGCTTCGTTTCTTTGCCATATTCTGGCATATTTGATAAGAGATGAAAAATAATGCATATATCTTTAATTTCCATGTTGTTGAATATGGTCTATTGGAGGATCAATAATTTACCCCTTTTTGCTCTTAAGAGGATTTAAACCTTCATTTTCTTAAATAACCCCTAAATGATCATTTGGTGGGGAGTAGCATTGTCTTGTTGAAGTGATTGGACTAGCATTCTGGAAATAAGAAATAAATAACAAGAAAAGAAAGCATTCATAAGGAAAGCCAAAAAATAGCCCACATCTGGAACACACATATTATATGTAGCATAGATGATAGGTGTTGCAATGAGCTTGCTTATGATGGGATATATGTTGTGTGTGTGTGTGTGTGTGAGAGAGAGAGAGAGAGAGGAAGGGTTTTAGCAATTCATGAGTATTGGGGCTACAGAAGTTGTGTGCCTGTAGCATCTTCTTCTTCTTTGAGGGATTATTACTTTTATTCTCTTTGTTCTTGTTTTTATTACTCTTATTTTGCTTTTGGTA
This sequence comes from Bruguiera parviflora, assembly GCA_019804595.1. NCBI lineage: Eukaryota > Viridiplantae > Streptophyta > Magnoliopsida > Malpighiales > Rhizophoraceae > Bruguiera > Bruguiera parviflora. The sequence continues at coordinate 5,243,950 of CM034046.1, forward strand.
GTTGGGTGATATCTTTCCTTGTCCATTGCTTGGCTGGGCTTTAGATTTTACGAAAGCTTGTTCTTCTTTATAAAGGAAAGTCTCAAATTCTTAGTTTGTGTAAAGATGGTATAAAACTCCAGTTATGCAGCCTTTCTGGTTGCTTGGGCTCCTATTATCTCATGATGAGGGCCTGAAATACTTGATGCTTCATGGATGATGATGTATCATTTATTATACTTGTGCCAATGAATGAAAGTTCAGCTCCTCTTATGGGAATGGGACATGATTTTATCTGTCTGATTTGCTTAGTTTGGATTTTCTTATTTGAGCAAGGAGTCAACTCTGACATTGAAGCATATTACTTTTGCAGGAACTAGTACAGGGTTTTGATCAAGAGACTGCTGCCGTTGTAATGGCAAGATTAGCATCCCTCAAAATGGAGATAGAGGTACTTCTCATTTTTCACAAGCCATCTGCAGCTTCTGACTTTGTTTATGTTTCTGGCATACATGCTTCGCGCGCTTGCTCTATCTCTTATTCTCATTGCTGGAATGAAGGAAATTTTTTTATCATGGAAATGCTAATTTCATTGCATAACCATTTGGCTAATCTGCTGTTATTTAAATGGATGGTTCATAAGATTAGCTCACTTGACATAGAATTATTCCTGATAGTTATGTCACTGTTAAATATTATATCATCTGTTTTTTTATTCTGATGCAATGCAGACATTTTGATTTAGGCTTATATTGTATCATATTGACTATGTATGGTGCCCCCCCTCTCTCTCTCTCTCTGTCTTCTGCAACAGGAAGGTTTTGATGCCACTCGGTGGGTAGACCGGAATCTCATTCGTCTCTGTTCCAAATTTGGTGACTACAGAAAGGATGATCCAACATCCTTTACATTGAACCCATGTTTTTCATTGTTCCCTCAGTTTATGTTTAATCTCAGGCGATCACAATTTGTACAGGTAAGCTGTGCTGTCCCATCCTTCTCCCCCCCAACCAAATTTAAAAAACAAAAGAAACGAAAATCTCATGAGGCTTTCATTCATGTTCTCGGTGTGATCTGTTCTCCTTGTGCTTGTCACAGGTCTTTAACAACAGCCCAGATGAAACAGCTTATTTCCGCATGATGTTGAACCGGGAAAATGTTACCAATGCTGCTGTCATGATTCAGCCATCACTGATATCATATTCATTTAATTCCTTACCACAACCTTCATTGTTGGATGTGGCTTCCATTGCAGCTGACCGCATTCTCTTGCTGGATTCCTACTTTAGTGTTGTCATTTTCCATGGAATGACAATAGCACAGTGGCGTAACATGGGCTACCAGAATCAGCTAGAACACCAAGTATGTATTCTTTTTTTCTCGGTACATTGATAGGTATATGCATTTATACCTGTTGGCTTATTTTGCCCCTCAAATGCTTGTACAATATCACCTACAAGATCCTGCATGTCTATGTAAAAGAAAGTGGCATAGTTGTACATCTACAATGAATTTAATGGTCAGGCTGGCACGGCAGATACAAAGTGTGCCAGGCATCACTATACCTTCTTCTATACTATCCCATCACTTCTTCAAGCTATCCCTATTAAGAAAATGCTTATGTCAGTCAGCTACAAGAGAGTTCTATGATCATTATCCTATGTATGCATGGGAGATGAAAACTTGGGAGTTCATCCTGTTGCCTGTCTAACCCCTTCCTTGATACTTTTGAACTGTAAGACTTCTACTTTATCGCAGATAAGAAGTAGCTACTTCCTGTGTGCTTGGGTGGTGCCTCTTACCCTCGTTGTGTAACAGGGAAAATGCCTATGATTCTAGTTGAACTTGGACCTTTAAATAATCCTTTTCGATGTAAAGAATAGAAGTATTACTGGTCACTGAAAAATTTTAGCTGTTGCCTTGAGCACTCTGAGAGTCTGTAAGATATTGCACATGCCAGCAATGAAAGTCAACCACTACCAGATGGTAGGCAAATAGTTTTGATGAACAATATTATGTGGGCATTTTCATGGAATTGCTCTTTCCTTTATTACTTTGGCCAACTCTCTGTTGGCGTTATGCATCATGATTGTATCAATTTCTTTTTGGCTTTTCACAAGTAATCCTCTAATCCCCACCTCCCTCTTTTCCCCAACAGGCATTTGCACAGCTATTACAAGCACCACAAGATGATGCAAACATGATCATTCAGGATCGTTTCCCAGTTCCTAGACTGGTGGTATGTGATCAGCACGGATCTCAGGTCAGTTAATTTTAATGCATTTGATTTCTGAAGCTACTTGGTTGCTATAAATTGTCCCTCTTTCTTGGGTTTTCCTTGATTAGAACTAATCCATTGCCAGAAAACAGCAGAATAATGTTACTGATTGTTTGAAGAAGTTGAAACAAAATTCCTTTGCTTTTGAAAACAGAGGACAAAAATGATAGCTGAGTAGACGGAAAACAAAATTCCTTTGCTTTTAAAAACAGAGGACAAAAATGATAGCTGAGTACATGGTCAGAGCTCCCAGTAGGCATTTCCATAATGTTATGACATATAGGATGGAAAATTTCTTCAGCCCATTTTTTTACCCCCCTCTTCTTGATGGTAATGTTGTTGATGTTCTGGATTTCACGGCATATTGGATTCTTTTTTCTGGAAAGTGAATGTATTCTGCAATTGACAGATTATGTAGGCAGTTGCTCTTGTGCGGTGAAAATGATTTTTTGGTACTGAAATGACTCTGGAGACTTAATATATTGTTTCTAGAAAACTTATATGGGTCATCATCATCTCATGTCATGCTGAACAGGCAAGGTTCTTATTGGCGAAGTTGAACCCTTCAGCTACATATAACAATGCCCACGAGATGACCAATGGATCAGATGTGATATTCACGGATGATGTGAGCCTTCAAGTATTCTTCGAGCATCTTCAGAGGCTAGCTGTGCAGTCTTGATGATGGAATCTTGTAGGCTTTGACAGTGGGGGGAACCGGAAATGTCCTTAGTTAAGAGTTTTTGTTATCTCCTCGTCCATTCTTCTGTTCGATTTGGTCTCTTTTTAATTTCTTTCCATTGCTTTGAAGAAAGATTGGTCGGACCCCACATCAGACGTGCAAAATAAGGAGAGCATATATCATTTTTTGGGGTTGCTGGGGAGGTGTTTGATCCCATGAAACGAATAAGGACTCAAAAAGGGTCAGCTCAGGAATTATGTGGAAAGAAGGGCATTTGGGTATGTTCGTTAAGAGGAATAAGGACCGAGCAACATATTGTCACACAGGATTTTGTTATTTTTTCTGCTTTCTAATTTTTGTACGCCCCGGGTCGGATTTGAATGTGTATCGAAGTTAAATTATATACTCGCTGGGGTTTAATTGTCGGGGGCCAGAAAGTTAAAAGAAATCCGAGACTTTCTTCTTTTTAATTGTTTTGTTTCTATTCACCTTCCCCATTTGGTCCCAAATGCCCTCTCTCGCGCGCAAGCACGCATGCAAACGCTGACACTCACACCGTCAACTCGTTCGAGCCCCGAGAGAGACAGGCTTGCATTAGTTGCAAATGCCTGCCCCGGAGGCACACCCTCAAGTGAATTCAATGAATGGATGTCGTGTTTGCTAGGAAGGGCCTTGAAAGTCTCTCCTCCGCGGCCGATGCCTGGCCCCGTTGCAACCGGGCAGCAGCCTGAATCACAGTTCCTGACAAACTCACCGAGGGGTCTGCGCCAATTGCTCCTGGATGATATCTGTGCGGTCTCCCTGCCCCGGTCAAGAGTCAGCTAGACTGGGGTTTACCCTCCGTATTGGTTTTTATGGTAGACCAAAAGGAACGACCCACGTGTTGGGCAGTTTGGTTGTACGAAATGTTCGCTTGCAATTTGTTCAATAGTTATTCAAAACTTTTTATTTTGAACGGCAAGAGTAATTCGACTTTACGGCGGTACAAAATTTACGTTATCTTTTCTTTTCTTTTCTTTTTTCTATGTAATTTTACCTTCAAAACATGAGACCTTTCAAATAGGGTGGAAAATGGCCATCAAAGCCGCGTAACATCTGATTTGTATTTTACTCGGTAAGCAATTCTCTCGATTCGTCAATCTCTTAGCAGTCACTTCATTTCGTTTGGATGAAAAAACAAATACTAATCGTCACAAAATGATGTTGTTGCATTTAACGTATTATGTTGCCTATTTGAGAAATGGAAAGTAAAAGTCATGACATTTGCTCCCTCTTTTTTTTTTCTTTTGTTTTTTGTCCGCTGTTTTTAAATAACGTTCTGTTTGTGAGAACAAAAGAGAATAATTTAACACCCTTAGCCACTAGAAATTGGTCTTTATTATGTGAGATATGACAAACGTCTTCGCCTTTTCTATTGGTAAGATAAAAAAGCTAAAAAGACTTACAAGGTCGAACTAGATCCCATTTAAAAATCTTCAAATCGTAGTCAAAATTAGTAGACAATCAATTTGTAGATTAAAAAAAAAAACAAAAACAAAAGCAAGTGACTTGAAGAAGAGAAAACAAATTTCTATGTTTCCGAGCGAAATTTTAGAACATTAAGTAATTTTGTATATGCTACTGAAACTAATTTTGTTATTTAGGTCGATTGAAAAAAAGAAGAAAAAAAAAAAGAAAAAACAAAGAGTCGTGGATAGCTTTGGGAGCCCAGGTGCTCACCAGGCTTTGAAAAATGAAGTCCAGACCAGACCAGCCCAGCCCAGCCCAGCCCAGCCAACAGGGAGCAACGGCCTATACCAGCATATAAAAAGGAGAGCAGGAGAGACTTCTGGAACCATCCCGAGTTAGAGAGAGTCCGTTAAGATTTTGATTTTATTGTAGAACCCTCTAGATTCCCCCGCCCTTTCGCCTTCTATTAGCATCGTACCAATTGGTTCACACACTATAAATCCAGTGGTTCTAATACCAAGCCCAAGAGAATCGATCAAAGTCGCTCGAACGGTTCGGCCATTAGCGAGCAGGATCTCCATTTTTCTTGCGCTTTTTGTTTTTCTTATTTTCTTTATTAACAAATTAATCTGCGGCTCAATTTCCTCCCTTTGAAAAAACAAAAAGAAAAAGTATTCGGTGGAGATATTCAGTGTGTTTGGTTGAGAGATGGAGATGGATGAGGAATTCGAGTTCCCACCCGGAAGCGAAATGACGGACAAGGATATGGAGATGTCCCCGGCGGCTCCTCCTTCTGCTCCTCCTACTACTACTACTACGACGATGAAGGTTGGTGAAGAGAAGGAAATTGGCAAGAATGGGCTCAAGAAAAAGCTCCTGAAAGAAGGTGAAAGATGGGAGACTCCCTCCCCTGGCGACGAAGTTGAAGGTACTTACTAATAGTACTATAACGATGAACATTACTCCTTTTCTTCTTCTTCTTCTTCTTCTAATACAATGCCTTTCATTGCAGTGCATTATACCGGCACTTTGCTTGATGGAACTCAATTCGATTCGAGTCGGGATAGGGGGACACCATTCAAATTCAAGCTTGGTCAAGGCAATTGTTTCTCTTATTTTGTCTTTTTGATTTTTTTTAATATAATTTATATGTTAAGCTACAGAACATTCCATCTAAATTGTTAGTCCTTTTTGATTGTGATTCGTGTGGCTTTTTTTTTTATTATTATTTTTTGGGCTGCAAATTTTCGACGTTGCGTGTAGAAGATCGGAGCGAAGAAAATGCTTATGGTTTAATGTGACACACTGCTGTAATAAAATCGGCTTCTTCTTCTTCTTCTTCTTCTTTTTCTTTTTCTTTTTCCTAAGATACGGCAGCAGATGCATGATCAACATAAACAAGTTTTTAGGATGTTCAACCTAGCAAGAATGAGGAGAATCTTGGGTGATTTGTCTTGTTTGGAGACATTTTATAGGTATTAGGATGGCAACTAGTTTGGGACCTATTTTATGTTTTGTGGCTGATCCCCAAATGTTGTGAGCGCAGGACAAGTAATCAAGGGATGGGATGAAGGCATTAAGACCATGAAGAAAGGTGAGAATGCCATCTTCACTATACCCCCAGGATTGGCCTATGGAGAGTCCGGATCTCCTCAGACGATTCCACCAAACGCAACTCTTCAGTTCGACGTAGAGTTGCTATCTTGGACCAATGTCAAGGACATTTGCAAGGATGGAGGAATTTTCAAGAAAATCCTTGTGGAAGGCGAGAAATGGGATAACCCCAGAGACCTTGATGAAGTATTTGGTAGGTTACCTGTTCTTCTCTGCCTCTGTATCTCATAGAGCTGGGTAAATTTGTCCATTGATTTTTATTTTATTTTATAATTTTATACACAGTCAAGTATGAAGCACGGCTCGAGGATGGCACTGTTGTCTCCAAGTCCGATGGCATTGAGTTCGTTGTTGAAGATGGTTAGTTGCCTCTCTCTCTTACTTGTGTCTGCTGTTAGTAATATCCTACATGAAAGATTTAGATCCTTAATTATCAATTTCTTGTTTGCAGGCTATTTCTGTCCCGCATTGGCAAGAGCCGTGAAAATGATGAAGAAAGGAGAGAAAGTTCTATTGACAGTGAAGCCACAATGTCAGTAGATTTCCTTTTAATGTCCATCAATTCTTTTTTATTACCCAGAAATATCTTATTTAACTCATCGGATTGGGTTTCTGTAGATGGATTTGGAGAAAAGGGCAGACCTGCGGCCGACAATGAAGGAGCTGTTCCGCCAAATGCAACTATGGGAATAATGCTTGAGTTGGTCTCCTGGAAGAGCGTATCTGATGTTACGAAGGACAAGAAGGTCATGAAGAAGATCCAAAAGGAGGGAGAAGGATATGAACGACCGAATGATGGAACAGTTGTTCAAGGTAACATTTAAGATTCCTCTCTTACAGAATTCGTTTTGATTTGCCATCTATGTTGCAGTTGGACACAAATATACAATTTTCATCAATCTCTGCCAGTGAAGCTAATTGGGAAGCTGCAAGATGGTACCATTTTTGTAAAGAAGGGTCACGATGAGGAGCCACCATTCGAGTTCAAGATAGATGAAGGTGACGGATAGTATTTCAGTGGCAACTCAGTTGCCTTTCGTTGTATATATCTATATATTTTTAGATTAAGACTGCTCGGGTCCCCCCTACTCTTTTTAAAACCTCACTGCCATGCTCTTCATTCAGAGCAAGTCATTGATGGACTTGATAGAGCTGTAAGGACAATGAAGAAGGGAGAAGTTGGACTGATAACAATTCAATCAGAATACGCTTTTGGACCGTCTGAATCACAACAGGAATTGGCTATAATTCCTGCCAACTCAACCTTGCAGTATGAAGTTGAGATGAATTCTTTCACTAAGGTTGGTGTGTGAAATCTGTTTTTGTTGCTCTATTCTGCTCAAACACAGTGCTGTCGAAGAAGATGATCAACTGAATTCTGAATGGTTGCTGCAGGAAAAGGAATCATGGGAGATGAACACTCAGGAGAAGATTGAAGCTGCTGGGAAGAAGAAGGAAGAAGGGAATGCGTTGTTTAAGGCAGGCAAATATGAAAGAGCCTCAAGGAGATATGAGAAGGTATATTAAACTACTCTGTTTGCCCAAGTTTCCATCTGCTGTGTCTGTGACATAGAGCATTCGATAACATTGACACATTACAATGCTGGTGTGGCAGGCTGTGAATTTCATTGAGTATGATTCCTCATTTAGTGATGAAGAGAAGCAGCAGAGCAAAGCTTTGACAATTACTTGCAAGCTTAACAATGCAGCTTGCAAGCTGAAGCTCAAAGACTACAAGCAGGCAGAGAAACTTTGCACCAAGGTTTGAACATTTTGAATTCTTGGACTGACAACCCTTCTGTTTAATGTGGCTCGTTTGCTAAGTGCTAACATCGAAAGTTTGATCATTTAGGTACTGGAACTCGACAGCCGGAGTGTGAAAGCCTTATATAGGAGGGCTCAAGCATACATACAACTCGTTGATTTGGATTTAGCAGAAATGGACATCAAAAAGGCTCTTGAGATTGATCCTAACAACAAGTAAGTGCCAGTTGAATACTTAAAACTAATCTGTGCACAGTATGATTTTTCCTTTTTGTGGTTTATGATGGGGGCCCAAAAAATACATGATAATTTTCTTGTTTTTGATCAGGGATGTCAAGCTGGAGTACAAGATTCTGAAGGAAAAAGTCAGAGAGTACAATAAGAAGGATGCACAATTTTATAGCAACATTTTTGCGAAGATGAATAAGTCAGAGCGAGGGAAACCTAGTGTAAGTGTGCTCATCCCTTTTGTGATGGTCCAAAATTTGCGCTTGTAGTATTTGTTATTAATGTCCAGCTCTGGGTTTGGAAATGCAGAACGCAGCAACATCAACGCAAGAGGCAATGCCGATGGCCATAGACAGCAAGGCATGATGGCAAATTAGTTGTGCTTCTTGCCGAGAAAGGAAAGAACGCTACCCATGTTCTTACAGCTAATGGGTGTGTGCCTACTTCTTTTGCTATCCTTTCAGAATGTGGGTTTGTGTCTTGGACTGTAGCTGAGTGATGCATCGTGTATCAGGGAATGGGCGTTAAAGCATGAATAAAATCTCCAAGCATTAGTCAGTTGCCATTTCTTTGTTCTAGATTTTGTTTTCATTAAGTTTTCTTGGTGCGCTATTCTTTTACTAATTAAGAACTAGGAGATTTATTTCACTAGAAATTCAGTGGATTTCCATTCCACACCAGACCAGACGGAATGGAAATGTGCTAGATTCTATGATTGAACTAGTCTGGTTTCCTGTCGAATCAAACAATTTCAACCTGTGTGCTACTTTGCAGTATGTTATCTAATATAATCAAGTTCTAATTAGATCTCATAACCTCCTCGTTTACTTGCGGCTTAGCAAAATTCCAGGTAAGAAAACTCTGGGCGAGCCTATATTAAGATGTGGAGTCGTTGTGACATCCTCGGTCGGCCGTCTGAGGCACCGAGAATGACGTCTAGGTACAGAGGAAAAAGCAAATGTACATGGGAAAGAGAATTCTTGAGACGATATTCCAATCTGTGGAAAGGGGTAATCTGGGTCTCGGAGTTTCGTAGGTTCTGTCACTCTTATGGGACATATCTAACAAAATTCGAAAGCTTGGCATGAAGAACTTTTAAGGGATCTATTGATTTGGGTACCAATGGTCAACCTAATTTCTTTCTAATTTACTTAGAACGTAGACGTCCATAGGCATTAATATAAAATTAAGATTCTTATACCTTTCTTCAATTCGTATTCATTGATGATAGAAGGACTAGGAGTTGTACGCACAAGATGCACCGCACCATCCCGAGCAAAACATTAACACAACAGTCGTCAGAACTTGGTCAATAAATAAAGGCCAATCCAATTTACAATCACGAAACTATGTAATTTAGTTATGTTTGATTTCCTAACCTTAATGTCATCGGAGGCACAAACTGAAGCAACTCGTTGAAGCGGAGCCCGAGCTTGACCATAACCACGTAATCAAAACCATGGTTTCTCCAGTCCCTGTAGTCGCTTCAATTGTAAGATAATATTTGAACCCCGAAACCACCTGTTTTTGCGCCTCCACAACCTCGGAGAAGATCAGTTCTCCCAGCACTCCACTGTGGTTAACGCCGCCATGGCCGCTGTGGTTGTGGTGTTACTGCTGTTGCAGTAAACTTCTCCACAGAGAGCCTCCCCAGCTCCTGCACCCCCTCGTTGGAATCTCTACAGCCATTTACCATTAGTGACAAGTCGAGAATAATGAATACAACTAAAGATGAAGCCTTCCACGCCACCCTAGTTGTGCTACTAGCCATGGCCTCTTTTCTCGTAGAATTTCCTTGAAGAGTTAACTGTGCCGTTGAAAATTTATGAAAGTTGAAGTGGGTTTATAAAAGTGTGGGCGAGTCACAGTGAATACAAGAGATGAGTACAATGATTGTAGTACAAGAAATGATGAATACAATAAGCTTTCCATGCCCTTAAGTTTACTTAAGCAACTTAACTTGGCAGATTTTCTACCAACTCCCACTAACATTGCAGTTGGCACAGCAAAAATACAACTTTCAAAGATCATATTAATCGTCCTTTCTAAATTCCCATAACTGAACTTATAAACACTAAATTACAATCCAACTAAAGAATATCCTATTAGAACAAAATGGAAGTTGCTCCCTTCTGCCTAAGCACCCCGGGGGCCGATCTCCGTCCGACCCGAGGAACCTTTACACGCCTCCGTTATTTTTTGGGGGGCCTATGCAAGACTTCTGTCAACAAGTTTAACTCACGCGTAGCTCCCTTAGTTTTGCATGACAATAGGTGACAAAAGCACAACGGTGAACGAAAGAAATTTGAGTACATTGAGGATCAAGAACATGAAGGTGGGAGAGAAGCTTGTGTGCATTCATTAAGATAATGGTACACAAATGCAATTTACAACTGGAAATAATCGGCGTCTTCATAACCTATGATTTTGAAGTGGCAACAATTGTGCATAGGGCGCACACACCCTACGTTACAAAGTAACACTTCGAATTGCCACTTCTTTTGGCAACAAGAATGAGATTGTTCACTTTCTTTGCTAGTGACCAATTGAGCGAACGAACTTCTTCCTTTTCTTCGTTTTTTGTTTTTTGTTTTTTTTTTTTTCATGGGAAATCGCGAATGAACTTCTTTCAGGCCCGTCTAACGGCTTTGGCGAATAGAAACTTATGTCGTTGTAGAGGGGTCAGTCCTCCACGTCCACTGCCTCCAATACACCATCTAGGAGCAATAGAGAAGCAGGCTCCTCAAGTCAGTTGGGCCCAAGAGCACTGGCCCTTACTGACGACGATACACTATTAGGCCTGAAATGGACGTGTGCGATATCTCTAGTTGAGCCCATGATGTGTTTTCTTTACATCAATCGGGCCACGATGGTTTTAGATTTAGTGAGAACATTTCTGTTACTCATAAAATAGAAATTGTTCAGCCACTCCAATTCAAATGGTAGCTACCAAGGCCGAGCCTCTGCAATTGAGAGAAGATCATGGGATCAAATCCCATTATCTTTTCAAAAACTCTTGCATTAATTGAAGTTTTGGGGTGAAAGCCACAACTGATTGCTTGAAATTAATGTAAATAGAATACTCTTTTCTTTTTTTCTTTTTTTTTTTTAATTTTAAATTTGCTTTTAAGTTACTTGTACCTGTAAACTAATTTAAATATTTATTCAGTCTTAGAAGAACCTTAATGTTTATTTTGTGACATTATGGTGGCTGAGAAACCGGGTTGCTACCGGACCGGGCCATCGGGCTCGGGTCTAAGAAAACTCTAGTTTTTTCGAGTTTGATTTATGAGTTCTCCTCGGCCCCTCGTCTCCGTCTCTCGCATTTGCCTTACGAAGCATCCGCCTCCTCCGCCGCCACCTCCACCGCCGCCAGGGAGCCAGTCATGAGCGGCCACGATTCAAAGTACTTCTCCTCCACCAAGAAGGGCGAAATCCCGGAATTGAAAGAAGAGCTCAATTCTCAGTACAAGGTCTCCCTTGCTCGCTCATTTTCTTTATTTGATAATCTATGTGCTCTTAGAGCGTATTGATTTCCGATCCACAGTAATTAGGAACTAAATTTCAATCTTGTTTTCGGTTGTGTTTCCGTCGCCCGACTGGCGATGCTTCGCGGCCGATCCGCTCGTTTGTAATGTTCTTCGGACTATAATTTCTCGTAATTCTTTGAACATTTTGTTTGGTCGGATTCCGTTGGTTTAAATGAGGGGATAGTCAATCCAGTTTTGTTGCTGTAAAGCGTTAAAAAATTGAAGGAGACAAATCAGTCAGGGTTATGTTTGGCCTTCGTCGAATTACAATTGACATTCGTAAGTAATGTGACTGAACGGTTCCAGATCAAATGCTTTCAGATTTGAAATGTTTTTTCTCTGGTAACTTTCTAGTCCAGTATAAGCTCTGAACTCACTGTATTGTTTTGTGCAACAAACAATTTTGGATGATGTACAAGGAAAAAAAAAAAATCTCAGTTCAATCACATAGAAGCTCCATCACGTGTCACGGAGAGCAACTGCCTGTTTTTTCAGTAAGGTTGTTTTTAGCTTAAGAGCTGAATTATTTGAGGATGTCGTGGTGCAATGTACAGGGTATCTTTAGTTCTCAAGCTCTTGTGTCATATTCATATGATGCCAATCGACAGCCATAATTTACTTATATAGTTGGAGAATTCAATTTCTTGAATGCCATATAGGCTGTGACTGTGTTTATGTTTACCCTTTTTCTGCGAGATCATAAATGTACTGTTTGCAGTATTGCCATGGAAATGGAATTTCCTTTTCTCACTTGTCCATGTAAACATGTATGATGGTTTCTTCATCGTTGCTATAAATTTTTGTGTGTAATTATTATCTTTGGAATGGAATCTGCCCATAAGGTTGGGCCTATCTTCATAGATCTACGCTATATAAGATTTCATGTGTCTGTCTCTTCTGCTAATTAAATAGCATGCTAATGCAATTATTTTTCCTCTTTTTTTTTTTTTTAAATAACTGTTGGAAATTGAATGAAACTGCTTTTCTTGTATATCTTTTTATGTAGGATAAGAGGAAAGATGCTGTTAAAAAAGTTATTGCTGCTATGACAGTTGGAAAGGATGTGTCATTGCTGTTTGCAGATGTTGTGAATTGCATGCAAACAGAAAATTTGGAACTCAAAAAGCTTGTGTATTTATATCTCATAAATTATGCTAAAAGCCAGCCTGATCTAGCAATACTTGCAGTTAACACATTTGTGAAGGTAAGCACTACAGCAGTATCTTGCATCTGTCACGTAAAATATTGCCTTATCATGTATGTTTCTGCTTTCAACACTGTCTACATTATCTTTTCTCCTGCCCAGACTTTCAAGAAATTTGTTGTCACATTTTTCTGCAAATGAAAATCTTAAATGATGCATGAGTTGTTTTTACATGTATTAATCACTTCTTGTGTCTTCATGAGGTAAGAAGATGAGAAAAAGTTAATGTGCTCCAAAATTTATTTAATTTTATTGTACTTTTATGTTAGGCTACTGTATAGCTTGATTCACAATTTTTTTTTGTCTTATCCAGCTTTATTATTTCAGCAAAATTATATCCAACACCAAATCTTTTGTATGCTTAATTGACAATGTTGTCAATATGGATGGAGAAGAGGTTATAAATATGGGCTCTTGGGTCAACTAATTGGCCCATGCCAACTGTAGAGAATATGTGTTTGACTTTTAGTTGTTTCCATTCTGTACATCATGCTTGTTACATTGGTTCTATGCACCAACAAGTGCATGTATTTCAGTTTCACCTACCCAGGATTCACAAGACACTTTTTCATTTTTTGTCTAAGGATTCACAAGACCCAAATCCTTTGATTCGAGCTCTGGCTGTGCGGACAATGGGGTGCATTCGTGTTGATAAAATTACTGAGTATCTATGCGATCCCCTTCAGAGATGTCTTAAGGTGGGTTCTAATGTAAGATTCCAATTCTTGCTTATCTGCAAGAATTGAGTTATTGATTTCTTGTAGTCATTGCCCTGTATTCTGACACAAACTATAAATTTGCTTCATGTAGCTGTCTAATCCAGTATTCCCTATGCAATGTTAACAGGATGATGATCCTTATGTTCGCAAGACAGCAGCCATTTGTGTTGCAAAGCTTTATGACATAAATGCTGAGCTAGTTGAGGATAGGGGTTTTCTGGAATCTCTCAAGGATTTGCTTTCTGACAATAATCCAATGGTTGTCGCCAATGCTGTTGCAGCTCTTGCAGAAATTCAAGACAATAGTAGCAGGCCCATCTTTGAGATCACCAGTCACACACTCTCAAAACTGCTTACAGCTCTAAATGAGTGCACGGAGTAAGTAAACCATATCTTTCTATCATAGTATTTGTTTTCTAACCTTCTTTTGTACTTGAACAGTTCAAAATTTTTTGTCAAATGAATTCACTGTATTTGGGTACTGTTTACATTGTTCGATCTGTAGACATTGACAAATTAGGCTAAGCTTGTATTTTGTTATTGATGGTTCAGTCTTACTGTAATTGAATTGCATTGATGAAGTTCCATTTTGAGATTGACAATTTAACAAATCTTATTTCTGCTTGCCGATGGTTCTAATTTTGCTTTAATTGAATTGGATTGATATAGCATACTTTAATGTTTTGAACTTGTTGTGCAGCTGAACTGCATACCAATGTAGGATAGGGGAAACCCTAGCAGATTCACAAAATCTATTAACATATTTGGATCTGGAAATATCTATGAATATGGATAGGCCTGCCTATTATTATATGCCCCTGCATCCAACTTCAGCTCCTATTCTCTATTATTGCAATTTGTTCCTCAAAATTACCTGTCTACTTCTTCTTATGCTATTATCTTAATATGAATTTTGTGGTAAAATATTACTGACAAATTGACAGTTGAATGACTTAAATGCTTTTTTCCCCTCTATCAACAAGGGGCCTTTTACCTTTTTTATCCTGGCATTTACCTCTCACAAGCTGTTTGATTGCACAAACATTAAGTTTGGTCAACTTATTTGGTGATAAACTGTTTTCAGGTGGGGCCAAGTCTTTATATTGGATGCTCTTTCTAGATATAAGGCAGCTGATGCTCGTGAAGCTGAAAATATAGTGGAGCGAGTTACTCCACGGTTACAACATGCTAACTGTGCGGTTGTACTTTCGGCTGTTAAGGTGAGGTGTTTGTTTTATTGGTGCTTCTGTCATTTTTGTGTTTTAAAAATTATCAACTCATCAATATTATTTAGTTTTCTAAACATTCTACTTTGTTTTTCTCCTTCTAGATGATCCTCCAACAAATGGAGCTTATAACAAGCACTGATGTGGTTCGAAATCTTTGCAAGAAGATGGCTCCTCCCCTTGTGACATTACTATCTGCAGAACCTGAGATTCAATATGTTGCATTGCGAAACATTAACTTAATTGTACAAAGACGACCTACAATACTTGCTCACGAAATTAAGGTAAACATATATGTTCTTGCCTACTTGTTAGTGTATAACCTTGTTTTGGAACAAAATCTGTTAAAAATGACAGCAAACCAAACACTGTCCCACATAAGTGGGGTCTTGGTCAAAGATTTTGGACATGTAATGTAGATCTTCAGCACTTCTGGATGAAAAAGAATTTTCTTAGTGAAACCTGCTCTCTAATTGTTGCAAGGTCAGGAATACTTTTGTTGCATCAAGCAACTCAATGGTTCCTATTGATATGCTAATGCATAGATGAATGTCAATTATATTTGTCAAGAAAGGGCATACTTGTAAAATTTCTTTTCTTTTGTTGTCAGGTATTTTTCTGCAAGTATAATGATCCAATCTATGTGAAAATGGAGAAGCTAGAAATCATGATAAAGCTTTCTTCAGACCGAAACATAGACCAGGTACACATACCCTTTTTGGGACAATAAAGAACAGTGTAGATGCAATTTTAGAGCTTTTGTCATCAGTCTGAAATTATGCCTTAACCTGAGCCAACCATCATTTTCTGGGGTGGACTCTTGCAGGTTCTGCTGGAGTTCAAAGAATATGCCACAGAAGTAGATGTAGATTTTGTTAGAAAGGCTGTCCGTGCCATTGGTCGATGCGCCATTAAGTTAGAGAGAGCTGCTGAGCGTTGCATTAGTGTTCTGCTTGAGCTGATTAAAATTAAAGTAAACTATGTGGTTCAAGAGGCTATTATAGTCATCAAAGATATCTTTAGAAGATACCCTAACACGTAAGCTACAGGTTTCTGGTCTTCATGATATGAAATTAAAAATTCTGATTTTCTTGCATCTACATAAAGCTTTGAATCTTCCTGCAGCTATGAATCAATTATTGCTACTCTTTGTGAGAGTTTAGACACTTTAGATGAGCCAGAAGCTAAGGTACTTACTTTGTTTAGGTATTGAGGCTTTTTCTTATTCTACTATTATTTGAAATTCATAAATTTCCACCTCTTGCCCTTTTTATTCATCATTAAGGCTTCAATGATCTGGATCATTGGTGAATATGCGGAAAGAATTGACAATGCTGATGAACTCCTGGAAAGCTTCTTGGAAAGTTTCCCTGAGGAGCCCCCACAAGTTCAATTGCAATTGCTGACTGCAACGGTCAAACTCTTTCTAAAGAAGCCAACTGAAGGTCCTCAGCAGATGATTCAGGTTTTGCTCCTGCACCTACACCCATTTGCTTTGAGAAATGGTGTTTTTATTGACACGTCTGACACACTAGAATATGATGGCAAAGTGGTTTTTGGGCATACAGCTGATGTATGCCCAATCCAGGCTATTGTGTGAGAGGAGGTCATCTAGCCTTGGAAATTGCTTTTTCCAGACAGTGAATCGCATAATCCAACTTTATTAAAAAACAAGGGGGAAATCAGAAGGGAAAATTCACTTTCCTCATGGCCAAAGAAAAGGATTCATTGATCTAATTTATGCGTTTTGTGAAATGAAATTGAAATACTGTGAAATTTACCCTCACTGCAAAGTAAACAGTGTCATGGTTCAGACATGGTTGCTAGGTGTTGTGTTAACCAATGTTTGCTGGGGCAGCAGCATTCTTTTAGTGGCACTACTTTTTTTCCCCCTTTAAGGATAAAGTCTGAGATTAAGACGGGAAATCGGGGGTCCTATTAGTTTATGATCTTCAGATGTCACCTCAGCTACACCCTGTCTCTGGCTTGATTTTCACCATGCAACTTCTCTGATACAGGTTGTTTTGAACAATGCAACTGTGGAAACTGACAATCCAGATTTACGGGATCGTGCGTACATATATTGGCGGTTGCTGTCAACTGATCCTGAGGTGCAGCTTTCTTGTAAATGATGACAGTGCTAATTTATATCAGTTGAAGCATCTAGTGCATGTGTTAAGCTGCCATGCTTAGCAAAAGTGCACGTTTGTCTGCAGAACCCATACTAGTTAATCTACTGGGCGCAAGAAAATGTTGAATCCCAAAGGTCTTTATGGGCATTCACATAGCTGCATATATCTAGAATAATTGAGATGGCTATGTTCTTGGATTTCTATGTCTGATGTGCCCACATGATTTTTCAGGCAGCTAAGGATGTTGTGTTAGCTGAGAAGCCTGTGATTAGTGACGATTCGAACCAACTCGATTCATCACTCCTTGATGAGCTTCTTGCAAATATTGCCACACTGTCCTCTGTGTATCACAAGCCCCCTGAAGCATTTGTAACCCGGGTGAAGACTATAGCTCAGAGGGCTGAAGATGATGAATATCTTGATGGTAGTGAAACAGGTTATTCCAAATCATCTGCTCCCCCTGCTGATGGTGGCACATCACCATCCACTAGTTCAAGCAATGTTCCATATGCTGGAGCAAGGCAACAAGCCCCTGCCCCAGCGGCCTCTGCACCCTCTGCTCTGGTTCCAGACTTGCTTGGTGATCTGATAGGCCTGGATAAAAGTGCTATTGTCCCTGTTGATCAACCATCTAATCCCACTGGGTGAGTGCTATAACTTGTGATTTGTCTTATTGGTGTTTGTGGGAATTTTTGGGATTGATAGTCATATCTCTCTAGTATGAATTTGCAAAGCCCATTATTCTTCTTCCTAGTAGGTCCATCTTTTAATGACCTTGCATAACTTGAATCTCTCAACTGCATGCCTGTAAATGACAAGGTTCTTTGACCTTATTGCAGCCCTCCATTGCCTGTTTTACTGCCAACATCAACTGGTCAAGGTCTACAGATCAGTGCCCAGCTAGTACGAAGAGATGGTCAAATTTTTTACAGCTTATTATTTGAGAACAGCTCACAAATTCCCCTTGATGGGTTCATGATTCAGTTTAACAAGAATACATTTGGTCTTGCTGCTGCTGGGCCTCTTCAGGTACTTGTGTTCCTTTTTTGGCCCCTCTTTTGAATGCCATCTATTTTTTGTTTCTACTTTTAGTTATAGATGTATCTTCTTGTCTATAAGGTACCAGAGTTGCAACCTGGGACATCTGCATCAACCCTGCTGCCAATGGTATTGTTCCAAAACATGTCTGGTGGTCCTCCAAGCTCGCTTTTACAAGTTGCTGTGAAGAATAATCAACAGCCAGTGTGGTACTTCAATGACAAAATTTCATTGCATGTATTCTTCACCGAGGATGGAAGGATGGAACGTGGAAGCTTTCTTGAGGTAAGAAGAGGAAAAGCTTCATCTTCTTCACTTAGAGCTTTGTGTTTGAGCAAATTGATGAAAGATATTATTTATGTACTCTTGCTTGATGGTTTGCCAAGATATTAATAAAAATTGCATTGTGATGCATACCAGTCTCTTCTAAATATGCAAAATAACTTGTTTTCTTTTGTAACTTGCTGATATAGAAGATGGTAGTGAAGTAAAAGGCCAAGATTCTGACTTGTAACAGGGACTTAGTAATTTGTGTGTGTATTGTATCCTTTCTTCTTACAGCGATCTGGAAGAGACCACAGGAATTATGTACCAGTAGAATACATTCCTAAAAGTTAAACTTGGTTGAACTATCCAAATTCTGTATTCAAAAACCTGTGGTATATGGGCTGGTAGGAGCAAATTAGAAACTGAATCTGTGGCCTCCACACGGGAACAAGATTCAGAGTTTACTACTAGTTTAATAAGATAATATTTGGATAGTTGTACTTGACTGACTTGTTGCTGTCAAAAACTTATTTCTCGCAATGATTTGTTCCAATTGCAGACATGGAGGTCCCTTCCTGATTCAAATGAGGTCTCCAAGGACTTCCCGGGCATTGTAGTGAATGGGGTAGAATCTACTCTGGACCTGCTGGCTGCCTCAAACATGTTCTTTATCGCAAAGCGAAAGCATGCAAACCAGGATGTGTTCTACTTCTCTGCTAAAATGCCTGGAGGAATTCCCTTCTTAATTGAAGTTACCGCGGTGGTCGGAACCCCTGGTGTCAAGTGTGCAATCAAAACTCCAAACCCGGAGATGGCACCACTATTCTTTGAAGCCATTGAGACTCTTCTGAAGAGTTGACCCATTTTCTGTGGTTTCTAATCTTCCATCGTCCGCGCTCTTACTCCGGCACCCGTTCAATTCTTCATTCTTATGTGTAAAATCCAGTTGGTTAGTGAGGCTTTGATCGATAACTCCAGCCCCGTGTAATTCACCTGTTTTTCTCTTTTTGTTTTTTTTTTTTTCCCTCTCATTTCTGCAATGTTTCAGACTCGAGATTTTGTTTAAGATTTCTTGCGTGATAATGATTTTGTACGAGCTGTTCTGAGGTAATATGCCAACGCCATTGAGTCGTGTGAGCATATAGTTATTTCGTTTAAACCTTAAAGATGTGAGCTGAACTTCTGCAATTATTTTCCTGGAGATTTGATTCAGTAACTTGAGAGTTTATAATGATAATATTCTGGAATAATAAGTTTGGCACGGTTTCAGTTTCTAAGAATTGAATAAGCATAGAAAACCAAATTCTATTTATTGTATTCATATTCAAATATTCTAGGTTTGAAAGTAACCACGGCAATAATTTCCTTTTTTGGGTCCAGCGGGTTCATGACCTGTGCTGTACAATATTGGAAAATCGTTAAGTCACTCACGCGCCCGTTCCTCCCATTTCCGTCTCACCCAAAAAAAATCACAATCACACACAAAAAAAAATAAAAAGAGACTCAACGCACAGCATGTGAGTTGTGAAGAATTAAAAGTCTTGCCAAATTCAAATTTCTCTCTCTCTCTCTCTCTTCTAACGGCTACATTCCCCGCCCCGTGTCGTTTTCGCTTCCTTGCCCGAACTAACCCTATTCTCTCTCTCTCTCTCTAAAATTTCCGTTTTCCACTTCCCACTCGATACTCATTACTAACAAATGCGGCACTTCGTGCAATCGAGAAGCGCCGCCGCGGCGGCCGTCTTGCGAGAGGTGCAGCAGGCTAGCAATGACCCGCCAAACCTTCAAAAGCCTAGGCCGTCGCCTTCCAGAAGGCACAGATTTTCCAAGGAAAACGCTTCACCGGTGGATCTCAACTCCGACCACAAGCCTTCGCCATTACCGGCTGCCAAGATCAAGAGTCCGCTGCCGCCCCGCCCTCCCTCTTCCAACCCTCTCAAACGGAAGCTCAGCACCGACGCCGCCATTCCAGATACTTCTTCCGTTCTTGATACCGGCGTTAGGGTAATTGTCCTTCTACTCTATATTTAATTTCTTTTTTCGTTGGTGACATGTCTTTTTGTCGGAAAATTTCGTTTCAATTGCCTATCCTAATTATTGCTGCTTTTGTTCTGTGTAAATTCGAGTTCCAATTGTACAAGAAGGGTTTTGAAAACATTCCTTGTTTGTGTTTGTACTTAGTAGCTAAGAAATTTGCATGTATATCGGATTGAATAATTGACCTTTTCGTTTGAATAGTAAAACAATAATGGTTATGTTTTTTTTATTTTTTTAAATTTCTCCCAAATTTATTATATGGTATAGACCCCATGTTGTAAGGGAAGATTTTTTGTTTTTTGTGTTATGCTGTGAGGAAATTGACAGTTGACTACTTGTTCGAGAGTGAGAAAAAGGATTTACTTATTGATTCCTTTCCTAATTCCAAGTTCGGGGTTTGAATTTACTTCCTAAGATCATTTGGTTTCTAAAATATGACATTCTGGGCACCCTGTTGTTTGATCTTAATTTGGTCCAACACAGAGAAATTTACCCAAAGCAATTTGGTTAAGTTTCTGCATTCTTACTTCTTTGTTCCACAGTCTAAAGCTCCTAGAAACATTTTCTTACATTTACCTTGCAATTGTATCCTGCA
Organism: Bruguiera parviflora; assembly: GCA_019804595.1. Lineage (NCBI taxonomy): Eukaryota > Viridiplantae > Streptophyta > Magnoliopsida > Malpighiales > Rhizophoraceae > Bruguiera > Bruguiera parviflora. The sequence goes on from CM034046.1 coordinate 5,264,692, forward strand.
AATTCCCAAAATAAGGAATCACTTCTCTTCCTTGGTTTCGTTGTTGAAAGCAACCAACCTTGGGTGTATAATTTATGTCTTCTGGTCACTGCTTTGGAGTTTTCTTATCTTCTGTGATCATCTTAGAAATCAAGATTAATTGGTTTTGACAGTCTAATATCAGAATCGTCATTGATTGATTTCCATATGTTGTGTGATATTCTTTTTCTTCTTCTGTTGGCACAATATTAGGTAATTGTGCGAATGCGGCCATTAAAAAGGGACGAGGAGAAGCAAGAGACAATAGTTCAGAAAATTTCCAATGACACATTGATAATCAATGAACACGCCTTCAGATTTGACTCAGTTGCTGATACAGAGGCAAAACAGGTACACTTTTCCCTTTTTCTTTGTGACTAATGATTATTGTTGTCATTTGCTCTTTTTTTTCACAGCCTTTTCTACAGGTAGATATCTTTGAGCTTGTGGGAGCCCCTCTTGTTGAGAACTGCCTGGCCGGATTTAACAGTTCAGTTTTTGCTTATGGACAGGTAGTTTCCAATTTACTAATTTTACTTCCTAATCTTGTGCTGCATTACGTAGGATGAGGTCCCATCAATCATGAAAAATTTAATGTTGAAGCTCAAGGTAAATATATTAACCAGAAATCTAGGATCCTGTGAAACATTTTCATTTTGGAATATATTCAGACAGGGAGTGGCAAGACCTACACTATTTGGGGACCAGCCAATGCCTTTCTTGAAGAGAACCTATCAATTGATCAGCAAGGTTTGACCCCACGTGTCTTCCAGCAATTATTTTCCCGAATAAATGAGGTAAAGATCAAGTGATTGCATTGGCCAAACCAGTTGAAGTCCAATCATTGCCGAATTATTGACAGTATTGATGATCCTATGTTCCACTGTAGGAGCAAATTAGGCATGCTGACAAGCAACTCAAGTATCAATGTCGCTGCTCTTTTCTTGAGGTTAAGTGTTGAAGCTGAAATTTGTGCTGTCATCTTCTTTACCCAAATATGTTACACCGCCTGATTCTTCTCTATATTTTTCCAGATATATAATGAACAAATAACTGACTTGCTGGATCCCAGCCAAAGAAACCTTCAGGTGAAAAAGGAGATTTGATTTTGCATGGGCATCAGTCTTTACAAGTAAACCTAGTTTTCTAAACCCTTTGTGCCAATTACCAGATAAGAGAAGATGTCAAATCTGGTGTCTATGTAGAAAATCTTAGAGAGGAGTATGTGTTTACAATGAAAGACGTCACTCAGCTCCTGATAAAGGTTCGATTCATATTTTGCTTTACTGTGAATAGATGTAATTGCTTTCTAGCCATGGATGCTTTACCTGTTCTTGTCCTGATACCAAATATGGGGGTTTGCATATGGCAAACATTTGAATGGTCTGCACAGAAAAGTTATCTTTCCTGGAGAAAATTCGAAGCAATGAGCATGCCATGCGTGATTTAACACAAAGTAAGGGGAAGATCTCTGTGACTTTAGCTTTTCTTGTTATGGGGAGGATTTAACACTGTCTATGGAATACATATTGAGGTTTGCTTTTGACCATAACAGATTGAAGATGGGTAATGTAGGCTGTCATAAACTGGGAGTTTTAGTGGAGGTATACTACTTTCAGGTGTTGGGTTTCTTAGTAATGTTCCATGCGAGTAACAATCCCTGTGTATTTTCTTAAATTGCTGCATTGGAAATAAAGAGAACAAATGGCTGTAGCAAAAGCAACCTTGGTGTTCTGATACTTTCAGTAAACAAAAGAACAAAAGGAAATACTTCACTAAGTGGACATTGATGGTTGCCATACCCTACGCTTGTTTCAATATTTTAACTTTTGTAAGGAAGTTGAATATCCTAATTACTTGCTATCTGTGCCCCTTGGCTAAATATGGAAAGGGAAAAGTGAGAGGAGCCATTTCACATATGCTAAGCTGAGAAGTGTTTTAAAATTTTTGGAATATAGTTGCAATTTTTTTCATGTATTATGCAAGGAAGCATATTTTCTGCAAAATGTTGTAATAAATATTTGAATATATTGATATGTCCCTATGCTGCAAACACTGCCTGTTGATCTGTATTTGTTGTTGTATTCTGCAATCTGTCAAACTACGATAAGCCAGGCACTTACCAACCATTTGCTTTCCATGTGCCGACTACATTGTGTTACACATCACCAGGGATAAGGTTTTGTCATTTTTTTGCCACATCAGTTTTGCTTTTGTATTGATTCCTGTTTTCTAATTTATTGTTTTATAAAAAAATTTCTCCCATCATGATCCTTGTGACTGCTAACTCTGTGGTTCAGGGTTTGTCCAACAGGAGGACTGGTGCAACCAGCATAAATGCAGAGAGCTCCCGCTCACATAGTGTTTTCACTTGTGTTGTTGAATCTCGATGCAAGGTATTGCTTTCTACAATTTTCACACACGTTGATATTTTACCTTTCGTTTTCACTTTATTGTTTCTATTGTTCTCTGATAAAGAGGATATTTTTGCCTTCAAATTTTACATCTTTATATACCTTTCCAAATGCTGATAGAATATTGTAATTCTAGCATATGGAATTTTTCTCCCTTTATGTTTCTTTTCTTTTTCTTCGGAAGGGGATTTAGATCTTGGCCTATGATACTAAAACTTGAACTTAGCTGCTAATAAAAATATGGATCTCTGTGATGTTTGTTCCTTTCGTGATTTTTGAGATAAGGACTTATCTAATGCTTCTTCTTTTTTGTTGGTTTTGTCTCATATTTTTATGCTGGAGGACTCTTAAAGTAAACATTTATCTTACAGAGCATGGCGGATGGCATAAGCAGCTTAAGAACAAGCAGGATAAATCTTGTTGATCTAGCTGGGTCAGAAAGACAAAAATTAACTGGTGCTGCAGGCAAATGCTTGAAGGAAGCGGGGAATATTAATAGATCACTTTCACAGCTTGGGTATGACATGCGTTATTTCATTAATTACTTTTTTGGCTGGCAAATCACGTTTTATGCTTGATTGTATCAAGCACATAATGTTCAACATGAAAAAGCATGAAGCCTGAGGAATAAAGAAAGCCTTCCTGTCCATAAAATGAATTTAATTGGACATAAAAAGATTATTTTCTCAGTTAGAAACCAGTCATGGAGGGCCAAATCAATGCAATTTAAAAACATACGGGAACATTTTGTGAAATGCATACAATATTTGTAAATAGATAATTCATTTAGTTGCATTTTCTAGTCTAGCAACAATGAAATTTCTAATGGCTCTCATTCATTCAATTTACTCTATGATTTTCTCATGTTGGTCATTGGAAAAATGAGTTTGAGCTGCACTCACTGAGATTGTCAAGATTCTTAATGCCACTTTTCTGCTAATTGTGCTGATTGTTGGAGTTGCAGGAACCTGATAAATATTCTTGCTGTAGTTTCTCAAACAGGAAAGCAGAGGCATATTCCATACAGAGACTCTAGGCTGACTTTTTTGTTACAGGAATCTCTAGGTGGCAATGCAAAATTAGCTATGGTGTGCACTGTTTCTCCAGCACAAAGGTGCAAAAATTGCTATCTTAAAGCAATCCCTTTCTTCCTCCCTTGTTCTCGCGCCCTCTCTCTATGTCTAATGGAATTTCACATGCACAATTTTGCAGTTGTAAAAGTGAAACTTTCAGTACATTGCGATTTGCACAGCGTGCAAAGGTGATTAAGAATAAGGCAGTTGTAAATGAAGAGATGGAGGATGATGTGAATCACCTGCGAGAAGTCATATGCCAGCTAAGGGTAGACTTTCATTCTTGACTCTTATCTCTTATTGTTAACTGGCTAATAGGATATTCAAGTAATTACAAATTTTAAGGCATGTCTACTAACTCAAAGGCATGAATAAACCAGGATGAACTACACCGCGTAAAGGCAAATAGCAACAATCCAACAGGTTGGGATCCTCGTAAAAGTTTGAATCTATTAAAGAGCCTTTTGCATCCACATCAGCAGTTATCTAGGGTAGATGAAGATGGTGATGAGGAAATGGAAATTGATGAGGAAGCGGTAGAAAATCTTTGGAATCAAGTTGGTCTGCAACAAGCAGGTTCTGAATATCAGAATCCTGTTGATGGAAGTAGGCAAATTGTAGAAGGCCCTGAGGATACAGATGTTGATATGGAAGAGGGCATATCTGAACAAGTAGAGAACCATCGAACTATGCCAGATTATGCTGAAGCTATTACAAACACCACAGGCTCTTTTGATGTCAAAGTGCATGTTCATCATGATATGAGGGAGGCAAATGACAAAGAAGGTCCAGTAATTAACACACCATGGAAATATAAGGGGAAAAAAACACTTGGTTCCTCATGCCCTGACTTTGATTCTCAAAGTAACCTTGCAGAAGTTTCAGTGGCAACTGGACACAATGCTCAAAATGACTTGGTAAATTGTGCATCTCCTCTCAGCCTCAATATCATTCCATGTGAAGTGTCTCCACTTCTCAAATGTCCAATTCCAAGAGTTTTGCCCAGAATGGACAGCAGCAGGAAAAGTCTGCGGACTTCGTTAAAGTTAACTGCTTCCCAGAAAAATTCAAAGAATGAGTGCAAACAAGATGCAGAGGATGGACAAATATCATTAACTAAATCCATTGAGAACAACCCTTTCAATGCTCTGGCTTCTCTTTCAAGTAAAGGCATCCTTGCACCAACTGAACATTTAGCTGCCAGCCTCCATCGTGGCTTGGAAATTATTGATAGTCACCGCAAGAGTTCAGTATTTAGGCGATCATCCTTTAGGTTTTCTTATAAACCTGCAGAAACTAAGCCCTTTATAGTTGTTGACAAAATTGATGTGGGTGTGCAAGATGATGGAATGCCAGAAGAAAGTGCAGGGGTAGTCTTGTGCGAGAACTGCAAGAGCAAAACACATATTAGTGACTCAGAGTCTGCTGATAAATCCAAAATTCATGTTCCAAAGGTGAATTTTATTTCTTGAATTTCATACTTATTCTTCTTCTTCTTCTTCTTCTTCTTCTTTTTTCAAAATTTGTTGCTTAGGATTTTCCTATGTTTGTTTAACTCTTATGTGACATTTTATTTTGTCACACAGGCTGTAGAGAAGGTTTTGGCTGGAGCTATCCGGAGGGAAATGGCTCTGGAAGAGTTTTCTGACAAACAAGCTTCCAAGATAATGCAGCTTAATCGTTTGGTATGTTAGTACATTCTCCAGCATCCATAGTAGCTGTTATTTTCCTTCTTTGTTGAAATAAATTCTTGGCCATTGTTGTAGGTTCAACAATACAAGCATGAGAGAGAATGCAATGCTATAATAGCACAGACAAGGGAGGACAAAATTCTTAGGCTTGAGAGCCTCATGGATGGTGTTTTACCCACCAAGGAGTTCACGGAGGAAGAGTTGGCATCACTGATGCACGAGCATAAGGTATTTTTAGAGGGTGTGATTATTTACTTTTGGCATGTATCTGCCTTTATGTAGGAAAAGTTTGTTATTCCCTTCAAGGTTGCTATCTAATTATTTGTATTGGTTGTTTATTCTTGTAGCTTTTGAAAGATAGATATGAGAATCATCCTGAGGTGCTAAGGACAAATATTGAGCTAAAACGAGTACAGGATGAGCTAGAACAATACAGAAATTTCTATGACTTGGGTGAAAGAGAAGTGTTGCTGGAAGAGATACAGGATTTGAGAAGCCAATTGCAGTATTATGTAGACTCTTCGTCACCATCTTCTCTGGAGAGAAATTCTTTACTAAAATTGCCATATTCTTGTGAGCCTAGTTCTGTTCCTTCTCTTTGTACAATCCCCAAATCAACTGAGGAGAGTGCTGAAGAGAAACTTGAACAGAAGAAAATGAGGTGGACTGAGGCTGAGAGCAAGTGGATTTCTCTTTCTGAAGAATTGAGAACTGAGCTTGATTCTAGCAGAGCATTAGCTCAAAAATTGAAGCTGGAAGTAGAAACAGAGAAGAAAAGTGCAGAAGAGTTGAAGGAAGCAATGCAGATGGCCATGGAGGGGCATGCACGCTTGCTTGAACAGTATGCAGATCTAGAGGAAAAACACATTCAGTTGCTTGCAAGGCACAGGAAGATCCAGGAAGGGATAGATGATGTAAAGAAAGCAGCTTCTAAAGCTGGAGTTAAAGGTGCTGATTCTAAGTTTATAAATGCCCTTGCTGCAGAAATTTCAGCCTTGAAAGCAGAAAGAGAAAAAGAGTGGCGGTACTTTAGGGAGGAAAATAAAGGACTTCAGGTTCAATTGAAAGATACTGCTGAAGCTGTGCAAGCTGCTGGTGAATTGCTTGTGAGGCTGAAAGAAGCAGAAGAAACTGTTGCTATTGCTGAGGTGAGTTCAAAAGTTATACAGTGTTTTAATGTCTGGCTACTTTTCTTTTCTCGATATCATTGTTCTACCATTATAGCCACCTTTTGACTGCACAATGTTGTACAAGTGTCACTAATTCTGATCTGGTTATTTAGCCAAGTCATGTACAATAGAAGGTCCAGAAGAAGCTTGAAATATTTTAATGAGCTTTCCTACATTACTTATCCCCAGACAGCATCACTTCTGTATACACATGTCAGTTTCATTAATTGTGCTAAGTGGTAAATTAATAAAAATTTCAGTGAAGAAAATACAACTGAAATGAAGATTTGCAACTCTTATGCATCATTACAAAAGAATGCTTTCATAATGTTGCCATACCCTGAACACAAGGATGCCTGGGCCAAAAAGAGAAGGCACCTGAAATAGCAAACTTGTCAATTATCTTGCACTCTCTACGGTGTGCGGGTTCCTTGTATTGACGCTTGTTTCAAATTTATCCAAGGTATTGAGTAGCTACCTTTCCCATTGCCTTTGTTACATTGACTATAACACTAAGGTCCAATTCAACAATGCATCCAAATTAGTTTGGTCCTTCAACACTTACACATTTATGTGGCATTGCCAGACATGGACACTTTGAGGTCAAGCAGTTTAGTTGTGCTAATATAGCCAATCATAATGCTGAACTCTTCATTCTGTGCTTTCCACTTTAGTCAATATTGTGCAATTCACAGTTAGTCTCACTTCTTAATCATATGTCAATATATTTGCCATAGTGCTTCCCTTTGCAGACATTTTTCTCAGCAAATCTGGAAACTACAACTATTACTCTCTTTCTTTTACCCAATTTCTCAAATCTTGCTATGGTTACATGACAAATATTAATCATTTAATCCCTAGCAAGTTGAGTCTTCTGTAATTGCCTGCATTGATCACTTCTTCCACTTAGTCATGTCTAGGCCTTACTGCCTGTTTCCTCTTTTTTTGGTGCATTTGAATATATTTACTAGAAAACAGTGTCAACTGTGGTGGGACCATATATTATAGGATGGCCAATTGGAGTCCTGTTTTCTTGAGAGATCAGTAGAAATTAGCTGTGTTGAGAATTGGAATTTGCTAGTAACAAAAGTTTGCATGGAGCATTTTTAAAAGATATGAGGTTATTTAGAAATCAAGGGCACCTCCTTTGTTGATAATAGAAAATTCGAAGAAATGATGGTAGTGGTTTTTGCTGGATATGTTGGGTGCTAAATGGAAGAGAAAATTGTTGATCATTCGGTCATTCATTGGTGTGCAGCTTTTTATCTATGGACTTCTCTCTGCTTGTCTGGGTCTTTCTTATGTGCTTTGATATACAGATACAGTGGTGAAGTCTCTTTGATCCCCTTTTTTGTGAGATTTCTGTTCTAAAATGCTTGTGGGATTGGGAAAAGGAAAAATGTTGTACTATTTTTTTTTTTCCTTCTTGTGATCTAGTGAAGAAGAGATGATGAAAGATATCTTTGTTTTGCTTTGACGTGTTTATTGCATTCCCACGTGTACACATTACATGGCATCTTTTTGGCAGGACAAAAATATTTAATCTTAGTCTGTCACCTATTCATCCTGGTGTCTACATGGAAGCAACATTTTTGCTCAAGTTTATTTCTTTATGTTTTGTCATTTTTTTTCAATCATGAATTGCAAAATGATATTAATAAGTTCAATGTATAAAAAAGGAAATTTTCCTGTGGAAATTTGTTTCAGATTGTTGGATAGAAGCTTTTACCTGTTATACACCTTGTTTGACTTGTACGTTTAAGTATCAGAGTGCAGAGTTATAGAAGCCGGTACTTTATCCTTTGAACAGCACCACTTATTCTAGGCGAGCTTGCGGTTCTCAGGAATGCCTTCTTTTCTTTTTTTTCTGTGATGAAATTTTTGGGAAAGCTTCTTACTGCCTTAAAATTTAATAGTGCCATGCAATCATCTGTATTGCTGTCTTGCGTGGCAGTCAGATTTTGTATTTCAACTAGAACCTACAAGTGCATAATATTGAATTTGATCATAGCATAGCCATTGCTGACTTGTTCCCTTCGCACTTCGATGTTTTCTTTTTTACCTTTCTTGCAGAAGAGGGCTAAGGAGGCAGAGCAAGAAGCTGCCAAAGCATACAAACAGATTGATAAGCTTAAGAGAAAACATGCAAATGAGATTAGTGCTCGTAATGAGCTTCTTTCAGAGTCACGTCTACCCAAAGAAGCCATACAGCCTGCTTACAATGATCGTGAAATGGCTAATTATGGTGTAGGAGAGCCTATTAATGAAGGTGGCCAACGATGGAGAGAGGAGTTTGAGCCATTCTATAATGGTGAAAATGTTGATTTGTCAAAACTTGGAGAACCATCTACATGGTTCTCTGGGTATGATCGGTGTAACATATAGAGAGGGCAACACTTTGCGTGAAGACAATGTAAGTATCCCTATCAGTTAATGTGATATACCTTTAAATTGGATGAAAAAGGAAAAGTGATATACCTTTAAACTTGTAATATTCTTTTTAGGTTTATGTTGGTGATACAAGTTCTCCTTCGTGAGCACAAACATGTTGGTTCTCATTTTGTCCCTTGTATGCATATAGATATTGTTGCAGTTCATGAGTCTGATGGAATATGGGAGCAACATTATTTCTCATTCACACATTCTTAGAAGCAGAAGTGGAAAGCAGATACGGACATGCATGTGTGACAGGCAAAAAGCTGAAAAAACAAGAATTTACATGCTCAGAACTGTGGTGTAGAATAAAAGAGAGGGAACCATCTCGGCTTAAGTCGAGATGGCCACCCCCACTTAGTGGGAGACGAAGTGGGGAGTTCGACTCCCGGTCCTCTCAAAAAGATCCACAAAATGTGAAATTTGGGAGCTTGCTAAGGGCTCTGGCAGTGTTTTGGGAATCTTTTATATATATATATATATATATATTTAACAAATTAATTATTGGTCATTATTTTGTTAAAAAATAATTTTTTTTTCTCTCCATTGTATACTTGATAAATAAGACATTGAGTAATTTATATTTTTATTATTTAATATTAATTTATTATAATTAAATTATTAAATTTTAATTTAATTATTAAGTTATTTTTTGAAATAAATATTTAATAAAAATTATTCTCTAAATAATATATTTTTATATAATTAAATGTATTAATTAATATATTAATACAAAATATATTAAATTTTTTGAATTAAAATATCATAATTGATGATAAAGTTAAAAAGTCTAAAAATATTTATGTATATTTCAAAAAATATATATTTTAAAAATAATTTATTTTGATATATAATCTAATTATTAAAAAAGTAGTTTATATTACATAATATTATCTTAGTTAAAAAAATAATATATATATATACTTTTATTAATAATTATTATATAAATTTTTAAAAATAATCTAAATTTTATTAAAAAATTTTATTCCTTTAAAAATTGAGAGAAATATAAAATGATTATTTATTTCTTTCATAAAGTAATGAACTAGATATTATGGGATATGAAGTATTTTTTTTAATTGTTAGACTATGTCTTGAATTGAATCATTTAAAGGTGGGGAAATTTTTAAATAAAAAAATAAAATTTTTTAAAATATTTGTTGATTTATTTAAACTCTTTAATTTTTTTATTAATTATAATATTTTAAATTTTAAAAAATAATTTAATTATTAGTAATATGTTAATTAATAAATTTAATAAAATAAAAAATATATTTTTTAGAAAATAAATCTTATAAATTTTTAACCAATAAAATGATATAATAATTAAATTAAAATTAAATAATAAAAATAAAATTACATAATAAGTTTAATGATAAAAATATAAATTATCAATAAGGTGTTAAATTTTTTGGTACATGGATCCCACTGACCTTGTGGAGACAACAAAACTAAGATCATTCATACGTTAACCCCTTAACTTGCCCAAGAGATCAGTGTCCCTTGAAATCAAGGAAGAGATGGCCGCCTCCAAAATACTCACATTTGTGAGATTTGGATGTCCTTAACCTCTTTGGGGAGCTGCGCACTCTTTTTAGTATATTTGAATTTGCTATCCTTCTTCCCACTAACTCTTAGCAATAATTGACTATTACTGTGCTTAATAAAAAAAAAAAAAACATTTATATGTTTGGTGTGGGTGTCAAGAGGATAGGAGCAATCTTCGAGTGGATCACAGGCATGAAGGAGGCAGACAGCCCACAAGTCCTTTGGCAGCCTCCTGGCATGGGAATTAAATACATTTCCTTCTCCCTTCTATATATAGATATATATATGTATAACGAGGAAATGGCCAAAGTCGCTACAGAGAAAATGGATCTGAAAGTGACATCTAGATAACATCAACCATTTAAGTATGGAAGGCGAAAGAAAATAATCTCACCTTTTGGGCCAAGGTTGTAATACAAAATCCTGGAGAATTCTCTATGGCTTTGCTAAATTTGAATAGTATTTTGGCCATTTTATTTCTTATATGCACTAAGGCATTTGCACTGCACGAAAAAAGAAAAAGAATAGAGAGTGTTAGGTGCTTGATGTTTCTTTTTTCTCTACGCCCCTGATCTAAAAAGGGTCATGCCATTACCCACTAAAGTGAAGCCAATTGTTGCCGAGGAGAAAGATTGAGAGAGAAAAAACTAAAGGTAAAGGAAAGTTGTTAGTACGTTGACAGATGCAGCACGAGAATAGGGGGCGGGGGGGGGGGGGAAGCTTGACAGGCTGGTAAGATGGACCACCACCCCCATGTAAGGATAAAAGTTACAAGTTATATTATAACCCCACGAAGCAGACATCTTCCATCAACCTCTCCTAATCGTATTTCCTGCCGCGGGTCCCATTGCGCTCGTCATTACCGGAGTTACTTGTGGAATCTCTTTCCATTTAGCTGTCCTTCGTGCAGCAATAAAAGAGTAAATTTCTCTAGACTTTCTGCGCCAAGGCAGGTTCTGTTATCTTATTAAATCAAATTTGGTGATGGCAACAAGAACCTGAACAGATAACCAATCAAATTGGGTTGACAACCGGGGGGGGGGGGGGCCTCTTTTTTTTTTCTTTTTTTGTCTTAGAAATAGTGATCTAGTTAATTTGACGGGATGACGAAGAAGCCATCAAATGATGCAATTTAATTCACCACACCTAACTCTTCAAAGAACTGGTTGGTTGGAATAAAATGTTAATCACCTGCCAGCTTGTCATGATTGTTACGCGTTGACTAGGATTAAGAGGTAAAGTTTTTGCGTCCGAATCTCCACGATAATTTGATTTGATTTGTTTTTTTTTTTTTTCCCTTTGTGTAGTGTGAGATTTTATTGGAATATTCCCTTGGACACAAATTTCTGATGTGAAACCTAAAAATCAGGCAGATACCAACTACTTTTCGGTAGGAATTAATTTGGGATTTTAACCATTTAACCACTGGTAGGCTTATTTTCCCATGTATAAGTGCCAGAATAATATGATCAATTAAGTTGCTTCCGCTGAATTACATTTAAAAAAAGAGAGAGAGAAAAATAAAAAAATAATCCGCTGAAGCAATAGCATGCTCGTTGCAGGATTATTAGTGACAGGACGCTTTGGCAATTCACATTTGGTAGATTCAATTCTCTGTTTTGCTTGAGGCAGTGTGGCAATTGCCGAAACTGCAAATGTAAATTCAGTCAAATAACCCCATGAATATGACCTCGAGGGAAATCGTGATCGCTAATGATATATATCCACTAAAAGTTGTGAATCGTCTTAATCGGCCTACCTAACATTTATCCGTGGCATTCGAGACTTCATAATGATATGTAACTATTCTTATCTCTACTCAGCACATTGTGCAGTACCGTTGATAATTAAATTGTCTTTTGCTCTAGAAGTTTACAAGTCCCTCCTTTTCTTTTCTTTTTTTTTCTTAAAATTTTACTTCTTTTTTTTTTTCGAGACCGTTGTTTGCTGATATAAAGAATGATATGTGGCCCCTGTCCTTAATTTTGTTTTTCTGGGTTAGTTGAAGGCAGATCACTTTTCCTATACTGAAATTGGTAAGTTTTTTTTTTTTTTTTTTTATCCTTTCGACCGGGGTTACAAATATTGTCAGACTTTTTATGACGAAGCATAAATATGTACACAGTAGAAAGAGAAAAAGAAATCTCATGTGAGACAAAAAAAAATTAAATTCTTACAGTTGCATATATCAACTTTTTAAATCATTTGCACATCAATCTTTTCCCAGGCCGTTGATCAGGAAATTTATGAAGTAAGCAGCCGATTTCTCTTGCTGGTCCTGGGAAAATTGGATTTTTCTGACAGCCTTACATGGAAGAGGCTGTCCAGCTTCAAAAGAATGTCTATCTCTACATATGGCATATGGGTTCCATTACTACCACCAAAAAGAGTATATATCTACATCTCAGTTCCTCCGCTTTATTCTTCCACATATCCATATCCTTTCCTTTCCATTATAATTTCCAAAGCCGATGAGATGGTAGAAGGCCACTCATTCCTTAGCCTCAGCCAAGTCAGAACTTCACTACTGCCAAGTGCCCACTCTCGACTTAAAAAGAGAAGTAATAGAATGCATAGAAAAAGTGAAAACATGTACAACTATACAAGTACACTTAATGTAACGTTAATTTTGATGCTACATTCATGTCTTTCCATCAGGAGAGTTTGCAAATAAATATTACAAATCTGCAACAATCAAGAAAATTATTGAAAGATGAATCTTGGGGTAATGGTAATATTATTATATTGTGATTAAGTTTTAAAGATATATATATTTTTTAAAAAATAAAGTATAAATTACATTTATTTGATTTTTTTATTTTATTTATTAAAAAAAAAAAAAAAAAAACAGTGTGATAATCTCGTTATTCCTTGGACGCCCACTAGAAGTTGAAATTGCTATCTAAATTGTGTGAAGCAAATCTCCAAATCACTTTGGATTCCAGCCAAAAATAAAAAAACACAAAAATCATTCCCAATCATAAGTTGGACTTAAAAGCTCATTTGTCCCCACTTAACAGCTGGTTACAATTAAGAATGTATATTCCCACAAGTTGCGCCATTTTCGCTTGCTCTTGGACTGTGTCATCCAGTTGGAGGCCCCAGCATCAGAGTTTTCCAGCTAAATCTGAAAGCAATGTTAGAGGGCCTCGTTATCATTATAACTGTTTTTGGTTTTGTGTGATTCTGTCTCTCAAACTGAAAGCGATGAAGGAAAAGTTAGAACAGAAGTTTGTGACAGCTTAAATGCTGCTCGCAGCTGGACAGTCCTTCCGATCAAAGATGCTCAAATAATCAGCTCGAGTTTTCCAGACCACTTTGTCTGTACGCCAGTGATTAAGGACTCGAATCGCGGGCCACGTTCGAGGAGAATATGTAATTGTTTGTGTTCATGACACTAGCATCTAAACCCTCGATAATTAAACTCATCTCTTTGTCGAGTGAACTAACCCGACAAGATTCATTTGTATGGCAGTCTTACATGAACTATGAATAAAATAAAGTCAGAAAATTTGATAAAGAATCGGAGACAATCTCTTGGTAAAAAAGGCAAAAGTAATGCTGTGTACTTTTGAACCTTCCCCAAACCCCTACTTTACAATGCGGGAGATTCGCGCACCTTTTTGGAGACATGCCTCTGGAGTTATATCATGGCACAATCATCTTTCTGAATTTAAAGAGCAGTAAATTAAAGACGATAAGAAGTAATTAAAAGAGGGAAAGGGAAGAAAATAGTCGTGGGTTGTCCCGAAGAACTGATGATATTTATTTATCAGTGATAATGTAGCATACGAGGTTGGAACAAAACAGTTACAACGACTAAAAGAAACTCTCTCTCTCCGTCTCTCCCCTTGATCTCACTCAATTGTCAACCACTTTCCCTTTGAATGTTTACAGAGTGAGTTGTGGTCTTTAATAGAATTGTTTCACCACCGCTTGCAATTAGTTCTAGATGTTACGGTGTGGAGTTGTTTGTGTAATTCTCCAAAGAATCAGTTGCTTGAATCACCGATGAAAAAGAGTAAATCAGAATGGCAAAAATAATGTTCTTTTTTCTCCAAGCTAAAGGGTGTTCCAAGCTGGAAACTTGAGTGTATATACAGAAGCCTCTCGGTCTCCTGGTGAAACTCAACTGAATGGAAAACTGCTCCTTAGTTAATCATGGCTCAATTTTCATTTGAGCTGCAGGGATTGAGCCTGCAATAAGAAAAGGTGGATTTTAGTGTTTTATTATTATTATTATTTTTTAAAAAAATTTAAAAAACTCAAAAAATTACATATTCTACAATTAAGATCAGATTTTCCACAATTTCACTATATTCGGTTTTACCGTGAAAGCTCTGCTGCTGATTTTGGCCAAATCTCATCTGCACGACACTTTGAAGGTCATCCTCCCAAGATGTCGAAGCCTGTAAATAACAAATTGACCAGCAATGATGTTTAACGATGAAGGTCTATCCAAAACACACGAGATCAGCAAGAATTTCTTCTGTTTAGTTTACCGGGTGAGCAGCATCATTGGATCCAAGTGGCGACAATTGCATACTTGGGTTTTGCCTCGATGCAGAATTTAAAGCTGTCATAGGAAGTCGAGTTCCTGCGCTACTGAATATGCCATTATGCAATGGTAGCCCTCGCCGTGACTGGTAGCCATTGGGGAAACTCACCGAGGAATCCAGTGGATAGAGATTATTTGACATGGATCCACGAGATTGAAAATTCTGCGACACATAACGATATAAATGATCATTCCAGGGATACTCAGATTAGTTGTGAAGCCAGACACATGACAATTGAAGTGCAAATTGAAGATCAACTTACACCCTTGGACAGAAGAGCTTCCATATTGAAGTCCATCCCAGGATTTACAGTTGCCAACTTCATAGAGAGAAACTGCAAGCGATGTGGACAAGTACAACACTTTTTACAAATCAAGTCCAGCAATAAATCTAAGAATGAGGGTCCCTGGCAGAGTTTTGAATGTACCTCAACTTGGCGCTGTAATGATTGCACATAGTTTATAATCTCATCAAGCATCACCGCTTTCCCAGTCACCTGCAATTTGGAAATTCAAGCCAATTTAGAAAATTCCATTTGATGTGTCTACTAATATGTTTCAGGTGCAAACAAGCGCCTCTACAGTAAAAGAAAACTTAGCAGGGTATAAACACCTTATTGCAACCAGGAACAAGATCCTGAAGAAACTTCATTCTTTCACTAATTTTCTCTCTCCGAACCTGACCAGGCAAAAAAAAAAAACACACAAGAGAGTTGTTAATGCAGATGTCATTATGACAAGACATCACAAAAATGACTACATAACGAGTCTCATCAATTCTTAGATTCCTACTCTTTCAGCAAGACTGTGGCTATCTGTGGCCTGACCCCTTCTAGCTCTGACATGGATGTAGTCCTTTGGTGGCTCTGGTGGCTTTGAGTTATCCTTGTTCTGTTTCTGATTCCCATTTTGCTGTTCCTCGTTGGCTTTTCCTGCGTCCCCGTCCTTCTCATTAGATTCATCTGATTTGCTTCTCTTCGCACTCGATTCATTATTGTTCTCTGCTACTACCTGAAATGAACTCCTTCATTGGTATCTCCATAAAGTTCTCAACAAAATCTGGGAAAAACACTAAAAATGAATTGAATTTCAATTTCAATGAATTACCTTGCAATCAGAAAAAGAGGGAGCTTCTTTGGCTTTTCCTCTGGGAATTGATTTCCTTTTGCGGGCATTGTAGTCATTTTGGCCTTTGTTGCTCATTTCCCCAACTGGGATCTGCTCAGACACTGAGGAGACCTCCCTGGAATCTCCAAATTCTGCAGTTTCTTTCTTGTCTGAACTCAAATTACCTTCCAGCAGTGAGCTCTTATTGCTTTCTTGAACTTTTGGTTGAGATCCAGTAACCTTCATTGAATTGTTGCTCGAAACTCCCGAAACATTACCAAGTTCTATTCTTGACATGAACCTATTAGGCAATTCAGCTTCATTCAACCCAAGTAGCCCACCTGGGACACCGAAATTCCTGCTGCCAAAGCAGGAATATCTTGCAGCCCTCTCTACAAATCCAGGATCAGCTGGAAATGGAGCTAAACCTGTATGGTTAACCATACTGTTGCCAAGAATTGGCAGATTCCCTCCGATCTGTGAGTCCACCATTGACAGGTTTAATTTTGGTGGGGAATTCAAAGGGCTAGTGTAACATGAATTGTTAGTGCTAGCGTTGTTGTTGGTGCTGTTAATGAAGGGTTGCGGTGAAATCTTGTCAGAATTGCAAATGGTTCCTAATTTTCCAATGAGTTCTCTGATCATAAGAGTTTCACCACCGCCTCCTTGAGAAGAAATGGCATTAACATTGGGACTGGATGCTCCAGGAGATGAAACAATGGAGCTTAAAGCAGACTCAAAGGGATCGCCCTGATCCATTGAGTTATCCCACTTGGGATTGAAAAAACAAGAATTAAGATCATTGGGTTGCATTTCCATTGCGAAACTGGAAGAATTCCAAACGGGTTCCGCTGCGTTGGCCGCCTCGTTCACGAAAAACTTTTCCTTGTCCATGGAGGTAAAAAAGAATTAATCTTTTCGCTAATGAGATGGGAAATTCCAAGTGAATCAAAGACAAGATGATGATCCAGTCGAAGATTTGAAGTCAAAGCCAAGAATCCAAAAAACAGAACTGGAAATTTAGCCAAGTAAAACTGTCTGAGATGGATTGAAACTTGAAGTATATCGGAGCTAAAAGAACGTGATGACGATGATAGAGTTCTTGAATGCCACTCAATTAAGGAATGGAAAGAGAAAGTAAAAATAAGTGAGCAAAAGAAGGAGAAAGAGAGGGAGAGAGAGAGAGAGAGAGAGAGAGAGAGAGAGTGCGTGGGTGTGTGTGTGTGTGTGTGTGTACGCGTGTGTGAGCAAGGAAAGCGAAGGTGAAAAACAAAGAGAATAAAAAGTGAGGAAAGTTGGGAGGCAGCGAAGCAAGATAAAGAAATCAAATATCTACATTGACTTTGCTTTTCTCTTCCATAGTTTAAAGTAGTACCGCCACCACAATCAATAATCTCTGCCTAGAACTGCGTAAAGGACAGCGATGGCGTGGTAATGCCGGGCCTTAAACGTCAAACTAGCCGGTGTCTACTGTGTACGTGCGCGCAGCGTGGCTGACTGACTGCTTCAAAATTTTTGAAAATTAACATCTACATTCATATATTCTAATTTTGAAAAAAAAAAAAAACAACTGAAAAAAAAAAGGCCTTTCTTCTCTCTGTACGTTGTTGCTTGACTTGGGTTTGTGATGGGAAAAAAAACTAAAAAAAAGAGGGATGACAGAGACAGGGAGAGGCAGAGAGGAAGAAGAGTGGCTTTTGATGTTGCTTCTGTTGTCACCGAACACTTCTGACGCTGCTTCTTTTGTAATGTACGGTCCTTAAACTAATCAGCAATGATTAATGCACAGAGGAACAGTTTTATTTTATAGTCTGCTTTTGCTAATCTATTAATGATTCCCAATAAAGCTATGTTTTTTATTGTTTTCTACCAGAGTGGCTGTTCCTGTTGTGTTAGGACTCGGGAGTTGTTTGGGTTCAGTGTGAAGGGATGGCTATGCAGATCCAGAAAATTTATTTAATGTACATCTGTTGTCTTTATCCACCTCTCTCTGTTTTTTCGTTTGTTGTCCTAAAAATTCATGTCTCTTTACTCTTTCTTCTATTTATTATTATTCTCAAGCTTTTTCCTCGTAAAGACACCCCAAAAAAAAAAAAGTTGCCACATTTTTTCGGGCTCGAATGCTCTGTTTGGTGCCGGAAGATTACTCTTATAAATCATAACCTTTTCATATTTCTAAGAACAATATTTACTTATGGTTTGATTACAATTTAAATAACACATTGAGAAGCAGTAAGTTATCGAACCTATTGGATTTCAAGTATCGCAATTATTTATTTATTCTTTTTTTTTTGTTTTATTGAAAAAAGGAAGAAAAAAAGGCCGTGCAAATAGTGGGCTCAGAAAGAGGCAAGCCCAAATGACTAGTTTACGACCCAGCGGTCCTTTTGTGGGCCTACCTAACGAAGTTTATCGTTTTACACATCCACTCATAAAGTAACCCATTTTAGTGAAAAAGGAGTAACCATTACATTTAAAAAGGAGTTAACAAGGAAAAGGGAAGATAGAGAAATGACTTCTAAAAATAATTTAATAATTAAAAATTTAATTTTTTTTACACGGCCAATATAGTGAATTTAAAATTTTAATTTTAAATTTAATTAAAAATTAAGCTCTTGTTAAAGTTAGGTTTTTTACTTTTGCAGTAAGTAAAATAATCAATAAATGTCTCAATAGTGGTAATGACAGCATTTAAAATCTATATATTGCATCTATCTAAGTCAACTCTCACCTAATTGTTCAAGTTATTTTTAAAATGGAAGAAAAATTCTTTATCAGATAAATCAATTTCAAGTATAAGAGTAATAAATTTCTTGATGTAGTTAAAAATACATCAATTTCTTGATGTAATTCAGCCTTAAATTGCTCCTAAATATTAATAACACACAAATCTTTCTACCTTTCAGAATACTTCCATCTTTACCATAATTGGATTACATCTCTTAAGAAAAATAAGGCATTGTCTATCATAGTAAAGTTATTGACAACTTTCATGGTTTCAAAGTATTGTTTGATACTAACAACAAAGTTTTCTACTATAGTAGCATTACAAGTGTTATTATACATGGTAAACTTAATAACTTTCAAGTCATACACCACAGTAGTATTAATGATGGCAGTTGTACTAGTTGAAAGTGAGCTATTTCAACAGAGCAACTCTATCTATTTACGGAGGTCTTGAATCTTTCCTTTAACAAACTCTTGTAGGTTAGACAACTCTTTGTTAAGTAATTGTAGTTCTCCCCTAAAAGAGCAACCAATCATATATTTAGTAGCCTTTATGATTTTGGTATTCTTATAAATTAAGTTATTAACTTGATCATTGAATTCACCCACTATAAAACTCAAATTAGTAATACTCCTCTTCAAGCCAGTAACATAAGACTTTATAAGTTCTCTTGCTAAGGTCCTGGATTTACCATGCTTAAATGAAGCACATTACTTGTTTTGCCCACAAACTTGTTACTCCAATACAATAGTTACAATAATTCCTTACTTGCTTGTTATGTTCTGATACCACTTATCACAAAGTTAAACTTTAATTATATTAATTCGTGCGATACTTAATTAATCTTATAAATAAAAATAAATTAAGTAAATTTTGAAAAATTTTAAAAAATAAACATAAATCATTAAGAGACAAGTAAAAAAGTAAGGAATATTAAAAAGGTAAAAGATATAAAAAAATTTTATTGAATGAACAAATTTGTTTGCTTTTAACTTCAAACTTGTTGTACAAATAAAAATAGAAAGTTATTTATATTTATTTTATTTTATTTTATTTATGATTACAATTAAATATTTTGAATATTTATATAAAATAATCTAGACAAATTATTTATGATTATCCTTTCAAAAAATCTTTCAATAAATTCATTTATCAATTTTTGTAAAAAGTCTCTAGATATAAGTATTTTTATATACTTATATGACCTTTCTTATCATTTTTTGGTAGCAAATGGAAGGTTCAATTCGACCTCATTTTGCATTCTAAAATATTTGATAAGTCCACTTAAATAGTATCCATGTGACACGGGTCTTATAGTGGTGGCTAATGACTTGCTCTTAACTTGTCCGCTTTGAATTTGCGAGTGTTTTAAGATGTAAATAATTATGAAAATGCGTTCCGTCCAATTGTATTTTCTTTCTTTCTCTGTTACATATGTACATAAAAAAAAAAAAGGAAAAAAAGAAAAAGGCTGATTCGTTCAAAATTTACCCAAGTCATGAATTCACGAGCAACTTAAACCAACCTAATAGATCCACCGTATCCGTAGGAATCAATTTAATGACAGCACATTGTACATGGGACAGGGCCATTACATCCATTTGTATTGGGCTTTTGCCCTTTTCGTCAGTCCAGCCCCGAGGCTCACAAAATTTCTCTCGATTATTGATCCTAGAGCCAAGTCGACACAGGAACACGCTGCTTAAGTCCGTTGGGACGGGTTCCTTCTCTTCTTTCTTTTCGTTTCTCTTTTTCCTGTCCTGGAAAAAAGGGGTGGGCAAAAGACTTACACATCAAACATGGAAAGCACAAAGAGATCGGCCCAACTAATCTAATACTTTGTAATCGTCAGCAGTTGACCAATAAAACTCGGTTTATAAACCAACAAATGAACCAACTAATCCAAACGTGGCGTGCTCAGCAGCCAACCAGAGCCATGCTGATGTATATTTCAACTGCTGTCGCAACTGCAGCGCAAGGCTCAGTTGCAGTCTCCGCGGCAGACACAATAGGCCGCCTTTCCTTCGGCTGCCAATGGAGACAGTTGTCCACAAGTGCGCCTTCTTGTTATACTCCGTCTTCTCCTTCTTCTTCTTCTTCTTCTTTGGGGACGCCTCTAACCGCCGCGAGCCACTTCAAACTTTCAAGAACGGGGCACGGCGGCTCCAGAATCTCAAACTTGAGTGCCAGAGCTGAAAATTCCAATGAAGCTGTCACAGCCCAAGTTCTGGATGAAGCCTTCCCATCCCCTGATGATGATGCTTTTCGACAAGCTCGGGTCTGTGCCTTTGCCATGCTTTTTTTTTTTTTTTTTTGCTTCTTTTTTTCCTCTCTGTCTTGTTTAATTTCAATCCAGTGAAATTTCTTATAAATGTCTGTTTGGCATTTGGATTGCTCTATTTCTATCAATTGCCAATATGTGCACGTGGGGGTGTGTGTGCTTCCTAGTAATAAAGCTTGAAGCTTGATTCAGCTCCCTGGTTTATGTTTTTAGCCTTCAGTGGAGTGATTGAGTTCTGATATTGTTAGGATGAATGGCTAGTAGGATCTAACACAATTTTTCTGCAAACGAAGTAGAGGTCTGTTGATTGGAAAGCAGCAAGAACTTACAAGGAGAGTGGATCCATGTATGAAGGAAGGGTTGAAGGATCCAATGGTGGAGGCTTGCTGGTTCGGTTTTATTCTCTTCTGGGTTTCCTTCCCTTCCCGCTGATGAGCCCATCACATTCTTGTAAAGGTAAGTTCCTCTATGAACTCTTGTAAAAGGCACTCTTCATTCTTAATAATTTTGTCAATACTAATCTTTCCAATACATCTAAAGTTGTTATGTTTTGTTGCTAACTTTTCCCATGAATATGGTAATTTGGTAGACTATTGCTGCTTGGCAAGCAGGCAATGTAACCTTTAACCAGTAGTACTAATTCCTTTTCCATTTTTTTTTTCTTTCTTGTTACCTTCATTTTCCCTGTTGACTTGGTTTTCCTTTTGATTCGGATATTCAATTTGGACAGAGCCACACAAACCCATTCATGAGATTGCAAAAGGTTTGACTGGTTCACTTGTTTGTGTGAAGGTAGTGAACTTTTGCCCAGTTGTTATCTCTATGGTCTTCAACTTCAGAAGTATGTATTTGTTTGTTTATATGATCAGCTTATTATCAGCTCTGCATACTGTTCTCTGAATATATCTAGTGCTTTTGTGAGGTTATTATCAGAAAAACCTTAATGAGTACCTTTGCATGCATCTTGGGGTAATTTGTTTTCAGATTTAGTTGAGTGAATATCCTTGTGAGGTCCAAATAGGGATGAAGGGAAAATATGCCTGCTTTCTTTACTAGGGTGGTGAGTTTAGCATCATGACGTGATTAGTTACCCAGGGCTGCTGTCTGCTGATTGTGGAATTCTGAAATGGAGAAACTGCTGACTTAATCTATAAGGTTGCTAATGCCCCATTTCCAAATATATATATGATGCAATAGCATCCGGTATAATTATTTTGGCTACTTTTACATTCGCAGTAGTGATCTTTCTTTTGATTGACAATTTTCTGAAAATGACAGAAGAAGTTTTAGCAAGGTTATTGTAGACCTGGCATTAATAGGACTATCCAAAATGGAAGTGAAAAGAAAGTAACAAACCTCGCAGTATGATTCTCAGAAGATTTTATCCAACTTCATGTAAAGAGATTCCTCAATCCCTTTGATGTGCAGTGTTGAAGTACCAATCATAGTATTCTTTTAACTCCTAGTGACATGTCTCCTTTTTTGTTTTGTCCCATTTTCATCTCCTCCATGAGTTGCTTTTTTTTTTTTTTTTTTTTTTTTTTGGCTTTTATGATGTAACTTCATCTTACATTATTCCACTCTTAATGATACTTATATGCTTTCTTGATGTTTTAGGTGATCCAAGCAGAGGAGGAGAATAGGAAATTAATATTCTCTGAAAGGGAAGCTGTATGGGAAAAGTTCTCTAAAAGAATCAATGTAGGGGATGTACTTGTAGGAAGAGTGGGTTCTGTTGAGGATTACGGTGCTTTTGTTCATTTATGCTTCCCTGATGGTACCTAACATGCCTGGCTTATATCCTTCAAATGAGATTTTTGTATCAAGAATTTTACTGGCATCTTATACATATGATACAGGTCTTTATCATCTCACGGGACTTGTACATGTTTCCGAGGTTTCGTGGGATCTGATCCAAGATGTCAGAGACATCCTTAATGAGGGGGATCGAGTGAGGGTCAAAATTACAAATATAGATAGGTGAGTTTATTCTGCTTCTCTCTTCCATCCTGCAAATATAATCTGAATATCATGCATCTTTCTCTGCTCGATTGATTTCATTTTTGCTTACTGCCTTTCATTTACTCTGAATTATGCTGGTTTTATTCTTTAGTGGAGACTGTCATTTTCCAATTTTGATGAATGCAGGCTGAAGTCAAGAATCGCACTATCCATCAAACAATTGGAGGAAGATCCCCTGCTAGAAACTTTGGACAAAGTAATTCCTCAGGTCTGTACACTGATGCTATTTTTACATCCTATTTCATTGGAATTAGTGAAGTGCTGATTACTGATGAACATTTAACAATTGGCAGGATGGATCAGTTGGATCTGGTTATCTGAGCATAAGCAACAACATTGTAATTGAGCCGCTTCCAGGGCTTAAAGAAATACTCCAAGAGCTATTGCGTGAAGATGGGTATGGAAACGCCCTTAAAACGCATAGCAAAAATTGTTCGCAAACCCTTGCTCTCCTCTTTCAGCAAATCTATTGCAAACCGCATAACCACTGCAAATCCTTTCTGTCCAGAAAAACCTTTTTCAACTCTATTGGCAACAAAGGTTCCAAATGGATCATGCAAACTTAAAAGTGCCCCAGAAATATATTCATGAAAAAAGGGAGTTTCCCCATGTTTTTGCAATTGTTCTGGTTTTTTCTTGTTTATGTCCGGTACTTTTTTCTTTCTATATCTGGACACTTTAATTCTGAGTCTCCGCAGATGTTATATTTTATTTCCATAAGCGTCCAATATAGCAACTAATACTCCTAGTTTTATATTTTTACAGCATAGACAATGCAAGAATTAATAGACAAGGGTTTGAAAAACGTGTTGTTTCGCAAGACCTGCAACTCTGGCTTTCAAATGTGAGTTTACATTTCGTTCCATATTTACCATTTTCTACTTCATCACATTCTGCAATTCCTTAATTTTTCATTTTACGATTCAACAACTACGCAGGCTCCGCCAATAAATGGGAAATTCAACCTCCTTGCTCGTGCTGGAAGGCAGGCAAGTCCATTTCAGTTTCACCTGATCCACTTTTATCCTCCGTATTTCTCACACTCATGGGTTGGCTCATATTGTCATGATTCAGGTACAAGAGATACAGCTGACAACAACGCTCGATCAAGATGGTATCAAAAAGGCACTGCAGCGTGTATTGGAACGTGTCCCGTGATGTAAAAATAAAAATAAAACAATTGTAGTTTTTGGCCATTTAACTGAGGATCATGCTGATGTCCTTCTCGTATCTTTTGCTTTTTTCTATTGAAGGTTTTCCGGTTTTGTACAGAAGCTACTCTAAGCTCAAAGCTGAATACGATAAATTTGCAGTGTAAGAAAAGATGTATCCCTGTGTTACAAGTTATTCATGAGGCTACTTCACCGCAGAGTGCGCAATTAGTCTCCCTGCTTGGGACCCTGAACCTAGAAAGATGGAAGCCTTGTGCAACGGGTCGCGCTCATTCCACTCACATATCGTTAAGAAAAAAGGGTAACTTGAGCTCTATAAACGGACACACCCCGGTAATAACTTTATGACAGAGCTTACTCATCGTTGTAGACCTTGACTTGGTGAGAATATCGATGAATTTGGTATGGAAAAATGTAACGGTGGCAGTCATCTCACTCTTATATTCTCAAGAAAAGAAAAAAAAGGAGAACTTGACCTTAATAGGTTACTTTTTAAAGTGAAGTTAACGACCTGTGACATCTGTCACTGACACCGGCTCCCATGACAGCCAGAGTGGTACTGCGGTGTGTGATTTTCCGTGTAGTATTTGTGTTGCAACCTGTTTTTTGGTTCTTCGTCGTCGCATTTCGCTTTGTCGGTGCAAGGATTTGAATCATAATCGCTTAAACTAAAAGTCTAATTACTTAGACCATTAGAACATGCAGCCGGCGGCACTTGTGTTACGCTCTCTATAAAATAAAATAAATTATTAAAAAAAAAGAGAGAGAGAAAGAGAAATATCTTGTTTTCACGAATATTCTCTCAAGGTGTCTCGCATTCTGCCATCGAAAGCACATCCGTTCAATCCAAAGGGTCAGCTTCGAAGCATCGTGGCAGCACGCAGTTGGGCCCCATGACTCGGACACATTTCCGATCGATCTCTGAGCCACATGGGCTCAAAATGTGAGGCGCGCGCGCTCTCTATTGCACTCGGGAGAAGGACCGCAGTGAATTCTAATGGGACAATGATCGGACCCAAAAGAGTCCGCGATGAAGTATACTTTAAACGCAGAGCGACGAAAATAAAAGAGAGATCATTTGGAATCGGTTTCCAATGAATAATATAAATTCAAAGAAATTTATTTGCTTTAAATTGAATTTCACGTTTTATCAAGTATAACAATAATAATTTTATCATAAATTTAAGTTAAGTTCTACAATAATAGTAAGAAAAAAAATAAATAATCTGATATTTGCTCCCTCTTCGTCACTTGGCAATTGGAATTATCGTGCTGTTTAAACACAGAAGACCAAGAGTTTCTCATTTACGGTGCACTAAAATTTAAATAACTCGTAAGTGGCAATTGCTGCTGGAATTTTGTTACGGTGTTCACCAAAAAGGCAATTTTTAAGATCTTCGCTCGCTCGCTCTTTTTTATTATTATTTTATTTTATTATTTTATGCCTCAAAAGAGAGAAACGTTATAGTAAAAAGAATATTGTAAGAGAATTCAACTAAGAAACGCGCGTGCGTTCGAGTCAAGAGGGCACATTGGACAGCGGAAAAGCCGGTCTGGTCTAGAACGCGCGCAGTAGGTAAGCCGCCGCTTTTAAGTTTTAGCAGTTAAGCCATATTTGACTTCCAATACCTAAAACAAAAACCATTACTACCTTTCACAAACCCAAAAAAAGAAAAATACAAGAAAAAAAAAAAGGAAAAAGTGGACCCCACCCTGTTAATCAATTTCTCTAATCGACTGCTTTTTTTTTTCCCCTAAGGTTGGACTCCTGAATGTTTCCGTAATTTATAATATATTTTATATAAAAAATAAAATTTAATTCTGTCAGTTTATTATTTTTAAATTTATTTAAAAAAATTTATTTTTATTTTTATAAATAAATTATTATAATTTAAAAAAAAAAAAACTTTGTTTGTAAGTGTTAATGTATACCAAAAAAAGCAAATGGAGTGGTGTCAAACCGGGTCAAAACCGACGCTCCGCTTTCTTCTTCTTCTACTTCTTCTTCTTCCACTGCTACTTTCGGAAATTACAACTGAAGTGGAAATTTCAACTTAAAAGTAATCTTCCAATTACTTTGTTAAACGTAAGTTTGAAAGCAAACAAAATGAAAATGAGATAAAAAAGAGAGAGAGAGAGAGAGAGAGAGAGAGAGAGAGACGAGAACATTTTCATTTCTAGGGAAATTGGGAGTGGAGAATGGAGGCGGCGAAGGCCATGGAAGTGCGGGCGGTGGAGGCTCTAGGGAAGGGCTTTGATCTGACCGGTGACTTCAGGCTGAGATTTGCAAAGGGCTTTAAAAGCGACGTAGAAGCCGACGGCCGAAGTGGAAGACTGGTGGCTTTAGACGAGAGGAACAAGAGGGACATTTTGATTCCCGGCGCTGCCGGCATTACGATTCCCAATATTTCGGAGGATATCCGATGCGATAGGGGTGATCAAATCCGGTTCAAATCCGACGTTCTCGAATTCAATCAGGTCATACACAACTTTCTTTCACTGCTAATTTTTTGCTGCCGTTAAGTTGAATAATTAGTGCCCTTTTGAGCTCGTTTCGATTTATCCCATGTTCAAGTTGCTCAATTTTAGGAATTAGTTACTGTAATAAAGCGGGAAACAAAGAAAAAGTAGACAATTTGGATTCATGTTTTTTGGGGGGGTGGGGTTTGGGCGGCCGTGGGGTTAAACTGTATTGTTTGTTTTCTTGCAGATGTCAGAGCTACTTAATCAAAAGTCTTCAGTGCAAGGGAAAGTTCCTTCTGGCTATCTCAATGCTATTTTTGATTTGAGTGGAGATTGGCTTCGTGATGCTGCGGACGCCAAGTATCTTGCTTTTGATGGTTACTTCATCTCCTTGTACTATTTGCACCTAACGGCATCTCCGCTTGTACTGCAAGACAAAGTAAAAAAGTCTGTCCCATCTTGTTGGGATCCAGCATCACTGGCGAGGTAGCCTTTCCATATTCCTTCTGTTGTTTATCTCATCCTCTTTCGTCATTAAGTAAGCTTTTCTATTTTGAGGGAGACCCTAGTCAATAGATACATCTTCTGGTTTTAGCTGATGCTGCTAACCTATGGTAATGATATCCATGTACAGAAAAGTTGTTACCAAATTACAGAATCCTTTATTCCCAGAATTGTTTTGTTGCACTCAGCTTCTAGTGTTATGAAATTCCTAATTATACTGTTCATGGAAACACAATGGGAATAACATTGCTAAGATGAAGAGAAAGTGGTTGGCAGAGTAGCTAGAAGAAGAATGGCTGGGGCTGAATTCCACTGTAGAAGCCCTTATCTCAAGGCAATAATTTCAGCTTGAAGGATATGAAATCTAAAACTCTAGTAGGACTAGTAGCTACTATTTATCTATATACCATCTAGACCATGATTCTTAGCTACTAGAGGTCTTTCAACTCGCTTTCTTTAACCACATTATTGTTGCATTAGCATGACCTGAGATGGACAAACTGAAATCAAAATCAGAAGCAGATACCCAAGAAGCGCTTTGCTTTATAGAAAATAGTGTCTCTCCTTGTGAAGTATTCATTGTTTTCATGTCTTATTTTTGTTTGTGTGTGGAGATATCCATCTTTTGGGTGGAACTTGATGATATTTTAACCATTCTCATCACATTTTCGTTATCATAGACCAAAATAGCCAGTTGATTGTGCGTTTTTTCATCCATGCATATGTAAATAAATGCTCTTCCTTGTTTGCTAGCCACAACTTATGCCTCCAGAAATTTAGCTTATGTGGTGCAACGTATGATTTGGGTTATTCTAGCACATGAATGCTGACTAGTTTCGTTAGGCAGGTTCATCTATACATATGGCACACACATAATCGTAGGTTTGGCCGTTGGAGGGCAAGATCTAGTTTGTGTTAGACAAAAGCCTTCCTCACTGGTTCCTCCTCCTGAGCTCAGAAAGCATTTGGAGGATCTTGGCGATCTCTTATTTTTGGACAGAAGAAGCCCATCCTTGCTTCAGAGCAAGACAACGGCCAGCAAACCAAAGGTATTTTGTTTTAGTTTTAATCTTTGATATCATTTTTTTAAGTGATCCACAAGTTTGGCTAATGCAACCAATGCCCTATAGGTTCCAGAGGTCTTTAGTCGTATTTTGCAGTCAAATACCCTGCCCCTGGCCAGCATTACTGAAACATCAAGCAAGGATGTAAGTCAATTACTGAAGACATACTGTAGACATTTTCCCTTCTTTTTCCTTCTAAAATTTCCTCCCAAATATGGGCAGGGCCTCACTATTATTTGTTCAAAAAGAGGAGGGGATGTCTTTTCACGCAATCACTCTAGTTGGCTGCAGACAGTGCCTTCTAAACCTGAACCAATTCTCTTCAAATTTGTACCAATCACTTCTCTTCTAACTGGGATTCCTGGCAGTGGTTACCTTAGTCATGCTATCAATTTGTATCTACGATGTAAGTGTTTCCCAGCTGGTCACTGAAAAATGTTATAATTTTTACATTGGTGGCTTAAATTTATGAGCTTTGTGCGTCACATGGCTATCATCTTGTTGGAAATTGATTCAAGTTTTGTTGATGGCCAATGTCAGGCTAGGGAGATTGAAGTTGGATCTCCTAATATGAATTTCTGATCTAACAACACTAAGTCTGTATGGCATAGGAATATTCACTTTTATTTGGTTTCAGTTTTCTTGCCATGATTGCACCTAATGTTCAAGGAATGCATTGGGGGCAGGGGTTGTGAGCATTGAAGCTCCCGTTAACTCGAGCTGACTTGGATTGAAAAGTGTACCTCAGTCCATGCTAACCACAAATTCGTGAAACACAATGAAGAATATCTGGTTGTTACATTTCTTGTAGTTGGATCATTGGGATTGTAGTTTGAGAGACCACCCATTATTGTTGTCTCCGTTGTCATTATTGGCTTGGAAAAGTTGGGAAGGCCAATCCACTAAATGATTTTCATGACTTATTATTTTTTCTTTTTATGCATGTACATGAATTATACCTTCTTTGTGTTCCAGATTCTTGCTTCTGCATTGAACAATTATTGCATCTTGGTTTGTACATGTGTTGTTTAAATGGAGATGGCGCCTTGTAATTTCTTATCTTTATCTAGACAAGCCTACTCCAGAGGACTTACAATGCTTCTTGGAATTTCAAGTCCCAAAGCAATGGGCACCTATGTTCTGCGAGCTACCTCTGCGACATGAAAGAAAGAAGTCTTCTTGCCCTTCATTGCAATTCAGCTTTATGGGTCCTAGGATTCATGTTAGCTCTACCCAGGTAATACTATAGAAAAACTGATTGCTGTCTGTCTACAATCTACTTCCACCACCCTTCCACTTGAATAATTTTGTACTTTTGTATGGCTTCATATTAAAGTGGCTTTCTCTTTCCCCAGATGCTAGGCTGCTTATTCTCTTAAGTTTTGTCTGTTTTAATTCTTATAAAGTTCATATGATAGTTGTCAAATAATGCCTTAGAACCTCATATCTACCTAAAAGCTTAAGCCAGCAAGTGGTGAAGCCCATGGACATGACAAGTCAGGTTAAGTCTTGTACCTTATTAATGTGAGATTTTATACTTTTAATAACAGTGATATATACTGGATATGCGATTCCACTTGTTGGCAAAGTGGGACTTAGTGCTAAAATGTTACTGTACAGGTATTTGGTATGCCTGTCTGTTTCTTGATCTGTTGTGTCTATCCTAATTTCATTCATAATAGAAATGAGATATATGTATTGTCATTCTAACTAATAAACTTTTATGAAGTGTTAGTTTCATAAATGATCCATTCCTCACCAGTATACTTTTATGGAGTGTGGGAGTTTTGTATTGATCCATTCTTTGACTTCACCCAATACCAAAGCTTTTGAGTTGAATGGTTTGGCCAATGCTTTGTCCACGCTTTCGATCCATTGTGGATTTGCAAGTGAGAAGGCATGCTAAAATTTAATATATAATTCATTCTTGATTTCATCAACAATTTAAGCTTTTGGTTTGGATCGTTCATTTGTGTTCAAACATAATGTGCTTCGAATGCTTGCCCTTACCTGTGAAAGCTGGAGGAAGGAGCTATACTTTGCTTTGAAGCCTGTAACTTACTAATTGCGTTTCATATATATTCTGCATCTGGTTATATGTTTCATTTCACCTGTCTTTCTATTTATGCATGACTTGGTCTTCCAAGTGTAAATGATGAAGCTATCAGCTATTGTACAATTAGATCTTCTTTCTTGTGCCGTTGTAGGTTTCAAGTGATCAAAAACCTGTGGTTGGCCTGCGACTGTACCTGGAAGGGAAAAAATGCAATCGACTTGCACTGCATCTGCAGCATCTTTCAAGCCATCCAAATATAATGACCTGCACATCAGCCAATACCAACATAGGCAGACCATGTCAATGGCGAGGCTCTGATGACTACAATTCTAGTGACCAGTTCCTGGAAGCAGTTGGATGGAAGAGATACTCAAAAGTGTGCACATCTTTCGTCAAGCATGATCCAAACTGGTTGCAGGGGGATACAGGTGGTGTCTTCGTTGTAACTGGTGCACAGCTCCTCAGTAAAGGGAAGTGGCCCAAGACAGTGCTTCATCTTCGTCTGCTATTTATGCACCTACCCAACTGTGCCATCCGAAAGACCCAATGGGCAGCTGCACCCGAAGCTTCCCGCAGGTCAAATTTTCTCACAAATCTGAGCACAACATTCACATTCTCCCGGCAAACTGGCAGTGGACTAGAAAAGCAGACTCCAGCTACCCTCAATTCCGGTGTATACCCAGATGGTCCTCCTGTTCCTATTCGCTCTAGTAAGCTGCTTAAATATGTGGAGACAGCTGAGGTGGTTCGTGGTCCGCATGATGCTCCAGGACATTGGCTGGTAACAGCTGCTAGGCTAGTGGTTGAAGGTGGTAGAATTGGTTTGCATGTAAAGTTCGCGTTGTTGGAATATCCGTGAATGTTACTTTACATAATTTGGTTTTATTAATTGATGATATTTGTTCTTCATTTGTAAATCTTTTTTTTTTTTTTTTGTCTTTTTCCCTTTCGGTATTAAATAAGAGCTATTTCATTGTTTTTAGTTTGTGTGTGCTGTAGAGAAAGTGTCATCGATTTCGATGGGATTGAATATCTTATATCGCTATAGCTCTTAGTTTTCTGTACTTAAAAAAGTTAGAAAGCCCCAATGTTTCAATAAATATGCAATTTAGCTCCCTTTTTTATTTTCTGCAATTAACACAAACGTCCTCAACATTTTAAATTTGCGGTTGGGACCTAACCCTGACGGAGTTGGCCGAGTGCGTTTACACGATTATAGAATACAAGAACCTCCAACTCTTAGGCAGCTCTAGTCTAATATTTTTAACTCGAGAAAAAAAGGAAAGCTTTAGTTTAGATGTTAGTTCTGCTAATAACTGGACTTGATTGTTCGAAAGTTGAGGCTTTCGGTGCTTAATTAAATAGTTTTGAACATGGGATACTTAATTGTCCTTGTTATCATACATGTTGAGCTTCTTTTTCCCTAGCGTAAAACTACTTTTTTTTTTTTTTTAAATTGGGATTTTAACCATGTATGTCTCCGTCAACCGCTTGGCAAACTTTTCGATAGTTGCTTCTTCCACATGCTCCTGTCGTTTTCGAATTGCCTGTTGCAACAATTGATTCAGTCTTGTCTTCTGCGGAAAAATAATTCGAGAATTCCATTTTAAGACCCCTAAATAAATAGATGAAAGACACAAAAGTAACAGAATCCCGGTCAAAGCCGAAAAATAAGAACCTTCAATATAATTATTCTAATGGGTGGTTGTACTTTCCTCCGTCATGCATTCGGTCTAAAGTCAACTTCTACCGTGATTTTAAGGCAATTAAACTAAAAATGTGATTGCAATTTCAACGACGAACATTAAACCAAACGCCCCAGCGGAACACAATACACTGGAGTGATGTAGGTCTTCACACTAAAGCCCAACGCCGAGCCAAGGCCCATCTCACTTGGGTAACCGGCACAAGCACATCAACTCAGCGTAGTGGGGTTGGCCGGTGCCTCCATGTCCACCTGACGCAACTGCTTCCACCAATTTTTCATGCAAGAAAATTTCAATCGCATCTTCATTATAAGTCACTGCCTCGGACGGACTGGTTGCAGTGGAAGATTATAAAATGGCATTCCTATCAGCTAGAGGCGGGATGCAAGTAAACATTATTCACCCTTCTCTTTCTTAAGTTATTCTACAATATTCTCTCAGGCTGGGTAACTTGGGCATTAGAACGCTAAGCCAGCGACTGTCCCATCTCCCAACGATTCTCTGGTCTTTGAAGGTGCACATTGTCTGTTGCTCCTGAGCTTGAACAACATCAATTAATACACTTCCAACACACCGATTATGTACCTAGAACATATGCTGTTTCAGAGTTCCCAGTAATATGCGCTACGGTTACCATGCAAGCGACCCGACTCTATAGTGGACACAACAGCTAATCTTCCCAGGAAACTAAGTGAGTGGTTTGCCAGTAGCAGGCTAGTCTGTGGAAATAGCAAATAGAAACCTCTACAGAGGTTGCGGGCGTGTCTGGACTACAAAGACATCTTTACCAACCACACATCCTTCCACATCTTGTGGGCAGCCAAACTTCCTCTCTAGGAAAAGACCAACTGCACAGAGACGTTGACCAAGTTGGCTACGGAAAACTGGGTCAACTGTTAAAGGTTTCTTGCTGTAGTCTGCTGTCAATCGGATTACTTCTCCATTAGCCGGGCCTGCCCTAGATACCAGCATCTCTTCACTAAAATTTGCAAACGCCAATGTCTGCAGAAGCCCATCAAACTTCCCAGACGAAAGGCGCCAAGGAGTGCCCCGGGTACCAGATGCTAAGGTCTCACCCAACCCAGGTGCAATCTCTGCCTCAACAGAATTATGGTCATGGTTGGTCGGGCTTAGTGTGTGGAGCACAAATGACAAGTCTGGAGAAAGCATTTCTTGCACCAGGACTGCCATCACAGCATCCTTCTGAGACACACCTGCTGTTCGACGGCTTAAAACTGCTCTCCTTGTGTACAGTGATGCCCACACTCGGCTTACAGCATTTGCAAACGTAGTTGGATTTGATGGGCTAACATTAGGGATCGATTCATAAAGTCCAGCAGCTGATAACCCAGCCAGGTCCTCGAAATTGGCACTTGAACGTACAATTAACCGTGCATTACTTGGAAATATTCTTCCTATGGAATCAATTATATCTTCTGGAGGCTGCAAAGAAGAGATTAACTCCTGGAGCTGACCACAAAGGTTTTCAAGTTCTCCACCTTCCAGCCTAGCTGTTTCTATATGCTCTAGACAGGACATGAATGTTTCTATTGATTTGCTACGCTCTAGTGCCAGCTGCATAGAGCCAAAAGGTATGACTACCCCCTTAGGGACTTGAAATGAAGCAGGCACCCCTTGATCATTGTAAACTGCCATTAGAAAATGAAAAAGCCAAAGGTCATCAAATCAACATACTATACATGTGAATGGGCAAATCAAGAGGTTCAAGAGCTATTCCTTGATCCTTTAAATATGTTCCTCTAGTGAACTAGATCTAACTTCTATGCTGCTCAGTTATTCTAAAAATTGCCATATTGTCTTCAAAATTCCCAGAAAGTCTGAGTCCAAAGTAAAGGCCAAATCTATGGTCAGGATGGCAGAGAATCATCCAGCTTTCCCAAACACTGCCAATTTTCATGGCTACATGTCACGGGGTCATTATCTTCTCCCCAAAAGGCAGCCTGTTGGAGTGTGCAGTACACCCGCTTATATGGCCCAACTTCACCTTCTTCCTTGACAATGTGGGAGTGGGATGGATAGAGAGTAACCCGTTACATACAGCTCTTTTCAAAAGGTATCAACTTGGTCATATTTCCAAACAATTGAGTGATTGCATCTACTTAGAAATTTTTGTTCCTTTTTAATCTATTTATCAAATTGCATCAATTACTTCATGATCATGCCTCTCCTCTCATATCCTTGCCCTTTTGTTTACCTCTGTAGAACAGATTAGCGCCTGTAGATGAACTTCAAATGTCCCATTTTAGTTGTGTTGAAGGCTGACTGGTTCTTTAAAGATTGCAGATTCAATTCACCATAAATCTTGCTTCCAGTTTTTATAGTACTCTTTCCATATGTGCATTCATAGCCCTACACTAATGAGAAAACTATGTTCATTCTCTAGCATTGTTTCTCAATTTATGAAAATGTCAAAAACAGCAATCCTAATCCAATCAACCAAGAATTTGTCTTCAGGTCTTTTCTTTTCTTCTCCTTTTGATGATTTGCAATATCCTCAAAATATATATATCTATGGAAAGGATGATGATCAATGACAATTTTGGATACAGCCTTCTAGAATTGAAGAACAAGGATATAAGCTTCAAAGGATAATAAAAATGATAATATAGAGGTTCTGGGAACCAAACAGTATTTACCTTTATTTGAAACTACAGCCAAAGAAGCTAATCGACTGCAAGCAGCAGCCTTTGCACCTGAAGTTAGTGTGTCTGCATCAGCAAGCACTATAACACCTCCTGCTGAAACACCCTGGATAATTTAGCCCCTCATCAATTTTGGCAAACTATATCAATTTGATCAATGACAGACATATCAGGTTTGACATACAGGGATGAAAAAATGAATAAAAATATACCTCAATTGAGTAAGGGACCTTAATATCAAACTGGGATGAATCAAAAGGCCCAGTAGCATCAACGATAGATGAATCAGTGCCTAAAGGACCTTTTACAAGAAAATCATTGCCCTTTTCATCAGATGAAGAAAGTGCTACGTTGACACCAGTCGCCAAAGCTTCCAACCTGCAAATCTTGAATGTTATGAAACAGCAAAAGCACCAAAACATGGAACTAGGACACAGCTTAGACTTTAATGGTTTAAAGAGAAAGAAACAAAAGAAGAATTTCCAATCAAGAGATATCCATGAAAACAACCTCACATATTTCCCAGCTAGCCTTTGTATATCAGCAACTTTCTCATCATCCTCACAAGTCACAAAGATGACCTTCTCCTACAAGAATACATCCAAAAGTTCAAATTTATTTATGTGCACTATAGCAATAGGCAACAATTTTATATATTCTCATGGAAGGAACTTGCCTGCCGAGCCCTGACACCAAGATGAGATAAGTGAGGCAGCTCTTGCAGTAGCACAACTCCCACTATGTTACCACCAGCAGTTGATACCTGCATTAAATTTTTATTGTGGGAGGTTATCTTTGCAGTTTGCAAGATACCACAAAGGTCCATGAGGTGTACATGGCAACAACATGAAGGACGAGATATGCAAACCTCTTCATCTCCATCGGCTTTGTTGACCAAAAGAATGACAGGTCCTTTTGCAGTTGATGGCAATGAACCCGGTACAATGCTCTCAACCTGAAGAATGATGAGATATCAGACTAAAAACCAGAAGACTTGGAAAAGCTTTGAGTGCATATGTGCGTCCATATGAACAATCAAGGATGCATATGTGTGAAGTGCCTTTTTTCTTTCAAGGGATGTTTTATACTAGTCATCTAACAACATTGTTACCCAATGATCATTCTGAAGAACAATAAAAGGAAACAATATAAAAGAAAAGTGCGAGAAAGTGGAAGAAGTAAGGTGCGGGATGTGGTTACCGATAACCATTGTAACAGAACCTTCAAAAATTTTAAATGGTCAACCATTGGTTTTACTTTTGTAAGATTCTTTGCCTTTACAACCACATGGACCCACAGGCCAACCTAGTTTGGCTTCTTAAGAGAGCTCATGAGAAAAGCCTAACTGATTGTGTCTGATTCGGAGGGCAAGAAACCAGATCTCTTCTTGGAACTAGCATTGAAAAGCAAAGAGTTCAATAATGCAGTATTGTTCATGGGATCCTAATCATCCACCAGTACCAATAGCAGGCCAGAAGGAATTTCTTCCCTACAGGAAAAACCTAACCTATTCTTGCCTCATTACTCTTCTCCTTTCCTCCTCCAAGTAAACAAGAATTTACCAATGCAAAACCCCAGTATCTAGTCTTACGTGGATCAGTGAAAAAAAAAAATAATTATAAATTGGCTATATGTGACTGCATGATTTGAAGATTGAAATCAAGGAGGATGATGACAACTCATAATGTCACTATATCAATGTTGATGCCCTCGGATTGAAAATGAATGAGCTCAAGAGTGACAAAGACAAGAGATTACTGGAATTAAAGTGCCAATAGCAGCTCCAGGAACAAGAACATCCCAACCTTGAGAACCAATTGTACTTCGAACTGCTTTCAAAAGCAGCGTAGAGAGTCTTGAAACCTGAAAAACAACCCTATAGATAACAATGATTACAGTTTACCGTTAAGGAGAGTATTTTTTATAACAAGTGCGATGAGAAGATGATCTTAAAAATTCATTTCAAGAAGTATAAGTATATCAGAGCCATAATAATCGAGGGAATTGCAAACATACCCAGCACGAATCTCTGCTTCAGCATATGTCTTCACACTGTTTCTGGCGATTCCAAGAGCTTTTCCCAGCATCTGTAAAAGCAAGGTGCAATTTTTATCATGACTTTGGGATTACTTTGTTCATTGTTTTAACACAATCACAAAACATCAATGGTAGACATGAACTAAGGTTAATGAAGCTGATGTTGCCAATATATAAAGAGTTCAGCACCTCACTACACAAAGCATCTATAAGGATGCAGAACTTAGTTATTAATGCTGTGTACCATAACAATCATTAACCATATTAGAAGACAACACTAAGAGCATAAACTATTTGTTATGCAAGAAAATCAGAGGTCAATGTGTAAGGTATACTACACAACACATATTGCTCCTCACAAGACAAACAATGATATATACCTGAACTTTCTGTGGAAATATTTGAAGAAGTGCTTCAGAATACTCCTCTGTTAGCCTTTTTGCTCTATCAAGTGTAGCTTTGAGCCTTAGTGCCCAAATTATCTTGCCATCTTCAGTTCCTTCATATTAACAAGAACCAATATGTGTGTAATGCCTTCACCAAACTCATCAAATATTTCCAGACCTAAAGGAGATGAAAGGACTAAAGAGGCACCTTCTCTTTCAAAAAGACCTCTTTCTTGCCAGGTGAGAAGCTCATTTCCGATAGCAGCACATTCTTCTGGCTTCCAACTGGATAAACCTAGCTGACTAACACCAATAGTGAGGGCACCAAGTGGGTCGTTCCAAGAGCTTACATTCTTTGATTCCACATTATCTGCCAGCCCCTTAACCCCTCCTAATGCTTCAAGTGCATTGAGAAACCTATACAAATGCAGTTCACCTCATCAATCCATCCCAAAAATAAGCAACAAATAAATACGAAAATTTTCAAAAAGAACTTCTTGTGTTAAGTGCATTTGATTACGCTTCCACAGAAATGTGTCCAAACAAGTAGAGGGCTATTTTCTTACAAATCATCCCAATACATTCTAATTCACTGCCTTAATGCAGTCTTGTTTCCTTCATTAGTCATATATGGAAGGCTATGGTGCCTTTCTGGCAGCAGTTTTGCCAGCAATTCTCCATAAGCAGAATGCTAATGATTTACCATACATGCAATGTTATCATAATGCTCTTCTTTCGATAAATTAGAAGTGGTGCCTTTATTTTCTGATTCAATTAGAGGACACCTAAACCTTATCATCCTGTAGAAAAGGACGTTTCAATGCACAATGCTACCACATTATGGGCTATGGAGAAGGGTCATATGCATGCAGCCTTGCCCCTGTTTGTGTCCATGACTCAAACCTATGACCTCTCTCCAATTGTTTAAGAAAATTTATATTTCTCAAAAAAAAAAAAAAAAAGGGGTAAAGGACAAATATTTCTACAACAAAATTCAACCTTGAAAGGAACCAAACAAATCCAAAGTACTTGTTTGTTTTAGAAAAATTTTTCTGTTTTTCAAAAAAGAAAAAAAAGGAAAAGTTGTTCAATGTCAAAATTCAACTTTGAAAGGAACAAAACAAATCCAGATTTATTTAGAAGCTGAAAAAGATCATCTAAACTATTAGAAGTTCTTTTCCCAATGTTCCAAAGAAACTAGAATTTGATTATTGCCATATAACCAGCACATTCTATATAGCTAATAATATGATGTGCATGTCTACAGTCACATTGCAGGTACAACTTTGTTTTAGAATTGGACTAAAAATATGATGCACTTTCAGGGTAAGCTCGTGCCTAGTCCTAAGCACAATTTGGGCAAGGACAGGAAAGTTTTGGCAAACAATTTTAACTGCTTCGCCACAGTTTAGTTAAACTGATGTCTTTATTATCTTCAAAAACATATTGATTGGAAACTAAATTTCACTAAAAATGCAAGTGCAATGGCTTCTGAGCAAGTACTAAATCAAACAGTACAATACATATTTCATGAAGTGCTAGCAATCAGGCACCAAGATAGCCTCAAGTAGCCTATGGAAAAGTTGTGTGCACCTGCTTAGAAGTACAAAGGAATAGTCCTCAAGGCCAATCTCACAAAGACGCCACTATAAACAAAACCACAGTCCCCAACAGGGAGTTATCAGGAGCAGTACCATCACATTCCAACTATTTTCCAATTTAAGCTCAAAACAGATAAATTCCATGCAAGAAACTGACCTTTTGCCGCATAGCTATAGCAGTATCAGAAGCATCATTCCTGAGACCACTTTCCAGACCCTTTACGATTATAAATCTCAAAGCATTAAGGGATTGCATAGTCTTTATCAACTCAAAAATGCCACTTGATTCTCCAGAAGTATCCAAGTTCTGAAAATAAAGACATGCTTCTATGATTTGAAGCAAAAATTATAGAAATAACATCAAGCAGTCAAAGATAATCAAATGCTACTGGAAAGCAAAACAAAAGGATGAAAACTAATTTTCACACCAAGCCATGAGTAAAGGTATACATACTGTTCCACTAAAACTACAGATGCAGCATATAAGCATTTCAACCTCAAAGCCATTTGTCCCTAGGTCATTGTTAACCTCTTTCTCTCTATTTTACTTTGAGAAGGTTTATAATTTGTTGACATGTTAAAACACAACAGCAGGGACAATTTCCCAAATTTGCATTAATGGAGCAAGGGCTAGAACAGGAACTGAAGCACATTTGAGAATAAGGATGAGTCCAAATCCGAAGTTTGCTCAGAGTGGGATCACCTGCAAAGCTTCAATAACAAATTTACAGAATACTCAAATTGTAAAATCAGTTATTATATTTGGATGTTTGAAATTTGACCCAAGGGAAACATTAGAGTAAGTGGGTATTTAAGGGAGGTTGTGATCATATATGCAGAGACCAAAATCAAAGGAAGAGCAAGAAAAGAGATTTTTTATTGCAGGAAATCTATGACAAACTCGTGACCTGGCCTCTTCTCAGTGCATGTGTGTGTGGATGGGGGGAGGAGGAAGAAGCTGTAGCAGAGAGAATTGCAATTGTTGAATCCCTGGGTGTTTCTAGCAAATTTTGAAATCATAGAGATAATCTTGATTACCAAAAACAGGTTAATTCTGAAACCTGCACCTAGTTTTAGCCAGAAAAAGCACAAAAGTTGTGCGTCATTTATGGATGTTGGAATAAGCAGAAGAGAGCAAAAATTAGAAAGAGCTGATTTACCTTTTTGCAGTCCAAAAACAGGGTAAGTGCTGAATGGCCCTTATCATCCAAGGATTCTGTAATTGACTGAAGCTGTTCCACAAGACTGCATGGCAAGATGGCAAACTAACATAAATTTCAACATGTATGAAATTTGATTGATGAGTTGTTCTGCTCAAAACAAAACACTCTTGGAGCTGAACAAACTTTAAGCATCAAATTTCTGAGATCAAGGATATAGATTGGCGATTCTTAGGTGTACCAGATAGATAAAACTAAGCTGAATTTTTATGCTAAAAGGCAAATTGGTCACACCAACACCAGGGTCATGTGAAGTCATGTACATGAGTTCATTGCATCATTGGCCATTCCAACTTACACTGAATTTGCAGGCCTCATAATTAGTCTGAATACAACAATCAAGCAATGAATTAAGCAAAGGAGGCAGAAAGTTAAAAGAGGAGGAGAAAAAATACACCAGCAAACAAAGCAGCTCAAAACCCAACCATCCAAAAGCCCATATATTGAGAAATGAATCGACTAAGGAATGGTAGCCCTTCACAAACCAACTTTCCCCTTTCCTCTTTACCAAAGAAAAAACATGACAAGTGGAAGACGAACTGTTCCACTGCAATTAATTCAAACAGACCAAGCAGCCCTGATAAAACAGAAGACTAATTCAAAGATAACAGAATCTTTTGGAAAAGAGTGTTACAGGCAACGAATCATCCAGGGCATCATTTAAGACATTGAGTCCTCTCCTTTTTCCCTGTTTTCCGCAATACTTTATTCAAGAAATAATTTTATAGGTAGTAGTATAATTCAAATGTGTAAACCAAAAAACTAAAAAAAAATCAAAAAAAATAAAAGAAGAAGAAGAAGCCAAAAGACAATGGTTCCACCTCTAAGCAGAAAAGAACAACAAAGAGTTGGCTATAATGATCTAAAACCAAAATTCATATTAACAAGTTACAGGATCCATTTACATGCTAACTTACACTACTATCTGTTATGACACCACATTTAGAACTGAAAATCTTCTATTATCCTATTCAGAGCAGGTTATCTCTTTTATTTTTTCAACACCCATCATTTTAAATTTGATATGAGCTGCACCACCAGTTACTTTTAAAGCTTCTTGAGTGAACATGAAGTTTTATAATGGCATATCACAGACTTGCACTCCCCTCATCCACACCAACCCTTCTAATTCTTTAGTTGTACACAATTTGGCTACTTGTTCATGGAGATATTGTGCATTGTTTTAGTTATTATGGCACCAATGAAAAGCAGGTTTCTGCATAGTAGGAATTTAATTACATTTGTGACAAGACAATAAAGTTCAGCATCTAACAAGGCAATGAGAAGATCAACATTTTCCCCACAACTGCAGTTGTCTATATGCTTGCTTTTAGAGTAGAGAAACTGTCATCCTTGCACAGATTGCCACCAACAAATGACAAATATAAAGAAGATCAAGAGAAATGTTTGAGGTATACCCTAGGATTTTTAGAGAAAACAACTTGAGCAATCCTCAAAAGTGAAGGAAATTAATCAACTTGTACAAAGAAGCCCTTCATACCATATCTCATTATAGGTTCCCACCAATATGATAAACTTGAATAAGATAAAAAATAAGTAGAGCAACTATAAATAGCTCAACAAAAACAGCTTTGCAAATATCCATCCTCCTTTTCAGTGTCTT
Organism: Bruguiera parviflora; assembly: GCA_019804595.1. Lineage (NCBI taxonomy): Eukaryota > Viridiplantae > Streptophyta > Magnoliopsida > Malpighiales > Rhizophoraceae > Bruguiera > Bruguiera parviflora. The sequence continues at coordinate 5,306,230 of CM034046.1, forward strand.
TTGAGTCTCTACTTTCCATTAAATCAATTTATAGACTGGAAAGATACAAACCCAAGGCCCACTAAGAATGTTAACAAGCGCAATGGTTTAAGATGTCACAAATCAAACCTTCCAGCATTGAAGAAGTCTTTGAGCTCATGATGGAATATCCTGAATTGTTCAATAAATGCTTCACTATATTGTCCAGGTTCCTTGGTAATTTTAGCAAGCATTGCTTCAGTAGCAACCAAATCTTCTGGACCAGCATTGCGGTGAAGCTTGTTCTGTATTGTGTGTTTGATTTGTTGCTAGAAAGTGCAACATAAAAATATTAAAAAATTATCGCTAGACATCTTATTAAAGAGAAGACAACTTACCAGGCACTATATGCTAACCTTGAGGTCATGAGGAATATCACCCCGATGAGCAATGTCTCTTATTCGTGTTAGAGGAACAGATGCAGTGAATTCTGCCTTGAAAGATGGCAAACATGGATGAATCTTACGGATGACAAGTACTTCCTGAATAACACATGGAAAGACAGGGATTAAAGACAATGAAAAACTTGACGACAGCTCAATAGCATGTATTAAAAGAGAACAAAATTTATCACGATATATAAAACCCTAAGGCTTCACACTCAATAGTTAACATATTGGATCCATAAAAAATTAATGATTAAAAAATTATGGGAATTACACCAGCATAAAGTGAAAGAGACCAACAACAAGCCCTAATATGAATCACTTTGCTTCTGCACACCAGCTTAACAGAAATTCCCAATATCTAGAAAGGCTCGTACTATATTTTTATCTGAGCTTTTGGCAGAAAATAGAAAGGCATCTTAAAAATCACTTCTGCCATTGTAAGGCAATAGTGCAAAACATATCCAATATTAACTTATTCGGAACAAACCATCACATCAGATGGGGAAATTTGTTTAGCACTGAAGCAAATCTATAATAAGAAAGGGTCAAACCAATTAGGATTTTGACCAAAAGCACTCTGGAAAAGTAACTTTTCAAGCTAAAAGAAAAGGCAATTACTGATTTTTATGCTAAAAAGAGATACAGATTAAACAAGTGCATTGTCTGTGACATGAGCAAAGAAAAAGCAATGATGCTATCAAACTTTGAAACATCATACCAAAGCAAACAAACTGATATATCACCTGGGGTGAGGCATCTTTCCTACTAGAAAGTCGTTCCAATTCCTGAAATATTAGCCTGGATATTTCAGCATGCCGATTTGGCCGATGATGACCTCCATCTTCAAAGCAAGGAATTTGCCCCGTGTTAATCCACTGGCAAAGAGAAAAGTGTAAGAGGAGTACAGAAGGAAATTTTGTTGAAAAGGAGAAAATTTGATTATACTGAAAAACCTTTAGATAGATGGCACAATATATTAAAGCCTCCAACCGATCACCACTCTGAAGACTCCCAACTAAAAGCTCTTGCACAACTTCAAGCTTTTAACAGAGCGATAGCAATGTTGATTGCAAAGTAAAGAAGTATCTGATTTAGTAACTGGAATTTTATAAGTGAAATTGTGATCTATAGAAATGACAGAAAGAGTAGTTCACTGAAATATCTGCATTTCTATTCCTTTTTCTCTAGTGCAGCAAAATGTACATACACTACTAGTTCGAAAGAGATGGAAAATAAGTTTCCAGAGTGAGATTGTACATATATATAACAGCCCTACCTTTCTCCGCCAATTCCTTGCACTTTGATCACCTTCAACCAACTTCAATGCCAAACCTTCAAGGCCAGACGTTTCCCATTTTCTTTCAATTTCCATATTCCTATGCTCATTTGATCGCATGAACGAGACAGTTTTCCCTTGCCACTGCCCAATAAAAGGGCTCGACTCTGTTTCCACGAGAGTTGCAGCACTAGCAGACCCATTCTCTTCCATATCTTCTACCTCATCCCTAGTCCTCTCTTCGGAATCCAAAGGCAACAGATTCACATCCTCACCAGTTTTATTCCATTGACAGACAACCCCGAAATGCCCTCCTTCAGGCAGTTTCAAGATCCGATTATCCCCATGCTCCCATAACAAGCTCTTATCCTTCCTCACAACAACAAACTTATACTCAATAATCTCACTCCCTTCCAACTCCAAATCACAAACCCATCCAGCCTCCGTCCAATCCATTGGAGTATTCTTCTTCCATGAACCCAATTCTTTTGTGGACCCCAAAATCACCACATGCTCGCCAAATTCTACTTGATGATCTAACCTAACACTAAGCTGCACCTTCCCACGCCTCACCTTCAATTTAGTCTTTCCCTTTTTCTTCTCTTCCTCTCTGCCCCCCACAACACACACACACACAAAGAAATACTGTCATTACTCGTCAGTTGCCTTTTAGTTGTATTCTCAGTTTTCTTTCATTATTCCTCTAAAATCTTGACGAGAAAAATTAGTTAAAAAAAAAAAAAACCGTTATCAAACCTTTTTAATACTCCTAGCAAGCAAAAGAAAAATTGAAATAGAGATAGAAAGTAAGAGAGAGAGAGAGAGAGACCTTGTTTCAGTAGAAGAAACACCGCAAATAATTCTTGGAAACGTCGGCTTCGATCGTTGGGGAAAAAGCGTAGGAGACAAGAATCTTGGATCCAAGGAAGCAGTTTCTCTCCTTCTCATGTGATGAAGATGCTGCGGCTGGTGATGTTGGAAAACACGTATTTTCATGGATTGCAATACGCGGAGGGAATCCATTACCGTCTATCGGGGGGAGAAGGAGGACAGAATCAGGCAAACGCGTTGCAGCTTAAAGGAGGCGCGAGCTTCTTTGGGATTGGGGTTGAACCGTTGAAGATATTGGTTTTCTTTTTCTTTTTCTTTTTCTTTTTTTTTTTTTCAAATTTCAAGAATGAAGGTATGGATGGGTTATTGATTTTCTTGGTCGTGAAAAGGCAAAGGGATTGAGGGCGTGGCGCGTGCGGGAGTTGTCTAGAAAAGTAGCGATTTGATTGCAACGAACGCTCCTCCGCTCCACGTGTGCGTGCCAGTCAGCCAAATTTGTTCTCCAAAAGGTTCCAAGAATCACGTGACTCTCATGTGCCTTCGCTTCCATTAATCCTGTCCTTCGAGCTTAGAGATTAGCCCGCAAAGTCCCCGTGCAATTGGGATAAAAAGCAACTTTTGAAAATTAGTTGGATTATTAGTTTTTTTTTTTTTTTCACCTGAGTAGCCATGACTCTTCCTTGATTTATTTATTTATTTATTTTTTATAATCCGAAGGAAAGGAGAAGCTCTTTTTAAGAGAAGAAGACGAGATGGTGACAGAGATAAAAGATAAGAATTATTATACACCCGGGACATTTTGTTGAAAAAATAGTCAAAATTCATATCAGAGACGAGTCGTTTGCGTAATTCTAAAGTTAATCGCTAGTGAGTCGAATGACACTTCCTTGATTGAATGAACCTAAATACATTTCTATTCCAGTTTGGTTATTGAATCGTAGCCCTCTAGACACGTGATTACTTAAATGAGGTCCTTCCCCTTGGTTCTCAGAATCCTTCCGTCACATTTATTCGGTTGAAGGATAAAACCACCGTTGCAATTTTAGAAACCTTAAGAAGAAAATAACGAAAGAGAAATGAGTTTAATGGAAATGAAAGAAATAAGGCGTTCAAATAAAAAAAATGAATTAATTAAACGAGATTACAAATTTACAATAAAAGAGATTTATGAATATTAATAAAATTTGGTATAAAGAAAGATAATATCTTAGTTTTTGAAAAATTAAAATTATAAATTAAAAGTTCAAATAAAAGGGAGATGGATTGATTATTTATATAATGTAAAACGAATACTCTTGTTGTGTATGAAGAGTAGACGTATACAATAAAATTTAATTAAATACATATCCTCTATAGATGAAACATAAACGAGTAATTTACTAACAATATGTGCTTTTTAGCTTATGGAAAAGACCACGAGGAGAACATAGCTATCGTTACGACGACATCCACTAGCTCTACTGGTGTTAAAGAATAGCACATATTTAGGCGTGGAGGGCAGGTTTCGGAGGACAAGCATCGCGTTAAATGTTATTGACCCAGTCGTGCCTCTCTGGCACTATCCCAATAGCCGAAGATGGGAAATGCATCTTAAGGTGCGCTACAGACTGCACTAAGAAATGTGCTGTCACGCCTATTGTTGACTGTGATGAATAGTGTGTAAGAAAATGTGGTTGGATTGGTGTGAAAAATGGGAAGGGAGCTACACACACATGGAATGTTTAGAATTGTTAATTGAGTTCTTATTAATAATATATATTTTAAATAAAAGAGCATCTTTTTTTTATTTATTTACCAAAAAAAGAAAAAAAGAAAGAGAGGGAGCATCCTTTCGAATAACTTATAATCATTAATGGCCTTTCTTCCCCATCGCGTCTGTTTGTTATTTAGATCTTTTCACCCCGTAAGTAATGGATTTTGTTCTTTAGAAATCTACTACAATTAAAGATGACAGAGGAAGAAGGAACGTAAGGGGTTTCATCTACATTACTTTCTGGAAAATTTAATATATATAAAAAAAAAGGTACGTGACAAAACGAGGTCAGCAACCACGTTAACATTAGAAACTGAATTCTACTGCTAAGTAAGAGAGAGAGAGTTCAGCGAGGTCAGTAGCTACGTTATAGCTACTTCAGCAATTAACGCCTGTGCTGACGAAATATAAATTACTGACTTATTTATAAATAGTTTTAGTGAAGTTTTCCTACCTCAGAAGAATTTTTAGTCATCAACTCGCTTACGAGAAATTCAGAAATTATTAACGCAATAGTAAACTTATTTTGTTAAAAAAAAATAAAAACAGTATAAATAAATTTAATAAATAATTTAGTACTAAATTTCACTTTATAGTTTAAAATTTTAAATTGAATAATTTTTAATATAATATTAAAATTTTATTTAAAAATTTGTATTTAAAATATAATGATTTCACATTTTATTATAAAATTTTACAAAGAATATGACTTTATCATATTTTTAGTCTAATAAACTTATACACGAGAAAATATGTCGAAGTTTAATACATGATATAAAAAAAAAAATAGGGCAACATGATTAAAACACACAATTTCTCAATTATAAAAAATTTATATCATATTAAGAAATTATTCAATTTAAAATTTTAAATTGCTTAAGTAAGATTTTAAAATAAATTATATATTAAGTTCTAATATTATATTGTTATAGATCATTTTTTTTTTTTGCCAGTCTACATTTTTATTTTGCTTATTGAATGGTAGTTCCTCGGGCATATGATTACTTAGATCAGACCCTTTATCTTGTTGTTGGATGTCATTCGGTCACATTTTATATGATTGAAACACAACGCAATTTTAAAATCCTTTAGAAGAAAATAGAGAGACAAATGAGTTTAATGTGACCAAAGAAATAAAGTATATAAATAAAAACTAAAGATGTTAGATTACAATTTTACAATAAAGGAATTCATTTACATATTATTTTTGCTATATTTATTTTTTTTCTTTTTTGAACTATAGGGCAGATTTTATGTCTCACTAATTCATTTTATCAATTTTTTGAACTACGTTCCACTTAGGTATTTTTATTTTTCTTCACATATAACAAACTTAACTCATCTTTAAAAATTTCATTGACATTTAGAGAGTTTAATACAAAAAAAAATTTATCAAAGAACATCTTAATTTTTTGGACTTTGAATTTCCAAATTTAAGGTCCAAATAAATAAAAGATAAATTTATTATTTATAAAATACAAAATAAATGGATATTATAACAATAAAAAATTAAATGAAAATCTTTTACAGAAAAAAATAAATAGATATTTAATTTTCATTAATTAGACCATATTTTAAAATTATAAATTCAAAGAAAAGAGAAATGAATTTATTATTGAGTATAACTATGTAGTCATACTTATTAAGATACATATTAGTTATAAGAGTATATTTCAATAATTTTTTTACTTTTAACTTTATTTATTTATATTAGTAAGAAAATATAATTGATTTATATTTAATGTGTCTACTTAAATATGTTTACTTAACTTTTTTTTCTTTATTATTTACAAAATAAAAAAGAAATACTCTTGTTATATAAGTAAATAGACAAATACAATAAAAAATTAAATGTATATATTATATAAATGAAAAATAAATAATTATTTAATTTTATTTTTTTTGAAACTTTGAATTTTTAAATTAAAGGTCCAAATAAAAGAAAGATGTACAATTATATAATCACATTTATTAAAGTGCATGGTGGTCATAAGAGTATATTCAAGTAATTTTTGTACTTTTAATTTTATTTATTTGTATTATTAAAAAATATAATTGATTCATATTTCTTGTATCTATCATATGTCTACTTAAATATATTTACCTAACTTTTTTTCTTTATCATTTACAAAAAAAAAAAAAAAAGAAACTCTTGTTGTATAAGGAAAACAAACTAGTATAATGAAAAATTAAATGCATATCTTATATAGACGGAAAATAAATAAGTGTTTAATTTTTATTTTTGAGACATTAAATTTTTAAATTAGGTCTAAAGAAAAAAAGATAGATTTATTATAAGGTACAATTATGTAATCACACTTATTAAGTTATATAATAATTATAAAAGTATATTTTAATAATTTTTTTATTTTTAACTTTATTTATTTGTATTAGTAAAAAAGATATAGTTAATCTATATCTCTTATGTCTATCATGTATTTACTTATATATATTTACCTAATTTTTTTCTTTATTATTTACAAAAGAAAAAGAAAATACTCTTATTGTATAAAGAAAATAGACTAAAACAATAAGAAATTAAATGTAATTTTCTGTAAATGGAGAATAGACAGATACTGCCTAACAAAATGGTACTTTTTAGCTATAAAAGGTTACCACTGGCACAACATTAGTTATAATTCCTGCCGTTAAGGACAAGTGTATAACGTTAAAATTCTTTTTTTTTTTTTTGAACTCTACCAGTGTTAAAAGAATTGCACGCATTCTGACATGGAAGGCAAGACTCGGAGGACAAGCATCGCATTGGTGTTAGTAACGGTGATGTTGTTGATCCCATCGTACCCCGGTCGCACCGTCACGACGGCTGAAGATGGGAAATGCAACGTTTCGTGTGTTACAGAGTGCCTTAAGAAGTGCGCGTTTGGTGCTGTGGAGTGTGATGATATTTGTGCAGGACAATGTGGTTGTACTAGCGTAAAAGATGAGTATGGAGCCACGCACATGTAATGTTTAAATTTGTTAGTGGCGATATTATTAATAATCTCTTTTTTTAAATAAAAGAGCATATGTTCTCTGACTTATAAAAAAAAAAATAGAAAGGTATATTTTCAAATAAAGTTTAAATTAAAAATTATTCCCTCAAGTCACCGTGTATTTTGATTCAAAGAATTTTTATTTTATATTTCAAAATTGCCTTTTATATTGATATTAATATCTTCACATTCACTTTTTTTGTTGAAATACTACATATGGTTCAAAATATTGATTGAATTGCTAAATTATATTTTTAAATTTTTTAAAAATATATATTTTTAATCACTAAATTGGAAATTTAAAAATATCTTGTTTTTTTAAATAAAGGAGAAAATTTTATTCCGTACAATTTTTAAAAAATAAAGAAATAATATTTTAACCATTTTTATAACAAATTTTTTAAAAATTTTTAATTTAATTTTTATGGTTTTTAGTGAAAGGTTTTTATGGTTTCTTTGGCAATCTGCAATTCGTATCTTTTGCCCGACAGCTAATTAATGAATTTAATTTCGGATCTTCACTAAGAAGAAAATAACAAATTGACGGTAACATACCTAATAAAAAATGGCGAGAATGCAAACTGGGTGTAAAACAAACATGCTTTTTATGTTTTTTTCTTTGGCAATCTGCAATTCGTATCTCTTACAATAGAGTTAATTAATGAATTTGATTTCACATCTTCCATCAAAAGGAAAATAATAAATTGCTTTAATAACAAGAATCGCATTTGTAGCACACATTGCGGTCTTTAGTACCATCACGAGGAAGCGCAATTGCAAGCCAAAAAGTAAAAAAAAAAAAAGGAAAAAAGAAAACAAGCACAGAGTGATTAAAAAATGAAAAGGACAATCGTCAGGAGGCACGGAGAGAATTGGAGGATGGCAAGCGCCAAATCGTTGGTTGTAGCAGTGGTGATGCTATTGAGAGTATTCTGTCTGACAACAAGTGCAGATGTGCACGGGCCACTGAGTTGTACACTGTACTCGCAACTGTGCGAGGCCAAATCCAGATTGCAATGAATACTGTTTCGAACAACGCCGTTGCGTTGAAAAGAATGTTTAGATTTATTGATTAAGTTCTCGTTTAAATAAAAGTGCATCCTCCTGAATAATATAAAAGGTGGTTTACTCTCTGAAGAACCCGTCCATTTCCCATCCAGGCACAAGCATGGCTGTTGCCTTTTGTACGCCGTTCCCAAAATCTTTCTTGGTACTTCCACGGCCTCTGCCAGGACTTCTTCCTCTGTTTACTGCTCAGCTCTTCTTGATTCTTCGTAAGTTACCGTCACAGGCAGAATAGTTGATCCTGGATACTCATTTTCTAGATGCTGGGTAATAAATCAAGGCACCAGGCAACCAGGACAATGTGCAGAACTACCAACCTGGAACAGGATATGTATATATATATATATATATATATCGATACGTTACTCAGGTGCAATGCATTAGTAGCTGCTAAAATGGATGGTATCAGCGCCTCATATGGTTTAGAGAAAGCACTCAATTCCAGGACCAGTAGGCCGGAACTTGTAAGGGAATTTCACCGATATCTTTCGGTCGCGCTGAAATCGGATACGACAACTCTGCCAAATAGAACTACAAACAAGTCAAGTTGATATTTGACGCGATATAATTTGAAGCCAGTCATGTCATTTAATTAATAAATTAAAAGAAATTGACTTAATTGAAATTTGTGGACATCCCATCAATAATTCATTTAATTTTATAATAATTATAAAAATAATTAAAATTATAAAAATTTTATTATTATTATAAATAAAATTAAAATGATAAAAAATTATCTATTCTGTAAAATTAATAAACTGCAAAATAAAAACATTTAATTTTAACATATAATTACAAATATATAATATTTATTTGAAAATAACCCCGCAATTTAATTTTTTTAATAATTTCAAGAGCGATTTTAAACGAGTATTGAGCGTCACTAGAGAAGCTCTAGTGGGCGACTTTAACTCGACCTCAGTAATCTTGAGTGTTCGTTCTGGTGCGGCCGCGCGCTCACCCTTCAGCTTCGATCCACCAAGGTGTAAAGGTAGATATCTAAACGATTCTCTATTTCGTCTGTGGCGTGTGGCTTCGCCTCTCATGCCATCCGTTTCTCTTCAATTTTATTTTGTTATTTTTTATTTTATTATTATTTTTGGTTGTTTGGAGGATCTTTCAATCAGAACGAATTAACTAGAACGTTGAGATGCGTAAAAATGCAAAATTTTGTGTTTTTTTTTTAATTTATTTATTGAGAGAAGTTGGAAGTTGGTTTCCTCCTCTTGCCATCTCTTTCCCTTTCATTTTGTTTTGATTTTCTGAATTCCGAGAACCGGTACACTCAAGGAAGGGAGCAAGAGCAAGGCAAGTATATGATTATTATTATTATTCTTAGATTTTTCATTTTTCTTGGGAGTTGATTGAATGATTTAACGGTACAATTTAATTTTTCTAGTGATTTAACTCAAATTCTTCAAACCCATCTGTAATTGGTCCGTATGCGACTGTTGGATCCCTCACTCGTACTCTTTGTGGTTTCTACTTCTTCCTGTTTATTTCTCCATCAAAGCTATCCGTGTTTGTAAATTGTGATAATAAATTTTAGGGTTTGGTCACCAAATTATGGACAATATGCTGTTTCTTTGGCAATCAGTAGATTGCTTCCTACCAATGCTGTGAGTTAATGTAAACGCAGTCCAAACTGATATATTTGTTTAAATCCTCTTATTTTCCTATTGAGCTATATGTGGTGCGTGTTCAAATCAGCAATCAAAGGAGTCAAATCTTGTTGATGTAAATGCAGTGGGATTGAGTTCATAGAAGTTTCACAAGCAAAGCTGCCGGCTCTTCTCTTTGGTTTGTTATAATCAAATATCTGAGATTGGACTACAGTGAAAAGGCTGGAGGAGAGGGTGCTAAACATCCAAATATGCAAACGGCTGCTCATCTTCATCCTCTCATTTATGCCCCCAGCCAATACAGGTTTCTCCTCTGCCCTCTCTTTCATTCCTCATTGAAAGTTCACTGCAGCTTTTTCTTTTCTGTTAAGAATACAAAAGAGAAAATGAATTCCTGAAGCATTAGCTGTATTGCAGAAGAAGCTATGTGATGCCCATTCAATGGATGAAAATGAAAATCTCAATGCCCAGTCAACTTTGTTTCCCAAGAGGAGCTCAGAGATCTTATCTATCACAAATACGACAGACCAAACTGTCTGTGACTCCTAACACAAATGATGGCCACCCTTCTGCCTTTAGGTTAGAAAAAAATGCAAACGCTAAGCATACGCCTGCTTCTGAAGCAGAGACATTCTTGAGCAAATGGTCACCTCCTGGGTACCTCTGGAGGGGGTTATCAGTTCTTGTCCTGGCAGGGCAGGTTATAATTAGGATTCTAAAAGGAAAAGTCCATGGGAAAAATACTCTGCAACAGCTGGAGAGAGTTGGACCAAGGTCAGTTGGTGTTTGTCTCTTGACCTCAGCTTTTGTTGGCATGGCTTTCACCATTCAATTTGTGAGAGAGTTTACCAGATTGGGATTAAATAGATCTGTTGGTGGTGTGCTAGCTCTAGCCTTTTCGAGGGAACTGAGTCCTGTGGTCACATCTGTAGTAGTTGCTGGGCGGATTGGGAGTGCCTTTGCAGCAGAGTTGGGAACAATGCAGGTTTCTGAGCAAACAGACACTTTGAGAGTTCTTGGCGCAAACCCAGTTGATTATTTGGTCATACCAAGAGTAATTGCTTCTTGTGTTGCTTTACCCCTTTTGACTTTGATATGTTTCACAGTGGGAATGGCATCCAGTGCATTGCTAGCTGATGCCGTCTATGGGGTTAGCATAAACATCATTTTGGATTCAGCTCTGCGAGCGCTTAGACCATGGGATTTGATTAGTGCCATGATCAAGTCACAGGTTTTTGGTTCGATCATATCTATTGTTAGCTGTGCATGGGGAGTTACCACCATGGGAGGGGCCAAAGGTGTTGGGGAGTCAACAACTTCCGCTGTGGTTATCTCACTTGTTGGCATCTTTATTGCTGATTTTGTGCTCTCCTATTGCTTTTTCCAAGGTGCTGGAGACGCACTGAAGAATTGTGCGTAATTGTGGGCATAATTTTACAATGTTTGTTAGCTTGATTTATAGTGGCTGAAGATCTAGATAATTCAGGATTGTGCCGTAGTTCGTTTGTTAAACAATCAGCAGGTGTCCGTAACCTTAATCATCCCCTAACAAACACACACACATAAAGAAAGAAGGAAGCAACACAGTTTATATGCTAGTTTGTCGACGCAAAAGGTTGCCGGCGAATTCAATTCAACACAATGAAAATGCCAATTTTATTTGTGGACGTGTAAGTCAATTTTGTACAGAGTGACACGTCTCTACTGGTTGTCTTTTTGCTCTAAACTCACTCGATACCCAACACGTTGCAGGGCTCTGAGCCGTACGCCCACGGGTGCACATTTTCAAGGCTTCAACCTAATGCGTATGTTAACCGACCAATATCCAAAAGCATGATAATTGTCCAACACTGTTGTAGATCTTGATGGGGAATGCAAACTCGAAGTGAAAGTTCTCGACCCTTCTTAAGTGAATCCCTTGGAAGAACTGCTCAAAAAACTAAAAAAAAAGAAAAAAAAAATTCCTTGGAAGAAGATATTCAAGCATGGATTGAGACGTAGCAGTCACTTAACACAAATTGAAACGATTTGGGTAACATATAAATCATTTAATAATTCCTCGGCTAAAAAGATCAATTTTATTTTGATGAAATATATATATATCTTTTTTTTTTTTAATTACGCGAGACAGAAAGTTCAGTTTAATAGATGAGGTTGATGTCCGAGATGTTCAAAGTTCTATCTTTCGCCTATCAATATATACACATATTCTCGATTACTGCCATGTTTTTTATTTTTCGTGGTTTCAAATTCTTTGTTCTGTCTCGAGTGTTCGCATCTCCATAAAATTCTTTGCTGACCACAAGTTAGTTTGCTTCTGCTGATTTCAAAATTCAAAGTCATTCGATCAGGACCATTATTAGTTATCACTGGCTACTATTTACTTGTGTGTGAATAGTAGACTCTCGAAGGCCGAAAAAATCATTGATATTCCTATGCAGGAAGGGAAGCACGAGGCAGGAAGCAGCTGACGGAAGCGACAACATTTAGTCACAGTAAAGAGAAGAGAAATGAATTGTATGTAAGCCTGAAGACAAAACTTGGGCCATGCTCTGCGGTGGAATATGTCGGGAGCCACGTTGGTCCAAAATTTTCTGCCTTTCTAGTGCTACTAACCCCTTCACGCACATTCTTTACATTCCATCCACCTTCTGCATGTTCCCTTTCTTTGCTTTGAAATTTCAAGGACCACCGAAGACAGTACGTGTCTTTTCTGTTGACTATTAACTGCCTGCCTCTGCTCTCTCCCGTGAATACAGTTAAGCTACATTTTTCTCTTTCCGAGCCAACACTAGAAGTCTCCTCCCCCCCAAGCTAGATTTCTTCTTGTGAACGCTATTTTGTAGCTTATCTTCCTGATTATCTATTGAGCACCATAGGCACTTACACAGAGTCATTAGACACGGAAGAAGGAGAAAGACAGGCTAGAAATAAGAGTTACAGAATGGGTTCAGTTCAATTTTTGTTATGTTTGCTGGTTTCAGTAGCTTGTCTTAAATATTGCATTGGCGGTCATGATGCGCCTATACTACTCAACGATGATGTTTTAGGCCTAATTGTTTTCAAGTCAGGTATTGTTGACCCATCTTCCTATCTCAGCTCGTGGAACGAAGATGATGACTCCCCTTGTTCATGGAAGTTCATAAAGTGCAATCCAGTGACTGGCCGAGTTTCTCAAGTGACACTTGATGGCCTGGGCTTATCCGGGAAAATTGGTAAAGGGCTCCAAAAGTTGCGAGATTTGAAAGTCTTATCACTTGCACATAACAATTTTAGTGGTACTATCAGTCCTGAGCTGGATGTTATTACTAGTCTGGAAAGGCTTAACCTCAGCCACAACAGCCTTTCAGGCCCCATTCCATCTTCGCTTAGTTCCACTAGATTTCTTGATCTCTCCGAAAACTCCTTTTTAGGGCAATTGCCTGATGATATTTTCCGAAACTGCACGCTTCATTATCTTTCTTTAGCCGACAATTTGCTTCAAGGGCCATTACTCGATATATCTGGCTGCTCTTCTTTAATCACCCTCAATCTTTCCCACAACCAATTTTCTGGTGTCCCAGATTTTTCTACCGGAATTTGGCTATTGAAACGGCTTCGAACTTTAGATCTTTCACACAATGCATTTTCTGGTTCCGTGCCAAATGGGGTATCATCCATTCACAACTTGAAAGATCTCCGGTTACAGGGCAACAATTTCTCAGGACCACCACCAGCAGATACTGGACTCTGCCCACACTTGAGAGTTATGAATCTAGCTGACAATGTTTTCAGCGGAAACCTGCCAGATTCTCTGCGGAGGCTAACTTCTCTGGAATATTTCAGCGTATCCAACAACATGTTGACAGGTAATTTTCCCGCCTGGATCGGCAACTTAAGCAGCCTGGAATACTTAGACTTGTCGAGCAATGGATTTAATGGAAGCCTGCCATCATCAATCGGTGATCTGACTTCATTGAAGTACATGAGCTTGTCCAACAACAAGCTCACAGGCAGCATTCCAACAACAGTAGGTCACTGTGCCGCATTATCAGTGATTCGAATTAGAGGGAACAGCTTTAATGGCAGCATACCAGAGGGCATGTTTGATCTTGGGCTGGGGGAAGTAGATTTTTCACAAAACAGGCTGATGGGTTCCATTCCAGCTGGGTCAAGTAAATTTTTTGGATCGGTACGCACATTGGATCTTTCAAACAACTATCTTACAGGACATATTCCAGCGGAAATGGGTCTATCCTCAAGCCTGAGATACTTGAATTTGTCATGGAACAGTCTCAACTCAAAAATGCCCCCGGAGCTTGGCTATTTCCAAAACCTAAAGGTTTTGGATCTTCGAAGCAATGCACTGGTTGGCTCAATACCTGCGGATATATGCGAGTCTCGAAGCCTGAGCATTCTTCAGCTGGATGGTAATTCGTTGACCGGGCCAATTCCCGAGGAGATTGGAAATTGCTCGTCTCTCTACTTGCTGTGAGTCATTTCCCTTTTTTTTTTTTTTTTGGCATTGGTCACCTGCATCATTTGAGTCATTTCCCTTTTTTTTTTTTTTTTTTTGGCATCGGTCACCTGCATCATTTGGGGGGGGTGAAATCACATTTACACAACATCTTTTTAGGACGAAATGAAAAGTGAATTCTGCCGATTACGTTTCAATGCATTCTATCAAACATATCCTTAGGCTTAGGCTCTTAAGAAAATGAATAACTACGATAATATTAGAATGTATTTCATGAAGTACTACAGAAATAATTTGGAGCTTCGAATCAGACAGATTTTAGATCAACTAGATCACGGATTGTTTTGGACTTGAGTGATTAGGTCTTTTCAGATTTGGATCATTTGGTTACATTATCCTGGCGGGGCTTAACTTTGGCCCCCTCAAAATTATTGTAGGGGCCAGCATGGTGATGATAATAGGAGGACGGTGGGTATGGGCGTATTGCAGTTGTTCTTTTTATTTTTATTTTTTAAAATTGATGTAAATTAGAATTCCAACTCAAAACTTTTAATTTTGAAAACATTTCTAATACCATAGAGTTAAAGCTAATCGGTTCGTATTGGAGCTGTTGGCGTACTGGATGGCTTATAAAATTTGTACAGAAACTAAAGACAGAGGTGGGTAGAGAAATGGATACGGGCAAAGTAAGACAATGAAAAAGTATTCGAGAAAATAATGATAGAAGGAAAAACTATTGTCGCCAGAAGCGATGTCCGTACTCATTGATCATTGCTGAGTTTCTGGCGTCGTGCCAAAACGTAGCTGATGAACGTGTTTAGCTTAAACTTCTGGTTATATAAAAAAAGTGCTAGATTGAAATTACAGGAATACCTTTTGAAAAACGACAACCTGTATGGGGTGTCTACACCTGCAATTCTTCTTTCCTTTTTCTTGTACAAAAATTGTTAATAACTGGCCTCGCGCAACTCGCAAGTGCCCAACGCGGTGCCTTGTAATATATAGATTATTTTATGTAAGAATCGGTTAAGAATACAGTCAAATAATGCGACTACTCACTCACACTCGTTTCTTCATACTCCCTCCGTTTCCATTTTATATTATGGCGTGTTCGACATTCCAAATGACACTGCCTTTTAACTTCTCGAGTATTTATTAATTTATTTTTTTATGCAGGAGCTTGTCCCACAACAATTTAAGTGGTTCCATTCCCAAATCCATATCAAATCTAAACCAGCTTAAAATTGTAAAATTGGAAGTGAACAGGCTTACTGGGGAGATACCGCAGGAGCTGGGAAAACTGGAGAATCTTCTTGCAGTAAATATATCGTATAACATGCTCACTGGCAGGCTTCCTGTTGGGGGCATATTTCCAAGCTTGGATTATAGTGCTTTGCAGGGAAATTCGGGTATTTGCTCGCCTTTGTTGAAAGGACCATGTAAAATGAATGTTCCAAAGCCTCTGGTACTCGACCCATTTGCCTACGGAAGACAAATGCCGCATCATAGACCAGGAAATGAACCCTCCAGCTCAAAAATTTTCCATCATGGGACGTTCCTCAGCATTTCTGCAATAGTTGCAATTTCTGCAGCTATATTCATTGTGTTGGGTGTGATAGTCATCAGCCTTCTGAATATATCATCCAGAAGAAGGCCCAGTTTAGGGGATCATGCCCTGGAAAGCACGTACTCCAGCTCTTCAAGGTTTGGAATTCCAGCCACTGGCAAGGTCGTTTTGTTTGATCCAAGATCATCCCCTGACTGCATCAAGAATCCAGAATCACTCCTCAAAAAGGCTACTGAAGTCGGAGAGGGTGTTTTCGGAGCTGTTTACAAGGTCTCATTGGGTTCGCAAGGAAGAATGGTGGCAATTAAAAAGCTTGTCACAGCAAATATAATACAATATCCTGAAGATTTTGATCGAGAAGTGCGGGTTTTAGGGAAAGCAAGGCACCCAAATCTAGCATCATTGGAAGGGTACTACTGGTCTCCCGAAATGCAGCTACTAATAACGGATTATGTGCCCAATGGCAGCTTGCGAGCCAAGCTCCATGAAAGGCCACCTTCTTCTCCACCGCTTACTTGGGCTAGTAGATTCAAAATTGTGATAGGTACAGCGCAGGGACTAGCTTACCTGCATCACTCTTTTCGCCCGCCAATTATCCACTACAACATCAAGCCTAGCAACATCCTACTGGACGAGAATTTCACCCCAAAGGTTGCAGATTTCGGACTTGCCAGGCTTTTGTCCAAGCTCGACAGGCATGTAATGAGTAACAGATTCCAGAGTGCATTGGGCTATGTGGCACCAGAACTAGCATGCCAGAGCTTGAGGGTCAACGAGAAATGTGACGTTTATGGCTTTGGAATTTTGATTCTAGAGCTTGTCACGGGCAGAAGGCCAGTAGAATATGGTGAACACAACGTGGTAATTCTGAATGACCATGTGAGGGTCTTGCTCGAAGAAGGGAACGTTTGGGATTGTGTCGATCCAAGCATGGGAGAGTGCCCCGAGGATGAGGTTTTCCCTGTGCTTAAGCTGGCCTTGGTGTGTACCTCGCAAATCCCTTCAAGCAGGCCTTCCATGGCAGAAGTTGTGCAAATATTGCAGATCATTAAGACCCCAGCTTCACAAAGAATGGAAATGCTCTAATTTAGGAATCCGCAACCGTTAATTTTACTCGAAAATGTTATGTTTTGCTTGAACGGCAAACGCGTGATCTTCTCTCGACTCATTCCTCAGCATTACTTCTAGCTTGCTTTACCTTCGCCTCATTGTTGTTATCATTGTGAGAATTGTTCTGCCGCCACGTGTATGTTTGGTTTGAGCGTATATTTGTCAAAAAAAAAAAAAAAAAAAAATCCAGTTGCCAACGGGAGGGTCAGCCTTAGATGAGATCATTCTTGCGTACTCCGTTATTTTGCAGTTGTTTAAACAAACAGACCGTAAATCCCAATGACTTTAATACCCCTCTCCCACGCTGGGCGCTCTTTCTCAGAAACCGCGTGATTAATCAAAGGGACTATTGTTCCCGAAGTTGTATCCTCGGTTATGGATCTCCCGAGCCTCGCCGCTATCCTGCAGGCCGCTCTTGGTCTCAGTCCCGATGAACGCAGAGCCGCCGAGCAAAGCCTTAACCGGGTTACTTACTAACCTCTGCCTCCGGTTGATTTTAATTTCTTTTAAATTTCATTTTCTCGATATCTTCTTGATCAAGTTTTCATGTGAAATCTTGCATTGGTTTAGTTGTTCTTGATCGAGAGAGTGGCATTCTGTGCTTGTTGAGTATGCGTATTTCACTTCGAAGATCATGATTTTGATTGTTTGTTCGGTTGCTCATCTGTTTGTCTGTCTGTTTGTAACTCCCGTGTGGTTCCGGTACAAGCCGCAGCATTTGGTGAGACATGGCCGTACGGCAAGCTCCTAGTATTCATTTCAAGAATTTCGTTGCAAAGAATTGGGCCTGGCATTAAAATATTTCTTCTGACGCACTATTATCATTCGCCGATGCAGCATATTAGCGATGCCATTCTTGCGGAGAAAAAGTGATGCATGTATAATGCATGTGCTATATTCGGATGTGACGATCAAGGATCTTGCAGAGTGGTAAAGATGTTGTGAGGGATCACACTCTCGTGTTTGTTGCTCGAGTTCCTCCTCTTTTGAGGTAGGTTTTTTTTTTTTTTTTTTTTTTAAATAATAATTTTGATGAATTTATAGAGTATTTTAATCACCTGCTGGTTATGATTTGCCTTGTATCTGTGCTTTCCACTTTTAAGTTGTTTTTTTTTTTATAAAAAATGTTGTATGCACTATGTCTATATGAATTTGGTTTTAATTGTGGACTGTGGAATGAACTTTAGAATCCTATGAAGTACCAAGAGGAATTGGATTTGAGTTGGTCTAATACCAAACTTCATGATGTACAGGGCACAGTTGGGTGAGTACCTCAAAACTATTATTCATGTGGATTACCCAGAGCAGTGGCCTCACCTTTTAGATTGGATTGAATGTAACCTACAAGATCTGCAAGTTCATGGAGCATTGTTTGTGTTACAGACTCTGGCTAGAAAATATGAGTGAGCATATTTTTGTGATTTTTCCTTTGATTCATCCGACAGTAAGAGCAATACTGATAAGTTTGACCTGACAGCAATATATCAATATTTTATGCTTCTTTTCCTTTTTTCTTTTATTTTTTGTTCTCTTTTCTTTTATAACAGGAAGATAATACTGACCGTTCATCACAGTCCTTACCTGTGAAAAAGACAAATGTGTTAGGGTTTGTATGCCAATTTTCACATGCCATAATGATTTAGGATTTGGATAATCGAGAAGTTTTGGGATGATTTTACATATGCAGGTAGAGTGTCAATAGAATCAACAGGAACAGAAAAAAAAATAAAACGACCGTCTCGTGGATGTTCATATATTTGGTGCATAGCTGTTTGTCTTTGTTTGAATGTTTAAGTTTTTCGATTCTTTCCTTGATAGATTCTTGTGATATGAAAAATAGACCCCTTTTTCAGATATGGGATTGGATAGAATAGCTAAGTTTGTAAAGTCTCTGCAGATAACATTTCAGTGTTGACATTTTTTAAAAATTTTCCTGCTGGTGCACACATATGCTCACCTGACTGCCTTTGTTTACCAACTCAAGCATCGTTACATTTTTTTTAATTTTGTTTCAGATCTTGTTTGGGCAGTGAGGGTTATCGTTTGATAACCTTCTTGCTGCTTACAGCTGTTTTGAATTTCTAGGACATGAATGTGCTTCTTCTTCAGCATAACATGATATTCCAAGTGGGAAAGTGGCTCGTAACTCACTTAGCGCAATAATATTGGTTATGGTTAAATGAACATACATGTGCGTATTTTTCAACTGTTTTATTCTATTTTCCTGTGTATTTCGTTTGTTATTCATTCTCTTTGCTGCGGAAGATGGTTCATTGGCAATTGTTAAACTTCGTGAGTGATAAATTTTACTTCATCCAACTTTTATTCACCTCATCTTATCATGGGCTCAAATCAGATGATGAGAGAACACCAGTTCATCTCATTGTTGAGAGGACATTCCCACATCTTCTCAGTATGTTCAACAAGTCTTTCCAGATTGTGAATCCAACAATTGAAATAGCAGATTTGATCACCCATATCTGCAAAATATTCTGGTCATCCATATATGTAAGTTGCTAAATGAATGCGCAGGAAATAACATTTCTGAGCAGCTCCGAGACAAATCAGCTCTTGATTTTGTTGGTGGTATTCAATTAACGCCATGTAATTACACATCTATATTTTTCCAACGAGTATATTCCTTGTTTTGCAGTTCATTTTAGCTTGTATTTTTGCAGTATATGCTGTGTGCCCCATTTAACACAATCTAGTTCTGGTTCGTTGTATGCAGAGCTTGTGGTGTTAGTCTAGTTGAGCTGCTTCTAGGATTCATTGGGGCTTATTTTTAAACTCCTCTTCTGTGCCACTTTTGTTGATCATGTTATGGTGGTTATGAAAAATTCTGCCTTATTTAATTGTAGTTTTCAATTAAGGGAGATGAAAATAGGAAATTTTTTTTTAGACACAAATTTTATTAATTTATTTATACATAATAAAAATTTATATTATATATAAAATATTTTATAATATATTAATAACATTGCACACAATATAGAGAATTTTATAGTGATGTAATTGATATTAATATAATTTTTTTATATTATATAAAATATTATCTATATAGTATAAAATAATTTATATATAGTAAGAAATTTTGTTGCAAATGAATTTATAAAATTTTATATCTATATCGTATAAAATGTTTTATACATAATATATAATTTTATTGTAAATGAATCTATAAATTGTGTGTCTGTATAATGAAATTTTTTCTTGGAACTAAATTGAAAAGGGAAGAAAAAGGGAGAGAAACTTCGCAAAAGCAACAATTCTATAGAATCTACCCTATACAATACGTCGCGTGGAACAGAAAGCCATAATTCTTAGCCGTCTGGTTCAAGGATCAGGCCGGCCCGGTTCGGGGTTAGGGCTAAGTTTTTTTTTTTTTTTTAATTTTTTAAAATTTTTTATTATTATTCTGAACAGGGTTTGGCTGGGGTTAGATCTATTTGTTTAAAATTTTAACGTGTAGTCTTTAACTATCGAATAAAAATATCAATTTCAAGCCCGGCTTAATTAACCGAAGGATCTTATTTCTAAGGCAGGGTGGGCATGGCAGGCCCAAGTAGAAAGGCTTAAACCGACACATTAAGAATGCGACTTCTCTGCCCTTCTAGAGAAATCCCCAAAAACACGCTCCTTTCAGGTTGCGGGGAGACAGAATTATTCCGGCCAAGACAGTTGCAGCCCAACAGCCTGTCAGTATAATAATTTTAAGCAAAGCCAGAGCTATTATACAAGTGATCTCATGTCGTTAATAACTCGGAAAACAATCCATTCAAGTACAAATTGGCAAAGACTGCCTCTTTAAGACAGGAAAATGGAGTTAGCATGTTAATTCGCAGCTCTTAGAACACAAGTGGCATTCAGATTTTCGCAGCTCTAAACCAGAGCTGTTTAGAAAATTGAGGACAAAAAAAAGCTAGAACACACATAAAGTTGATACAAGCTTACGTGTCAGAAGGAAAGACGCGACAGAAAAACATGATGGCATATGCAAACTGTTTCAAATACATCTGGAAGTGAAACGTGAAGGACAAAAAGTTGGTTACAGACACAATGCGTGTAATCACACATAAGAATACATTGGACACAATGAATTTGAAGTTCCATAGGTGGAGTACAAACAATCCATAAGAATAACTGGACTTTTACAGACTGGCTGAAAATTACCTTCCATCTTATTGCTCACTCGTTCTCATACTAGAGCATCAGTATAAGAATTTTAAGGGTATTGCAAATTGAACATGCTATGCTTAAGAAGATGCAGTAGGATTAGAAGAGGAAGGGTTGAATGCAATTTGCTCAGCACAATTCAGGACCTCATTAGGCCCTGCTTCTTCACGGCCAACGCCCATCAAATCAAGGTAATATTGATAATGAGATATGATATTATTCATGGCATCGATATCACCCTGGCCGCAAACTTGATCTCCATAAAGAACATTCATTGTGGTGCCAAAACCAGGAAGCCGCTTGGACAGTGTATCATTCTTTGTGGGCTTCCAAATCCCAACAAAGACGTCATGGGCTGAAGGTTGTGATTTCTTGCTTGGTGTCATCCACCTCCAAATTGCAGCCTGGAAGGCAAGAGTAGCATTTTGCTCTATGTATTCAGGATGATTCAATAGATCTGCTTTCAATGCTTCTCCAGTAGCTCCATAGTTATAGTTCCTATTACAACACAAACAGCATAAGCATTCTCAGCATATGTCTCCACTATGTAACTCCTGAGTTGCAGCAACATCATCAATCTAAGCCCATTCAATATAATCTCAAATGGAACGAGTGGGAAATGGAAGAAAACATTGTATAAAACAAGACCTAGTCAATTTGAAGAATATTCCTGGTTTTACAAAGTTGTTTACTTGAGCATTATCAATGACAACCCTCAGGAACTGTTATGTAACAACATTACTCCAAAATTACACTGACAAAGAAATTAAGTGCCATCTTTTACCTTGACCAACACACAGGTATAACACACATAAACATGAAAACAATCACTCGGACACACTAATTCAAATGAAAGTATATTATTGTAGTTTAGCCTGCGAAATAGCTAATAAGTCCAATGGAGATAAGTTCAAATCAAGACTAGTTCCATCATAGAGAGACTAAGTTGGCACCTACCAGTAGATTGGCAGCGCACCACGACCATAATACTCAACTCCAGGACTGCAAGGATAGGTGTACTTGAAGAAGTCATCACAGTATGATTGGCTTGGGCTCATTTCCCTGTTGTAGCAAAGACCCCATGCTAGTGGTCCTCCGGTGGCCACTCCATACCCACCTATAACATTTTCATCAGCACTAATGTTTAAATGGTAGGGAAGTAAAAAATCTCGAAAACTAAAGTTAGCAGATATGATGGCTCCAATTGTGTCTACAACATCAGCAAATATAATTCTTAAAATTCATGACCCGCAAATACCCAAAGTTATCAGAGTAGACATAGCGCTGATTAGAGACTCAATGACGGAGTGACATTTTCATTGTTTGGTTTGTCCAAACCGACACATGCTCCAATTAGGAAGGATACCAAATCTAAGTAGATAGCGAGAGGAGGGAGAGGAGGGGGTTGCAACTTAAGTTGACTTGGGAATCTTTGACCAGGAAGAACTTAAAACACTTAAATATAGTGAGATTTATTGTTGATTCCAGCTTAGAAATACAATTAAATGGCTAGGGATTCATGTGACCTCCAAGACGGAACATGGCTGCCTTGACTCTATGATAGACTTAACCCCAAATGACTGTTAACACGAGAGAGAGAAAAAAACAAAAAAAGGGACAGGGATATAAAGGAAAACAAATTCCAAATTCCGAGACTTGGTACATTATTAGAATTTAAGAAAATTTATATATATAAAAAGAAGAAGAAGAAGAAGAAGAAGATGAAGAAGAAATGGCCACAAAACCAAAGTAAGATTTCTAACTACCAGGTTCGGCTTTATGGCTAAGGCTTTCAAATTTGTAAATTCTAATTCCTCTGCCCTTTTTATTCCGAATGCATAGCATATTTGTCTACACCAAGAGAAATTTATGCAAATCCAAATATAATCCACCACCCTACAAACAATAAGTAAAAAATAAAATAAAGAAAATTCTAACAACATAAGATATATATATATATATATATATATATAGAGAGAGAGAGAGAGAGAGAGAGAGAGAGAGAGAGAGAGAGAGCTAACAAGAGGTCTTGCTGCCGACGTGGCCAAGAAAGGCGGCGACCTCCTTCATCTGCATAAGCTTGCCGCCGGTGGTGCCGAAGCCAAGAGGCTGGTAAAGGGAGGAAGCCATAATGAAAGACTGGTAGTCCCAGAAACCGACGGCGTGGGCCACCGGAGAATTCCTCTTGGAGAAGAGGTTCTCGAACTGGTAAGTCTCGAAGAAGTCCGAAATCGTCTGATTGCAGCAGTAAACAGACCATTCCTTGCACTCCCACCCTCTGGTGCACACCTTCTTTCCCTTCACCTTTTTCACTATTGTCTTCTCCGAATCATCCCCATTCACCACCGCCGCAGCCGCCGCCATCGCCAGTATAATTACCAGAATGCCTCTCCCCATTTTCGCCATTCAGTAATGCAGAATCAGATTGTGGATCTGTTTGGCTTTTCGCTTCTTTGCCGGGAGGAAAGAGAGCGTAAAAACGGAAGCTGGAATGTTCTTTTCAGCGTCCCCCACCTCTACAAGCCAGCGGTTGGTTGGACGCGTGCTTAAATCGCCTATAGGTTTGTGTGATCGACGGCGGATATTTGTTTGATCACAAATAGGTGCTCAACATTTACTCACTTAACAGGCTGTATTTGAAGGATGGAACCCTTTTGTAGTGAGCCCAAGCAAAGTCTACCACCGACAGAATGTCCCCTTTCGTTCGATTTTTTTTTTTAATTTTAATTTTTTAAATATATTGCTCATTTTGAGGTTTTTTTTTTTTTTTTACAATTATTAATATGTTCTGTACATTGATTCATTTATTGGAATTAAAAAATTCTTGGGTTTTATTTCTCTACTTAAAAGAAAGAGAGAGAAATTTAACC
This sequence comes from Bruguiera parviflora, assembly GCA_019804595.1. NCBI lineage: Eukaryota > Viridiplantae > Streptophyta > Magnoliopsida > Malpighiales > Rhizophoraceae > Bruguiera > Bruguiera parviflora. Next base: position 5,330,356 of record CM034046.1, read on the forward strand.
GCTGTATTTATACCATTTTCTTCTTCTTCTTTTTTTCCCCCAATATCTCGCCCATGTTTCATCATACCATCAATGTGGTCGCAGACAAGGAACAAAATATGCTAAACATCAAATTCCAAGAAATTGGAGTTTCTAATTTTACAGTACTTTTTTTTTTTTTAATTTTATAAATTAGAACACCCATATAACACAAGTTACTCAATTCTCATTTTTATTTAAAATTTAAATTTAAGATTTCGAAAATAAGATTTTAAGTTGTTAACTATTGAAATATCTTTTAAAAAAATAATATATGGTTAATGACATATATATACTTTATATGAATTCATTTGCTGAGAAATCTTACTATGATATATAAGCATGAAAGATACTAATGATTGCAATATTATAGCGTTATCCAGCAGTCCACCGTCATCTCATTTTCAAAACAGTCTTACGTTCTTAAGTCTGCAAGCATACATTGCTTGCTTCTACAAGCTCAATTAAGATATAAAGTAAATCTATTATAACTATTTTGGTTAGGTTATTATGTCCCGTCGATGTCGATGAATTGCTACATTATGCATTGCTTGCAAGTATTGCGTTTAAGTGACAAGTGAACGAACAATCAATCAAGGCTAGTATTTGAGTTTCACAAATATCATAAAAGAATTCATCTTCCATGCTCGTGCAACATCCATACATATTAAGAATATGACTAGATGATCTAGAATCGAAGATCTAAATTCACTCAACACAACTTGTCGTCTTAGCCCAATGCGACGTTTCCTAATATATTGTAAATTGAGCAGTGAGATTCAACTAGCCAATTTCCAAGCCATTAAGAATATAAAGCAAAATTAAAAAAAATAAAAAGATGATGAAAGCTAGAAAAAAAATGAAAAACAGCGGCACAATATCTGAAAGCAACACAGAATCCTGTGTCCATGAAGTTATGCAAAATTTCATTGCACGAAGAAAATTAGTACGAGATTTAAGTCATCACAAGGGACTTACGACAATTTTAACTATTGAATGTTGGAAAGGTTAGAAAAATAAAAATAAAAGAAAAGAAAATGTGAAACAGATTATGCTCTTGGTTGTTGCACCTACTACCCAGTCGGCCGTTGACAAATTTCCAGTTCCTATTTTCTCTCTAAACTACCACATATTTCAGATCAAGGAAACAGGCTGGATCAAAAGAAGCTGAATCACTTGATTTTGCCTTCCGTGATAAAATCTCAAGTATTACAAGAAAATAATATGAAAAAGAATAAAAGCTCCAGAACCCTGCAGATTGGGGAGAGGAAACAATATCTTCAAAGGATTTTTTTTTTTTTTTTTTTTATTGATCATCTTCCAAGGAACTCAAACCAGCATAGTTGAAAATGAGCAATCTCTGCAGAACCAAAAATGTGTGCACACATGGAAACTATTGTCAGTTCAAGGAGTAGACTGAAAGCCCTACAGAGTATTTTGAAATAATGCATGTATGTGACATTATGAAAAAAAGGGAGTAAATTTCAACAAAACTCTCTGCAAGATATAGTAGACGAATGGCAAGCAACTCTACGCAAATAGGGGTTAGCAATGGCAACACCCAAAAAAATGAGGGGTTCACTTTGCATGATTTTTCAATTCTGACAACTTCGAGTTGTTAAGTTGTAATTTTGTTCCAACACTAGTATTGCAACGCAATAAAGAAAATATAAATCCAATCAAAAAGTAAATCAGACAATCAAAACCATTTTCCAACTTAAACTCCCCAATCAACAATCCTTCAATTATCTGAAAAAAGAAAAAAGAGAATGGACAATATGCTATTTCTTCCTCTAGCTGACGGCAAAGAATTTGGGATTATGGCTTAAGTTTGGCTTGCAATATGAAGTTAAAGAGGATGGGCATTCCTGTTGGAACTGGAGATATTTATAAACTGTTAAATTCAGGTAGTTAAAAAAAGTCCATGTAGTTAATCTTTTGACTATAAATGGACAACAAAACTGGGATACCAACTGTATTGACAATATTTTCCTCCTTTCTTTCTGTCAATGTCTAGGCTTTGTCAAGAACTTAAGCCTCGCATTAGAGGACAACTAAAGACATTTTCTGAATGGAAGATATTTTTACACTGAAACCAAATATCATTCAAATTCATTAGTTTCCCAGCTCTGGTTCCTCTCTCTGAGTACTCTTCCACATAAGTATGCACCATGATTAAAGGATAATCTGGCTGCTAGCCAGCAAATTGAAGTTCTTTTTTGGTCTTGATAATTTGTACATCGATACTTAATGCAATTATAACAGGAAAAAGAAAGATTTACTCTCTTGTGTTCCATAACTGCAACTCTATTCAATACAAACAAAAATAAAGGGGCAAACATGGACAAGGAATGCCCAGACAAATAAAGATAGAAATTCTGTTTAGAAGAAAACAACACTTACCATTTTTATTCTTCTCTCCAGTCTATCAATTCACTGCGAGGAGCATATAACTTTGCCACTCGCTCCTCTGCTTCTATGTCATTAACCACACCACGGCATAGTGGGAAGCCACAATAGCATGATAGCTGTTCATCAATTGAAAAAAACCTGCAAGCAAAAAAGTCAAGATTTGCCTATTGCAAAAATAAATATGAAATACGGTTCCCAGGAAATTGAGGAAAACCTGTAATCATATGTGAGTTCTTCCCATCTTTTAATATCTCTCTTTGCAAATATAATGATATGCTCATCACCATTAACACTTATAACTCTTGAATAGCAATTGGGCTGCACAAAATAAGGCAAAAAACTAGAGTTAGTAATCTTCTTATACAATAAGCACCGGCCAAAAAGAGTAACAATACCAAAAGTGCAATATCCAGATGAGCTTTTGTGTTCAAGCAATACTCTCATAGGTTCAAGGAAAATCAATGCTCGCATGAATTGTTCTATTTAACACATTAACACAGCTAACCACCTATTGAAGCTTGGCCATACAACATACTATATAACAAAATATTTTCACTGCTGTTAAAAGAATAAGAAAGCCTAAACAGAAAGTGCGCACCTCACATGAATGATTTATCAAATGGGCAATGCTTCCTGCTCTCGTGGCATCAATGACGCGTTCATCATCAATCCGGAACATGTAAGTCCCAGCACCCTGAATTTAATAGTTAATAATTAAATCATTAGTCTCATGGATGAAACTTAGTACTTGACCAAAAGAGAAGTACAAATACTGAGGAACATAAAATGCTAACATCTTACTAAGGAACATACCACCAATGAATTGTATATAAAGCGTTCTCTCCTGTCAGCAATAGGAGGTCTAACAAGCTCACCAGTGTATTCAATCACCTGAAAATTTGTTTAATTTAAAAAAGTCCAGAATGTTTAATTTAAGAAGAAAATTGGTTTACCATGTCTCCTGCCCTATGTGGCTGCTTTGCAAAGATGCCAAATCCATGAATTCCTGATTTTCCTAGAATCAAAATGAAATTACAAAGTGAAGGTCCAAACATCTTAAAGAGAAACTTAAAATTGAATAAGCAGCACAGAGCTTCACCTAGAAGACCGTTTAGATCATATGCCACAATGGTTGGAGATATTTGGACATTTGAGCCATCAAACCCAACCCCACGCCCCCCCCCCCCCCAAAAAAAAAAAAAAAAACCAAAAAAGAAAAAAGCTAAAAAATGCAGAGTTTTAAAATGAAAATCAGCATAGACTTTTGGAAGGTTAAAATTAGCAAAGTGACACAAATAACAAGGAGCTTGAAAGAGTATAGCACACTCTTCCCTTAACAGAGCTTTCTTCACAGAAAGATTAGTTAGAAGCAAGTATAAATCATCATTTTGCTAATTTATACATTAACACATTAACATATATCTCCACACAAGGCTCATTGTGCCATTTTACCCCTTATTGTACTTTTTATGGGCCTAAAATCCTAGAACCAGAAACCAAATCTTAACTTCCATAGATCACCCAAAAAACCTTTGCCAATTTCATATGGCACATAAAAGAGCAAGTTCATGGGTAATTCATGGATTGATAGTCTTTTTACTAGGGTGGACAGTTTCAAGTTGAAAAGCTGCAAATTCAACTAGGTCAGAGTTGTTACAGCACTTATATCTTAAGCAGAAGTAAGAATCTAGAGAAATGGAGTGGGATATCCCATGGCCTCCTGTTGCTCAACCTAGCACAACATTTAATACAGTGACCCCAGGATAAACCTTGAGGACAAGATTGAATTACTTGAAAGAAATACATTTAAGAGACTAATAGTTATCACAAAAAGCATGACTTTGTTGTCATTAATACTTACAGGAAAAACAAAAAAAGCATTGGTGATCAATAACCATCATATGAGCAGATGATATTATTGGCACCAGCAACTGTGTGAACCACTGAAGAAGAAAAAAGCCACTTACCAAATGTCAATCTCTTTCGGAAGGTCTGCCGCATATATATATACTTCTCAGACATCGAGAGAATGTTGTCCGGAGAATCAAGCTTAGAGGCTTTAAGCCTTTGTGAGCTAAAAGAAAATCTAGAGTCAACAATTCCATTTGATGGCAGTGCACTACCACAGGAATCGCGTTTACAATAACCACCAACCAAATAGGGCTGATTTGCTACAAATAAGCGCTTCAATGATGCAGCAGCAGGTTCTTTCCGTCCCCTCCTTCCGATAAGATTGTAAGGCTCTGTCAGGATAGACGAAACAATCATCAAGCCTTTTTTGTTTTTGTTGCCCACACTAACCTATCTACTAAGACAAATTAATATACATCAGAATTCCCAAAGCTGTTGCAGCTGTGAGGAACTAGCAGTTGTTGATGTTTCAGAGAAATGACTTGCCCCGTGCTGAGAGTGGGGAAGTAACCAGCAGCGACATTATTATAGCTACAATAGCACAAAACAAGACACTACATACCGCTACGAGCACAACCAGATGGGTTACATGGTGGACTATAGTCAGAGCATCGACGACCAACTCGACTAATCCGCTCATCAGTCACTGGTCTCTCATTAGATGGCTGCCTGTGCTTCTTGCAGAAGGACAGTAAACGAATACATTGATCTTCATCATCTACAGAAAGGAGATGCAGTCTGTCCTCATCCTCAAGCTATGCAAACACAAAGGACAAATTTAGAAAAATATATTTGCTAGAAACATCAACTATAATATCAATCACAAGTTCAAGTTTACAAATATAATAGAGATCTCTTAATGCCTAAAACACAGAGAAAGAATACCTCCACACAAAGGCCAGCTGCACGTGCACAGAGTGCATGGTATGCTACCCGACAACTATTATTTGAACACTACAAAGCAATATATAACCAAAAGTCATCACAACAAGAAATAATAAGGAAAAGAAACTGAGAAAATGCAAGTCAATAAACATGTAGCTGATTGGGCATCCACGCTGCTCTCATGAGCTGCTGCAAGGCCTATTTAGTATTTTGACCTATTTAATATTTGGTTATATATTAGATGAGTGTAATTTCCAAATGTAGGTTTCACCAGGCTACCTGCTATTTGGGCAAGTTAGAAACTGCGGAACTGCTGGTATAAATACTATATAAATAACAGAACCAGTTCCATGAGAACAAGTAAATGACTAAGGAACTCCTAGTGTGGATACTATATAAATCATTACAGCAATCTAGAATCACTAGATGATTTGTGAGCTCACTTGGATGCAAGCGCCATAAGCTACGCCACAGATGCTGCATAGGAGTTTCCAGCGATCCTGTTTTAAAACAAAAGAGATTCAGGGATTAATGTGTCCTGTTTACATTAGTATACAACTACCAAGCTATAATGGGATATTGGTTGCAAAAACCACCACACAATAAAATGCACACACAATACAAACAAAACAGGAGAATCAAATAACTGAACAAATACCTGAAGAAAAATCAATAACATTAGAACCATAAAGTTTAAAGTAACCAGCCTTTATACCTTATTGATTCTGTTTAGCCCATCAATGGGCTCCATTCTCTTGACATCGGATAGGCAAGTTTCTGTAGCATATAGTGTGAGTCACATATCTCAATATAACAGGAGAACAAACTAATGTACACTGTAGTCACAAACCAGGTATCCAAATAGCACAAGCCAGATGAGCCCAGCGCCCATCAGTGGTTTGCTTCATAGCACCCCCTACAAGAAAATTATCTTACACTTTCAGTTATGTAAGAACTCATTGCTTTACAAGAATGATGATTTTTAGAGTCAACACACCCGTAACAGGACAAAGGCAGCACGGTGGTGGTGATTCAGGGGCCCCTGGACGGCATAAGTTGCATAGCCATAGCACTCCATCAACAGGTTCTAACTCCCCATAGCATCTGGCATGGACCTGAATAAGCATTACTTCGATGAAAATGATGGATTAACTAGAAGATGAAGTTGAAAGATATGAAACTTCTTGCCATGAAACTTGACAGCACACCCCCTCCCCCAAAAGAAAAAAAAGAAAGGAATTCCCAAAACACACAAGTAAAGAAGCAAGTTATTTGACAAAAGGTAAAGAATGATGAATTCTGGTGTCCAAATTTCAAAAAGTTGCTGACAGCTGTAAAATCTATAATGAACTTTCCAAGACATTGACACTAGTAGACAAGCATAGGAACTCTTACCATCATTCTGCACTTATCACACTGCAGAAATAAGTTGTTTTCGTACTCCTAAAATCAAACAACTACAATTAGAACCTTCAAATGTTACAAAAATCAAAATCACCATTAGTCTAAGGGGAAGGCATCAAGTCCACAAGAATAAATTGAAGACAAAGATGAAGAAAAAGCAGATCAACACAATAACATGTAACTGTAACACAGGCCACAAGGCCATTCTTTTTCTTCCCTCCTTTTGGGAATTTTAGAAACAACTAGGAGAGTGATGGGAAAACAGTAAAACTCGCATATCAAGGACACAATATTTTCCTTCACCTCGTCCATATGGCAGACACTGCACTTATCAAGATCTTTCCAATCAACACGAACAGGTCTATAACCAATAGGAAAGTCTTGATATCTTTCAGAGGCAAACTTGCACGTGGATAATTTGGAAGAAAGTCTGGAATCTGATAATCCCTGGCAGTAACATTGTGTATCATTACACACAATTAAAGCCATCTATGATGCATACAGACAAAGATATTTTAATGAACATCCTTGGACCATGAAAAAAACAACAGAATACAAAAGACCAATCCACGTGTGAAGTACCATAAGTTACCATGGAAATTATACTACCATAGCACTAGAAAGGCATAGTTGTGGATTCAATTTGAAACTTCATTTTTATGCTACTTCCTTTTTCCCTTCCATACACCAAGCATTGTGTAACACACCTGAATTTGCCTCAAATGCTTCCACAGCCTCAACAACTCTTTATCTTATCATGCACATTACTTCAGATGGAAAAAATATATTTGGAAACCCATAACTAGCAGATTAAACATGAAGGCTATCCACTGGTTGAACTACAGGATACATTGATATCACATACCATGTCTGAAAACTGTAAAAGCTTTTCTCAACTCAGCAATATGAAAATGAAGACAAGCCAATATTATGCAGGCAACTAGTTCAGACACAGCCAATAAAACAAGTTCTGAAAAGAAACTCAACTCTGTACACTTGTAATCTCACAGTGCTATAAAGCTATGCCACCCAAATTGAGTGGACATTTAACATTCTCTCCATTGATTAAACACATCTAAATTGAAAAATACCATGGCAAAAACAATTGTGTTGCAATTTAACACAAAGATGTGCAGTGAAAAACAACAAAGAAAAGCTAGTCGGCTAAAATTCATGCCAACTGGTCATGTACTAAATATTTGCACACCAATGAGTTTACCAGAAAAGATTCCCTGACATAGTGGTTGAAGATTTAAGCAGATACAAAAACAGTTTTGGGAAGCTCAAGGTTAAAGACAAGCCTTGTACCTTTATAAGTTTTTTTACTTCAGAATTGGAGAAACCAAACATGTCAGAGCCGGACCCATAAATGCCATCCACTCCACCTTCGGCACTAAAGCTATTGGAAGCACCATCTTGCACTTTCCTCATCCTTTTGTATATTTTATTCCAGCAAGCAGATGGAGTGGATCCTTTAATCTGCAGAGAAGGAGAAAAATATGAAGGCTGAATAAATATTGCACTCAGCTAGTTTTGCTTTGCATAGCGAAGGCTACAGCAGTGTGATGCCCATCACAGTTAAGCATTGAAAGATATGAAGAAAATACAGAAGACCATCAATGCCTCATGCGAAACTTCATTTTCTTCTTTGAAAATGCACCAAAGTAAAGGAAACCCAGAACCCCAAGGGCTAATAGTTTAGCTTACATATGTTCAGATATAGGAGTCCCCTAATCAACCTCATGAATTACTGCTTGTGGTTCCACACAGAAGGACAAAAGGTCTGTAACCTGCATTTCACACCTCAAAATTATCCATCTTCCCGATTTATTCTAATTGCACCACTTTTATAATATTCCCAATAAATCTGCCACTCATTTATTTTTCAGTGCTAAGGAAACATTTACCTCTAATACCACAGACCCAAAACCTCACATCTCACCTTCCAACGCATGCCCCACCCCACCATATTGATTATCTTTGCCATTCACCTAAATTAGTATAAGATTTGTGCTTTTCAGGCATCAAGTTTTGTCAGTGCTTCCCGGACAAAATATGGTATCCTAGCAAACTAGAAACTTATTAGAGATACAAAAATTAGCCAAGCACCTTGCAGAAAAGATGTAAAACTTCCAGAGTGTGTGAAGTCCAAACATAGACACTAGAAGACAATCACGGCCATATGGAGTTGATGAGAAAGAATATGAAAGATTACTTGATTATGAAGAAAGAACATGAAAATTGGATTTTCATGGGCAGAGATTGGGCACCAACCACAGCAAAGAGAAATAGGGGAAAGATATGTTTGAAATTACTCATTATAGAATTGTGACACAATGATTTTGCACTTTATAAGAGTATCATAACAAACAGATGCACGTTGTTTTGTCTTTCTGCCCCAACTTACCTGCTCTCCATTATCCAATGTCACTCTGAATAGAGGCCTAATCTTTGACTCTGCATCTCTCAACACTTCCATCTTATATACAGTACAAATATTTGGATCTGAAATACTCAAAATCAAGATCAAAGGAAATATATTTCGATGCAACCCTTAGAATTAAACAGATAGAAAAAAAGGGAAATAGCACAGCTCAAAATGTAAATTCTTGTGCAAAGAGTGCAAAACCTCTATAAAGATCCTTCAAAAAGTATTCACCTTTTATTGAAGTAAACTTCCTTAACGCAGTATATCCTTCAGGCCAGATGAATCTATCATCCTGGAAATATTCAGAGTCCTTCACAATTTTTCCTGTAACATGGTTTCCAAACTTGCAGTATAAATGGCTAGCCACCAGCTAAGTAACTAAATGGCTAAAAATAGGCACTCCTAGATACTTACAATCAGCAAAGCACATGCCTTTGGTTACAATGTAATACATGATAAACAAAAAGGTGTGAAAAAATGGAGCAAAAGAAACCATAAAATCGTTTCCTTTTTGAATTTGTCGAGCAATCAGCTTAATATGTAAAGAAAGTATGCAGTTTGAATTAACTAGTTTCTTTTCCTCAAACAGTTACACCTTGAATACTGAGATTTCAAAAGATACCAAAAACGGAACACAAAGATTTTGCAACATGCAAAACACATTTGAACCATGTCTGAGCTCAAAATAGAACAAAAAATTGCATATGTAAATTCCAGAGCTGAAATTTACCGAGATTTATTATTTGCAAATCCCCTATTACATATGGAGAGGTTCCAAGGCTAGTTAGTATCCTTTGAATCCCTTCATCTTTCATGCAATCTCCATCAGAATCTGTAATTCCTTCATCCTCACTACCTGCATCCTTACAACTATTGGCATCCATGCCATTTTGCAGCTGTAACATTCTTCTAGGAAGCTTTTGTTCACTGAGATAACTGGTAAAAAATGAGTGCTTGCTAAATTAGTAACCCAATCCTAGAAAAGCAAAAGGTGTCATTGATGAAGGCAACTCCTATAACAAAAACAGCAGTAGTTTGAAGCCATCCACTTATGGTCATCGGAACTTTCAGGTTAAGCCCACATAAATAGAAGATTAAGTGTTGCTGAAAATAAGCATCAATCATGCAGAATTCAAAATTCCTTGAGTAGCCAGCGAACCACCATGCCCAAATACAATCTAGCCGTAATATAAAATCTCATGAAGCCTAGCCATATAACGCAACTTAAATTTTTAGGCACTAAAAAAGGGCATTTACTACTGCATTTAATCCTAATCCAGCACAAAATTAATGAATGCAAAAACAACAGACCGATGTGTCCAAATTAATAAGATGCCGAATCAAACATCTAGTTCTATGTATGAAACAGAACTTCAGCATAAAACCCCATATAAATAGTAATTTTTTGGCCATATAGGATTACATAGGACTACTTGAAATAGAATGTTCCCATTTCAATTATAAAATGAAATCTCATAAATAAACTTACATTTTTGCTTCTTCCAAGCCTCGAGTGAAATGAGGTTTCTTGCACTTAAGGTGGAAAGAAGAAAGGAGTCCTTTGAGAAACGAGATTACCTGCTTTGGTTTTATTCTGAAAAGATCACACAATTGGATAAATATAATATCAGCCTCTAAGAAAGACAAGCGTTATAACCATTTGCTACGTTACACACTGACTGCAGCACACGTCAAATAACCTCCAAATCCAAATCACAAACCTCGCAAAATCATGGGTACCAAAAAATTGTACAAGTACTGATATTCCTCCAGGATTTCTATTTAGGCCCTTGTGAGCTGTAATAAGAGCTTCGTCCACAACAATTGCTGGCCACATAGCATGACCTACACCAAAACAATTAGAAGATACAATTTTTCAAACAAACGAGGCAAACAATGCAGTCCAAATCTTATTTGTCCAAAGACAACCAGTACAACAATATACATAAGATCATACAAACTGTTGTCATCAAAGTTATAAAACCATCTACCATGGAACTTGTGAGTTTATGCCCTATAAGTAGAATAGTTTGCTAATTAAATTTGGCTTTTGATTTGTTAAGTCATTGTTCAATCAATCCATGAGGTTCACAATGTAGCTCCATCATAGCACCAGATAGAATGTTGGGTAAAACTCAGCTAATGGTAGCTCAATCATGGCACAAAAAGCAGTCATCGAAAGTGAAGATAGACATTACCCATGAAGAGCTCCTTTTCAACAACCCAGGTTCCTGGTACACAGACAAACTCAAGAATGCACAAAGAATTACAGAATTTTCTTGTATAAATGTTTACTGGGAGCATGTTTTTTTCTCTAATATATTTCTTGTTCCTTCTCTAATAGTCTTTTTCTTTCTTTCTTCTCTCTCAACAAAAAGGAAAATAAGATAAAGAAAGCTGAATTTTACTGGACCCAATGAATCAGCCATGGTTTATCACTAAAGTATGGCATAAACAGCAGAAGAATGGTCATAAAGAGAGTACAAATACTCCAAGTATTCACATGGAACAGAAAGACAACAATCTACAAGCAAAAGAAACAGGTTCAGCACATTTCACCTTGCAGTATTCAGAGCCTATTTTACCTTCTCAAAGTACCATTTTTGGGACAGCTCTCTTAATACGAAGATGCAAACAAATTCCATATCAAAGAAAAGAAAAGATTTTAGATTTTTAAAATAATAAAAGCAGATAAATTTGGCACAGACCAGTAAGTTTTGCCCATATAATATCCCCAGGCTCCAGATCTTGGCAGTCATCTAGGCTAGCAGCTAATGCAACCATCTCATCATAATCATAGCTATCAGCATCAGTACTTCTCACATTAAAACTCAGGTTCAAATGCTCCATCTCCTCACTTGAAATGAAAAACTTCACCTTCTCATCTGAAAGTATCAAATCCTCCTCATCTCCATCTTCATACTCAACCTGCATTATGTTTCATTAATAATTAACTCAAATACTCCAGTATTTTAATGTTAAATAAAACAAGATTTTCAAGTAATGAAAAAGTTCAACAGAAAAATCATACATGATGTCGGTTAGTCCTTGAATTGTACCCAACAACATGTCCAGCATACCAATCAGCATCCAATGGCCAATAAACCTGCATGTAAGCAGCTTTGATTCATAAATATGAAAGTCTATGACCAAACAATGTAAACATAAGAACACAAATTAAAAGAGAAATGAAAGGCTTTGGAAAACATGCTTGCCTTGCATGGTAATCCAAGAGAGGCTTCTGGATCAACATCATCCAAACTCAACCTATTCAATTAAAATTTCATCCATGAAAAACTATGATGTGGGCAATATTAACTCACAACCATATTGAAACCCATCTACTTTTTTCCCGCCAAGAAAATGAAGGCCAAAGAACTGATTCAACATCTACCTTTTGCACTAGTCAACAAAGTGAAAACAGAAAACTCAAAACGCAAGCAAACACTAACCATCCTTGGTCACATTTCAAAGACCTGGGCAATCCACATTTATGCTACATTCTACCATAGCAGAGATAGATGTTTTTCTCATTCCTTTTGCTAGAAAATCCCCAAACAAAGAAGATGTAGCCTCAGTTATTTTTCTCTCTAGCCCAACGCCAAAAAAAATGTACAAAAAAGAAAAAAAAAAAAAGGAGAACAAAGGAAACCCACCTGATCCATCTTTTGGTAGCAGGTGAAACCCTGCGAAGTTTATGCACAGAAGAACCATCCTTCTTTCTGCGCAAACTCCCGCTGCTGCTCTTCCCATTGTCATTAGTGGAATTACCATTCACATTATGAGTATAGCAATCCCTCAATCGTGGCATATCAAAAACCCCCAAAACACTAGCGTCAACGGCCAATTTCTCCAATTCACCGCTTCCAATTCTACTCCTCTTCTTATTTTTATTCAATTTGTGGTTATTTGAGTCCTCAAACTCACAACTCTCAGCCTTCACAGACACTCTCCGCTCCGATTCGGCGGAGCGTGCGACTACGGAATCAAAAAAGGAGGTTGGCTGGACAGAATGCCGAGCCCTTTTACGGCGGCGGCGAGAGTAGACGTGAACAAGAGGAGGTCTATCGAGGGAAGCATCATGCTCTTCGCGACCAATGAGCCTCCTCGCCTTAGCTTTCTTGGAGGTGGAACCGGTGGCGCTGACGCGGAGGGAAGCCGCCGAGTACACACGGTCCAGCGAAACGTAGCGTATGGGAGTGCCTGCGTGGAAGTCGTCGACGTTAATGTCTCCGCCGTCGGCATTTTCTTCCTTTACGAGCGGCGGTTGTTGGACTTTGTCTTCGTGACTCCGTGTCGGACTCTCGAGGAATGCCATCGGCGTAGCGGGCGAACGAGAGCAAAAGTGAGTTGAGTTCAGTTGTCGTTCTCTCTCTCTCTCTCTCTCTCTCTCTCTCTCGCTACGATAATTTAATTATGAGCTAGCGTTAGGGTTAAGGTTTTCGGTTTTCGAATTGAGAGAGATGATCAGAGAAAAAATAAATAAATTAAGAAAAAATGATTAAAAAAACAAGGTTAGGGTTTAAAAGTGGAAGAGATGGGGACTTTGGATTGGATCCTTTGGAGGGAGGGGTTTTCCCTAACCATCTGTTTCCCGCCGTGTCTCTGAACAAATACATCCGTGTCATATATCATTATACGCATATTAAAATATATATATATATATATATATATAGTTCTAGCATATATTCTACATTTTTTTAACAAATTAAATGTGTCCAAATTGGAAACATATTTGCGTTCATAGCCAACAATCAATGGTCTAGTAGTTGAGGCACTAATAGCCTACAATTGCCAACTCTGAAAAATTATTGTATTTATGCAAAAATCATTTTGATTTTATTTATTTATTAAAAAATATATTAAATTATAAATTATATAATACAAATAATTGTAAAATAAAAAATTAATTTTTTAAAATATTAACTTTCTATTTTAAAAAAAAAACATCACATCGAAATTTTGACGTGAGTTTTGTTCCCTTAAAAAGCCCAGTGGGCCTTAGGAAAGTTACTTTATCTTGTACCATAACATAGACCTGAAATTTGATCATGTGATTACGCTCGGTCACGTGACATTGCCGCGTCGATTTGCTCTCGGTTTCTCCCTGTCTTCCCGTGGAATTCTTATTTTTCTCCCTTCTTCCATCCGTCAGACAAACTAGTGATGACCCAACTTTGAGGAACCAAGAGGGAGGCAATTTCATTAGTACAAAAGACATAAATCAAGCTACAAATACAGTTACCAGATCTTTTAAGATACCCACAAGAAATGAACAAGGACCAGCCTGCAAATTCGTACCTACGTGCCAGTGTAAACTTTCCAAGTCGTCTCTGTAGATTATTCGACCAGCACAAGCTTCTTGATAGGCAAAGATTAAACACAACCTTCAGGGGTTGCGGGCCCTAACATTTAGATTTTGCTTGCCAGTTTCGGGTTAATCGCCCAAGTAAAAACGATGCAAACGGATCGAGAGTTAGATGACGAAAAACGGGGAACGGCTAAATGGAATAAAAGGAAACCATGAAAGCAAGACCTGCATCGTGAGCAAATGTGCCTGAGACGACAATATAGAGCTAAATATTCGCAGTTACAGTTTACGCAGTTTACATAGATGCCACATATAAAAAAAAAAAAAAAAAGGTGAAATTTCTTCTTGAAGTTTCCGAATATTACAAAATTATGAACACTGTGGCAGGAACCTGTTATCCCACGTAAATACACACAGCAGGCTCGAATCAATGCCAAGGTGAGCCCTTCCACTCTCGTCACAATGTACTCTTTCCACCAAAGTTACCAGAGACTGATGTTCACATGAACAATGTGCAAGCAACCAATCAACGGCACAAATCTTGGCGCATGTGTGATGATTCATTTGGATCTTGAAAACTACCAGGTCTACGGCTTCAAGCATCTGCGGGAGAATCCCTTGATAGAGAACCTTCTGAGCTGTAATTCCAGAGTTCTTTCAACTCCCCTCTAAACAAACCCAATATTACGCAAACACCTGAAAACAGATTCAGATTCAGAAAATATTTGGGCAGATACTAAAAAGAGAAGTACCTTGCGAACAGCATGACAGACAATGTTAAGCATGTCATAAGATAGATAATCTCACAATTGATTACCTAAAGTACACGGAACAAGGTAAAGGAGCGCAGGTTGACCGTGCCCGTTCATTAGATATAAACTTAAGTACGTGAGGAAAAGGCCTGAAATAGGACACAATTTCATCAATAACAATAAAAAGCCATGCAACATGAGTGGTTAGGTAAGAATACAGGAATGTACTTTTGTATGAACAGCCAAAGCTGAGAAAAAGAATCATATGAGGTTGGCACTATAAATTACAATATTTTTCAACATAAAACTGTGTCCTTTATAGATTTGTGTGTTTGGATGGTCAACCATCTAAAGCCAATGCTTCGCAGGACTTCTACAATGCATTATAGAAGGATATGCACCTAGACAACGGTTTTGAGCTTTCACCAAACAAGCAATACATGAAATGCAGCCATGGTGACTGCTCCCGAAATATATTCAAATAATCTGCTAAAGCGTGAGTAACATTACAACGGTATACAACTACAATATCATAATTACCGAATATTAGCTTTGCTTAACTTAATAGATAGTCACTTTCCATCAACAGAAGAAACTTATATTGAATCCCACTCACACTTGTGGTTGGGTATTTAAAAGAGTGAGAGGTCAACCTAACTCAGCCACTAAACTGGCAAGAAATGCTAAACACAGAAAATGAGATGAAAGCAACACATACAATTAATTGTCAGTCTCTAAAAGGTCAATTCCTGCTATATCCATTGTGCTTGCCACCAACATGTAACTATGGATTATGTTCTATCATAGCTGGCATGTGGGTTGAGTACATGTTCCCGACATCCAGCTAATTATTAACAATTTTCTTGGCTCATTTTGCTGTCTGCTCTACACTCTTTGTTAGGTCTACACCCTCATACTTTTATTTGGCACATAAGATTGCCCATTGCACATTTTGGAGCTCCAAGAGATTAATCTAAGGGGCAAATGAGTAAAGAGGTAGCTGGTAAAGCCTAAGCTAAAGGTGGCCACAATCAAGCTTAGTCTCTCGCAGTATCACTCAATTGGGATGTATACTAATTGCCTGACAAAAACAAAACCCCTGAGGAAGATTAATCCCTGCATCAATTAGACCAGAATTCCATGTTCCCTTGATGGTTAACAAGCTGTCTTTCAGTTTGTTTTCTCCATCAGAGCAGCTTGAAATACAAAGGCTCAGAGAAAACAGAACTGGACTAGCTGCAAGTGGAACTGGAACCAAATCAACTACCAAGGACACTATCCACTTATCATAATGCTCTTTATTTTAGCCTATGGGTAAGCTTCCCTTTTATCATACCCTTAATTTGCAAACATGAAGACAATATCAGATGGAAATGTTTCACATAATACAGAAACTTGACCCATCTGTTCTTACCCAAGGCATAGCCCACAATCAGCCAAAGAAAATACCCGTTCGATATGCCCTTTTTAGTTTCTTTGTCATATCTGAGACATACAAAAATAGACAAAACACAGAAATATGTGAGGATCATATGGACATATACCGGTGGAGAGATTATAGCAGAACCATATCAACCAATTAATAAAAGAGATAGTTATGATAACTGCAAAACACCATATCCAAGAGAGAACAAACAATTAACAATGAAAAGCCAGTCACAATATGTGATCTTGGTTCAACAATTTTTTAAATTCATAATAAGATTCAACCTTTGTAAAAGGAATCATCCCAGCCAAGATAAGAAGAGATTCATAATACCATTCCCCCCTGTTCATTAAGAACTCTCACATATATTCTCTGTTAAAGCATAAATTCTTAGCAACTTATCACTGTAACCTCCATTATACCAAAAATAACAACCATCTTTGACTAGTTACCCACCCAAGGCCCCAAAACATCAAAATTGGGAAATAAAAGACATAAAAGTTACATTGAGTTTTGAATGGTCAGATTTTTTTGCAACAAGAATTATCAGTTGCTAGTTAGCATGAGCAAAACAGTACCTGAAAGCAAATGATACAAGCAAACCAGGGAAAAGAATGTCCCCAAATCCAATCATGTCATAACCACCCCAGGGGTCAGAAAATCGAGGAATTCTTAATAGCATAGGAATGGATTCTCCACCACTGTTGTCACCTCGAGCAACCTAGGAAAATGAGAATACAATTCATAGCACGTCAAAATAACAGCTATAATTATCAGTTTTTTATTCATCCATCCATAGTTTCTCCGCTCAAAGACAAAATGTGCTCAACAGCATAACTGAAAGAAATTTTAAAGATTAATACTTACTGCAATCATAACACTTTGATGGAAAATTATTGGTGACAGAAAGACCCAGAAAATGTCATAAACAAATGCACAACAGAGAAGCACAGAAGCAACCTGAATCATAAGAATAAGATCAGCACTGAAAAGCAGAAGACAAGTCAAGAATGCATAAAACATCAAAACTTTTCTTTTATTTGATGGAAGACATAGACTACTTGGTTACCTTAATATTCGGTAATCGAACCACCTGTAAGACAGTTATCATCAGGCAGATGCCCTGACAAGAAAAGATAAAACTGAGTCTCAGAAACAGGCAATAAATATATTGGAATAAGTAAAAGTCCTTTGCATTTGCTGGTCTAATGGCCAAGCTCAGAACTCTAAAAAAGGCTGCAAAAAATTAAAAAAAACCTTCGTGCCTTTATGCTAGACTCAGACATAGAAGGTTCTAAACAGTTATATTAATTTTCACAAAAGAAAGATATAAACAAAGCTTAGTGTAAACCATGCACATTAACCAGATATGTTGCAAAACCATGACATTCCACAGTTGCATTTGGGTGGTGCCATTTGATCACAAATGGTAGGGAAGAACAACAATCTTCCAATATTCATGTTCTTTTTCCACAAAGAAATCTGGATTCAGAGTCATCCAGTAAACATGAAGGACAAACAACGTCCCATTTTTGAAAAACAGACCTCACACTTCCAAACATAGGGATGGAAGACCAAGATCTTGAGAAAACACATATCCAGATTTGTACAGAAATTCCCCCTATGTGAATGACAATTATAAACGACTGACAAATCCTGTGGGATCATTTTAAAACTGCCCTTTCATGGAAGTTTTTCCTTAAACTATTTCCTATCATCATTTTGAAAATACAGGTTTTTGTGCAAGTATGAACATGCAAATAGCAGTGTGTGGGTTGAGTGTATGCATGTGCATGAGAGAGAGAGAGAGAGAGAGGGACCATTAAAAGAGATTAAAATAATTCATTGAAATGTGATTATTAGACTTTGGATTTTGTGTTACAATCGCCATCAAAGCTGAACCAAACACAGGCATAATCCATCCATCAGAATTTTCAATAAGCAACAAAATATAGATGTTCCCAATGCATGCAATTCTAATTCTAAGAGTTGGGTTTCAATAAAAGTGAACTCCAAGTGGACAAGAAACATTTGACAACCCTTAGCTAGCAACAGAAAGTTGACACCCAAATAAACAAAACCATATTTGTGTGTCATAAAAAGGGATCCAACATTTTCTAGCAATGGGACTTACAAGAATATCTTGTCCAAACCATGAATATGATGCCCGCCTACGTACAGCCCAGAAAATGGCGAATGCCAGACAACATAATAGCACAAGTAGTGAAAGTATAGTAGTTTCCCCAAAAAGAGGCAAATTGACCTTCTTCCGCCCACAGTTTCTAGATTTTCTGTTCAATATGAAGGAAAGAGATAGTAACAAGGATGAAGGATATAAGCTGATGAAAACATGGCACAAAAATCAAACTGCTAGCATACCTTAAAATCAGAGTCACTATACAATTATGCATCCCCTGAGGTAAACAAAAAAAATTAAATAGTCATTATGCACAAGTTATATATTAGCAACAGTACAATAGAAGTGATTTGTCAAAAGAAGTTTGCACCTCAATACCACCAATGCAGAAGAGCACAATCAGAATCCAAACAAACCAACTTGACATAAAAAAATAGAGTAGCACCAAAAATGTGGATGCTGATATGACAAAAATTACTGCACTCATTGCATTAATATCAAGAACTTCTTTCTCAGAATCATCCTTGGCAGCAGAGGCATTGGAAGTTTCCTGGCAACGAAAAAAGGTACAAAATTCACATACTTATCACAAATGGACAGTTTGGACAATGATTACACAATGTACAAAAGAAATAGAACATAAAACACATATACATGCTAGCTTACACATCAAAAAACATTGTTTTCTGGAAACTGAGACGTTGGAGAACACAAAAAATATTGCATTTTGTCATTAAGACTTGCCATGACAGTGCATAAGAATTCTTTGGTAATAAATTAGTAAGCTATTTATAGGCCTCTCTCTCTCTCTCTCTCTCTCTCTCTCACACACACACACACACCAAGATACTTCAACCAGCAGTATATTAAGATCTTTGTATCCTAGTATTCCATCTTCTCATCTTGCAACATCATCTTTTAGCTTATTCAATTCTAACAGAGAGCAATTGATTAATGCTAGCAATTGAACGATACATCTAACTTCCTTAGTGTCCAACATTTTTGGTCTGGGGAAAATTGGAACATCACTTCACCAGAGTGGAATTAAAAAGATGCACATGCACATGAGTGCTCACATATTATTCAAGGCTTATGACCTCAACAATAAGTGAAAAAGAAAAAATATCAGAAGATATACTGATAACCAAAAGGAATATGGAAACCTTTGGTGACAATTCATTATAGCGTTCGTCAGTCTCCTTAGGAGCTGTAAGCTCAGACCAAAGTGAAGCACAGGCAACTGTTCCAACAGCCATAATCCATAAGAATATCACTGAGAAGTCCACTATAGGACGCTCAGGAGCATATAACAGAAGTTCCACTGCATTCGTGAAACACACATGTGATCAGGTATGCCGCACGTATTGATTGTTTCACATGTGCATCCATAAGTAACAACAGGATGTGATCAGATATCCTGAAATTGTGAAAGAGGTATGTGACAATTTTAACTGGATGCCCCCAAAGGCTTACCTTTCTGTCCATCCACTATTGATTTGTTCAGAGTAGCACCTCCTGATTTTGAAATCATCACAGTGGGAATTGAAATATCCAGAGCAGTCCTATTCTTCTCACAACCCATCTCAGCAAGCTCTAAAAGCATACATACAAAAGGAAAACAGAACCATACAAAGACAAAATAAACACAAAAATAAAGATTAATCAACTGCACATGCATTCATAAATAATCTGCTCTCCAGTAGTCCAATCAATTTAATATGTCAGAAATAAAAAAGATCATAGAAAAAGTGAGAGCCTTCAGATTGAAACCTTCTTTGTCATTTATCACCAACAGGGCCGCTGCACCTCCAGACTCTGCAACTTCTGCCTTTCTTGCAAAAGCACAATCACCACGTACACAGACAGCGATAGAGCCAGATAGCTGCAGAACAGAACAAGAATCTCACACCTAAATCAATGATTCAGATCACTGCAGAAGGCATCACTTTATTGCATTTTAAAATTGATTGAACTATAGCGAAATACCTTTCCATAAAATCAATGTAGTATTTTTTCAATAACTATAAGTTGACATTAAGAGATTACAATGATTTCCAGCATACTTTTAGAGTTTTACTGAAAAAAAAAAAAAAAAGAAAAGGTGTGCCCTACTACATGAGGCTCCGAAACTGTGGGGTTGGGGAAAGGTTACATGTACACAAATTTACCCATGTTCTTACAGAAAGATGGTTCCGTGACTTGAAATTTTGACCTCCAAGTCACAATGGAGTAACTTTTAGAGTTTTACAAGGCAAATAAAAAATTTGATTAGTTTAGAAGAAGTAATCCTTTCAAGTCAGGTGCTTTTCAATGAAGATGATCCAAAAGGGACAGATTCAACCTTGCATCCCTTACGATAATAGACCACTAAGCTCAAGAGATCAAGTAATTTTCCTAAGCACACCTATTTAGATCAGATAACAGATGAAAAAGAGAATATTGCAATACCTTTGACGAGGAACTAGAACAGCCGTTTAACGGATTTGTCAGAACAACAGACAATCTGAGACCTTTTTTAGCCTCAGAAGGTAAAAGAGCTCCAAATCTTGCAGTTATCCCAGTGATAGTTTCACCTTCAACACCATTTACCCAGTTCTTGACCTTAACCTGCACATATTTAAGTCAGAAAATCACCAGAGAGATCAGTAATTTGTTGTATTCCTTCTCAGGTCAGAGATCAGTCTGACATATTTAAATCTGATTTGACATCAAATGTATGTCCAATTTTCTGTTCTCCTTTTCCTCCCTCTTTTTGCATGGGGTTTGGAGCAGATAGAGCTACACTGCATAGTAAAGGAGGGGGCAAACATAAATTTTTTATGAATGTCCATTTATAGCTAGTGATCAGCAATAAAAGCCCACCTTAATGTTACAAAAATGTCTCATTTCCTTACTTCTTGATTCTTCTAGTTAATTCAGTTCAAGATTAAGAGAGCTGTGCACCATAAGATTCTGGCATGGCTCATCGCTGTAATGGATTCTCAATCTACATCATAGTCTCCATTTCTCAATGCAGGCTTCGCATGTCTCTTTTTCCCCTATAACACTTTTTGAAGTCTCTAAACTCTTAAGAATTGATTTTCTACCCAGAGCTAAGTTAATATTTTAATACTTCTCTGCCAAAGTACTGCAAAGCTTCAAAGCTGATTTGTTACTTTTTTTCATCATCACTAAAAGGATTAATAGCAGTGATCAGCTGTCCTACTTTTTTCTTCCAACTCCTTTTAAGAAACAAACTACTTATTCATCCAAAAAGACAGCAATTAAAATGCTCTGCCGCATATTTTACAGTTAACCATTTCTATTTTCACTCCTACTTTGTTGAATTGAAGATTATCATTCTCACCACAATCCTCTCTGGCCTTAAAAACTTGTCACCATCAAGACTCTAAGCAAAGCTTCTCAGCCCTTCTTTTTGGTAGTTAGTTCCCAACTAAGCAATCAAATATTCAGAAGGGTGCTTTTCTTTACATAAAAGCCAAAGTTAATGGCAGGGTTATTGCCGCGAGATAATAATATCACCATGTAAACCGTTTCCTTGGACCAAGGCCACGGTTTTGAGACTTGATTTCTGATTCTGCTAGTATTAACAAAAAATGCTAGTGGCAGTAACATTTCTCCAAACTTTCAGCCCCTATTTTTACTTTCATTTGTATCCACCCAGAATCCCTCTTCGTTTCTTTCTTCTATTCATAATGCACAAATAAAATTTTGCAATCAAAAGAGGGGAAAAAAAAAGGCAAACGAAATTCTGGGACGTTTAACAATATTATATGATAAAAATTAGGATAGTTGCCTCCCGAAAATGAATTAACCAAGACAATAATTAAACAGCATTCTTCGATCCTCGAATCAAAAAAAGAGAGAGAGAATTTCTATAATTGACCAAAAAACAATGGCTGGAGATTTAATCTAATATTTACCGCGGGGGGGGGAACAGGCAAAATCAAACAGAAAAGAGTGCTGGAAATTGGAATCAGAGGTAAAGCTAGTTACCAATTTGTAAGGATGGTCGCATCCAGGGTACTTGGGTGAATCGTCGTCGTACGACGCGTCGTCGGCGGCGAATGAGAGACCAATTAGAAACAGTAAGCCGAACAAAATTCCCAAATGGAGTTCACTCCGCGAACGTAACGCCATCGCTAGGGCTCCGCGAATAGAAAACGAAAATGTTTGGAAAATTGCCGAAAAGTGTAATAATAACCAAAAGAAAAATTGAAATCAAAGTCCCTCAAGATTCAGAAGAGGAGATCGTAAAATCAAATCCACGTCACATTATCCAGAGCCAAACAGAGAGAGAGCGAGAGAGGGGGGGGGAGGGAGAGAGAGAGCTGCAATGCGAATCTGATGTCTCCTCACATGACGATTGATGGCGATTGCTAGGGTGGAGATTAAAATAGAAGGGCTGGGAATAATTAGAGAACGAATTGTCTCGATTACAACTGCCGCTGACTTGTTGATAGACGGCACGTTTGTTTTTCTGGCACCGCCGTCTCCGAAGGGAGTGAAACGGGCGTTACGACAGCAAAATTTTCCATTTTCTACCCATATTAAAAAATTAAAAATTAAAAAGTGTAACTAGTTGAACTCATGATTCGGCGACTTCGGTGCGGTAAAAACCTTTGAAAAAATATGACATTTAAGCCTCTTTTGTTTTTTTTGTTTTTTTTTTGGTTTAGTTTAAGTTTCACATATTTATTTATTTGTTTGTTTAGTATTATTAAATTATGAGTTCACTCAGTATTTTCTATATTTAAAAAAAAAAAAAAAGTAGAAGGTAAAAATACTTGAACCGTCTCGGATGGGACATGCACCCGGTTCTAGCACAATAAAATCCGGCCCGTCCATCCGCCTCCCAAGGGGACGACATGCTCAAACCGCCCGTTAACAACACAATTGAACCGTAAATTACACCTCATCTCACATATTATTTTTATTTTTTTAATTTAATAATTTTTGTATTAACTTATATCACCTTAATATTCATCTGCCTGTCGATATTTATTAGATAATCTAATAAATAAATAATAATAAAATAATTTTTATATTTATATTGATATATTTGCGAAATTATATAAAATATAATTAATTTATATCTTTGGTTATTCTTACATTACTCTTTACATGTTATTAGTCAAGTTTACTCTTAAGAATTTTTTCTATTCTTTGTAAACCTTTATGTATGTGTTCTTGTATTTATTTTCTTTACTAAATTGATCTAAAGTTCTAATTTTGAGGTATCGTTGGCAGATAAATGTTCTCAAGTCAAATATCGTGATAACAATTAGACTGAGGCGGCCCATGACTATATATATATATATATATATATATAATACACAATGAGGAGATCAAAGGGCCAGATTTCTTGAAATGAGTTCGTCCCCATGCACCGTGATCTTCCAACAATCAACTTGGAATATGATAATTTTTTTGGCACAACTGCTAGATACCCAAAAGGCCAAAGCCAAAGAGAAATTAGCTTAAGAGGACCAATACCAAAATTTCAATCATGGAAGCTATGACATGTATTCCAGTAAAATGTTCAGCAATCCTCAATACTTTCGCTTCGGAACAGAAGACAGAGTTTAATAGATTACCACGAAATACATCATCTCGTGGAATTATCCCAAACATTTCCGCGGTTCCACGAGTCACGATCCCGCTAGCTCCAGCCAAAGATGTTGCCTTACACCCGGCAACTGAAACAAGTAGACAAATAAAGCAGCAAAATTAAAACTGTGAAAGAAATGTAACTTCAGCAGAAAGCACCAACTCTCGCGATTATTCTAGGCAGGAACGTGAGGGGGGAAGGGGAAAGTAGGATTTCACTTGGAATTTTTAATTACATTGATGTGCTTACTGCATATTCAGTCTATGCCAGCATTAATCCGAGCAGCCCAGTCTCTGTGTCAACTTTTCACAGGGCCATTGGCCCAAAGCTTGCAGAGACAAATAGTCTTTAAGGAAGGAAACAAGGGAAACGTAGATTCTAATGCAGGAAAGGATTTTTACTTCCTGCTTTCCACGCTCCAAAGTTAAGTGGGAGATTGCTGAATATCAACTAAAAGTCTACAAATGATCTTTGGACAGTTGCTACTAAAGTTTCAACTAAAAACTCCAAAACAGGCCGTTG
Source organism: Bruguiera parviflora (assembly GCA_019804595.1). Classification (NCBI taxonomy): domain Eukaryota; kingdom Viridiplantae; phylum Streptophyta; class Magnoliopsida; order Malpighiales; family Rhizophoraceae; genus Bruguiera; species Bruguiera parviflora. The sequence continues at coordinate 5,355,173 of CM034046.1, forward strand.
ACAGTTGCTATTAAATGTTCAACTAGAACACCAAAACAAGCCATTGGTGTGGTTCACCATGGGCTTTGCCAAATAGTGGAGGCTTTATGCACTCTTGTATCCTTGTCTAGCAAGACACCTTTAAATAAATCAACCAAAGCATTCCAGCTGAGAATAAAGAAAAAAAAAAAAAAACAGTGAAAATCCCTCTAAATGATCTGGTGATCATTAATGCAAGCAGACTTGCCATAAATACTTCTCACCTATCATAAAATTTGCAGTCCCGGGGGGCTGCTGCTCAGGGGGTCAAACATTATTAGGCATGTGAATAGTTATGCATTTGCCTCACAAACAACGGCCTCCATAATTCCAAGATAGCATATTAATCCAAACAACTACAGTGGATGGCAGTATCACCAAGAATAATAGCACCATGGCAGAGAATCATCAAAGTCACTTTTGGAGATCTCGAGGCAAATTGAACGATCCACACTTTTTATGTTGCTTCATGGACATGCGTTTTTTGGAGCGCTTTGAGGTGGCTTGCAGGGTTCTAACTGGAGAACAAGTTAGGTTGCCACTTCCTTGCACGTAGTTACCAAGAAGGATCCAATTTTCAATTTTCTTGGTTCTACGTCCTTGCACGAACTTCTGCACAGAACCACAATGCCGAAGAAGCCCTTGTAGGAGTTTGTCAGCCACGCTTCCTCTTTTACTTTGAAGCTGCATGACACCAATGAATATCAACCCAAGAAGCTTGGAATATACAGATTCATACAGCTTAACATTGAAAACGCTGACATACTTTGACATTGGTTGTGAGCAAATTTTCGTGTACAGGCAGGGAAAGCTGCGAATATGTCAGACCATTTTCTTCTGCATCCGCTATAATGAATCAAACGCTTTGAGCGATACAAACTCTCCATAAATTCGCACATAATTCATTGGCTTCGAGTACGGATTTGGGCCTTGTGATGTTGGGCCATGAAGTCGTGCCTCCAGTGGGACCTGCAGGGTATGGTTATTAGACTTGATCCATTCTGTTAAAATAGATATATATATATATATATATATATATATATATTTATTTATTTATTTATTTTTATTTATTTATTTATTTATTTATTTTTATTTTGTTTGCGCATTTAATTATCGGACAACTGATTCAACTAATAGATAATAGTAACGCACACAGTGTCTTTTTATTTTTTTAATTCATTGGTATGCTCATTGCCAGTAGTATTAAATTCGACCGACCGGCCGACCAATCGGACTAATAATCCAGCGAACTAACCATTGAACCGACCGGGTTAGCCAAAACTCACATAGACTAACGAACTGAAACTCGGCAAGACTTTTGCAAACTCGTAACCGGTTGGCCCAGACGAACCGGATTGGATCTCCTTCGGCTCGAGGGCAATGGCGTGCACGTTTAGTTGTCCAAACTGAACACATTTTTCACGAAGCAAACCAGTCGTACGATAGAAAATGAACGGCGATTGCAATCAACAGTGATTCGCGCGCGAGTTCGCTCAATTGAGCTGGCGAGTTAATTAGGATTCTTTTTTTTGGGGGGGGTGGGGGGTTCAAGTGAATTAGAACATAATGGAACGTTTGCAAAAGTATTAAATATTTTTAACTTAAAATAGAGGGGGAAGCAATCCTAGAAATTTCTCATATGTCAAGTAGTCCCAATAAGCTAAAATAATATCTTCGTGCCGGAGTTATAATTTAAACAACAAAAGCTCTAACTTTGTACAAAGTTGATTCCGGCAAATTGGTCCCGTTGGGGGTCCTCGCTTGGATGCATTGAAAAGAAATCTGGAGCCTTCCCATCTCTCGCACTCCGATGGAGCATACGCAATGCTTAAGTATGACAGATGTCATTTAGATCCGATCCGATCCCCACGAACATACAAACAAACAAAAAAAATATATTGCCAACCCGAAGAACTGTAATCCTGACTCATCATCATTCATGCTTTACTCTAGCGTTTGCATTGACTTATTCCATGCCTACATTCTTGGGAGTTCTCCGTCGAAAAATACGGAATGTTTTCCATTTATTCTGTTCTTATCTGGACAGCGATTACAGGGTAATTTTTTCGGAATTTGAATCTAATTATGACTCAAATTCCAAACATTGAATCATACAGACAATTCTAACACCGGTGAATAAAAAAGGTTGCAACATATTGTCAAAAAAACCAAAAAAAAAAAAAAAGTGATATCCTGTCTACACGGGTAATTATTAAAAGAAATTAATTAATAACAATTATTGAAATTACAAAAATTTCAAATCAACCATATTTTTCTTGTTATCACAAATAACTAAAATTATAAATAAAAATTACTTTATTATTTTTTGACTACATATACTCTGTTAAATAATACTATAAAATGATACTCGTATTCAAATATATTGAAGTTAAGTTTGAAAAAAAAAATAAAAAAAGGCTTTAGTGAAATATATTTTCAAAGACTTTTAGCTTTACCGAGAAATCAATAATACACAAAAGTTGCCTTTGATTCCTTTTAAGACGTTGCATCTCAAATCCTTGGAATTGGATACTTAAGAATTGTAATGCCACGTGTCATGGTATTTGATTGGATAATATAAAAGTTCAGATGTGATTATCTGACCTTTCTTCTCCATATTCTTACTTGGAAATTGTGATCGTCGTCAGAGTCGTTTGATTGTTACTGGTGATGCCCTTTTTTTTTTTTTTTGTTTTTTTCAGAGATTCTTGTCTTATTTTCGCTGTTTGGGCTACATATTTTTTAAAGTTATGAAAAAACTTTGTTTGTATTCCAAAGTAAGACTTAAACGACAGTGTTCATTGATGCAAATAAGTATGGTTCAGGTAACAGACTTAAACAACTATCCTCTTCTGCAGCAAGAAAAAGTCTCAAGCTTTCCTCTTATTTAAAGGTTTTCTTCTCCTTCTCTCTCTCTCTCTCTGTGTTTTTTTTTTTTTCGGAATTCTTTTTATAAAATGGACTATCGTTAGATAGAGTACAAACAAATTGGTACGTTCTCCTCAGTTCAAGCCCGTTCAATTTTATTAGGTTAGAATTGATTTTTTTTAATTAAAAATCTAAATAAAATTGATTTTGATAATATTAAGTCGAATATTAAGTCGAGTCTAATTATTTATATATATATATATGTTTGTGTGTGTGTGTGTGTGTGTGTGTGTGTGTGTGTGAGTTCAAGCTGAACTCGATAATTATATGTTGGGGTGAGTTCAAACTTGAAGATTTTAACCAGAAATAAGTTAATACTTAGCTCGGTTTAACTTCAGTAATTTATGCCCTTGTTACTAGGAGAAAGATACTGACAGTAACACCGTATGCTAGTTTTGTGGCTTTTAATACTCATTTCTAATTTGTTGGTTTTAATTGCTACACGAAGACAAAATTCGACACTATGCATGCTATTCTAAAGAATTAAAAAAATACTTGTTTTTCAGGGAGAAAAAAAATATAAACAACGTTGATCTTTACGAAAACAATTGATTAAAAAACGAAAAAAAAAAAAGATTCCCATAAATTTAGTATTTAATTAAATCAAACTTTTTTGAATTGTTAAAATTTAAATTATATATTATTTTTTTGATGTAAATATATTAATTATTATTTTTGTAAAACAAAGAAAAAAAATATCGTATAAATATATTTTTTAATTTTAATATTAATAAATTTAATATTTAATATTATATTTGATTGTAAAATTTATTTATTTAAAAATAAATAATAATAAATTAATTTTACATCTTTGTTTGGCGAGACTGACGTCTGAAATGCAAAAGGACGAGGCCCGCATCACGATGATAAGCGCATTACATCAGCAACTGAAGTGGGTCCCAACACCGATTCCAATCCATCCCTTGGAAGACGCAGTCCTGTGGCCAACTAACCCAACGCCATTGCACCGAATCTTCTATATATGGGGGACTCGTTGGCCTTCAGGTCCCAGAGCTAACGCACACCGCCACGACAAAATAGTCTTTAAAGGAACAAAGATTAGGATTAGTACATGAGAGCTATCTGTCAGAAATTATTGTTGAATTTGAATTTGTTGTACCCATTGTCTACTAAGGCCAATAGAAAGATTGAAGGTTTTCAGTCAGTAAGAAGCATCATGTCTGAATCAGATCAATCCCACGAGTTTGAAAGTCCCAGATTGGTGACCAAGAAGGTCCACGCCAAGCTCCGGCACGAAGGTGATGGTGCTCTTGTCAGGAGAGCCATTGGAATGTAATTCTTCTTTCCATGTTTCTATTTCTTTGTCAATCTTGAAACAAGAAGCTTGCTTTTTTCTGTTTATTTATTCTATCCAATTATGTTTCTTGGATTCTTTAAATTGTTTTCCTGAAATATTAGTCCTCACGGGTGTTTGATTCGTTTCCTGGGGTTCTCTTTGTTGGCCAATTGATTTTCAGGAGTGAACTGAAGTCCTTGGATCCTTTCCTTATGTTGGATTATTTTTCGGGTAAACCACGATGGTCCCGGAGTCTTCTTTATTCCTATTCATGTTCATTTCTTGTATTAGTCAGTCTGTCTTTCATATTTTTGGCTCTTTTATTAAAATTGCGAGTCATTTGACCCCTGCAGTGGCTCCTCCGGCTGGATTTCCCGACCATCCGCACAGAGGTTCTCTAATCCTTCCACCTCTTCTAATGTTCAGTACATCCACGATCACCTTCTAATGTGGATTCTGATCTTTTACAGGTTTTGAGACTGTCACGTACATGTTGCAGGTATCCTTGCTTTAGCTCCAAAACCTATTTGCACAGTTGATTGTTAGATTAAATCTCAGAGAAAGTAACGTCATATTGTCGTGGGATAACAGGGGGCCATCACTCATCAAGATTTCGCGGGACATAAGGGTACAATCCTTACCGGAGACGTGCAGGCAAAGTTTTTAATCAATGTTAATGCTCTGTTTATTTGTTTAACCCGATGACCTTAGGGGGTTTTGGTCTAATTGGATTTTGCTTTAGATTTCACTTCATTTTTTGTGTCTGTGCGCGCGCGCATGCATGTGCAGTGGATGACAGCGGGAAGAGGAATAGTCCACTCAGAAATGCCTGCAGGGGAAGGGAGCCAAAAGGGTCTGCAGCTTTGGATAAATCTGTCTTCCGAGGACAAAATGTAAGAGTTTCGTTTGGATTGATGATATACATGGCAAGCTTACTGCTATTAACTCTAACTACAACTCTGAGGATTCGGATGAAAATATTTAGGTGTCTCAATACTTGTTGACTAACAAATGCTGCATAATGAATTTGTGTCTGCTTGGTTCATTGGCCATTATTTTATATATAAATCAAGAAATATTTTACTAAGACTGGGGTTGACCAAGTCGTCCTAATTTGCAAAGAAATTAAAACCCGGCCTCTTAATTTTCGGGAAAAAATAAAAAACTGCATTAGTGCGTTACCACTTCTAAATTTCAAAGATCCATGAGATTTTAGCTGCCGTCATCTTGTTCCTGTTCAATAACCGGTCACCTTCATGGAAAGTCCTCTCAGATTGCATTGTCTAGAAATTATTATTCCGAGGTTGATTTCTATGACAAAGCATATTCTTTTGCCTGGATCCTTACGATGTGCCAGCCCTCTCCCAAAAGCAAGTAGTTGGATGTGCTCTCTTCTGCGAGGCACATGGCAGTCTTCACCATTTTTCATGTATAGCTAATATTTGTCTTGCTGCTTGAAATAAGCAGGCTGCTCTCGAGGTGCCTTTATTTCACCGTATTAAAATCTGATAGAATTCCCAAAACCGATGTGGCAGGATTGAACCAAGGTATCAAGAGCTTTTAAGTGACGAAATAAAAGGGGCAGAGAAAGACGGTGCTGAAGTTCGAGTTATAGCTGGGGAATCAATGGGAGTCAGGTCTCCAGTTTATACCAGAACGCCAACAATGTACCTGGATTTCACTCTCAAACCCAGAGCTCAAGTGCATCAAAGTATCCCAGAGTCATGGAATGCATTTGTTTATATCATTGAAGGGGAAGGGGTGTTTGGCTCCCTAAATTCTTCCCCAGTAAGTGCTCATCATGTGCTGGTTTTGGGTCCTGGAGATGGTTTAAGTGCATGGAACCGGTCTGCAAAGCCGCTTAGATTTGCACTTATTGGAGGACAGCCACTCAATGAGCCAGTGGTTCAGTACGGACCTTTTGTGATGAACACACAAGCAGAAATAAATCAAGCCATTGATGACTACCACCACAGCAAAAATGGGTTCGAAATGGCCAACTATTGGAGATCCCAGTGAGTGGGGTGGATAAGTAGTTTGTCAAAACCATGTTAGCACATTCAACCGTTTATTTTACAGGAAAAAAAGAAATAAAGCTTTGAAGCAATAAAAGGCAACCATTTATATCTTTTGTCAACTTCTCCATCTGTACAAGCAATCATATGGAATCTGAAAAGTAAGTTCAGTTTACTAATTGGAGCAAAATCCTTCTAGAAGAAGGAATGTGCAACATCAGGAGTAAAGATAGCCATCACTAAAGTCACAATGGGCCAACTCATTTGTGTTGATTCTCCCTTTTCACGAGAGATGGCTAGCACAAAACTAATGATGTGCTACCTTATCTTAGTTCATTAATGAGTTCTTTTTTCTCCCCTGCAAGAATATGTTGTAGTTGATGATGATGACATTTTCAACCCTTCGGTTCCAACCACCCTTGATTTCGGCTCTTTGGAGATAGCTTAAAAGATTTGTTTTTATATTAGTTTAATTGTTTGGAGGTGGAGACATTGATTGGTCTGTGCATTTTAAATGAGCTGGGAACCATAACTGTAGCTTTCGGTGACCCACCAACTCTCCAATTGTTTGCTGCCCAACCCAAAAATCAGTGCGGTGCCTGCGTGTGTACCACAGACTACCAGCACTCTGTGGCGTGACTTCAGCACCGTCTTGCTCTGTCCCTCTTATTTCGTCACTTCCCGCCGCGTCGGTTTCGGGAATTCCATCAGATTTTCATACGGTGAAATAAAGGCAACCTCGACTGCGGCCTGCTTTTTTCAAGTAGCAGGAAAAATATGGCGATTGGCGAACTATCTTCACATTAACTGTGCAAAGCTATCCAACATAAAAGTAATCCATTTTTGATGGGGTCTTGCTTAAGAATTTTGTAGTTAACATATAGTATATTCATGCAGGCAACAGGCGCAGTCTCACTTACCCCCCATGAAACGGACGATTTTTTTTGTCTGCTTAGATCATCATGATTTAGAAAAAAAAAATGATGCATAAATATTTAAATAAAATAGAGTAGACAATACATGGACCAAAACCTAAGCCTGATGGATAAAGTTGACATTTGAGACCAAAAATCTTAGAATGGAGTCCCTTCGCAGAATTGGGGCAGAAAATAGGGTAGCCTGAAAAGGGGTTAGCTCGAATCTTGAATTGGACAGCCTGTCTGGGCCACCGAACACGTCTAGGCCTGAATAGAAGTGATCTACACGTCCCACAACTATGGCCGGCAATGCTGGGCCTATGCACCATTCGGGGAAACGTTGAGGTCAGCTCCGCTCAGTTTGGAATCTCTAGGAAGGGGGATATCAGAGATGAAAAGTGTGCGAGCTGCAGGTACTCTTTGCATTTTTTAGTTTTTGCTCCGAAAGACAGCACAAAGAACATTAATAAGCATACAATTTTGAAAATGGTTTGCTTCCCGAGAGAACGGTTAATCAAATCAACAACATATTGGTTACACTAATGAAAAATGGGTCAATCCCAATCCTTTCCCATTACCCAAAATAACGTGCAATTGGCAGGATAGTTATAAACAGTGAGAACTAAACCGTCATATAGAAAATTTTCCATGACCATAATACACAATCTTACTAAGGATAATAGCTGTCTCATTTATTTTGGGCAACTAGTAACTTGAGCGTCAACCAACGCACTGGAAAAATAAAAAAAGAGCGTCAACCAATGCCGACCCCTTTTCTCTCTCCAGCCAAACAATTTCATCTCTATAAATATCAACTTACTTTACAATAAGAGAAATGCAATGTTATCCATTGAGAAAAACAAACAAATCAACAAGCCATGAAAAACCTTCAACTCATACAACTCATTGGGATACGAATATTGGTCACCTGGAGCAACAGGATAGATAGCTTTGAGATTGCTTCGAGCCATCGGTCAGGGTTACCCTGTTCAGTGATAATTCGGCTTTGTAGGTGTCTGAACTAAGGACCTTTCTGCTCAAATTGTCATAAATCTCTTGGATAACAATCTCAAAAGCCCTTTTAACATTCGTTGAATCAAGGGCAGACGTCTCCATGAAGAATAATCCTTCTGATTCTGCAAGGCTTTTGCCTTCTTCGATGCTCACATCCCTGATATTCTCCAAATCACGTTTGTTCCCAACCAGCATCCTTGCCACAGTGGTATCCGAATGAGCTGCATGATTGGTTGCAGCAAAAGCTCAAACCATGTGATTCCAAACTATAAGGAAACAGCACAAATCTAGGGCTATGAACAGGCACAAAGATTAACAAATTCTATAATGGAAGAAGTAGGTATACAAAAATTCAGTGAGAAGCCCGATCTTTCCCACCTATTTTCATCGATGTACAAGTTTTCTGCCTCTCTGGGCATTTCTTCCTGGCCTTGTTTTCTAAAAGATTATTCTCCTCAAAAGATTAATGCCAGGATTCTCACTCACACCAAAAGGTGATTCTTTTCACAGTTTCCACAATTAACAATGTTCGCACGATCAGGTTCAGGCTAGGATTTGTGGATTTGGGAAAAACTTTAGCCTTTAAACATGCACTTATGTTTGACTAAATAACTTCCAAAAATCTAGACAAAAGCATGCCATAGCACATGGCCAATAGCTGCTCCTCATTCCTGTGCTGCAGAAAACAGCAATACCAGGCATCACAGAACATTCTCCGTGCAGCTTTATAAGCTACTACAGCTTATTGACTTATCGAAAAAGAAGTAAAAAGTAAAAATAAATCACAACCATCCTTAACTTGCTGGCAACACAGAAAAAGCCACCAGCATGAGTTGATCAATCATTTGAGCAAATCGGACACAACTTTGTGTAGGATGCACTACAAAGTTATGGATGGTAGTTAAAAGTGCACCAAGTGAGAAGTAAGGTAAATAAAACAGAAAAGGATTGATCATTTGCAAGAAAGAGAAAACATTGTAGGTGCCTAACTTTGCCTCAAACCCACATATTGCCAATTAAAATGAACACTTCTGGCATATGGGGTTAATCTCAGATAGGTTATAATCAAGGAAGTTGTACTGATTTTGAGAGCTTAATCTGTAGGCTCAAAGGGGGCCTTGTTATTAAAACTATTGTTTCTTAGCCTTGCTCAGACCACAAACCCTCTCGTAAATGTAACTTGCACTCACACTTTTAAGCTTTTACTGTAGAATGACAAGTTTTATTCTCTTCCAAATACCCTGTTTCTTCCTCTGGTATTTCTTTTAACTTTTGCCACTGTGGAGAGACACATGGGTCTGTGCATTTACCACACGAAAGATGAAACCACATTTCTATATGATGTAAAATATAAATTGGTGATTTTACCGAGGGAAAAATTATCATTGAATTAAATATGTTTCTCAATTGCCTTTAACAAACTTCCTCTTCCTCCCCAATTAGCATTGGATTGAAGAAAAAGAGCAGCATTTTTAGCAGCCAGACCTTTCAAACAGATCATCATCACATGGTTGATTCAGAATTGAACACAAAATATCAGTCAATTTTGCCTAAACCCCGCCTCGCCAACATACGAGCCCCAATTTTCGGGGCAGAATGCCATACTTACGCATCAACAGAATTACAGAAGCCTACACAAAAGGAGAATGAAGAAAGGAAAATCATTGGTGTCTTCCAGTTTAAGTTGTCTAAAAAGGTTATTACAACATCAGATCTACAACAAATAACTAACAAAACCATTTCAAATCAACCCCACAATGCCAAACCAAACAGCACGCAACCTTGTATTCAACCAATCTATAAAAGCGCGGATAAGCATGTTAGATGTCAAGTCATTGTCACCGAACGCAACCGAAAAAAAAAAAACACAGATAAAAAGGAAAAGAAGGACTTTCTAGCTTCCACTTACTTTTGAGTTCGTCGAGCCAGCGAGCAACGCTGTCGAAAGTAGTGCGGCGGCTAATGTCGTAAACAACGAGAGCACCGACAGCACCTCTGTAATAAGCGGAAGTGACGGCGCGGAACCTCTCCTGGCCGGCGGTGTCCCAAATCTGGGCCTTGACTTCCTTTCCGTCGATTTCCATGCTCTGAGTCTGGAACTCGACGCCGATGGTGGCCTTGGAGTGCAAATTGAACTCGTTTCTGGAGTACCGAGACAGCAGATTCGATTTTCCGACGGCCGAGTCTCCGATTATCACGATCTTGAAGAGGTACTCCTCTCCTCCCTCATCGTCCGACGACATCCTCCCCCTTCTCCTCCTCCTCCTCTTCTCCCTAAGCCCTTTTTCTTGTTTAATTGTAGGTATATTCTGATGAATCGTCTTTCTCTAAATTAGTCTGCAAAGAGAGTTGATGTGGACGAAAGAGAGGCAAAGCACAGAAAGCGATGGAGGCGCGCGCATCATGGTCGTCAAGCTGGCGCAGGCATGCTGCGACGTTAGTGGACTCGCCATAGAGCTTAGGAAGATATTTATTTATTTTCTTCCTTTCCTTTTTTTTAAGCCTCTTAATATTGTTAAAAAAATTTAAATAAATATGAATTTAATAAATTTAAATAAAAATAAAAATATTTATATTACACCTAATATATTTTAATTTATAAAAATATTTAAATCTGCTAAATTTATATCAATTAAATTTATATTTATATATTAAATTTTTATTATTTAATTATTAATATATAAAATAATATTATTGTTACAATACTTATTAAATATAATAAATTAAAAAAATAAAAAATTCATTTTTTATATTAAATCTTATTTATTTATAAAATTAAATAAAATATAATTAATTAATACTTTTTATTATTCTCAAAATATACGTATTTAATTTTTTAGTAATATATATTTGTTTCATTTTTATTGGAAGTTCATCGATTTTTTTTTTTTTACCTTAGTGAATTATTTTCTTTATTAATATTTGAAGGAAAGAAATTTAACGGAGGGAACATGAAGGAGGAGAGTTGCTCTTTTTTTTTTTTTTTTTTTTTTTCTTTTCGATATGGTCACTCGTACTCTCATTTTGTTGCAATTAACATGACTTACCGTTCAACGTTGGCATTGTTATTATAAATGAAAAGTTGAGATTATTAAATTTATAAATCATATATTTTTTATAAATAATTCTCAAATTTTATTTTTAAAAAACTAAAATCATACTCTTTTAAAAGATTTATACTTGATTTATAAATTATTTTAAATAAATAAATAATTTTTTAAAAATAAGAAAAATTTAAAGAAATTATATTAAATAATATATAATATACTTTTATTTAATATTTATTTATAATTTAATATTTTTTATTAATTTAACTTAAAATATTTTTATTAGTGTTTTCTCTTATATATCAAAAAAAAATTATATCAAATGTATTGAATAAAAAATTATTTAAATTTAATAATATTTATATGTTAATTATTTTTTTATAAAAATAAAATAAAATAATAATAAATAAATTTAATTTTAATTTATAAATATATATAATATATATGTGCGAAATTATTTTTTATTTTGGAAAAAAATGATTCCTCTGAATGCATGCACCTCAATTTTTAATTCGTAAGGCGTGATGCCATTGGAGAAGACTGGTCCTATCATCATTTACTCCATTACCAACGGCACGTCTGGGGACCAACTTTGAAACCGGTCATTCAAACCAACTTTTGGGCTTTCAACCCTCTCTAAAGCTCTGAGACTCCAGCGACGGCCTAGAATTATAAAGTATTCAAAAGAGTGGCATGGGCAGAGTTAGATCTATGATAGAATGGACCCCAGAGACCCCACAAGGTAAAAGAGAACGAAAAATAAAATGGCATTATCATATAGTTTACCGATGGCTCACTCACTCTGACTTTAGACTCAGACCCCCCAATAGATCCCTTTTTATCCTTTTTTTTTTTTTCGAAATTTTTGCTTTTCGAGGGTAGAAGTAGGGGGAGGCCCCCTACAATTACCGATTTAGTAAATGACAATTTGGGTCTTAAAAATTGTCGTTACAATATATCATAAGACAATTGAATTACCAATGAACTCTGGTTTAGTAATACTATAATAATATCTAAATTTAAAAATCTTAAATTTATATTTTAGTAGTTATCAATTTTATATATATATATATAATTAAGCTATATATACAAAATTGTGTCTTCAAATTTGTCAATTTTATCAATTTAAAATGTGCACTTTAATTCTAGTTAATTTAGGTTGCAACTTTTAACATTCGTTCTATGCGTTAAACTAAACAGATGCAAAAGAAGAAGACTCAAAAATTAGTCTACATTCAAGTGGCACATAATTTATCAAATTATTTTTCCGTCTGCAAAAGTAGTTAATTAAATTAAAACAAAAATTAGACAAGCTACAAATCAGCAGCTACTTCATTTATATACATTTCCAGCTGTATCATGCTGCCCCCCGTTGTTAAAGTTACACTTGCACAAAAAAGATTAGGATGCCTCGATGGCCCCTTCGTTACAGCCTCTGAATCAAAGTCCTGTCTCATAATGTCTTGCTGATCAGCATTATGTTGTCGGTTTGCATCCGCAGGAACAGTTTTCCAATTCCGTATGGAGTTTCTGTAAGTCAGGCAGCCGTCAGATCATGATTAAAGAAAGGTGCGCAACAACAAATGCACCCAGAACATGTGTCCAAAGCGACCGACCACCCTTGAAAGAACGTGTTTGAGTAGGCTACGAGCAATGCTTACGCACCTGAACTTCATTTTGAAGGCCTCTGATGTGCTGCACTGCTAAGTCCAACATGTCTGCGTAGCTTGTTTGCTATAAGAAGAATATATTTCAGGATATACTCTAAATTGAACCCATAATTCACTACCTGCTGTCATGCTAAGTTCGTATGTATATATATTTCATATGTCCCATAAGGCTGAAATATATAGTTTAAAATATAATTATATTACCTAATGCAATCATTATTTTACAGGCACTGTGTACTCATAATACCGATATACTCATCGTGAAATAACTTCATTAATTAATCTACAGTTGTCAGTTTAAGTCCCTGCGACACTCCATCTGTTGTAAATAGCATAATTCCAGCTTTCTTCCAAATTAGGATGCATGCTTTCATCCGCTTTTCTGGAATACATATGGATAGTCACATAGATCAAGAATTAATTATCCTATCAGTGCAGAACTTCCCTGCCGATCATTGTGAAGGATGATACCTTAAAATCAAACCAAGATTGCACAACTGTTAGGTAAAGGAGACACGATTTAATTACCTTATCCATGTGAGGAACAAGCTCTTGAAGTTTCTTCAATTTTCCACTAATCCTAGTTCTTCTTTCCTGTAATAACTAGGAAGGTTATTACAACTTCTCATATACATGTACAAGAATAAATGGGCATATATGAAACACACACACACGTGACTTTATATGTACATATTAATTCATGCACTTTAAAATATAGTGTATCTGGAAATATAGCCGAATAAACATTTGTTTGATAAGTTCCCTCACCAAGGAAGAACAGTAGCCAAATGATTAAAGGCCAAACCTTCAGTGTAGGTCTTGGTGCAGAGCTACCACCAACAATCAAATTAAATGATATTCGGAAGCATACTTTACAGTATAGCTTTATAAACCTTAAGAGAAAGAAGTAGACACCCTGCTTCATGCCATTTGGATGTCAGGGTCTGTAATTATCAGATGACACCAAGCATCCAATTCTTATTGCAGCATACCTTTCATAGCTAAAGCATCCAAGAGTCAAACTAATTGCTACAACCTAGTGTCATCTGCTAACGGTACTGTCTTTTTCAAGGGAACATAACATGCCCTATTGACAGCTTCAGCCTAGTCAGTTTATCCACTTAGCAGTGAGTCGTCTGCTCCAGTTATCTTAAAAGTGAAAAGATCAGCTCCTTCCAGGGAAATGACTCCACTGCTTCATACCTCTTTGTTCTCTCAATTGTTTTCTCATCAACAGTTTTCACCAGCACTCTCTCTCTCTCTCTCTCTCTCTCTCTCTCTCGGGGATACCATGACATCACCACTGGTGTAAAATAGTAGAAGCCCCCAACCTTTTCCATGATTGTAAACACTTTAAATGTCAACATCTACCTATCAACCGAATGGAGGGATTACTATTTTTTTAGACTGGTAAAAAGTGTATTCATGAGTGAAAAATAAGAGTATAAATAAATTTCACAAAAGTCAACCTATCTGAAAAATAGCACAGCAGAGCATGTTAGGAATGGATCTGCAATCACTTCCAGGTTAAAAAATTCAAAAAGGGGATTGTGCCTAAATTTCCAACTAATTTCCTTGAAAAGGTGGATTGAATTCCAACAACATATTATACAACAAAATGGGGATTAATAAGTGTGAAATATTCTTTCTACTTTTACTAACCCTTTCAGCAATGCTTCGAGGATGAGTTGCACAACCACGCTTAGCACGGTCTTTGCAAGGGACAGAATCTTCAGGAATATGAGGTAGCTTCCCCACTGCTGCCATCTCAAGAGTTGTTTGAGGCATCCTAAACTGAATAAAAAATGAGTTAGGGGTTTTCATAAGCAGTACACATTTAAGGTGAAATGCAAATTTGAGGGAAAGCATCTTTATCCCACCACCCGCCAAAGAACTTGCAATGTGAAAAAGTAAAACCTAAAATACTAAACACTCAGATTATGCCCTATAAGTATTAATAAGTTAGTTGTAAAATGCATTTTCAGAAAACCTCAGAGCAGTATAAGCTCAACTATCCCAAGATGCATCAGTATGTGTAAAGTATGTATAAGCAAGGACTGCCGTTGAGACAATTAATAGCACACGCCGTGAGAAATTGATAACTGTTGGAAATGGCAGCAGGACAACTTAATAGAATGAAACAAAGTTATTTTGAATAGGATTTGAGCAACCATGATAATGTTGCATTAGCCACAGGTCACTAATTTATCTATGCAGTTGAAAAAAACATGGGGGGGTGAATTATTTAGTAAATTTTGGTCATACATGCATCTTCTGTAGATCATATGGAACGTGAATATTTATCTACTCATCCCCGAATTTCTTAATATATCAAGTCCCCAGAACATGTTTTCACCTGAGTTTCTAGGGTGTCGAGACAGTTAAAAAAGTCACCATCAATGTTCTTTAAATGTTTGCTCGGAGGTCCAGAGAGGACAATGGTATTGGTATTGTCCCAAGACTCCACTCCAAAGCTGGTAGTGGGATAAGTATGAGTGGAATTCTGATGGCTATTGTCACAACTGATGCCTTCAACACAATTGTCACTAACTTCTGATATCTGAGAAAGAGAATCTTGTTCGGTGAAGCTCAATTGAGAAGACAACCTTGATACCGAGTGACCTGGGCTCCCCCTCGTAATTGAAAATCCCGCTATATAGATTGGAAAAAAGATAGATAATATCCAGAACCACAAAACATTCAAACTAAACAATAAACGTTAAGAAGCTAAGCCTCAGAGCAAAAGCTGAAAACTAACATTTCGTTTCACCATCAATTTGAGTTCCTCAATTAAGATGTTAAAACTTCGATTAGCTGGGGTCAGCGCAAATTATATAGGAAAAAAAAAAAAAAATAGAAGCAGAAGAAAGATAAATAAAATACGAAAAATAGAAAGACAGTTTCTTCCTATGAGAATAAATTAATTTAGAAGATTGCATTAACCTTTTCCAAAAGATTGTTGACCAACGCACTCTAATCATGAGGTCTCACCTGAATTTCTTGATAAGTGGGAAATTTAAAAAAAAAAAAAACATTCATAGTAGCTGCAACGTGTATTGAATAAATCTAATTTCTACTTCATTGGGGAAAAAAAAAAAAAAGAAATCTAGTTGTACCAAAAATCTTAGCTGCCCGTTCCTCATATGAAGTGAACAAGGGAAAAATTAAACTAAAAGGGTAAAAATACGAGACAGCGTAGACTGCCAGCCACGTACCGTTTTCAGCTGTGGGGTGAGATAGAAAGCCAGCGGGGGAGCTTTTCTGACGGACCAAAGGTCCAGCGCCGTGCACAATCTCATTCAAGCCGTAGGATCTCTGCAACCCGCGCTTGGGCTGCGCATTTTGATCGTTGGATGAGTTGACTTTGCAGGTCGACTCGGAGGTGACAGAGGACGAGTCCGCAAAAAAGTATTGATGCCCAACAACGGAGTGCGAGGCTGATCCGAGCGCCGGAAGCTCGCGGTCAGCTCTGAGCACGGAATCGACGGCTCCGGTCAGGAACGAGCCCGGGGCCGAGCCGTACCGAATCAGACCACCACCGGCTCCCCGCCTCTGCGGCATGGAGGAGGAGGAGGAGGAGGAGGGCGGCGGCGGATACATTGTCGATTGTTATCAATTTTTTTGGAGGAAGGAGAGAGAGAGAGAGAGAGAGAGAGAGACAGCACGGAGACTGAGGGGCGGCCGGGGAGATTGACTGGGAAAACGACCTCTACTTGCGCGAGGCCTCCAAGTTGTGTGTTTTTTTTTTTTTTTGTTTTTTTAAACCGGGTTCATGCATCTCTTCGCTGTTACATCACTCAGCCTAGTGCGCTTGCTGTTCACTTTTTAGAGGAGTGAAAGTAAAGCACCGACGGAAAATATTTTCAAAAAATAAAAAATAAAAAAGATATGATTCAAAATCGCAGAAGTTGTGCAAAACCGAGTAAAATAGTTTAAAATCGAATAACTAGACACCGTCAACAAAAATAAAATAGAAAAATCTTTTCAAAATCCAAAACGAAAAACCATCGTTCAAAATCTCGTAATTAAACCATTATGCAATACCGGAGTTATTTCTCGAATTAAAAAAATTTTAATTCGAATATTAATCCTTGTTAATTAATAAAAAAACCTCTTAATTTAGAATTTGTTTTACTCAATTTGAAGATAGTTTTAAAATCCTCTATATTTATTTGTTTTTTCCCCCCCTATTTTCTGTCTATATTATTGTAATCTTGTCGTAGATGGGCATCCCTCTGTGGGAGCTCCTTTAAACTTTATAAATGCGGTGGGGTTTACCGAAGAGTAAAAACGCAATACCATTCGTCGAGCCCACCTATTCCCTTATTATTATTATTATTATTTATATATACATTGTTACCCAATTTATTATTATTATTATTTAAAAAAAAAAGTGGATATAAGACGGAGTCTTCAGTGAAGAACAGATTTGTTTTGTTATTAAAAGTTAAACCAAACATATCCCCATTTATTATTTAATAAAGTAAAAAAAAAAAAAAACCTCATATCCTTAGATTTAACGGCATTATGAAGCCTCGCGTCTATATTCATTACAATGAATCCCCAGAGTGAGACTGATCTCCAGTAAAGTCTGAATGAGTTATGTAACGCAACAAAAAATGAGTTAAAAGAGTTTCGATGCCACTCTCATACGTTGCACTGAGTCTGCACGGTGACAGTGGCACACAGCAAGGCCAATCCTCTATGGGGGGGGGGGAGTAGCTTGGTTGGCCACTGATGGTGAGACGACGAACATCGGTTGTTTCTGTGCAAATACACGGAAATTTGTAATTATTTGTGAGAGGATATTCCTCACATTTCGGCCTATTTCATTTTGGAACTCGAGATTTTTACCCGTAGCTTTCATCTCCTGTCTAAAGCCTAAAACAAGGGAGGAAAAAGACCCATGTCCGCTAGACTTCTCCGAGAGGGAGGCACTCGTGCAAAATTGTTGGTGGGCTTTTTAGGTACGTCCACGAGAAATTGTTGTTGGGTCTGCTTTGTTTGGGGCTACAAAAAAAATGTCCACCTAAACAGAAAAGCCCACATAATCACGAGACCTCAAACATAAGTGACATGTTTGTTCCATTTACCCAACCTTTACGGCAGGACACAACTAATCCAACCCACTAAATTAAAGCCCGAGGTTTCGCAGGTCGTAGGAGCGGCTAGTAATTATATATATATATCTATTGGCCCTGACAGAGACTCGACTCGAAATCTTCAGCCTGAAAATGATTGCAAAGCAGAACCCCTCTGGCCTTTTTATTTGCTAACTTTCTTATTGGCATTTTCTTTACACATTGGGCAAGACGGATCTCATAATTTAGAATTCTAATAAATACTTAGGATTTTCAATAGTCCTTTTCTAGTTTCTGTGCGCTTTCCACCGCTAACGAAGTGCAAGAGCTTCGTGCATGTATGGTTTGCCCGAAAAATATGCCTCTGGACATCTAATTCTTCTGCAGTTTGGTCGGCTGCGGAAGTCAAGCGGTGACATTTTTTCTCCAAAAAGTTGCCCGGTAAAGTTATCTCGAATTCCCAAAGATGCTAGAAGCATTTATACATATTGCTAAGAACATTAACATGGATTAAACCGTGCTAATGCAATACAACAATTTCAAGTGCTTTTTTCCTTGGTTAGCAAGCGGCAAACGGAGTTTGACTCCAGGATTATAATTTTTTGTTGACAAGCATAATCTGCAATGTTCTTAATGCCTGAGGAGCCTCCAGGATCAATTGATCTAACATTGTTTGATGTTGCAATGCTAAAATAGTCCAAGTCAAGTGCTTCACCGTCCGGAGCTGATTAGTATTATGCGAAGTGAGCTCGAGCCAAATTGGAAAGCGATGACGAGAATGAAAAATACATTTCCAATGTAAATCATTGACATCAAAATAACTCGTTGATTTTAAGCCAATTCACCCTTTCGTCTATTGTAATATTTGTACCATGGAAATGCGGTCCAAGATTTTTGGACACAATACTCGTTTTTGTCAAACAAATATTTTTCGCCGGCAATTTTCACGATGAAAGCTTAATCAGTTCATTTGGTTGATTTGGGAGTTCGAAGTTTTTGGCAACCCCAAAGAAAAAGAGATGACAGTTCGGTACGCTTCACTTCTTGAAAACCATAAATTTTGCTGCTAGAATACAGGCACAACTCGCCAGAAAAGGGCAACTCAAGTGCACCATTTTAGACGGAAAGATAGAAATTTCCTAACAGTTGCTATGACAACAGTTCCCAACAATTGTGCCCCGTTCTTGTGCCATGCTTCTTGGGACCCCTTTGGAAGAAATTGTTGACTTCAAAGTGCCTTAATTCCCAATGCCAAAAGGCAATGCTCAATTTTGTAATATTTTTGACAACGTTTTGTATTTCCCAGTCAAGTGAATGTACATGCACTTGACGAGGGGGCAGCCCGTGACTAGGTTTCGAGAATGAGAAGCTTAAAGCTAACGCTTAAAAATTGTGATCGGTCATGTATAGCGTGTATTTAAGGTTCTCAGTGAATTTCCCGCGTGAAGTCTGCGTCCTCAGTGTTTGTATTAGGTATCCTGCCATCCGCCTCATCCCTCATATTTTTTATCTTCTGGACAATTTGACCAGTGTATATCTGTTTTAGCAAATAGGTATCTTGTTCACTTCGACCACGGATCCGAGGCATTAATTAAAAACAAAAATTGAACTCCCGGCGCTCAGTGGGCCACGCCTTATCTTGGGCTTCCATGCATTTGAAACACACGGTTATGATACATCACGTTGTTTGTTGGGGTTTATCTTTGCAAGCTAATCAGGGGAACATGATGTGGGCCTTTGTTATGTTGCTTAGTTATATCTGCCTAGGTAATTACAATTGATTGACTTTATCGTCTGGCCATTGGTTTTTCTTTTTTTCCTCTTTTTTTTTTTTTTTTTCAATCAAATTGTTTGTGATTGCGTTCGAGCTTGAAATCCTCATTCTCATATATAATTATCAGTGCTTTTATCAGCATCTTCCCCACCGAGGTCAGGTTAAGCAAAATGGAAGCGGTTGCACTCGAAGAATTAGTTTGACCAAACCAGGCAATTTGTGGGGGTAAATTTCTCCTCGCCGGGTACCAAACGGCCAATTAAATTCTTCAGAAAAGCTGGAAAAAAGGACAATTTTTGATTTTATAAAATAATAATAATAATAATCTGAGAGAGTACAGGTTGGCAAACTATAAAATCTGATGCCTATTTCATGATTCTTTTAATTTTAGGGTTCAAACTCCACTCGATACCCTTAATTCAGAAAATGATTGGCAAAATTTATTGGTGATGCATATTTCATCAATTCGAGGGATTAAAACTTTGTTACACTCTAGAACCTTAATTTTCTTTACCAAAGCACTCTTCTCTTCGGTTATTTCCTCTGTTTTTGATTGGCATAGTTATTTGAAGATTATGCCTTTTTTTTTTTTTTTGGTCGATGAGATCAAAGTTGTATTCCTATGTTTCTCTCTGTCTTCTATTTTCTTTTAAGTTCGTCGAAAGATTCAAAGCAAACCGTCCATTCACATTAATTTGAAGGTTTTCATGCAATTATTTTAGATTAAGTACTGACAGCTCCTTCTTTATGAGTTGTATTCAGACATATTAATGTGAATTATCAGCATGAAGTCAATAAAAAATCCGAATTTTCGGTTAGGTTTGAAGTGGGAACCCGCCAGATCTGCAAGAAGAAGGTCACAGTTAGTTAGTAAGTTAGTTATCATTGTTTGCGTGCTTCTTCAACTTCCAGCTCTTTACATTGCCAAGTTGTGTACTTGTGTTGTTGCAATTTTGTTATTTTTAAAGTTATTTTGAGTGGAATGGAATGAAGATGTCTCGTAGCAAATTACACTAAAATGTATGTGGATTACCACATTGCGACTGTTTCATGATAGTGTTGTTTCATGATAGTGTGTGTGTGTGTGTGTGCGCGCGCGTGTTATTTTGGTCTATTAAATATTTGTCTAGCGTCTGAGATGAATTCCATTTCCAAGACTCGGGATATACGACAGAATTGGATCAACGCACCGACCAAATCGTGTACGTAGGCAGTCAAGACACGCCGAAACACCATTTTTTATTCATTTGTTAAGTATTCTTCTGACTTTAGCAGCTCATGAATCATGGAACGATACAAACATATTGAGATTGTCAAGTTGTCTTTCATTTTCGGATTAATTTCGCAGCTATTTTGATTAAACAAATACAATTGTCTCGTACTCACAACACAATATATCAATCACTTGAATCCACAAGATCTAACATGGAATCCTAGTAATTGTATGTTGTAATGGCCTTTCACTTCTATTACGAAAATGAAAGAAATATGAGTAAAGTATAGGCGACCTCATAAGCATTTTGTTTTTTAATGTCACAATCATATTCACTTATTTAAAATTAAAAAATGTGGGGCTATTTATATCATATTTTAGGATTCTTACATCAGTCAAATGTAAAATGTCACTATTGAGATAGTTGGCGACCTTTTATTCACATCATATAAAAATGTTACTACGTTTTGGAATTTCAACTCTTGTTTTTTTTTTTGTTTTTTTTTTTTTTTGGGCTTTGACTGGACCAAAAATTGTGTATCCTTACGTAATTTACATCGTTACCTGTGCGTATTCAATACAATTACGAACATTGACCTAGAATTAATAATAGGAAAGAAAAGTTCCATTTTGAAACTTCTCACTTCGGCCTCATTTGTTAAAAAGGAAAAAAGCAGATTGAAAAGGACCGTGTTGAACTCCACATGTTTCATCAATGGTACTTTGTGGTCGGCGTTGACTTTTATTTCATGTCCACATATCTCACGAGAAGATTTACGAACTAGCAAGAATCTCTATGGATATCATGCGTCACATTTACAACTGTATATGTATATATGCTAAAAGTACAAATGTCTTGCTCTCAGTCAATCCTTAATAAGAAGCACAAGCAACGGAAGTAATTGTTGCATGAATTAATCCCACCAACTCAACATGCTGATGTAGTGAGCGAGTCCCACATGTTAAAAATCTTAACATAATTATTTAAATCGTACAAACGGGCATTAGAGATATTGAGAAGATTAGGGACTTGATTATAAACCTATGATCTTGGTTTGAGATGCTCGACTTGCCGCAATGCTCGGGATATTCGGGGCATGCCGTTCTCGACGGCTTACGCCACTCTTGTTATATTGCCTACGTCTACATATAGGTGAATATATATTGAATATTAATTTTCCCCTTTTTTTTTCTTTAAAAAAAAAAAAAAAGTAATTATGCTATTGTAGTTCTTTAGAATTTTGCACCGGGTATGGAACCCTTTATTAGAAGAAAATATGCATGTATCTGTCATCAGCTAATCGGTCGGAGGGTCGAGGGTCCATTGAAGAACCAGATTTTGTTTCTTCTTATTTTATATTTAGATTATCAGTTTTTCTTAGGGTTGCTTAGGAAGAATGTTCGCAAAGCGGAATTGACCAGGTGCATAAGATTCATGCAGGTGATTATAATAATTAGACATTGGATAGACCTATGATGTGTGACCGCAATCCAAACTACTTTCAGTGTTTAAGATCATATATTTCAATGTCAAATTCTAGTTGATTCGGTGTATCCAGTTCTAAGAGCCGTATCCATCCGTGTCCCATAGAAATGGTCGCATCTGTTGCTTCATTTAATTGGTGCAAGCCCCGTCCGCCGTCCAGTTGAACTCAAGATAGAGGAAATTACCTAAAGAGGACGTTGCAATAGGCTGGCCGGCAGTGGTATGCTCTATTGAATTTGGGGCTAGGTATGAAAAGAGTCGCCAACCTTCTCGACACTGTCAATTGTGTCGTCTTAGATGGTGCGACGCTATTGGGGAAAGAAATAAGAGTGTAGAAAAAAAGGGTTAAATCCTGCAGAAAACGGAACCATTGAAAAGATCTAAGTTTATCAGGGTAGCTTTTCTTTTTTCCTTTTTTCCTTTTTTTTTTGTCTCTCTCTGAAGTTGCTGAAAATGTTAGTCTGAACTTAATAGAGTCGGATTCGTTTACAATTTTCGAAATTATTGCTGAAGATTATGAAACCACGGTTGGAAACTGCAATACATGGGTTGAATCTCGAAGACATCTCATTGGGAAGTTGAAATTCTAGGCGACGGTCAACGGTATAGAGATAGCCTCAATAGGTCAAAATAAGACACGTAAAAGTAGAAAAAAAGGTGACGGATTAAGGGGAGCAAGAAAGTTGGCATTTAGATCAATCATTTTGTGAACTGAAGATTAATAAGTGTGCAGTATAGTACCGACCGTTCACAAAACCTGATGATGAGAGAGCAAACGTAAACATAAGGAAACGTAAGGGTTCACTGCCCTCTCGTTTCATATTTTAATTTAGGGACTATAGTAACACGCATGCGCTCCATGGAAAATATGGAGTACGTGCAAAGCCGAACCTCAGTCAACACTGTGTATCCATTATTTGACCCTCCAGCACGATTTGATTTTCGGTGCTAACACGGTTTTGGTTTTCAGTCCTAATAACAGTGCTCATGCATTTAAGCACTCATAAGCATGCATGCGAATATTTTCTGCACAAACACTGACGAATGGAATACCGAAGTCCCCCCCCCCCCTTTTTGTTTTTTTTTTTTGCTGCTTAATTTGCAGATTTTATTTCTATAAGAAATTAAATTCATCCCAGCATCCACAATCATAACGAATTAATCTTCAGCTTAGTTTTACTCGGACAGTTCATGTATATTCGAGAACCAGCCTCGATATTAGTTATCTTTGTACTGCGACTACGATGAATTATTTAGACCAGACTTTCATTTTTCTCAACGAATTTATATCTAATTATAACTTTCGCCTTCATGGAAGTAGATTAATTACGTTATCAAGCGCCGTGTGAGACTGACCCAGCCGAGCATTGAACAGGTCTAAAATCACTGCTGTCTTGGTTTCCGTAATTCTGAATATTTGAAATTGAGAATTTAATAATGGCCGCTCATTGCAATAATTTCTTGTAAGTCCCACAAGTATAACGCTTATCTAACGTTGGTGCACGTGGTCGAAAAATGAAGGCATGTTCGTGGCCGAAAAGTCCTTTATTTGTGCTCCGGCCATTGTTCTTATTTTCACATTTCGAGGTCACAGGGACTTAATGTTCCCCTTCAACTAGGCCATGACCTCATAATGATGATTGAACTGACAAAGGTTCTATTTTAACAACATTTCGAATACTAAATTTAAGATTTATTTGTTTAATAATATCATTATTATTGATTGATGTTATTAATTTTTGTTATTAATTGTCGAAAAAATTAATAAAATGTTTAGTTAATTTTGCACCTACTGATATTGTTAAATAATGAAATAGTTAATTTAGAAATTTCATTTTTATTAATATATAATAATAATGATATTATTATTATTATTAGAATAAATATTCTATAAATAATATTAATTTTTTTACTTAATTTAGAATTCTAGAAAAATTATTAATGTTTATTAGATAGTAAAAAAAATATAATCTTCGAGATATATTTTTTTAAGTGTTAATATTAATAAAAATTTGAAATAAAAATAAAATTATTTAAAAGGTGTTAAAAAGAAAAAAAAAATATTGTCTTTATATAAATATTCATAAAATAGAGATACAAACTAAACTCATGCGATAGAAAAAAAAATAATTAAATGAGATAAATATTTTTTAAATCATTTAATTTACATAAATTATTTTTAACATAAAAAAAGTGAAAAGTATTCAAAAAGTTAGCTCAAAAGTAACCCTAAGCTACTTTTCTATCATATGCAATTAAAAATTATAGAAAAAGGTAAATATAATCTAATTTTAAGACTACAAAATTTACCAAATATTTATAGAGTTACTGTTGATAATTGACCAGTATACAACGGCACTCAAAAATTAAACCAAATACTCTTTTGACATTGTTGAACTTTCTATTGATGGTAAAAGAGAGATGCCACATGTGTGATGCTTGTTCTCTTCAGGGTGATATGTCATACATGTGATTTGTAAAGTATTGAAATGAGGTGTGAAATTGAGCTACACAGGCCAATAAAAAAATGAATTAGCTATAAATTAAGGTTCTTTTTTTTTTTTTTCTCTCAGCAAAAAATGCTTCTAATACATGCTCGACAAAAGTAAATTAATAAGAGAGAAATTGAGAAATTGGAATTTCATGATTACCTGTGCACGAAATAATAAGTAAATCAAGAGGATTGATCAAATCATATCAAAAAAGATTACATGAATAAATCAATTTGGTTATATTTGACAGCTTAGGATTCTGAGGAGGAGTCTTGACAATAATAGTTAATTGATCAGGAAAAACGTAGATTCGAGCACAACTTCAAGATTACCATGCAATTAATCAGTTTGATCAACTCTATCAACTCATTTCTTATTAAAAAAACGATTGCCGATTTCAATAATGCAACTTGATTAAATGTATCTAATGTGATTATAAATGTATGACTCCTCCATCCCCCTGGCGACGTGCCTCGACCTTTTTGTAGCATTCTTCCCATTAATATGGTACCTAATTGCTTCAGTTTTTGGCTGCAGTATGCTATAGTAGAGAGGCATATCATCTTTCATATTGTGTTTGGGAGAGGGGGAAAGGGTGAGAAGAAGAGAAAAAATAGAAAGAAAAAGATTAATGCTTGTGTTTGAAAAATGTGTTTTTTGGAGAGGAAAATAGGAGAGAGAAAAACTAATTTTCCTTCCTAACCCATTAAATTCATTCTTCCCAAAATTTGGAAGAAAATTATTGATACTACTACTATTTTTATTAAAAAACTCTATTGTCTCTATTTATATATATATATATATATACACGAAGCTTATCAAAACGCTGTTAGAGTAAAGGAAAAATATCCATCAAAAAAAGAGGAAAATACATGGTATTACAAGCAGCGGCCAAGCCTCCTCTCTGATCAATGTACAACATATATATACTGCTCGTTTCCTATTCTGCTGGCCTCTACCTAAAGAAAAATATACATGGCCAAGGAACCCATCAATCCCAGAATGTTTTTACCCATCAAATATTCAGTTCTTTGACACTGAAGCAAGCTGATCATTTTGCTTGCAGCATTTCTCAGCGGCAAAGGAAAGTTTTGTTCAAAAGAAACCAATTCCTTGGCTCCATTTACACAATCCACTGCTTCAGGTTTCTGAATTGGAGATTTCAGTAAGCTGATATAGGTTTCCAAGTCATGAACACATGAAGGATTTTCCATGTTGAAGAAGTTAAGGACTAGTTCAACACCCACATGAGCATAAAATGAGCAGCTCAATTTCCCTCCCAAGACGCTAAGATTCTCGTTGAGAAAAACCCCAGGTAACTTCGTGATGGGGTCATTAACATTCACTATTCTCAACACTTTAATTCCCAATTCCTCGCATCGCTCCTTAAACCCCGAGTTTCCTACTCTCGGTCCTCCAAATGAAAACACAGTTATTGGTACCTCTCGACCCCGGTTGATTCTATTCAATCCAAGCTCGGCAATGTCATAAGCAAGAAGAAGAGCCAACGCGCTTCCCATGCTGTGTCCTGCAAGAGATATGCTAATTTGCTCACCTTTGTACTTATTCATTAACCTCGATACTTCAGATAAAAGTTGTTCTCGACAACTTCCAAGCCCGAACTTGGTATCACTTTCATCTGAAGTGTACAAGCTTAAGAAACCAGACTCTACCTTTACATCCGGCCGCGGATTGTGGGGGTCTAGCCTTGCCGGTGTCAATGAGCTCATGAAATTTGCAATCCATTCCTGATTTGTTACTGTTCCTCGAAACGTGATCAGTATATCTCTTCTGCCAATTCTGCCAACTGCATCTTTGTCGGATGATACAGCTACATATCCGATCCAACGGCCACAATTAGGTGCCCCATTTTGGATTGGAATATTAATATTGATATCAGGAGTGGCATAGATGTACTTGGTGACTTCGTAGCCAGAATTTTGCATTCCAACTTCCCTGAAAATTTGCTTTTTTCCATACTTGCAGGTCAAGTATCTCTTGGAGTCGGGGTTAAGATCAAAAGCCTCATAACAGGCAGTGATGAACTTCCCATATCGGATTAGCTCTTGCCGGAGAAGAGGGTGCAAAGGCTCAACAAGGTTTTCCCAGTTGTTGCACCCTT
Organism: Bruguiera parviflora; assembly: GCA_019804595.1. Classification (NCBI taxonomy): domain Eukaryota; kingdom Viridiplantae; phylum Streptophyta; class Magnoliopsida; order Malpighiales; family Rhizophoraceae; genus Bruguiera; species Bruguiera parviflora. Next base: position 5,382,247 of record CM034046.1, read on the forward strand.
GAATCTCTCTCCAGAGCTGAGCCAATCCAGAAGTAGCAGTTCTTGTGATGTTGTTGGAGATGGCTTGTGTCATATTGGGAGAAGCAACTACAGCGAACTGCCTAGAGGAAGAAATTTCACTCTTCTTTGGCAAACTAACTTGCCCAAATGAATGGGAACTTGGTAGCCTGTCCCCTTCCCATCTGACATGGCTCACATTACTAGGGTTCTGCATGAGGACTTTTGAAGCCATTTGTAGAATGCGCAGCGAGACAGAGAGAGAGAGAGAGAGAGAGAGAGAGAAGAGACTGTGTGTGTTTGTGTGCGCCTTGAGGAGCTTGCTGGAACGGGGAAGAGCACGGGCTCGGGCTTTTATACAAGGAAATTAGGGAATATCGTATGGTCCGGCATGTTTGGCGAGGGTTTGACTTGAGGATTTTTTATTTGGGCTCCTGTACGCGGATGGAAGAGGGAGACCGGAGAGCTACGGAAAGAGAATGTCAAGTGTGGAATTTGTGCGTGTTCTATTTAATTTAATTTAATTTAATTTTAAAATTAATATAGTGTGTAAACAATTAAAATAGAATGTATTTCTTTTAATAACTATTTACAAAATTTTTTAAACACATTATACTTTAACTGTTTATACATCATATATTTTAAACCAAACCCAAAAAAAAAAAAAAAAAAAAAGTCTCTCCGACCATCCCTTGTATCCCCTTCACGTCCCTCTAACATTTCCCTTTTTATTTTTGTTTGTCCCGTTTGTCCATATCTTTGATCCTTTCTCAGTGGCGATACGGTTCAAATTTTCACACAGTGCACTCCCATCCCTCACACTCCCTAACTATTGAGAGTTTAATTACAACAATTCTCATGTTTGAGATTTAATCTGTAATTGACCCAAATGTCGGGGGGTCTTATGTAATTGACCTTTATTTTTAACTGTCGTGATAATTTTGATGGCTTAACTCTATTCACGATTAATGATTTGAAACACAAACGATCTTGTACTTTGTATAATTAAATTATTAAAGAATATCCCTCTCGAAGACTGACAATTAATAAATTTTTATTTTTTATAGTTACCATATTTTCAGTAGTTCTCAAGTTAACAAAAGGGGACTAGTTACTGCTAATCCCGAAGAAAAAAAAAAGGAAAAATAATAAGGTTAAAATTAAAAAAAGACAAGCAAGATCGCGCCGACAATTTTCTGCCGAGTCCAACACCTGTGTTAAATTGCAGAAATGCCCCTTCATGAGCGCATGTTTACACCTTCTAGAGTCCACGCGCAAGCCTCTTCACACGTCAGGTCAAAATGGGGAATCCCGAAGAAGAGCCGCCAAAGATGGGCAAGCCGATACATCTAACCCTTTCTAGTTTATCTTTTTAACATTTCGTATTTTTAATGTTTTAATCTATATCATAAGACTCTTATAACTTTTGATTTTTTTTTTTTTCAATTAAAGCTCTCCGGAGAGATTTTATTGATTTTAAAAGCCCATTTACAATTCAAAAAAAATGATAAAATTTAAATATTATGATATTGAATATTTTGACTTATTATGATTTTTTTTTCTTTTTCTTTTTCTTTTTCATATACATAATTTTTCAAATTTTGTTAGGGTGAAAAAGGAAGAAGTTCAAAATCACAAATTCTAAGGTTCTAACTAAAGGAAAGAATAATTATAATAAATAAAAAAAAAATTAAGACTCGTTAGATTTAGATTTTATAAATTTTTTAAAATTGAAAAAACTTTAATATTAATGAAATCCTAATAAAGAGTTTGAGTTGTCAAAATTAAAAATTACATGGATTTTAAAATCTGAATTGGAAACACAAGGAGTTAAAATGTAAAAAAAAAAAAAAAAAAAAAAGAAGAAGAGTAAACCGCGAGGTTTTAAGTGCATCATTCCACCCAATAAGAGATCTTTACCGAGCTTATGCAACTAACACTTTGATTCCCTTCATTTGTACTTTTGACCATGAGGTCAAATAACAAAATAATGAGAAATTACTAGATTCAATATTACATAATTACAATTAATATTGGACTGCCACATTAATTAAGGAAGGAAGGCACATAAACAAAATGACAGATTGATTTTCTCACCCAAATTAATAAATATTATTAATCGATTCGACATTTACAAAAATGTACATCCATTTCATCTATCTATCTGGGTAAGGAATATAAATTTTTATTTTTAAAATTTTGATGCTAATGCTATAAAGAGAGTTGAGGTTTATAATATTATAAAGATTTAAATTATTAATTATTCAAATTGTTTCGAAATCAGCCAAGCAGCAGAGGCACTCACCCCCCCTGGTGCGGCCAGCGTACGCCGCGGGCCGTACAATTATAATAAAGTTTTTTTCCATTTGAATGGAGCAGAAAAATATGGGGCCCATGAAATCTCCGGGCCTCCATCGTTTTCGTGTCTTCCCAAGCCGAAAAGACTACCAATTTTACTTGTGAATGGCATGCCAGATTGGCTGATTCTGTGAAAAGAAGTTTCCGGCACGCTAAAACGAAGGGCTGGTAATCGAGTCTGGTATGCATCGGATGGAAAAGAAAATTTGCTTTTGGTATTCTACCTTAACTCTTGATTATAATTACTTATGAATTCATTTGAACCCAATATGAATAATTTTTTATTATATATTATAAACGAGTTTATACTACTACTACTACTACTACTACTACTAATAATAATAATATAATTTTTTTAAAAAAAATTATATAAAATATTTTATATCCAATATAAAACATTAAAAATAATATAAATAACCTGTAACTCTGCACCAATGGTCGTAGTTATCCAACCAAAAAAACTCGGCGAAACCACAAATCCATTTTTCACATTCATCCCGTGCCAAACCACCATACTTGGTTAGCCCTGGGCATCCCTTGGCACACCCCCATCTATTCAGAAACATAGAGCCAGGCGGCTGCCAACCGAATTGTACGGTTAGACTCGCCTAATTGCATGTTTCAAATCCTCCACGAAGGAGTTTGTCTTTTTCAGATGATCATGGCCCCAAAAAAAAAAAAAAAAACCCTATTCGAAAACACACTCGCACGTACTTTGATATCGGAATCCTGGCGCGGGTTTCTGTATAGCGCGGACTCAATTTTGCATAGGATACTTTATTGTGAGAAAGGAATTCTACCAACGATGATCCCCCAAATTCGGATTCTCTTCCGTGGGATAAATACTCAGTTTGTCTCTACATTTTTTTTTTAGACCTTTTAAATATTGATCAATTTCTTTTAAAAATTTTTATTTAAATTCTATAATTTTAAAAATCTATCCTAATTTAGTATTCTTTTGGATAGAAATTATTATTCGCATCAAGCATTTAATGGAATACACCAATTAAATAAATAAATAAATACATAGCGAAATACTTCCCCAACACTTAATCCACTAAAAGCCCTATTTTTTTTCCCCCCAGATAAAAGTGGAGCGACGGTGAAAAGAAGATGACGGTGACGATGAGAAAGAAGATGTGGAGAAACAAAAGTGTTTCAACGCATATTTGTTTTTTCTTTTTCCGGTGTATTCTATTCTATTTAAATACTTTGGATACTTAATGTTTATAATAATTTTTGTCAATAAATTTAAAAATGGAAAATTTAAATAAAAATTTTAGATTACATTAAAAAAAAAAATCTTCGAAAATTTATGACCAAATTAAATCTTATCTCCTCTCTTCTATCAAGAATTGATATGCTATTCCAAGCAAACATGTTTGGTGTCGCTATTTCTAAGGATGGTCCACCTACATACGATCTTTGTTCTTTGTTTTTTTTTTTTTTCCACAATTTGTCATTAAAAAAAAAAAACAAAGGTACGACTCGGCAACTTTCTGCGATGACGAGGGTAAATTCTTATCTCATCCGAATAGCCTTTTTTTTTTTTTTTTGTTTAATTTTTTTGTTACCCCGTTAGTCTTATTCTCTACCTCGTTAACGGAAACAGAAGACTGATTTTGCGGGGTGGTTGGTTCGGTAGAGGGGCCATTGTACAATTTGGACCCACCAACGAGCTCGAAATGATGTTCAAACTCACGTGGAGCGCATTCGGATTCCACGTGGGACGGCGGCATTTATATTGGCCACATGCTCCGGGCTCCTTGGAGGCTGTCGCGTGCTACTTGCCCTAACAATTGGTTGGACGGTTGGATTTGGACGGTTGAAAGCGAGGCCTAACCGAAGCGGAGGAATGTAAACATATAATTTCTCAACAAAAAGAAAGAAAGAAAAAAAGAAATTTAAACATATAATTTTATTATATTATTATTAATTTCATTATATCATGATATTTTAAGAAACGTATTAAATTAAAGTTTGTATTTTAAAATGTAAAATATCAAATAAAAATGAAAAAAATAACTTTCAACGAAAAATTAAAATCCTCTAAAGCTATAATGATAAATGCTAACTTATTGTAAAAACTGGCGTCGAATGCTAGAGTTTCTCTCTTGTAGAAATGTTGGCAAAAATAGCAAGCTCTATATATATATATGTTTTCTAATCGGAACACATCCACTTTCTTTATTTTTATTATTATTATGATTATGATTATTATGATTATTATTATTATTATTATTTTGGGCCCAAGTGGAAACACATCTCACTCTTCGCAATTTAAAAAATTTAGGAAAAAGAAAAAATGAAAAAACAGAAGCTTGCCACTTTAACTCACACAATTACATTCGAGCACCGTGTCATAACTAATAATACAGCTGAAATGGCCGTGTGTCTACGACCATTCGTGAATAAGATTCAAGATTCTTGGAGTAGATAATCATAAACGTGTTGCACAATAATTAGAGACTGTATTTGCACGCATGCTTTACCAAATTAAAGCAATAGCCAACACGGCCCCCTTGTTTTAATACCAGTTAGTTGTTGATTACCTTGATTCCAAACCCCAAACTTTAATTGCAAATCAGCAATGGATTATTGTGGATCTGTATGCAAAAAGGAATGGTAAAAGACATCGTAAGTGCTCTAAGGAGGCACGGGCCATGAAACATCTGTGTCCCACTTACGGATCATCAAACCGCCAATCGAGGGCACCTTGTACCCCATTTGTCAACCACCCAACGGACTTGTCTGATGTCAATGCTCCCGTTACCGTTTGAACTATCGAGTAGAAAAATAAACTGAATGCCTAAATGGGATTTCGGTCCTTTTGTCCGCTCGGCAATGAAAGGGAAACGTTGACATGCATGTCTAGGTTTCAACCTAGTCACATGTGGACCCCCAAGTACCTAACTGACAACGTAATATCTCATCATGCTGAATTCGCATGTGTACCCATCTGTATTTAATTAACAACGTGTTACATAATTTTCACGGCTGACACACCTCATCTATATGTTTTGAGATCTGGCCGAGAAGGAAAAATCTTTAGCCTAATAGCATCCTACGATGGTTCTTCCAACTCGTGTACCGAATTGAGAAATCCGGGACACTTTTCATTTTCTATTTTTCGAGTGGGCAAATGTAGAAAGATTGAAAAAGAAAAATGAGTACAGGCTGAGTCCACTAGGAGTTAGCAGGATCTTACATTACATTAAAATGGTGAAAATTATGCAGTGAAGCAACCAAAAAATAAGTCCGGTGCGGTGTACTCAGTTTGTACTGCATCATTTAAAAAGCAACTTACGACTACTTGGGTTCTATGAATGGTGCCTGATCATTGAGTTATGGGAACAGAAAATTGCTTACAGAGCATGATGCAACCGAGAGAACACGGACAAACTACTGATTGCATTTTCATGGTCAATGAACCTAATGCAAAAGTGGCAAATGGCTCGCAAGTTAACTTTGACACCTGTGTGGCAGTTTCTCTCCCTCCGGTTAAAGCAACCCATGATCCAATCAACTCTTTAACAAGGAGAAACATTGAGATTTAGGCAGTTGATCAGCGAAAGCATCTATTGAATGCCTTTCAGCTGGAAGCCCTTCTTAGGCGATCTAGAAGCTGCAGTCAATGTCAGAATAAGGACAATTCAAGAACAAACCTGTAATCTCACTAGAGATGTTTGAAGGAAAGATTGAAAAAGACATTTCCCTTCCTAATCTCAAAGAGATAAACCATCAAGAAATTGATTTTAAATCATCAAGAACTGCAATTAAGGAGCCTCTGGGGTTAGTATTTCACATTAGATATGAGAAAGTAAAGTCCTTTTTCTGAAGATACTTTTCTGCAAAATTACAGAGAGCAAAGAAGATTGGGGAATACAACATAAAATGATTTTCATTCTGCATGCTGATAGCAATTAAGTGTTAAGAATCAATAATGATACAGCTATAGGTCCTATAATAAGTTATTCGGTGGTATGCAAGGACCTTGTTGGGGACTGAAAATTGAAGGCAGACCTTTGATGCATAATACATTATGGATTACGTTTTAAATAAACACTTAGTTGGAATTGCACAAGAAAACCACAATGAAAAATCAAGGTGATGGCTAAAGAAACATTGGTTTTATTCTAGTTGAGGAACAAAATTTGCATGGACACAGAAAGAACGTTTCAACTATGCACTTGATAAATGACAGTGAAGCAAATGTAACTCACCAGAATAGGATACTGTACAATCCATCCGACAATTGGAATCTGGTATATGAACACCTTGACAGAAGGCCAAAATCCACTGGAAGAAAGCATCGATGAAGCATTTCAGCCACAGCATAAGTAAGCAACATAGTTAATAACAAATAAGATAGGAAACTGACCCAAAAAGAGCAATACAGCCATAGATTTCCAAGATTATGCCAACTATTGGAAAACGAACAAATATGAAAAACAGTCCCAAAAGAAAAGATACAGAACCCTGCAAAAGAAATATCATATCAATCTACGATGAAAATTTTTGAGTTAGAAAACTAAAAAATCTGGCATACAATAAGACAAGCTAATGAATTATACTTTGCTAAGTCTAATATTCAGAAAAATGGACTGACACAGTTTGTGTAAAACAAGTTAATTTTCACATTTGTAGACACATTTCTCCAACCCTAATTAGTTTCCTTAGAAAATTTTCTCGAAACCCATTAAAATATTTCACTGCTGTAAGATATTTCTTTCCAAATACCTTATAATTTGCTCTGTTAGCAAAAAGCTTCCAGGTGGAATTCCAACCAAGCAAAATAGCTACACCTGTTAACCAAAATATCTAAATTACAAAGCCACAAAAGGTTAGAATATTTTGAACTATCCAACATATTACGTCAAAAGTTTTGAAATTAAAGAAAAAGCCTTACATTCCCCAAGGCAAGCAAACCCCTGTCAAAGAAGAGCAGTACACCAAGAAATGAGAAAAAGATGCCAAAACCAATAAGACCCAATCCAATTTCTGCAAATTAGCACCAAATTTCCAGTTACTTGGTGTAGGTTAGAGCATAAAAATGATAATGAATTTGGAAGACCAGGTAATAAAATTAATTTAGTACATTAATAAATTTCAGTGAATTTACAGTGTTGGTAAAATTTCCCACCCTGCAGGAAGCAGTATTGAGTATATTGCACATGAAAACCTCTGAAGTTTGTTCACAAGATTAGTTAAACAGTTGGCAAGATTATGAGGACCTCAATAAATGGAGAACCAAAAATAAGAACACAAGTTAATTATCAAGGCACTGATCAAGATAGAGCAGATTGATTCCCCTGGAAGAGCAACCGACTTTAATCATCCTCTCAGTTTCAGGTGGTCATCTTTAGTTGGACTGCAACAGATGACAAGAAAAGATTGGAACGTCGAGATGGCCAATAGACTGTTTGATGTAAACATACTAGGGGGGGATTGGTAAGAAATTTGTTCATGTAGAGGGAAGAGATGCTTCCAGCTTCATTGCACATATTCTAGCATAGCTATGTATCCCCATAACTGGTTAGTTAGTGACACTTTAATGCGCCTAATTATTAATGTCATGCTTCAGTTTTGGCTGACAGATTTATCTTCATTTAAAGTGACAATCAATAAGAGGCAGCAACACCATGTTAGTACTCAACATTATTCTAGATTCTGGTGAACATGATACCGTAGACAGACAGAAATATTCAGTTAATATTGGGACTCCAAAATTTCAGTTTGCTGTAGATAAAATCATTTGGTCAGGGTAGGATTTTAAATAATTCAGATAAAAAAGATGGCTGTTAGCTCGAGCCTAATTACCTGCTCCTAACATAGTTTGTCATACATGTCTTGAAAATTTTTCTATGCACATTGAGAAAGAAAAAGAATAAACAAGACAACTAGATGACAACTAGCATAACTAGTTTATCCCATGCACCATAGAAAACAGAGAAATAATCATATGAAAATTAGCTTACGAATGAAGTTTGTGAATTTAAGCAATGACAAAGAAACCACTTAAAAACATTGATGAATAAGATAAAGCAAATATGATAGTTAAGTGCAAGTGTAAATTTATTTGGGCTTAAAGAGCCACTCACTCTTTTGTTCATTTAGTTCATAGGCCATCTTGAAAATTGCAGTGACACTATCTGAAACGGGAGCAAATGGGGCACACTACAGATATTCTGTGATATAAGGAAAGCTGTTACAAGTTACGAAACAAACCAATCTTAGGGTGCTTATGAATTTGATGTAAGCTGCAAAAAATTGTTAAAGATGTGAGCCACGCACATGAAAATGCAAAGAGAAAAAAAAAAAAAAAGAAGAAAGCAGTGTGTTGTATGGCTAAGTCATGACAAGGGAATATAAATCTAAGTAAGAAGTTGCAGTCAAGCTATGCCAGCATCTTATGTTCTCGTGTTCAAGCCACGATTTGTGCTAACCACGAGTTTAAAAATTGCCCAATCACTACTTTCTTCTTGCTGGCACTAATTGCAACCTATGTGACAAAGAAACCGAAATGCATTTTAACTGCAATTTGGAACCATAGGAACCCATAAGGAATTCGTGGACCCCCAAATAGGGGAGTCTACGCAAGTTTCTTCGAAAATTGTCACAGCGCATAACATAGAATAGACTTGCAATCAACCTTAAAGAAGACGTATTCAAGATATTCAGTTTTTTTCAGGGAAGAACGTTTAGATTGAGCCCTAGTTCTTCTGGATCTTATTGGCTACTGTAACAATCACAGAAATTAAGCAACGAATAGAATAGCTCTATGATACGGTTGTTGGATTGATGTACTACAAGTACTTGGTTAGAGAGAGAAAGAGAGTTACCGGTAAAAGATCGCCGGAATTTCTGCCGGAGAGCTGCTCAAAGGAGAGATTCTCTCTCTTTCAGTCTCACTTCGGTAGGCGGAGGCAGTTGATTAGCCAGAAGAACAACCCACTGAACTCCCAGTGTCGTCCGACCCGGACGGACCCAACTCACCCAGATCACACAGGTTATGATAAAATGACGATATGGTCCCTCAATTTCAACTTTATTTCTAACTTGGTTAGCCAGTTTCCGACTCTAAATCCTTTTTTAAAAAAGGCAAAAAAATAAAAAAATAAATAAAATCGTTTCACGATTAAAGAACAATTTGCTTCCTGGCCACCAAAATAAATAAGTGAAATAGAAATGATGCTTATGCCATATAAAATGGCGAACCCAAATTGGTTGGTATTTCGTCACATGAAAGGGCCCCCAATTGCTTCTTATTTATTTATTTATTAATTATTATTATTAAGTAATAAATGTATTACAAATATATTAGTCATATCACTTGTATTCTCTTTTCACGTGAGATTTTTTTTTTTTTTTAAAAAAGGCCCCCCCCGAATATTAATAGGAACAGGTAGCCCCATTGTCACAGGGACACGAACATGCAGTCACTAGTCAATAATAAGAAAAGCCGATTAACTTCTGAAACTTTGGCCACATGCTTATGCTTGTGGGTGGTTATGAATATAACATTTTATATCTTGGTGGTTCAACTTCTTTTGTTTGCTATATGTGTCCTCACTTTAAAATCATTGTCATTTTTCCACGCAATTTGGTTGCTCTATGCCTAAACTCACTCTCTCTCTCTCTCTTTTTTGAGCAAGACCTAAGCTCTCTATTCAAACTCTCTCTTAGGCCAGACAGCACCATGTCCCGTAAAATTCTGGATTGACATTTATTAGTATATGAAAATAATTAAGAAGTATGCTATGTTCCGAGGCCGTGGCCCGTTTTCCTTGGGCCCAGGGATGTAACGTTTGGCAACGTCCAACCAAAGAGAGAGAGGGCGTTATCCGTGTCACGTATTGACTATGATTTCATTTCGGAAGCAAAGCCGCGCGGCCCAAAATTTTTCCCACGTCTCTTACTCGTTAACATATCCTTGAATTTTATCCGATGTCTTGAAAGCCAAACCGATCTTCGTACTAAAAAAAAAAAAAAATGGTGATTTAAAATTTAATCGATTCCATTATTTTAATTGAAATTTAAATTGATGTTTGATAATAGATATATATAATTAGGAAAGTAATTAAAAAATAATTATATATGATATATTTTTATTAAAAATTATTGTTAATAGTTAAAATTTCAATGTTGTTAATACAAAATTATCAAAAATTTGATTTTATATTAATTTTTTTAGTCTTAATGACTGAATAAGAAGTTTTGATAAAATTGTAATTAAATTGAGAATTTAAATCGAATTTGGAACTTAGTTATAATTTAAATAGAACTTTAAGGTTAAATTATAACTTTGGATGCCTGTGATTTAAACTGGTTCGACCACAAACCGGACTGGTCTCATACCATCGGTTTTTCTGCAGACTTTCGAGTACATGCCAATAATAAGAGATGGGGGACATTGGCGACATGCTAGAGAATATGTACGGAGATTTTGCTTATGGATTACGTCTCTAAAATAAAAAGAGGAAAAATACGAATGTGCATGTCAGCGTCAGTGGGCAAAGGGAATACGATGCCCGTGAATTGGGCCATTGTCCGAAATGATTGGGCTTGATTGAACTAAAACATTACAGCTTTCGTCCTTCCCCCACCCCGGGACCCTTTTTTTTTTTTTTTTTTTTCTTCCTTGCTGTTAACAATTTTCGTTTCGGATCATATTTTTGGTAAGGTTTTAATTATAGAAATGGACACATATGGTGGAGCACCATTCATTTCCACATTCACATCGTCGTTACCTTCAATTATTGACTTATAAAGGACAACAGAGTTGTTTGCCCTGGGAAGAAAGAAAACATGTTTCTCCCTCTTTATTATACGCTTCATTGGCGCCATATTTTTCTTCTGTCCTTGCACGTTGTGGATTGTTCCTAGGTATTCGAGATTTTGAATGCCAGTATTATGACGACCACATCCACTCAAATTTTCGCAAACCATGTCGCGGAATGGAAGATGCCAGGCTAGAGGAACATTTATTAAGTACCCATTGCACTATTGTGTCACGTTAGGAGACAAACAGGCGAGATCGATCAGGGCCTGGGCCATTGAATGACTTGGACGTGATGTATCGAGATCGCATATTCTTAGCATATAAATTTTTTTTTTTTTTAAAGAGAGTTGGTAGAGCAGACCATCTACGAATCTTTTCCTTACCATGCGAGATGAGATGATATATCTTTTGTAAATCATCATCATCATTATTATTATTTTTAATTTCGAAATTATCACAGCCTTGCTAAATTTTATTTGTTTAAAAATATCAATTTACAACATGACATTTGTTTACAAAATATGGCATAACACTTTTATTATTATTATTATTATTATTATTATTATTTTTGCCTATTCTAACTTCCTTTATTATTATGTACGTCGCAAAACCCCAATTGGGCTTGAGGCCTCATGGGGTAGGACATATTTTTTTACGCAGCAGTCATGCAATGAATTACATTGATTCCATTCTTCAATATGAATGCGAACCCGACGGTTTGTTCTTAGTAGGGATACAGGATTGTGGCCCTTGCTTTGATCGGCGTCAGAATTCAAAACAGACGTTAGCCATGTAATAATCAAATTCCCGTCGTTCAAACAGAACCTTAAATGCGAAATTCGAAACGGTCATCGACGTGCTATGCAACTAGAGTGGGTCCATAGACTTGCATCGGATTGGGTTTTCGTGGCATGACGAGACAATCAATTGACAGCCATTATCGACATTTTCCTAAATGATTTGATATCAGTATGGTTTTTCTAATGAGCAAAACAAAGATGGCGACTCAAAAAGGCGCCGACCGACATTGTGACGAGCATCAAAATAGAAATAGTAACGAAGAACAATTAGAAACAATAAAGAAAAAAACCGCATTTTCTATGTTTCTTGTATGGTTAAAATTTGAGATTTTCAAAGATCCAATGCCGTGGAAGAGAAAACGGGTGCAAAAGGAAGTTCACTTAATTGCATTTCGAAGACTCGGAGCGCCTCGGTGGCCAAATTGTCAATGAAAATCATTAGGCAAGTAGAGCAAATAAAGGGCACGTGGCTCTTAGACCTTGACAAATGAAATTACATGAATTTGTGACGATACAGAAAAATAGAGGGATCCGATGTACCCAAAAAAAAAAAAAAAAGGACAGAAATAAAGGGGATCCTGAAAGTCTAAAATAAAGCCAAAGAGCTGCGAAATTAGGGGTACTTTCATGTGTAGTCTTCATGTGATGAGTTTTTTTCTAAGGAAAAGTCAAATCAAGAAGTTACATGCCAATTCTCCCAAAAAGAATGATGAATAATTTATCTATCGTTTTTTTTTTTTTAGGTTGAAAAAAAAAATCTAAATAACTAGATAAATAGGATATACAGACTAGTTTGCAGTTAGCGAAGCTAGCTGTCTCCAAACAACTGGACCCGATTGCGTGAAATTTGATTGAATTTTCAATTGCTTGGTCATGGATTCTCAGACATTTGCACGTCTCATGTGATGTCATGACATTGGTTTGCCCATCCGATTAGGTGAATATTTGGTGTAGATTCCTTCTACGGCTTTACTCTTGTCTCCTAAATTTTCGTTATTGTTGGAAGAGAGAATTTTTGAAAGAGGTCAAATTTGGCTCCTGCAAATTCACTTTTATATCGCTGATTACATGTACTAATAATAATAATAATAATAATAATAATTCTGTGTGAACAAAGACGATAGTCATACTGCGTACAGTTAAACTTTTGGACACGCACACGGAGTCACGGTCAAATTCTCCTACAAGTATTTGGTAGGATGAGATTTAATCAAAGGTAACTATCCACCGTCCAAGAGAAGGGACTAAACTCAAAAAGAGAAATTCCTGGGTAAATAGATTAATTATACAACTTGAATAGTAAGCCAAATATTTATTATTTTTTCCGATTTTTTTTTAATTTAAGAATATTATAAATCAAATTGGAAAGTTAAAATTATAAAATTGTATATAATAATATTAATAGGTCTTGTAACTAGTAGTTAAGTCAAATAAATCTTGACACTGAGACGAGATATACACTTAGTTTTTAAACTCAAAAATTCACCATAGACTCTTCAGGACAATTCTTTGGCATGACTGACCCCGGAGCAAGCTTTTTATCATTTTCTCATGCCTTCGATAAAGATATTCATCATAGCCTAAAATATTTCCGATCTATTTTGTCTTCTAGTGACGTCGATAATCACTAACGAATATGGCTAAAAAAAAAAAAAAGAAAAACGCAGCTCACTCTCGTCCATTAATCAAGCCAAACAATCGAAGATTTGATGGGGAAGATTTTAGTTTCGGTTTTGAGTTGGGATTTTTGACAATTGTCGCTATTCCCTTTAATATTCCCAGAAAGGAAACGGACAAAACAAACGTTTGGATTTCTACTCGTCCGGACCAAAAATTTAAAATTGAGAAAATTGTCACCTTTTTCTTTTAATATTGTTTACGTGTTCCAAACTCTCCAGGGGGGAAAGTAAAAACAATGGCTACTTGGCTTTCTTAAACGAAAAGGACATCACACGATAGACACGTGTTGATCCAGAATAACTAAAGCAAGAGACGGGGAAAATCCACAATTCGGAGGAAAAACGCACGGTTTTGTAATAAAACAAAAACGGTCCCTATCTCACTTCCTGTCCCGTTATTGGACCCGGGTTTAATTCTGTGTGCTTTAGGGGCGGCTTTCTTGGCATTACCGCCTCGGTCACGGCGACACACGCACGCACTCACACGCACCCACACACACACACACATTCTCTCTCTCTCTCTCTCTCTCTCTATCTGTGTCGATTTTTTCTCTCCGGCGGGGCCCACTTTGATGGCCTCTTTGCATCGCTGTGGAATTAGCCAGCAAAGCTTTCTGCTTTTACTTTTCGTCTCTTTGATCCTTCTTTCCTTTCCTTATATATATATATATAGGACGGAGAGGAAACCACCTAGCGAGCCTACAAAGCCAGCTATGTTATGGAACGCTTGTGGGTTCTAAACGACTTTGGCCAATTCCCTCTCTCTTTTTTGGCTCTTTTGAGTGAACTTTGTTTGAGCGGACAAAGTTTTGTACTTTATTTCTAGCTCCTATGTATCCATTCGTTCCTTTTGCTTTTTACAGGCCTGGTTGGTCTAAGAATAAAACTTAACTAAAAAAGGACAATAAAATTAACCAGAGAGAGAGAGAGAGAGAGAGAGAGAGAGAGAGGACACCAATAATTGCATGATTGATGAACAAGGTCCAAAATGTCCGAGGATGCCAAGATTCAAACAAGTTGAGCCTTCCTTATTGAATTGTGTGCCTCAAGTGTACGAGCACATATCTATCCGTATTAGAGATTGACATGTGTACGTGATAAATTGTATTGTACGCTGCTCTTCGTCAACCATCTTCTATGGAATCACATGTTATGATTAGTGTAAAGACACCGTGTTTTATGGTACGGAAAAAAAGTGAAAATCAGAAACTTTAATTTCAAAACAACAACCAAAAAAAAAAAATTTTACAAGTATTTTATATATACATACAGTATTATTTTTTATCTTTATAAAAAAATTATTTTTATAATTCAAATATATATATATATATATATATATATATATGTGTGTGTGTGTGTGTGTGTGTGTGTGTGTGTGTGTGATATTAAAGTTACAACAAAACAATATATATGTTTCTTCAAGAATTATCATTTATTAATCTAAAAATAATATAAGTTTGATTTTTTTTATTTTTTCTGATGATCATTCAAAGATTAGGAACTAGAGCAATTGAATAAATTTTGGGAGCATGGCCTAACGGCTTAAGGCATTTGCAATAAGAAAACATTAAAAAAAACAATTATTTAAAGAATATTAAGGTGCCAGAATGGTCATTGGCATGAAATTGAAAAATCTAATTCGTAGTAATGTTTTGAATTTATGCTTGATGCTGTTGAGCATACGCATTTCCATTCATGCAAATAATTTTGTGCTCGATAAGCTAACTTTTTCTTTGAAATTAGGATGTTGATGTGCATCAAAGTTAGGAATAAATTTAAAGCGACTTCAATTTTACTCATTGTTACTGTGTTTTTATTTTTTTTATTTTCTTTTTTTAAATTCTGAGTATGAACTTCCATTTCACTCTGAACTGTGTTTGATCAGATAAGTGCAAGCTAAGCAGAAACGGCCTTGCCCAGGCGGGCGAGATTTACATAAGATGCTCTGAACTGCGCATGTGCACGAGATGAAAGAGAGACTTTTGCCTATTCCTGTCCTAAAAATATTCTTGGTAATTTAACAGGAAGAACGGATCTCGCTAGGGTTTGAGTCTCATTGAATAAAAGAAAAAAAAGTAAAATTTTGAATTTTTTGTTCTTAAAATTTTAATTTTTCTTTCTTCTAAAGTAACGTGACATTACAACCAAAAATCAAAGAATATGCAACTAAATATTATTTGATATTTTTATAGTTCATTGCGTATTATATTAAATATATTACATAATTTGATGTTTTAATTATATATTTATTAATATTTAGTAAAAAAATTAAAATTTTTTTAAACAGATATATATATATATATATATATATATATATATTGCTGACGTCTTTCTGAATATTCTCTGGATGATTTCTCTGGCCATATAACAAGGCTCAAATGCTTTTCCGTTCCTCACCAACCAATCAGGGTCTGGGTTGGAGCGGCTTCAACGGTAAGTTAATTATTTTCACGTCTACGGAAACGCCGGCCTGAGTTGACGGCTGGATTGCTACTGAAGGCTTCTGGTGATGTCCTCCATACGAAAACAACAATGACAAAGCTAACCAACGGCGACAGCTAAATTGACAAATATTGTGGTAGTGTCGGGGATTGTAATGTAATTAGATAGAACACTTCTATTAAAATTTTTTAATTTTTTTATTCGTTCTGTTGACTGCACTTTTATTTATTTATTTTTTTTCAACCTCTGGGTCTTTTTCTTATCATATATAAAATAAGGGCATGAGCTTCAAGTTTGGTATGCACCGACCGACTGAATGCGGGTTTAAAAAGTGTTATATGGGATTATAATCTAAAACAGACATGTGAAAATAGCTTAGATTTCAGATCTAAGCTACATGGACAGGGCCGAGCAAAATGCTTGTTATTAAATTTATCTAATTTCCAAGAAAAAATTAACTTCATGCAAGAGTAGAATTCTCCGTACGAGTTTAACTCAAATTTTAATTTGGTTCTACAATTTTTATTGATGCAAATTAAATTTTCAAAAGATCGCCATCTAATTTAAAAATTCGTGTTATTATTTTTGCATCAGTTTATGTTAATTTAAATTTTATGCAAGAGTATTTGAAAGAATCAATCGGTGGTCAATTCTCAATTGAACGGCCACAAAAGTAAACCCAATATACCTACATTTTCATTTTTGAAGTTGCTACAACAAGCCACCTCGTTAGGAATCTTGCTTTGCAGTACCAATATGTACTCGTCTCCTTGTACTACAAATGCCCTCTTTCTCTCCCATTTTTTAGTATCATTAAGGATCATTTTCCACTGTATTTGAATTTTTATCCTTTTCTTTTCCAAGTAAAAAAATTGTATTTTAATTGTCTTGTTTAAACAAAAGTTAAAATATCTTTTTTCTAGTAAAAATAATTCTCAAATTTAAAAAACTCATTCCATTCTTTTTTTTATTGAGAATTTATTTTTGTTATGTTGAAATTAATTTAAATTTATTATAAATTAAAAATTGATGTTGAAGTAAAATTTAAATAATTAAATCTGATTTGATAAGATTTTTATACTAAAAGATTTTTATACTAAATTAAAAATAAATGTTATTATTATATAATATATATGATGTTTTTTTTAAATTAATAAACAAAATTATCATATAATTATTTAATAATATTACTAAAATTATTAAATTCTAATATACGTGTCAACTAAGTTGACTTTAATTTTTTTTATTTTTTTAAAAAATCATGGCATTGTTATAAATATTTTGGTATCACTTGTGAGGGACGCACAACATAAGTTTACATCGCATCCTCGTTGGCGATGTTGCCATGAACTCTGTCGTTGGGCCACTCCGAGATTGCCCAAGTTGTAGCCATTGAGATCTTTAAACGCGTTGTAGTGAGTCTGTTCTTATTTTAAGGGAAAGATACCTTATTGAAACTCGAGGGAAAGAATCAGATTGCTAACAACTCTAAAGATATATTACTCACTCTACAGCCCATAACGAGGGACGAGTTGACTCTGAGAGCCATTTAATAATAAGGAATTAATATTATTGAAACATCAGATTAAAGAAACAAAAAGCATAATATCAGTGCTTTATCTCAAAAATATTGACAATTGTTTATAAGGTGCAAGGAGATTTTTCATTTTCACTAACAGCCTCGACAAAGATGCTTTGGTTAATTACAAATGTTGGTCGCAAAAGCAAAAGTTCCTGTGGGGAGAGATTAGAGTTCAGAATCTACTTCTCTCAAATTCTCTTAAAATATGAGTTGTAATTTCGATGTAGTATTATAAAAAATACAGAAAAGTATTTAAGGAAAAATAAAAAAGGGATTTTATTATATATTTTAATATCCCGAGCATTACTATTTTGCTAAAGCAATTGTGATTGCAGTCCTAAGCTCATGGTTTATTTTCGCAGAATCTGGTACACCACTCGAGCGTAGCTGAAGCAATTGACATTTAAACAGTAAAATTTTTCGAGAAGACACAGAATCTTTCAATAGAAACGCAACCCACGTTTTAATTTTTCTGCAAAAATGGAAAAAGCTCGAGCGCAGACAAAGGTGAAAGGCTTATTAGGTGAGCATGAGATAAATTTGTATCGCTATAGAACCCGTAGCAGGACACCTAAACTTTAATTTTTGGAAAGATGTGGTAGATAGGGGTCGGTCCCTTTGACTTTAACATAAATGTAGCCACTAAAATTTTGTAAAATCCACATTAATTGTTCCGAAATTTCACTCCTTCCCTCTATCTCTCGCTCTCTCTCTCTCAAATATTTGCTTCTCAATTACTCAATGATTCACACACTACACAAAAGCCTCGACAAGGACTCACATGACCTCCTACTCAATTATATATTCCCTTTCCAATTTGCTGTCTTCCACTACCCAGCCAGGCCTGCCCCTTCCTGTAGAGCAATGGCAATGAAAAGTGGAAACCAAATGATCAAATGGGTGCAAAAAAAAAAAGAAAAGAAAAAGAAAAAAGAAGATACAATAGGTCCTTATCCTCAACAACCATGCTATGTTCAATATTCTGCTTAAGACTTTTTTTAGAGGTGCTCTGCTACACGGCATTGAATGTCAAAATAAAGTTAAAAGTGGAGGGAGCAGGGACGAGAGTTGGGCCAAAGATCGATTATCAACATTGTTCTACATGCAGCGTTACACCTCCGTATATTATTATATTATATCTCTCCCACCATTCTCTCTCTCTCTCTCTCAAGAGAAAAGAAAACAAAAGATGTTGCATTGCAAAAGGGTTACGTGATATGCACGTTTATTATCGCAATGTTATCTGTCATATGTGAGATAGTTTACCCCTCTCATTTTATCTATCTTTTTTTTTTATAAAATAAAATAAAATAAAATAAAATAAAAGGGCACGATATTTGAAAGAACGGAACATTTATTCTCACTGTTAATTAAATATCATTTTACAGTTAACTTAATGTTTCAGGCAATTCATTCAACTTCATACATACCACTAAGATGTAACTGTTATAAGAATGTCTTCTAAGCAAAGAACGCGTGTTGTGCTTAACACCCGTGAGGCTGGCTAAGTTAACCAAGTCCTAAGTCATTGAAGCTTGTGGTATGGTTGGGTTTTCAAGTAGAACATTTGTAACTACAGGCTTGGACATTCTTTAGAACAGAAAACTTTATTGTATAAAATTTGCATATGATTGTGTAACAATTAAGATCTAAATGTGGTCCAGTTATAATTTAAGGTCAATTTCAAGAAGTGGTGGGGGGGGAATTTCGGGTCTAGAAAAGGAAACTTGCATCATTATTTCGCGCAGGAAATGAAATTAAGTTCTTTGGAATTGCTGTATTCAATCTTTTTTTGCTCTCTCTCTCTCTCTCTCCTTTTCTTTCCTTGGCCCGCTTCTTTTTGCTCGGTTTTTTCTTCTCGTTTGTAGCTTAGAATATGGCTGCCAAAGCTGCAATGCCACTTGATAGTGAGTCACATGCTGCCATGCCACTCGATGGTGAGTCACATGCAATCTCATAATTGAAATGTGAGAAATCACATTTATTTCAGAATACATACACACAAGTCAAAGCGCAATTGAGTTCTCAAGTTCAGCGAAGGTTCTTGTAGCATTAAAGGTGCATTTTATTTCTTCTAAGGAACTAAGATTTATTTGAGATGCCCAGCTTTTATCACCGAGTTGACTCGCTTAAATGGGTTATTTGAGCTTCAGCGAGTACCGAACCAGAAATTTATAGAAACTAAAGACAAAAAAAAAAAAAAAACAAAAAAAAGGAAGCTTCTTGTAGCAGCCCCCTTCTTTTAAATTGTAATATGCAAGGGGCTGCCGGAGCAGTTGAGCTTTTACTATACAGACGATTACGATACGGTTCCCAGCCTTACATCTTTGTCCCTTTCACCGTACATCAAAGTTTAGAACTTCTCTTTGGTTCACTTTCTTCAATTCATTGGTTTATATTGTGCATCTTCTTTTGGCTTTCTTCTATTCGAAAAACTTATATATTATTTCACGAAAAGAGAAAAAGAAAAAAAAAAAAAAGGAGTTGAAATTAGAAGCGATGCGTCATACTTTGAAAGGAAAGACTTAACAACCATCTCTTGTGTTTATGATTATTTGGGCAGCTGCCACATGGAATCATCTACGGCCATTGGGCGCAAAGAGGCTCGCTAATCTGATTACAGTGTTGATCAAGATTTTATTATGAAATGTCCCCCCCCCCCCCAAAAAAAAGAGTATATTAAGGAAGTTCAGCATCTCTGCGGTATATAATTAATATTGCCGGAGACGACAAATAAACAGCTATCTCTTATTCAGGGATGGCAATTTAGTATTTTATAAAACTGGAGTTGAATCATGGAAGATCGTGAGGAGAAGCTAGTGTGTCGGCAATGAAGTAATTGAACCTGGTAAAGAAGTGGAATTATTAGAATATGTCTTGTAATAATTGAATAAATTGAGCATCTTGAAGATTAGTACTATTAAGCATGTTAAATAAATGAGTAGTTGAAGATTGGTTCGCAATGGAAATGTGGAATCCAAGACACCAATAATTTTTGAAGTTAAATCAACGCCAGCCAGCTAGAAAACCTCAATTTTGAACATTAATATATATTTTTTTTAAATAAAACGAATAACTTTTAAAAAAATAATAATAATAATCAAGGCCAGCTTAGATGCCCCCATTTGTTTAGATTTTTATCAATGATCCAATTGAAATGGTCCTTCAAGGACACCGCCCTCTCAACGACTATCATCGCTCTATATATACTCTGAATTTCATGCTGGTTTAACTCATCAACACGCCCCTTTATCTCTTCCTCCTCCTCACTTGATAATATCATACAGGGGAGACGGTGATAAGTCTATAAACTCACTTTGGCCGGAGGACCTGAAATTGCCGGCAAGCAATGATAGCTTCTGGTGGCGGCCCCTTTGGGGGCCGTCTTTGGCCTCAGCTGGCCATGGCATTGGCCATGGTTTTTGTTTCTAGCAGTGTAGGTTCAGTTTCCGGAGATGCTTATCCCTACTATTCTCCACCCCCACCACCTTATGAGTACAAATCCCCTCCACCACCGTCACCATCTCCACCACCTCCTTACGTCTACAAATCACCTCCACCTCCTTCTCCATCGCCACCGCCTCCTTACTATTACAAGTC
>CM034046.1:5404033-5461868 GCA_019804595.1 Bruguiera parviflora
CCCCCACCACCCTACTACTACAAGTCCCCACCACCACCGTCACCATCTCCTCCACCTCCCTACCATTACAAGTCCCCACCACCACCATCGCCATCTCCTCCACCATCATACCACTACAATTCTCCTCCCCCACCAACAAAGTCTCCACCACCCCCAGTTTATACATATGCCTCTCCACCACCGCCAACTGTATACTAGGCCCAAAAAGCCATCAAACAGGTAAGTTTCTTTTATATTATTGCCACTTTTGTTTGGTTCAATCAATTATTTAATCTAAAATTCTCATTCTCAGTTTTTTATTATTGTCGAATTTGCAGATTTTACTTTCAACAGTGTAATAAAGGAAGGTTCCAAGAGGGAAATATGTGTTTATCAAGCTTCCTGTCCAAGTTCACTATATAAGGGTCTGATGTTTGCAAGTGAGAGCTGTACATCTAAGGTGGCCATGCTCCATATAGTGCTATTGTTGTTTACTAACTGGAGTAGGATTCAAAGATTAATTTGGCCAAAGTACAGCAGAACATCGAGACTGGAAATGGAAGCTTCGGATTTAAGAGTGGATGCTGCCGTTTGGTTTTTATTTTTTATTTTTTTTAATTAATTATCTAGCCCTGTTTGATCAAGCTACTATTTATTGTGGGTAATTGTTTCTTGGACCTTCTTATGTTTTTGTGCACCAGGAGATTGTTACCAATAAAGGCAATATTTCGGCCCCACTTTTGTTTCTCTTTCTTCCCTATACGCATTTCTGCAGTTCCCAATAATGTCTTCACAGTTACATCACAACTGCAATAGAAGTAATCTTCATTTTGCACACCAGATTCCCAAACAGTATGGTCTGGCCTAGGTTATTGATATTGGCAAAATTGCTGTCATTTAATTGGGCACACTATCAACAGTTTCTAAAACTTGAACTCGCCAAGACTAAGACTTGTAGTACATGGACGAAGAGGCAATGTAATAGCCATCATACAAATATGTTTGGGCATAACAGGGCTGAGTTTTAGAAGAATTGGGTGAGAATTGAAAAGTCCAACAGGGACTAGGAGATGTTTCCGTGCAATCTGCTTCTTTGCTTTGTCAAATTCTTGCAATAGAAGAAGGATGCATTAACCTGCAGGAAGCGCAGAGTACAGCAAGGGCTAACTCAAACATTGCTAGCTTGCCAAATGCCATCAAAGTGCATCGGGATTAGGAAATTCTTGGCAACAAACTGTTTATGGCTAAGAAAACCAAATTTGTTGGCATGTGGAGAAAAGTCCAGGAATGGATGGAATGGAAGATTCTTCTGTGCTTCCATGTAGCAGGTGAAATCACAGCTGAAAGGTCTACATCAACATTACCATCAATTATCAACTGCTACTCTCACAAGCTGCCTAGTCAAAAGTAGGTTTGGGCTAAGCCAATAAATCAAAACAATTTTAGTGGTAGATGGGCTCCATATCTTATTTTATTTTCACCTTTATTTTGTGATTCTGGCATTATTTGTTATTTTGCAATTTTTTTTTTTTTTCTTTTTTTCCTTTCCACTAGCATTTGTCAAATGGTACAGGCAGGATGCTAAAAAATACCATAAGCTCTATTGGACCATTCTAGAACTCCCATAGATGGGTCTGAGGATGCCACTTAAGAAATACAGAAAGAACTGCCACAAGGCTAAACTTCCCTAAAAAAGTTAAAGAGAAATAGAAATAGGAAACAAGCTTATGCTTCTTGACCATGAAGTTGGGCCGGAAGGGCCTAAGTTTTTTGGCCCATAACAACTATATTAAGCACAAATCTGACAATATTAACAATGGTGGTCAAAGGGATAAAAAAATAAATAAATAAATAAAAGGGGTACAAAGTCAAGTTGGGTAACCAGAAGAGTTTTCCCTAATAAAGCCCAGAAACAAATCACACAACAATTATTTTTGTAAATACATTCAAATGAAGAAACTTAAAGCTTAGAAACATAACTGGTGAAAAATGAAAATGGCAAGTTATTTCTAAGCCTGAAAAATTACAGCAGTCTCCCCCCTTCATCCACAACATTTTCTCTTGCACTAGAAGACCCGTTTTCAAAAGAGAATTCACACAACTCAGCTCCAGAGACATAACTAACTCTAATTACAAAATTCCATCAGTCATCTCAACCACACTCACTAGCCAAGGAAGAACCAATAACAAGCTGGCTACAATCACACGCCATGTAGTTTTACCCATACCCAATAAAGGCCACATAAGTCATAACTCCATTGCCAGTAACAATTAGGGCTGGGAAATTCTTCAATTCCTTTTAAGCAAACATATCCGCAACACAAACAGGAGCAATTATGAGGTAATTATAAGTGCACATAGAAGCACAAAGAATATATGGGCAATTGTTATTTACACGATCCAAAATGCTTTATGCACGCACAAAAAATAAAGTAAAAATATGACCCACAAAGTTTTTTGTGAATATATGAAGCAGTTGTTGCATGTAAATAACAATTGCCGTATTCCACAGATTTACAAAATGAAGCAAAGGATAGGAAATTGTACCAAAAATGCTTCCATACGATCAACGTCCAATCAACCAACCACAAGCGAGCCAGCCATACCAAACAAACTTGCAGCCCATTACCTAATACGAACACAATTTGTCCAAATTTAAATTAATGTCAATTACTAGATTTTACAAGTATAAAATAACACAGACAAAAATATAGTTCAAACAATGCCAAAGAAAAGCGCTGCAAGAAGCTATACATAAAACACTTAAGACTAGCTACAAACCAACAGGCAGTATTCGATTCAGAAAGCGGGTGCGGCTCTTTAGCATGCAGCTTTACTGAAAAGTACCTCTTTTTAGTCCACTTATGGGGGGTTCTGGGATTCACTGAGACCCAGTACTTGACACGAGGAAAGCGGTGCATACGGTGTTAATTGGCTAGTCAATTAAAGATAGTGGCTGTGCATATGGTCGCGATTGGCTGTGGATGCGGAAGCGCGCGGTGATCACTTGGATTGACGTTTCTCCTCGGGCTGGATTTCCCGTTGGGAAATTTTGTCGAACAGCTGGTGGACAAGTTGAGATCGAGGCGGCATAGCGTCGCGCGCCCGGTAGGTTGGCGGTGGTGGCTGTAAAAGTCGCATCGGCTTGAGAGGCGAATGTTGAAGTAGCGGATTGAGAACGTCGGCGATTCTGGAGCCCAGTGGGTTGTTTGCGGTTTAGGCTGGGTGGCCCTTGGCCAGTCTCGGGAACATGGAAAAACATGCAGAGGAGATTTATAAAAATAAATAAAAAGAAAGAAATTCGATTCCTAATCATGCAAACAACTCCCAAACATGCAGAGTTGGATGCGTTGTACGACATGTGGGCACAACTCACAAAAATGAAAGAGACGGGAATTGCGTAAAGCCAGTGTTCAATTAATTTAGAGGAACAACGGCTAAGCTTCGTTTCAGAAAGTATATGACTAGATTCTCAATAACCTTGTAAATTGGGGATAAAAGTGAAAATAAAATAAACTGTATTATACGGGACATGAGTCTGCCGCGCCCTTTTTAGCTGGCTCAGAATTTGGTCATTTAAATTGAAAACATTTATTTTTGGTTCATAAAGTGCATTGATTTTAACATTTAATTGCTACGGATCGAGTTTGATAAATAAGTAGGAAAGAATTCATATTATTATTATTATTTTATTTTATTATTTTATTTTTATTTATTTAAGTTTGAATTTTCTTCACCGTGTCTTCTTTAATGTTGTGCGGGAAAGAGAGAAAGAAAGAGTCGAGATAAAGTAAAGAGGGTTCGCGATCATAATTAGCGACAATTCGAAGGCAAAGACGACAAATAATAATAATAATAAAAAATAGAGAGAAGAAAACGAATTAACCTCCTTAAATTTCTGCGTTTAAGTTGCGCTGTCTTTTTTTATTTATTTTTCGGCTTCTTTAATGGCTTCTTTTTTCTTTTTTTTTTCTCCCTATGTTCTCTCCTCTATTACAACCCCTCCCCTAACAACGCCATCATTTATTAATTTTTCTGCACCATTTCCCTGTTCTCTCTAGCTGTATTCTTTATTCTTTATAATTATTTTCTCTTTCTTTGACCAAACAATAAAAAAAAAAGAAAAAGAGAGAGAGAGAGGAAGAAGAAAGAATAGTAGTATTTCTTGCTTTTAAGCCCCTCATCTTTTTTTTTTTATTCTTTCCTTCTCAATCTCTTCGAGAGAGAAGTGCCACCGATTCGCTTTTCGTCGATCAGATCTGGCCTTTTCGGGCCATAATTTTGCGATCGGAGGTTCGTCTTTCTTTTTTCAACCATTTGGATATTTCTTGATTTCGGTAATTCTCTTTTCCACCCTCCCTCCCCGTTTTCTCTGTATTTTGGATCTGATTTGATGTCCGTTTGTATTATATTGTTATGATTTCTTACGCGTTCAGCTGTGTTTTATTTGAATTGTTGTGTCGTTTGAGGTTTGTTTGATTCTTGTTTTTCATTTTCTGATTCCTTGTGGAATTTTCTTGTTATTTCTTTCTTCTGATCGGTCTGATATGGATCTTTCTTCTTTTCGTAATTTTGGATTTGTTTGGGTTTTTCTTTTTTTTTGGTTTTAGCAATTAATGTTAAATAAATAAATTCTAGATTTTTGTTCTTTCGGGGAATTGATCATTTATTTGTGTACAATGTATTTTTCGTTTGGAATTCGGATTGATCTGCTGGGGATCGATTGCTTCTGTTTCTGAGATTGTTTTCTTTTATATTCTTTAGATTCTATACAACGGTTTGTGTGTGTCGATATACTTCAAATAACTGGAATGACAAAATGAAATGATTGTAATAGCAAATTTTTCTATGTTTCTTTATCGTGCCTTAATTTTTTTGTCTATGATATTGACCAGCTCGCTTTTGTTCAAAAGCAGTGTTTTTGCATTAATCCGTGTGGTTGGCACTGCTGTTAAAGATCATTGCTGGCACTGAATTCTTGTCACGATGAAGAAAGCCTTTGACCAAAGAGTTAGAGACATGTAAGTCTGCTTCTGATATTTTTCTTTAATTATTTTTAATTTCTTATGATTGGAAAATGGGTTTAAATCTCCCTGTCTATCATTGGTAAAACTAGCCTAGAATGCAAATCAGAGGATATTTTCTACTAGTGCTTCACAATAATTTTGTTGGCAGCATAAAAGTTCTGAGCAGTTTAGCCTTTTGGGAATTTGGTCGTTGTACATCATGTAGTTGCTGTATTCTATGTCTTTCCAAGTGCATTTAAATAATTAGTCTATTTTTTGTGTGTTTTCTTACAGTAAGAGAGAGGTCAACAAGAAAGTTCTTAAAGTTCCCGGGATAGAACAGAAGGTAAAGTTCCTTTTTTTTCCTTCTTGGGTCAGCCACCTCCGTTTTTGGCTATGTAAAAGCTATCCCAGCTAATTCATCTGCGCAATATGATTTGACTTTGTAGTTTTGCAAGTAAATGCAGTCCGGGCTTGTGATGATTCTCAATCTTTGAATTGGACCAACTTTTTTAGGCTATCTTCAGATATAATGCCACCCAACTTTTGTTGTAAGGGCTTTTAGGACAAAAAGCTCACTTGATTTCCTTTCAGGTTCTTGATGCAACCAGCAATGAGCCCTGGGGACCTCATGGGGCTCTTCTGTCCGATATTGCACAGGCTACCAGAAATTAGTAAGCTCAATTAATTCTTCTACAGATGCTTTGCATTAGGTGTTATGTTACAAAAGGATTCATCTTGAAACATTCTATTGCAGCCATGAATACCAAATAATCATGTCAGTACTTTGGAAACGGATTAATGATACTGGCAAGAACTGGCGCCATGTCTATAAGGTTGTGTTAGTTTTTTTTTTTTTTTTTTTCCCTTCACTTATTATCATAAGTTGGTTATTTATCTTACTAAAAGTATCTATGATGCAACTTTATGTGATCCCCTTTCCATACCCTCTTTACATCAGGTTTCATGTACACTTCTAATGTCATGATGTACAATCACATCACTGACTGTTATGTACTGCATTTAGTTGGGAACACAGCACTTTACATAATAAAATTGCCTTGTAAATTTTGTGGTATATAACTGACTTGCTGCTGTGTTCAGGCTCTGACTGTTCTGGAATACCTGGTTGCTCATGGATCAGAGCGTGTGATAGATGAGATAAGGGAACGTGCATATCAAATATCGGTAATTCCCTATCTCAAATTTGATTGGATCATACACTCCTGGCATGAATGTTTTGCAACTGTTATGATCTGTGATGACACTAGTTTTCTCCTCCATTGTAGACATTGTCCGATTTCCGGTATATTGATTCCGGTGGGAGGGATCAAGGTAATAATGTCAGGAGGAAATCTCAGAATCTGGTGGTCCTGGTGAATGATAAAGATAGGATAATTGAAGTTAGACAGAAAGCTGCTGCTAACAGGGACAAGTGAGTGTACTCTTCTGTTGAGTTGGCCAAATACTTCCACAACACAACAGTGCCTATCTCTTGTATTTTCTGTTGCAGGCAATAATACTTCCTTTTTATGCATGTTTGCAATAGGATCACCACAACAGTACACAATTACATGAGATTGAATGAAAATCTGACACCTGTTGTTGAATAATAAATTTTAAAATTCTTTTTCTTGATAGGTTTCGCAATTTCTCAGGAGGAGGAATGTACAGGCCTGGATATGGGGACAGGTATGATGATGAACGTTACGAAGGCCGCTATGGAAATAGAGATGATGATCGAGATGGATATGGAAGAGAAAGAGAACATGGCTATAGGGATGATGATCGATATGGAAGATATGGGGATCCATATAATCGTGATGGGGATCGCTACAGTAGAGATTATGAAGAACGATATAGCCGAGATGGGTATAGGGATAATGATTATAGGGGAAGAAGTCACAGTCTTGATGGTTATGGCCCTAGAAGCAGGAGTGCGGATATAGACAGAGACCATGGTTTTGATGACGATGGTCCATCATCATCTCGGTATTGTAGCCATTACTCATTGAGAATCTCATTTCTCACCATAATATTAATAGGTCTTAGACTCTAATGATTTATACACAGTGGAATTATAAATATGATTCTCCATTGTTCATTTGTGGATGATAACACTTTAATGGAGTTTTATTAAGCTCCTCTTCTGTTTTTTACCTGCAGTTTCTTTAGAAAAGAAAGAAATTCCAGATTAAACTCATGAAAACTTGGTTTTTTAAGGACTATCAAGCTTACTGGAAAGGGCAGGTAGCATGTGTATCTAGATTAGAAAGACACAGTCAGGCAAGGAAGAAATTAAAGAGGAGAAAAATGAAACAAGGACACTACATGAAGTGCTCAAATGATGCTAATCAAGAAAGTGCATTCTGATGCTTTCATGTTCACTTCAAATAAACTGCGACACATACAGATGGCAATTAGTGTATACATTATGAAGCTTTCTCTTTGGTTCTTTTAACTGCATTTAGTAGTTGCTTCAGTTGTTACAGCATGACTCTAATATCGTGAACTGTAGGGTGATGGTATATAGAAACTCTATTTTGTGTTATTTAAAGATGTAAATGTAGATATTAATATATAGCGAATCTAAATGGATCATCTCAAACTCAGAGAAAGCAACTTTCAACCAACTAATCAATGCAGTCATTGGAATGTCTATTTGGCTAGTATCTTTTCTTTCATGGGCTGTACACTCTTCCTAAATTTGAAGCTTGTCAAGCATGGCTCTATATATATTTTTTGACATCAGAGCCATGGCTAACTTTTACTTTATCATTCTGCAGTGGTAGCGGTGCCAGAGCTGATGATCAGTCTCTGGATGGAAGGTAAACTCTCCTTGGATGTGTTCTTCATTTGCAGCTATTATTTTATCAAAGTCACTGAATGCTGATGTCTCAAGTGATATTGTTTCAGCATTACTAGGAGGCTTGAGCGGAAATTTTCTGAGCAAAATATTGGGGCTCCTCCTAACTATGAAGAAGCTGTGGGTGATTCCCGAAGCCCTGCTCATGGTGAAAGGTAATGATTTTCACCATGTCAATGTAGCAAGTTTCTGCTTTTCACCACATTCACTGGTTTGCTTAATTCTTATTACCTTATTGATGAAAGGAATGGAGATACTTCAGTACCATTTGCTCCTGGAGCTTCTTCTTCTCCTCTGCCTCCTAGAGCATCTTCTCCACCTGCTCCTAAAGCTGCTTCGCCACAAATGAATGTCAATCCAAGCCAAGCAACTGCTGGTACTGGGATTTCTTCTTCTCCTGGAGGTCGGGTATCTGAAGTGGCCGATGAATTTGATCCACGTGGTCCTGTTTCAGGTACAGGAATTTTTCTGTATATGTGTTCCTGGACTAGTGCCAATTTTTCAGCTTGTTCAATGTCATTGATTGGTGGTCACTACTTTGTAAAAATCCTAGTGCATCCAGGTTGCATTAACACAGTACTGTTGTGATTTGGGGAGGGGTTTACAATGATTTGGAATAGTGCTTGTTGGTGTTCTATTTAATAGGCATCACTTGCTAATCCAACTGGCTACATTTTGAGTTCAAGAGTTTCTATTGCTTTTCTTAGTTAACAAGTTTTATATTGACAGTGCTCGCTCTAAAAGCATCTTTTTGAGGCTGCCTAGGTTTTCACTCTCTATTGTTTAGTCAATATTTGTTTTTAGCTTTTATATTTTTTCTTAAAAAGTTTGCAATAGTATCTACATTCTTGGTATATTGGCATGTGGGAGGGGTTTTTTGTTGAGTATTTTACTGTCAATTGGAGAAGAGAGACTAAAGGGATGATTGATGACAATCTATTTTGGTCAAAGAGATTAGATGCCATGAAGGATGAGACGTAGTGTAACAGTAAGGTTACTCTATTACAACTAGAAGTTCACAAGTTTGAGTCTTGAAAATAGTCTTTTGTGAAAACAGTGTTAAGGCTGCATGCATCTAACCATTCCCTAACCCATAGTGTGGGAGTCCTGTGCATTGGGAGGCCACTTTATTTAAGATTAGGTGTTGTAATTTGCAAACAATGTGGAATCTGGTTAACTATGGGTAAAGAAAAAGCAATTTCAAACATAGTTTGGCCATTTTTAAGCATACCATGTCGGTAATCCATTTTTCACCCATTATCAGTAATCCATTATTGTAAACCTACACTTTTCATGTATTGTCATGCAAGCCATACACGTTACTACAACTGCTCCAACTGTCTCTGTCCCCACTACAGCCAACAATGTGGAAGTGGACTTACTTGGGTCTCTAGCGGACTCCTTTGCTCCAAATCCATTGGCTATCATGCCAGTTACATCTGCAACTACTTCTGAGGCTGATGTCCAGAAAAATTTTTCAGGATCAACATTTGATATGGCACAAACTAATGTCATGAATCAGGTGAATATCTTTTGCCGGTGGCAACCCATCTGCTTTGAGTTGATTTAAGCATGAAGATTTCATGATTTTGGAGCACACCCCCAAATCCCTTAGAGGAAATAGTTTTATAAATGAATGGGATAATCTTTCTTGTTATTGTGAATTTTTTTGATACCCAGTTGGCTGTGTGATATCAATCCTGGAGAACCTGCCATTTTTGTCTTCGGTTGGAATGAGACCTGTTTCTAATGATACTATTATTTGTCAAGAAACATATTGAACAATTAGTATGGCTGCTATTTCTAATGTGACTGTTTTCTGTCTATTTTTGTGTAACTTGTGTCCTATATGAACAGGATATAAACTCATTTAAAATTTGGATTGTTTGGAAATTGATGCTGTTCGTATAATTAAAGATGATATCTGCTGTATTCATAGATTACACTGTTGGCACTTTATATCTGCTGGTCAAAGAGGTGTTCAATTTTCCACTTTAATGTTTATTCCTGTTTTTGATGGTTAGTCTTAACCACCTATTCTTGATGCAGCCTTTTGAAGACCCATTTGGTGACTCTCCTTTCAAGGCAATCCCATCAATGGATAATGTCCCAGCACAGCATCAGATTTCTGCTTCTCCACCCCTTCCTACTCCTACCATTAATCAAAATGCTGAAGTACCACACCCCGCTGCATCTAACCCAGATACAGCAAATGACTTTGGTGGCGCATTCTCTGCCATGGCTTCTTCAGCATCTAGTGCCCTGCCTCCTTCTACAAACTCACAGTTCTTGCCTCAAGAACAGTCAACATCACAACAGGAAATAGACATTTTGGCGGACATACTTCCACCATCTGTTCCTCCATCTTTCACAGCTTCACATGCAGGTTTCTCTGCTTCCACCAGTCCACCTGCACAGCCAACTGCAGGTGTTTACGGAAACTTCAATGCACAAGGAGGATCTTTGGCGCCTGTGGCCTCAAACCTTGGTCCTCAGGCTCCACTGTTCAGCAGTGGAAATTTACTGCCACGGGGAGTATCTACAGCTCCCACGTCCTCCATCACGACTACGCAAACTCCATCTGGTACATCTGCACAGTTCAACAATGGAAACCTCCTTCCACAACAAGGTTCTACAGCTCCAGTTATGACACATGTTGCTCAACATCCTGCAACTGGACCAGCTCCACACCTCAGCAACGGAAATGCTTTCCAGCTGCAGGGCTCTGCAGTTCCAGTAGCACATCAAACTCCATCAGTTCCAACTGCTCAACATAACAATGACATCTTTGGTAACGTATTCTTGCAGGGGACCAATAATCCCATTATTGCCCAATCGGCTCTTTCATCTTCAACAGGAGCACTGACAACAGTTCCTCAACCAGCCAAGGACAAATTTGAGACCAAGTCAACAGTTTGGACTGACACACTGAGCAGAGGACTGGTCAATTTAAACATTTCTGGGCGTGAGTACTTATAGGAATATAATTTAACAAATTTACCAAAGGTGTTTCAGGTTATTAGATAATTATTATCTAGTTGGAAAAGTTCTAACTTTTTTTGTTGGTTTTATTGCAGCCAAAATCAATCCATTGGCAGATATTGGAATTGATTTTGATGCCATAAATAGAAAGGAGAAAAGAATGGAAAAACCAACCCCATCTGCTGTTTCGTCTACTATCACCATGGGTAAGGCCATGGGATCAGGATCTGGGATTGGCCGAGCTGGTGCAGGAGGTCTCAGGCCACCACCCAACCCCATGATTGGTTCTGGCATGGGAATGGGCATGGGTGGTGGGCCTGGTACAGGCATGGGTATGGGAGGATATGGAGGCATCAGCCAACCCATGGGAATGGGGATGGGGACAAACATGGGTATGAACATGGGGATGGGCTCGAACGTGGGAATGGGGCAAGGAGGCCAGATGCAGCCTTCTGGATCAACAATGCCTGGTGGCTATAATCCAATGATGGGCATGGGTGGCTACATGCCTCAACAGCCATATGGTGGTGGCTATCGATGAATTTAAACCACTTCGTTACAAGGAACTATACTGGATACATGGGTTTTTTTTCTTGGTTAAAAGGGTAAAAAAGGTCACAGCAACTTGGTGTGCCATTGGACAAACATGTTTATAATGTAATTTGTAGTCCGATATGTGGTCTAAAGATGTATTTTTTATGGGTGGCTGTAATTTTCTGAAATATGGCTTGATATGATTTAGTTGTATTCATTCTCCTATCTCGCTATTCTACGCACAAGTATATTTGTTTTGGGTTAGATGAGATCAGAAGAGTTGATTAGGTGCATTTTGCTGATTTCGGCTGCTGTGGATTTGTAACATGGGAGAGGACAACCTTCCTGAGGTTGATTTATTTCCCTTTCTGTCTTTTGTCAATGCATGTCTTATGTAACATCCAGAGATTGATACTGTGGTTACCCAATGCGAAATAATCTGGTCATTCATTTGTGTCTTTCGTACTTAAAAGTCTTTTTGGAATCAGCAGAGGATCTGAAGTTTCGGTTGGTCCTGGCTTTGTAAGTCTTAAATCTTTTGATTGAGTTACGTATGTTTGGAGGTGTTGGCTATCGATCAAATTAGTCGTCCAAGAAAATACATCATCGGGGCTGATTAATCAGGTGAAGGGTATACCGATCTGATGATTAATAAAATTTTTACCCATTGGTTACTTTCTTCAAGTGGTAATAGTTGCTTCGTACTTTTAAGGTTGTCAAGTCCACCGTGTCTCAATCTAGCAAGTATTTTTAAGCAGCCTTAAGTAGATTCTGGAAATCGAGTGCTAACTGCCAACCAGGTCATTATTCAGGCATATTATGCAGATATGAGGGGGTCACTATGCAGGCATTTTCTGGAAAAAGAGTACTAATCCTCACAATATGCTGATTGGAAATTTTTCCAAATTAGTAGCAGCTAAACAATCACGCTGACGAGATTTGCAAGGGACTAACGTGAAAACAAGAAGGAATAAGATCACTGGATAGAGTCTGCGGATATGCGTTGCCTAGAAAATAGTACTTTGGACCAAATCTTCTGAACTATTGTCAAGCAAAATATAAAAACTAGGAATTAAAGGACTACCAAAGCTGCTTCTGACTACCTGATGTCGATCAGATTGCTCTCAGATAGTAATACCTTGGACGAAAATTATATTACAGTGCTTTACAATCACGAGTGAAGTAATGTTTATAAATTTAATCAGAAGTCTATATGGGCGCTTTTGTATAGAATACTTTCCCTGTTGATTCCAGTAGTTGATCTGCTTGTTGGGTGCCTAACTTACAGAATCAGTCAGCAACCAAATGTCAAAGTTCTTTAGGAGGAAGCAAGAGGGGTACAAGACTGGCAGTAGCTTTAGTAGTAGCGTTGGCAGGTGAGACTGAGATTGGTTAGGCCAGGCCATGAGATGGACTTGGATTGAATCTAACTGGTCAAAGCAGACACCCGAAGGCATTAGGCTCTTGCCTTCTAATCGGGAGATCACGAGTAGTTGACCCTTCTTGTTCGCTTCTTGGTGTAGGTGCCCAGCCCAGCACCGTCGGCTACTGAATCTGTGGCCACTGAACTGACACAGACAAAGCCCTGTTCATGTTGATGATTTCATTAATGTCATATGAAAATCAGTCCCTTTTAGATTACTACAGCCAACTATAAATAAAAAGTGCAGAAGTTATATTACCTCATCAGTTTGTCTGTTGTCCATACCAAAACGGGTTTCTCCAGGTTTTGGCGTCATTCCTAATGGAACTTCCGCCACTCCAGGTAGAAACCATAGTCTTATTGCCTTCACTATTTGGGCTGTTTTATTGTTGTTTTCTTTACCGGCCCATCTCAACTCTTTTTGCTTTTGTACTGACTTTCCTCCTTATGAGTGCAAATTTAAAACAGAAAAGTAACAAAGCAAAATAACAGGCGATTGAATGCTAAGAATCCATCTTGCTTCAAAAAATAAAGCTAAACAAAGCATGACTAGACTCAAATATTGACATAAAGTTTTTGCTCATTATTTTTCTAAGCACTTGGAAATGTTAAGAAGGACGCACATGGTTCACATCATATCAGTGTCTTCATGAATCTGTTTTAGATGTTTTGTCCTCAATTCTTGAATCAGGACAGGCTAAAAGCTTATATTGTTATTTTATATGCATTTAGTAAGGACCGTGGAACGGTAGCATACGTGATGCAAAATCGTTTTGCCAGATGCTTCAAATCCTGAACGCGGTTGACAACTCACAACTAATCAGGAAACTGGGGGCAGAAAACTGCTAGCTAGCGACTTGAGATATTAGGCTGAAGAAAATACTTTTCTGTCTAATAGCAGTGATGCTGGTGACAAAGACAAACCATTTTGAAAAAGAATAGAAGCAAATTTCATCTGTTTGAGAGAGAGAGAGATCCTGGTGTCACGGACTGTTCCGTTTGGATATTGACAAAAACAAGAGGAGCCCCAGAAGAAGCCGCTGCAGAAAACCAGGTCATGCACCTGGCTGTAGTAGATTGGAGGCAATATTCGCCTTGTAGAGGCATCAACTGGATGGAACCGATAACACTTGATCTTGCATCTGGAAGATAGCTATCTGCTTTTATTTTCCAGGCATACTTCACTCCCGTCCTGATGAATGTCTGGCAGTCCACGTTCATCATACTCCTACTCATTTCTGTACAGCCAATGATAATGGGCATCTCTAGCTGTTATCTTGACGATACAGTGCATTTTAGTCAGCTTTTATTATTTTAGATGTCAAAACATTAAAAAGATTAAAAATATATATTTTTTAAATTTATCTCTAAAAATTATTATATTTATTATTAATATCTTTTAATTATTATTCAAATTTTATAATATGATAATTTTGTGCATATTGTTATTAATTTTGAGTCAGGGACATTGGTTATGAGCCAACAACTACTTTTTAGAAGCTAAATCAAAACAGACATAACAAGGCTTAAAATGCAACGGAGAATACACCTTACCATCTCTTTTTTTTTTTTTTTTTTTTTTTTTTGAAAAGGGGAAAGGCCAGGATAAGCTAATTAAGGCAAGACCTACCCTGCAGCAGGGTGCATTCGTCAAGGGTTAAGTCCCGCGAGACTGCAACATGCCTGTCATCGGTGACTGCCTTAATGGTGAACGTTTTTTGCAGTATTGAACTCTTCACCGGCACAATAAAAGCATGAAGCTTAAGTGTGTTATTGCCCCTACTAACCCTCAACCATACGGGGCATCAGCCTTTAGTCTAATCTTTCCAGGCTGAGCACTAAATTCTGAACTATCCCTAGCTGGGACAAGTGATTCATCATCATCATCCTGAGAAAACCCCTGCACAATGTCCCCAGGCAATGGCATGCTCTCATCCCATTCCTCCACTGCTTCTTGCTTCACCTTTTCAAAACAAACCTGAGTTCTCCCCATGTCTTATCCCACTGAATATTAAGTATCCATGATTTTTTTTTTTTCCCTCACCATTTCTGCTCGATTTATATAATCCCACAGGTTGAATTCCGTGGCACCTTAGGATTTTAGGATCCTCGAAGTCTTCTCTTGCCCTCGTTTTCTTTTCTTTTTTTTCCTCTTTTGGTATGCTCGGGTCAGTGTACTCATCAACCGAGACTACGTCTTTTATTGGGATCATCTTGAGGGGCACGTCGACTCGGTACATTCGAGAATTATTTCCACTCTCACATAATTAATCATCTACACTAAGTCCCGAAACTTATCTTGCATTTGCAAGATTTAGTATAATATCTAACGATTTTTTTTATTCTTAAATTACAATATTACAAAAGCAAAATTAACTATCACTATAAAAGAAAAAATTTCAATTATTCAGTTCAAATTATTTATTAAAAAATAAAAAAAAACAATAAAGATAAAAAAAATGATTATTGTTGTAATAATTTATGGGTAATATCATATGGATATAAATAAATAATAAAATATTTTTTTATTTTAATTTTATTTATTTATAAAATTAAATAAAATATAATTAATTTATATATATTTTTTATTATTTTCGAATTATTGACTAAACTTTCTTTTTAATAATTTAAGGCGCAAAGCCCAATCCGGACTTCAACCCTCTTGCATAATTCTTGAACCCTCGTTGAACCCTGAAAGTGCATAATCTTCAAAAGAACAAAATCTCTTCGTCCGAAGCAAATGAAGAAAAGGGTCTTAATGGCCCTCGCTCTTCACCGCAACCCCTCTCAATGCCTTCACCCTCCAAAACCCGCTTGCCCTTTTTCACCATTCAACGCTCCCCATCTCTTGTTCTCCCGCCGGAATCTCCTTCATTTCATCACCAGATCCATTTCTGCCTCTTCGTTTGACAGTCTCGAAGGATTGGTGGATCCGGATGAGCCCCATTTGCCAGATAGTCCTCAGGCAGAGTCTATTTCGAGGGAGGAATTCGCGTCTTTGCGAGATTCCTTGTTGAATCCCGTCGCCGATAAGCAAGAGCCCCACAGTGGTGAGCATTCAAACGATGCTGTTGCGATTGCTAATACTGTTTTGAGTAATAAAGATGTGTTTGGGGATAAAACCCAGAAATTTCTTAGGCAACATAGAGAGAAATTGAGTGGCTCTTTGGTAGTTGAAGTGTTACATCTCATAAAAGACCCATATTTGTGTGTTAAGTTTTTTAGTTGGGCCGGTAGGCAAATTGGTTACAGTCATACCGAGCCTGTGTACAATGCTTTGTTAGAGATCATGGAAAGTAGTAATGGCAATAACCAGAGGATGCACAGAGAATTTTTGCGCCAAATTAAGGATGATGACAAGGAGGTGCTTGGGAAGTTGCTCAATGTCGTGATTTGTAAATGTTGTCACAATGGTATGTGGAATATAGCGTTGGAGGAGTTAGGAAGGCTTAAGGATCTTGGTTATAAGCCTTCAAGAGCAACGTACAATTCTTTGGTTCAAGTGTTCTTAAGGGCTGAAAGGTTGGACACGGCTTATGTGGTTCATAGGGAGATGTCAGGCTTGGGTTATACCATGGATCGGATTACTTTGGGTCTTTTTGTATATTGCCTATGTAAAGTGGGGAAGTGGAGGGAAGCCTTGATGACAATTGAGAAGGAAGAACTCCAGCCTGACACAGTGCTTTATACGCAGATGATATCAGGGTTGTGTGAAGCTTCACTTTTTGAAGAAGCTATGGATTTTTTAAGTAGAATGAGGGCAAAATCTTGTCTTCCAAATGTTGTGACTTACAGGACTTTGCTCTGTGCATGTTTAGGAAAGAGACAACTTGGTAGGTGTAAGAGAATTCTTAGTATGATGATTCAGGAAGGCTGTTACCCTAGTCTCAGGATTTTCAATTCTCTTGTTCATGCCTATTGCAAATCAGGAGATTACTCTTATGCCTATAAGTTGCTCACAAAAATGGTAAAATGTGGGTGTCGTCCAGGTTACGTGGTTTATAATATATTGATTGGTGGTATTTGTGGCAATGAGGAGTTGCCTAGCATGGATGCATTGGCATTAGCTGAGAAAGCCTACATTGAAATGCTTGATTTGGGCGTTATATTGAATAAGATCAATGTGGTAAACTTTGTTAGGTGTCTTTGTGGTGCTGGAAAATTTGAGAAAGCATCTAAGGTTATCTACGAGATGATGAGTAAGGGTTTTATACCAGACAATAGCACTTACTCTCAAGTGATTGGCTATCTATGTAATGCATCCAAAGTAGAAAAGGCTTTTCTACTGTTTCAAGAAATGAAAAAGAACGGAATTCTTCCTGATATCTATACATATACAATCTTAATTGATAGTTTTTGTAAAGCTGGCCTAATAGAACAAGCTCGCAAATGGTTTGATGAAATGGAAACAGATGGTTGTACCCCAAATGTGGTGACTTATACTGTTCTTATACATGCTTACCTTAAAGCAAGGAAATTGTCTGATGCAAATGCAGTTTTTGAGATGATGTTGGCCAAAGGTTGCTTTCCTAATATTGTTACTTTTACAGCTTTAATTGATGGACACTGTAAAGCTGGAGAGCTTGAAAAAGCTTGCCAGATTTATGCAAAAATGAAGGGGGATAGCCTGAAAATCCCAGATATAGACATGTATTTCGGTGATACAGACAGCCGTCCTAGAGAGCCAAACATTTTTACTTATGGAGCTTTGATTGATGGTTTGTGCAAAGCACACAAGGTCAAGGAGGCACGTGATCTGCTAGAAGTTATGTCAGTGGAAGGTTTCCAGCCTAACCATGTCATATATGATGCTCTTATCGATGGATTTTGCAAGGCTGGTAAGCTAGACGAAGCACAAGAAGTACTTTCAAAGATGTTGGAGCATGGTTACGGTCCTAGTCTACATACTTATGGGTCTTTGATTGACCGATTGTTTAAGGATAAAAGGTTGGACCTTGCCTTGAAAGTTTTGTCCAAGATGCTAGAAAATTCTTGTGCTCCAAATGTTGTTGTATACACTGAAATGATTGATGGCCTCTGTAAAGTTGGAAAGACAGATGAAGCCTTCAAACTGATGCTTATGATGGAAGAAAAGGGTGTCTATCCAAATGTTGTGACCTATACTGCAATGATAGATGGATTTGGGAAAGTGAGAAGAGTTGACAAATGCCTTGAGTTATTGCAGCGAATGGGTTCCAAGGGCTGTGCTCCAAATTTTGTCACCTATAAGGTTTTGATAAATCACTGTTGTGCTGCTAACCTTTTGGATGAAGCTTACAAACTTTTAGAAGAGATGAAGCAGACATATTGGCCAAGGAACATGGCAGGGTACTGTAAGGTCATAGAAGGTTTCAACCGTGAATTTTTAGCTTCTCTTGGTCTTTTAGTTGAGATGAGTGAGAAAGATACAGTGCCAATTGTCCCAGTATATAGAGTTCTAATTCATAATTTTATCAGGGCTGAAAGACTTGAGATGGCTGTGGAGCTGTTTAAAGAGCTAATATCATTTGCAACAGATTCTGCAGCCAACTGGAATACTTGTATTTCCTTGATTGAGAGTCTGTTACTTGCAAATAAGGTTGATAAGGCATTTGAGTTGTATGCAGATATGATTAAGAGGGATGGTATCCCAGAGCTGGATGCTGTATTTCACCTTATTAAAGGGCTTCTCAGGTTTAATAGGTGGGAAGAAGCACTGCAACTGTCAGATAGTATATGTCAGATGGTTGGTTTCTCTAACTTTTCTTCTCTTCGTTATAAAAGTGCAGTTCATTTCAGTTTCTCTTTTGTAACAGACTTTATCTTTATGACTGCCATCTATTTGTCTATCCACATACTCATATTTGTATAGATCTCAGTTGCATAACTGGCATATAGCCGAAATTCTGTTTGATTTGCCCAACACTTGTGTTATATTGTGGAAAGAACTTGGTTGGCCTGAAACGCAAGGGATAATTGTTTCGGTGAATTTGTTTCAGCTGACCATTAAGGACTGCACTTGAAACCATTTGAAAGAGTGGCACCCTATTGATCATCATGAACAAGAATAATTTGTTCCTCAGTTATATAATATTTTAAGAACAAAGTGCTACTAGTATGTTCTCAAGGCTACCATTTTGATAATTGAGTGCCAACAATTTCAATATCTTCGGAAAATTAAACATTTTCTTCTTGATATTTGAGACTTCACAGAGCATAGAAATATGCACTAAATTATGCATGAAATTTTGTCATTTTGTTTGTTCTTGAGCCTATCTCAACTTATAAGCATCACATTGTCACATCTGCTCGATTGAAAATTTCTGTTGCGGTTGTTTGGCAGACGTTATTTCTCAAGTAATATTGTTGACTTAATGAGTGGTCCATTTGATGCCAATTTCAATATAATTGATAGATCTCA
Organism: Bruguiera parviflora; assembly: GCA_019804595.1. Taxonomy (NCBI): domain Eukaryota; kingdom Viridiplantae; phylum Streptophyta; class Magnoliopsida; order Malpighiales; family Rhizophoraceae; genus Bruguiera; species Bruguiera parviflora. The sequence continues at coordinate 5,423,224 of CM034046.1, forward strand.
ATGGTCTTGCTACCCTTTGCACTACATCGATCCTTGGGAGTCTTTCCCTTTTCTTGTTAAGTTACAAGATCTGTAATTAGCTGAGCATTGCATTTTATATGTTGGCTCTTTGATGAAAGTTTGGTTGGAATAATCATTTGTTACTGCCACTTCGAAGCATCTACAAAGTGTTATGCAGCTTTTGGACCTTCTTCAGATATTGGCTGCCATGTTAAATGTTTGTCTCCTACATTTTGAGCAGGATATCAATTGGGTCCAAGAAGGCGAGGCAGCTGGTAAAAGAGAGTCAAGAATGTAAGCATTCCATGGGTGCATCAAACGTTTTGCTCATACACTGGTATAAGTAGTGATCAATCTGGTCCCTACTTAATGAAAGATGGAGAGGATGATCAACAACTGCATGGAACAGTATATATTATCTCCAAAAGCCTTGACTGGTGTGAGGCTGCTATAGATTGAAAGAGGGCAACGTTTATATTGGATTGCTGAGCTTGAAGAAACTCTTCTCTTCAAGGTATTAAGTATAATGAACACGGTATGCCCTTTAACTCATTTGTCATATTACTCAGCATTAGGTATTATTTATTCTACTAAATCAAGTTTGATGCAGTTAAGGATTGATATTGCTTTAATGACTGCAATGCATACTGGCCATGCTAGAAGATCCTTATTCCACAGTTCTCCTGATTGACCATTTCAAGACCCTCTATCAACTTTCATCTTCTTGATCACCTCCCAAGACCCTTCTTCAACTTATCACGTTCTTGCATTTAGCTGGAGGCATTCCAAACCCACTCCTTTTTTCCGCCTGAAATTTCCCCAGGAATTGTTATTTGTGGATTAATATCTTGGTTCATTCTGCTCAACCATTCTACTGTGTCTGCGGGAACCTAAAAAGTTATAACTGCAGTGAAATGTCAGCATTCTAGGGTTTAAAAATTCTTTTTTTCTCTGACCAACATTCTTTCCTTTTAGAACCATCAGCATGCTTCTGTGTCTTATTTCTTCTTCTTTTCTGTGCCATGGTCCTTAAAAGGTGTCAAAAAGACACCGGGTTGCCATCCCACAGAGTCTAATACAAATCTGATTCTTTTTTCACTTCACTACTGTCATTGTACCCATGCTCATCTTCTCCAGCTATTTGTCTCTGATGCGTTTGGAGCATGTTGCTGGATGGCTGCTGGCATTCTTAAAAATACAAAGGGAGCACCAAGACATGAACTTCAGCTGCCGAAACGTAAGTTTTAGGCTCCTTTTTTTTGGGGGGGGGGTGTCCTATACCATATAGAATCGGGTAAATAAGGTGGCATCTGCCTTGCTGACTATGATCAATCTTCGGCTTCCTCGAAAGCTTTAGGCAAATTTTGAATTTCCAGAAAGAAACAATGTCCAAAGGATCTTGGAGGCGGTCACCCTCGCCGCCAAGGAGTAGCACTGGAAATAACTAACTCCAGTCCATCATCGGGTACATGGTATCCCCTGGCTTTTTTTTTTTTCACGAAAAAAATGCTGTAGCCTCTACGGTCGTTTTGAACCCAATGATTCCAATTCTGATTGGTTTTTTTGCGGTGCAACAGTGCATTGGGTCAAATGTTGCGAGCGATCATATGATTGATGACCCAGCAAGAAGTCAGGATGCGGCAGGAGGTGATGCACGCAATGCACTCTTACCGCCACGCTCCGCCTAGTTCTTCGTTCAGTTTCGTTACACACAGGTTTTGGGGGAATTTTGTAGACAAAGTGAGGCACTCTTCCTTGCACGTGTATGGGAAAATAGGATGGAAGTAGAACAAACAGTGAAGCCAAGACAATCGGTGCTCACTTTTCTTGGATTCTTGGGTGAGCGTGTGTGTTCAAGCTAACAGTGTCCAAAATTTCAATCTAAATCAAAAGGGAGGCGCACCGGTGCATTAAAGTTAGTTTATCCTGTCATTACCTAATTTATGAATGGAAAGTTAGTTTATAGGCTGCCGAAGAACAAATCCTTCAATCAGGTTGACCTTATGTATAGGATGTGAAATATCCTTCGCAGCAGCCGTCAGAGATGTTGCGTGAACGTATTTGAGCATTCGACATCTCAAAAAAATTGAGCAATTGGATCGGACATTTGCCATCAATTTCAAGAATGCGAGTTGCTGCAATTAAGAGAAACAAATCTTCATCCTGTATTATTATGACAGCACCCCCACGGCTCTCGCCGGAGGGGATTGGGGCCTTGGCTTGTTAGCCTTGCATCAATTCGGAGTGTGCCTGCAAGACGAGAAGCACAGGTAGAACAAATACGAGCTTCTTGTGGTACATCGGGGATCGGCTAGGAGGGGAGCTGCGAACAAGCGGCAAATGGAGTTAAATTGATCAAATCCACGCACTAACACGATGCAACTACTCCCAGAAATCACGTCTTAGTAAACTATTAAGAGCACAATATCATATCACGGGTTCATTACTTTTTTTCTAAAATATAGCGTATTAGGATGTCCACTACATTCATTTATATAATTCAAAGAAATATATTCATTTATATAATTCAAATTTCTCTTTTTTCTTGATAATATGAGAGTGGCACAGATACGCATCGAGTTGTTATATTTTTTCACATCGAATTTATTGAAATCATCATCAATATTCTTAGACTCACACCAAACCAGTGAAATTAGGAGTTCTTAGTATTACCAAGTTAAGATCTTACTGTGGGAGAGATAGACTTTAATATTATTTTGTTATCGATTTATTACCTTCACCCCAAAAGCCTTTTGGGAGAAGGAAATGACACCATAATAAACTCTTTGTCTGTCATACTGCCTAAATGGTTTCTCCATAAATTTTTTCTAAAAAAACTGTTTGTTACAGCTTATTCGAGAAGCGGGGGTTGGGGAAAAACATTACAAAATTAATCTTCTTATCTACTATCTTACCCCGAGGGACCTTTTTATAATATCCTAAAGATGACATAAGGGAAATTTTTATTGCAAGCAAGAATGGGTTTTAGTAAAAATCAATGCACTTTTATTGGGAAATTTAACTTTCAAAGCAAGGTTTGAGGTTAAAAATATATATAAAATAAGAAAAAAATTATGGTGCCATCAATATTGGTTGTCTTTTGGCTGTTGTAGTGCCATTTATTTTGTTTATTAACATGGTTTGCCAAGATCATCAACTGATTGACGAAAACATTAGCTAAGAGACCGTGATGGTACATCAGCTCTTTAGTATCGGTGAACTTTTGTATTTAAATTAGTAAATGGTTTGATATTTTAGAATTTAAAATTTTATTTTAAGAAATATTTTTTTAATTAAGAAAATGAGTGTGTGTATCCTCAATTTTTGTTGAAGAGGAGACGAAATCCTGAATTTCTTTTCCATTGGAGATGGGGACATGATGAAAACTAGTTATAAAATAAGAACGGGAATTGGATGATGTTCTCCGTCCCATCCCGTTGTTATTCCTATTGATAACAGCTCACAGTTTGCTCAAAACCTCATATTAAAGCTTATTTAATGAACAAGCTAAGACTACGCAAGAAAAAGAACATGCTCGATTGATTTAAACTTGCAAAAAGCCCGTTTTATAGATTCATTGAAAAACTTTTTGGTAAATCGCCAGAAAATACGCTAGGACGTCCTTTCTATTTACAATGAGAAACTAAAATTAAATACTTATCTTTCTAACTATTTACTTTTATTAAAATAAATTTTTTTTAGCAATTTAATTTTATTGATAATAATATTTTTTATGATTTAATTATTTTTTATTAATACCGTAAAATTAAATGAATTGTTCGTGAAAAACTCAGCTCAATTAAAAATAAGTATGACCCGATTCGTCTCGTTTGCAGGAAAGTGCTGGCTAGTTTCTGCGTCGTGCAAACGTGAAGGCTTGCAACAAATTCCTGGACCATGGAATGTATCGTACGGTTGGTTAATCCAACGTTCAGGAAATTCGCCAACACCATCTTTATATTCTGACAAAATCATTTTCTTTTTCCAACTTTGCCATAGAGTCGATCTTCACCGTATTTTGCTTAGCGAAGGAGACAAGGTTACAACACCCAGTAAGTCCTCAACTTCATCCCCTTTTCACTTTCGGGTTAAATTTTACGTCATTGGATAAATTACCGCTCCCACTTTTATCCCATTAGCTTCTATCGGAATTAGTATTAATTTGTCGGTATTGTTAACTGCATTGACGGGATACACGGTATGATCTTTAAATTATAAATAATTATGCCGTTTGCGTGAAATTTTGCAAGTAGCCCAAATGGTTTGCAACCAGCGCAACCAAAAGGGTATCAACTAGGCTCATCAAATTGGGTATTTATGCACTTTCCAGGGTATTGGACAACTTGAAACCAAGCCATCTCCAAAATAATGCACCCTGTCTGCCAAATTACCCTCCAATTGGAAAACATGAGTACATAAATATAAATCAAAAACGAGCAAAACTCGGTTGTAATTCTCCCCGCTCTTTATCGTGATTGCATTCCTGGCAGCTGACGGACAGGAAAAAATGACCCAATTGGTGAACTCGCAGTTCGTCGAGGCCCTACTTAGGACTGCAACTGGTCCCTTGTAGAAAGCTTGCCAGAGTCTCGAATTAACTATAAATTCCCGAGTGGAGACTCGTGCGCATGATCATCTACCAACCACAGCCCAAATTCCCGGAACCGCTTGATCTTCTTCTCAAAACCTGTGATGTAATTGTTGTGAATAATAACATGCTTTCCCTTTGTTTCCTGCACCCATGTCTTGTTCTTGAAGTATAGTCCTCCCGTTGGGAATGCGGCCTGTGGCAACAAGTAGAGGTCCACCTGCAAAAATATTGTGAATGCGAAAGACATCATCGGGAGTCTTAAATGTCACACCTATCGAAGTAAATATTTTATGTGCCTATTGCAAAGGTATGTGTATTGCTCAAGCAAAACTGGTGAAGAAAAACTCGTTTCCAAGTGGCATGAAAACAATCCAATCAAATCATGTGTACAGCCGAGATGCTTTATCTAAGAAAGTGCGTGCTAGCATCCACCAGAGAGAATATCAATTTTCTTCACCAATTTCTTCTGTACAGTATAGCACGTCTATCTCTTTACAGATATAAATTGAAATTAATCAAATGTTCAAAGAGACCAGAGAAGAATCTTTTGAAGGTTTAGAAAAACTACAAAAATGCAAATGTATTCTCCTTGCTAATGGAAATGACATCACAAATTGAATTTCTTCCTCATTTTGAATAAATAAATAAATAAATAAGAGAAATTTCTGGGCCTTGAGACATTTTCTAGACAGTGAATTAACACCAAGTAGAAAAATTCTCCTCAATTTTCTCAAGACAAGCTCTGGCTTAGTTTAGTTGTGAACCTGAAATTTACTCATCAAATAATTTCCTTCCCCACCAGCACATGCCCTGAGCAAATCAATCACTTTCACTTCCTTAAGAAGGCATAATAACAGTAATTCCACAGATTGTGATTACCTAGTGTTCTAGTATATAGATGCATATGAAGGGGCCTAATGAAAATGCATATTTGAGGTTCCTGTTCAGAGTATCTTTGTTAGGAGTTAGATTAACCAAAGCTTAAATTGCTTCCTCCACCCTTTGTGTTATCTGGCATGTTAGTTTGATTAGTCTAAGCTACTGCAGGTTGGTTCCTGCCCCTGTTGTTTGGAGGGCTTAACTTGTGGTCCATTCTAGTATATTGGCTTGTTAATCTTGTAATGGTTACATAATTACCGCACACTAACATTGAATGAATGAATGAATAGAATTTCAATGTTATTGAAAAGGAAATGGCGGACAAGACATACCTGCCCAGCAGTTTTATTTAGTGCCCAATTAAAAGCAGGCTGATCATTTGATTTCTTTGCTTTTGACCATGGATGATCTTGCAATTCATTGATCCACTTCTTCAAAACTAATTTCGCTCCATCAGTGGGGCGCAGAAAAATCATGCAGCTACATATATAAGTGCGTCCATTTTTCCCTGGAGGTGGCAAATCATGACAGTGATTCAGAGGCTTCACCTGATTATCCAAAGAGAAGAGGCATCACAAATTGTAGACAAGAACAAATCAGTACACATGGTAGTCAAGAACAATAATCATTCTGCCAGGTAAAGCGACCATGTATAATAAAAAAAGCACCATACTTCTTGCACTTGCTTTCAAGTTTCTTTTAACTACATCAACAGCCAACTCCAAGAAGGGACACATAACATAATGAATGGCACAAATATCCCCAGTGGAGCAGTTTTTTTGATGAAATAGTTGAACTTCCAGTTAGACAATACCACAGCCATAGACAATACTACAGCCACTGACAAATATCTAAAACATCAAGATTTATTTCCAGCAACATGCACAAGTAGTCCTAGTAGGTCAGCATTAGTACCAGCAATCTTGCTAGCTACATTGTGTGAGTTCAGATAGGACTCAAATTAGGCCAGCCAACTAGGGTTATTTAATAACATGATAAACAATTTCAATTGGCCAAACATGATGAAGTCAATCAATACATTAAAACAATGTACTTAACCTATCATTTGCTCCACGTCCCAAACGCTAGGACAAATTCCCATTTCTTCAGGCAAACAAAAAGTTCAGTAAATTTTTACACTTCACAAGGAAACACATGCTAACTGAAACAAAATCAAAGTTAGTCCACACACTACTGCCATGTCATCAGTGAAGTACACATCGTGATTTCCCTTCAAAAAGGGGAAAGGATCTCCCAGCCAGACCATATCAACGTCATTGTACATAACAGGGTAGCCAAGCTCCAAAATGTGAAGCAGATGGTGTGGTCTCCGGGATGTGAAATTGAAGAATCCCTGCACAAGGAAGCCATCAGCACCGAACCGCCAGTAAATTGGACATGCACAAAAACAGATAAATGAGTTGATACAAATAATTGGCCAATTCAACAAAAGTGCAGCTTCATTATACCCTTTTTTTTTTTTTTTCTATTTAATGTTTTAAACAAATACCTGAGAACCAAACTTATGAGCAGCTTGCGACTCGAGAGCAGGAGGAATGAGTACCGCGTGGCCGGGCCATTTCTCGTTGACCTTATAGAGCGTGGCATAATCTTCAGCAATAACAAGCACCTTGTTTTGATGATTTTGTCTTGCAATACCAATCAACCAATTGTTAAGAAACGGCAAGTAAGCCTCACCAACAGCACAAACAATAACAGTAGAATTCTTGGCCACAAACGAAAGTGCCTCTGCCATCGTGTACCGTTGCCATTTTGCAAGACCCGGTCTCGATACGGAGAAAATACCACTCGGCATCTCCGTCCATGGCAAGAACACGCCAAGAATCAGCATGAGGCACAACAGAATCATCAGCCCCGTGCGGCTAAATATTGCATTTGGCCTCTGAGAAATTAACGAATAGCGCGGTGACAGTGGGAAGGGATCAGAGAGCACATTGTGGAGAGGCCTCTGGTGCAAAAATGGCGGCATTTTTCTCTTTTCTGGTCAATTATACCCTTTCAATAACATGGACTTCCAGTCCTCAACAGGAGAAAAATGGAATTTGAATCATCAGTCGGCCAGTCCCACCCTTCACAAGAAATTGCAGAAGAAAAAAAATGAAAAAACATAAATCTAAGTCGGCAATTTGATTAGAAGAAACGGAGCGGATTCGAACTTACCATCGTGAGAGCAGAAAAGATGGATGCGATCTTTGAGAGATCCTTTCGCCTGTGAAGATCATTGGAATGACTGAGAAACCAAAAATTTCACCCAAAAAAAAAAAAAACATAAATAAATAAGGGAAAACGAATCCGATTGAGGCTTTACTGCGAGAATGAAAAATTCTGAACAACGAGGCTTTTCAGCTTCGCAAGTGCACAGATCACGGAGGATTGGACAAATATTAAGTTTGAGAGCACTTATTAATAATAATAATAATAATAAATAAATAAATAAATATTTTAAGCAAAATTAATAAATTAAATTTTTTAGAAGGAGAAATCATATTTAAAAATTGACGTTTAAATTTAAATAAATTATAAAATAAAATAAAATAAAAAAAACCCACTACAACGCGAGTACACGGAGCCAACTAACCCATGAACATCTGGCGGCAATAAACGCGTGATGCCGACAGGAGGATCCCGCAAAATGCGCACACCCCAATCCAGCGTGAAAGCCTGAGTCTCAAGCCACTCGTTTCTTTTGGGCTGTAGATGAATTATTGTCTTCCGACTTGTTTCGGGATCGGGGCTTTGAGGGGCCGTTCGGGCTAGTCCATAATCAGCTGGGTTTAGTCCGGAAGTTTTTATTATACAGTCCGGCCTGCTTCAGGTGTCGTATGGGCGCGTGCAAAACCAAAAAAAAAAAAAAAAAAACAATTGTTTTTTCTAAATAAAAAAATTAAATTTAAGTATTATTATGATTAATTAAATACCGATCATTAATTAATAACAGGTAAAGTATTTGCGTATCGGTTACAACGAATGATCTCGTATAAATAATACATACAAAATTAACAATTGCGCGAAATAATTATTCAAAATAATTGCTAATCTAAAGTTTTCTTACGCTTATCAAATTAAAATATATTGAGTGTTTTTAGTCAAAAATAAAATAGGTGATTGGTTTAAAGTGCAATTATTAGGTTTAAATTTTGATAAATAATATGATCTGTTGTAAAAGAACTTCGTTCAATCTCAAATTGTAGGTTTCTCTACGAGAAGAAAAAAAAATGTTAATTCAGATGTTAATAAATAATTTTTAATTTGAATTGATAAATATAATGATTTATATTTTTATAATATATTTATTTTCTTGACTCAATAAATTAATAAAAAAAATCACTAAAATAGGCAATGCAATTATGCCCATGATCTGACTACACTTCAATGCACTAAAAGTTTAAATCACTGATTACCTGTTGATGCCTGTGATTTGATTATTTTGCAATAGCAAAAGAATTCTTGGCTTCTCACTAAATTCAACTTATGCTCATGAAATGTGTCTTAGCTGTTAACGCTCGGGTTTATGGTATTATACATACATTGCTGCATGCATGCCTGCATTGGATTTATATATATATAATTAACGACGCATCTCCTCCTAATACAAAAAAAATTCGAAGACATTAAGAGAACGTGGTATATTTCAAGTCAAAGCTGTGTTTGTAAATTAATTATCGTAATCTCACTAAAAGTAACTATATAATAAGAGATAGTTCTCTTATATTTACAATTGCATATTTTTAAAAAATTTTAAATTTAAATTTATTAAAAATAAATATCTAAATTTTAATTATATAAAATATAATAGACACTTAGATATTTTTTGTTTCCTTCTTCAATTGAAGTGAGACTCAACAAACTTTGGTTATGGCAATTGCCTTCGCGCGCCTCTTTCTGTATTGCAAATGTACCTCATTTGTTCTCTGTGCGATTAAACACACATTCATCTTAGTAATTTCGTACCAGTGAGCACCCTAACAAGAAAGAAAAAAAAAAAAATCCCTACCAGCGACACACAATCGTTGACGATGTGTCCAGATGTGTGTACATATTTTTTTTTTTTCTGTATATTACTTTCAAACGATTTATTTTCTGAATTAGATATTTCTCGTCGTTATTTCATTGTCATCATTCTACGATAATTTGAACGTCTTACGTTTTTTCAATTTCTCTTACCCAACACGTTGACCCCGTAATATAGTTGATGCAATTTTTGTCATATTAAAAAATATAAGGAAAATTTTTAATCTAAGTAAAAGACTCGTTAACGTTATATTTTAATTTTAATTTTTTAAAAAATAAAATAAAATAAATATGTATTATAAAAATATTAATTACGTGTATATAAAAACGTAAGACTCTGATTTATGTGTACGAAAACACTCCAATTTACTATCAAACTCCCACTCTGGTTTGGTTTCAACTTCAAATATAGAGGATAGCGGAAAACAAAAGAAGTAAGAAGAAAGCCATGGCAACAATAACATATGCGACGGAGAGAACAGTTTGGGCATCTCACCAGCCCCGCCGACCATGGCAACAATGAGATGCTGCCTAATCTCTCACCCTCCATCCATTGTGCACGGCCCCACCTCACCTCTATCGAAAGTCAGGAGGTTATATATTAGAATTTGCCAAGAGAAAAATAAAAACACAATTCAAATAAAAATAAAAAATAAACACGTACTTTGCTGTAAGACTCGATTGCTTGACTATTTTCCCCTTTCGAATATCGCAGTTTTGACCCACAGAGTTTACCTGGTAATATTATTTTAAAAATATTTGTAGTTACGAGGACGTACAACGAACTCGAGTGTACTCTTTTTTTTTTTTTTTCTTCAATTTTATCAGAGACCCATTTCGTAAATTTATACTTTTTTGTGAAATTATGACTTAAGATTTTGAACATTAAAATTTAAATTTTTATTACTGAATTATTTTCTTACAGACAGGTCTTAATTTTTTATCGTGTACTTATGGTAGAGTTTTTTTTTTTTTTTTCCTTCTCGAGTGTGTATATTATTTCATATGTGATCAGTTGATTTATTTATTAATTATTCATCCAAGTCATTAATTAGCCACTTAGCCTCGTAAAAGTCGCATGGGAGTTGAAAGGAAAACACAAATGCAAGTAAATAAACCGTTCTTCCTCTTTGACTTAGTTACATTTGTTTGGTTTCAAAATACATATAAAATTGCGAGATTTCAATTGACCATAGGGATGTATATATATATATATATATATATATGTATATATAGAAACATGACTGAGATTTTCTCCCAAAGTATAATTTAGAATTCTTATATCTAAACGTCATAGAGTCCTTTTGTTCTCTTTTTCTTTCTTTTCAACAACTGTACAAAGTCCCCGAAAATAGGATTTTATTTAATAAAAGTTCCAACGGCATTTTCAGGCTATTACCGAAATTCAATATAATATTCGACATTGCCGAGTGCCAAATCGAAAATGAATTCTCTCTCTAATCATTATTATCTGTCACCCGATATGCTAGTATAATTCGTTATTTAATGTATTTATTTTATTTTTTAATTTTTAATTTTTAATTTTTATGCTATGAACAATATATATAGTATATTTTTGTTTTTTTTTTGGTTGAAAAAAAAAAGAAAAAAGAAGGAAAATCCACTGTTCTCTCTCCGTGTTTCTTCTGCCCATCTGGCTTTCCATTACCCCGTTTGCTAATATTCCATTGTCAGACCAACAAGAAAAGGCAAACCGTCCTTGCAATCCCATTGCAGCCTTCTCTCTCCCTGTCTGGCTTTCTCCGTTTCTCTCTATAAACAAATGTCGAAACCATATTAGCAGAGAAAACAAACGAATCCGAGCCCAAAACCTAAAAAACAGAAGAGAAGAAAACAGACATCCAAGAGACAGACAGACTGCACGTAAATTCCAGCAGGTTTTTTATTCTTTTCTTGGGTTAATTTGTATTTTTCTGTATCATTTTCTTAAGGACCCGGTGGTTAATCCCGTAATTTCGATTCTATGTGAGCTGTCAGAAAAAGAAAAAAAATTCAGTTGGCTCCCTTTTTATTTTCTCTCGTAGAAAGGAAATTACGGGATTGAAGAACTTTCTCCTTTTTGCCTTTTTTTTTATTTTTTTCTCTTCCTCATGTTCTCTCTCAAGTGTTTTTGATTTGTTTCTTATGGATAAGGATTATCATCGTCACAATTATGGGGTAAGGATTAATGGGTCTGAATTGTTATTTTCTTTTTTGTTTTTCTTTGTTCTTTATATTTTGTGGGTTTTGGAGATAAAGACCAGATGTGATGTCTAGGAGAGGATTCAAGTTGAGTTTGAATCGTCATTGGGTCGATCTGATTGTCTGCGTTTTTACACACAACGTGATAATGTAGAGGAAGTGGTAATTAATAGTTTTGGTGAATGTTAATGATTTAGTGGAATACGAAATTTATAAATTTGAGGCTAACTTTTCCTTTTGTTTTAAGCTGACATTATTGGGACAATAGCATTTCATAGGTGTCAACGTTGTCTTAAAACCTTCTGAATAAAACGCCAATTTTTGGGTAGCATGGGACTTAATCTTGAATAGGTCGATTATTGCGACTTTCAGATGCTTCCATGTTACTTCAAGAGGTCTAGGACATGGAAATGTTCATGTTTCTTTTTCCTTTTTTTTTTTTTCATCCTTTGTCTTTGACCTGTGTGTTGTTTAATCTTTGATTGTCTATACTTTTGACTGATCTCCTGCTTGCTGGCATTCTTGAGAGCTAGCATATGTAATTGGCTGCAGCTGATCCAAAACACTTGTATGCTAGAATTAGAGAAGGAAATATATTTGGTTGTTTATTCTTTTTTTTTTTTTGGGTGGGGGGTTGATGGATTGTTTAGCTGTGTAGTATTTAAATTTGATTGTTAGGTACATATATTAGATAATTGTCTATGTGTTTGTGGAGCTAAATGTACAGTTGAATGCCTTGTGGTCCTAAGCAGGCACATGCACCTTCCCCTGGTCACTTTGTACATTTGGGGAGATCAAGGACTCTAGACGACTTATATCTGAGGAAGAGGGACAAGATGCGTTGGTGGCTCTGTTGCACCTGTCAAGTAGAGGAATCTTACCCTTCACACGAGAGCGAGCACCTAAGGAACCATGCAGATGGTACATCTCTTGAAAATTCTCTAGTACTTGTTTCTAAGATGCCCATAGAAAGGCACAAAACGGTCACAGAATATCATCTGCAGTTATTTATTGTCTAACATATTTTTGTATGAAAAAAATATAGGTTGGCATACTGAGCTTCATGGTGTTTATTGCTGAGCTTGCACACTTCCTATTTTCCAATTGACCAAAAAGAAAAAGGAAGAAAAATTCAACCTTCCAATTGGTCATATGGAATGTACATTTGTGGGGTTCTAGGCGTTCTTTTTTCTCCCCAATGTTTGTGAACACGATGGTTCTGATTTTCTGTGGATTTTGCATCAAAATCTTCGGTAGTTGATGTTAATATATTTTTCTAAGACTCATGAAAGTATACCCTCTCTATAAGTATTCTTTCAAATTCAACTTAGATTTTATTCATGTGCTAAAAATAGAGCTGATCTGTTAATAAACTTGTGACATTGTCATTGGAATAGAACATTATGATAGGAGCAAATGTTCTATTGCTTTGATAACAACATATTGATATGTATTGTTGTACAGACAAAAGAAAGCTCTCTTGTTGTGTCGCTGTTGTATTTTCAGGTTGGAATGGCTGTTGTATTTTCAGGTTGGAATGGCTGTTGTACTGATTTCTTTCTTGCACTTTCTGTGTTCTATGGTCAGGTTGCCCAATTAGAGTAAAAAAATTATTTATTATTTTCTACTCTTAGAGCCAAAAAAAAAGAGAGAAAGAAAAAAGAAGGGCTGGCTCCACAACATCTCTTTTCTACCTCTTCTACGTGCAACTTTTTAATCTAATTATTTATGATTATAGTGAGGTCTTTTGCTACTTCTGCAGCTACTGCTTTATTATCATTTTCTTGTTTTCATTTATATACCAACAGAGCCTTAGTCTTTTTTTTTTTCCTTTTTCTTCCCTTGGTGTTTGAATGCCTGAACTTTTGCTGCATGCTGGATTTTGAATGGTTTTACTTCTGACACCTGCTATGCTGGCTGTTTTCCGTGTCATAGGATACCCAAAAGGTTCAAAGGTTTCAGCCCCTGTCAAACCTGAAGTGCAGAAAGAAATTCCGCCTATTGAAGTGCCAGCATTGTCTTTGGATGAGCTGAAAGAGAAGACTGATAATTTTGGTTCCAATGCATTGATTGGTGAAGGATCCTATGGAAGAGTCTACTATGCAAACTTAGAAAGTCAAAAAGCTGCAGCCATAAAAAAGCTTGATGTTGCATCCGAACCTGAATCAGATAATGAATTTTTGACTCAGGTGTGTCTGCAAAGGATAAACGAAAACTGTGTCTGCTTATTCACTTCTATTTTAGTCCTATTATTTTATCTATTGTTTCATTTGGCATTCTTTCTATATCTATCTATATGTTCTCTTAATCTCAGGTTTCTATGGTTTCAAGATTGAAGCACGAAAATGTTGTGGAGTTGCTTGGTTATTGTGTTGAAGGCAATCTTCGAGTGCTTGCATATGAGTTTGCCACAATGGGATCTCTGCATGACATATTACATGGTACCTGTCTGCTCAACTTTTGTGTTTGCTTTTTACATGCCTATTTATTATTGCTTGAATATTCATTTTCCCGCTTTTGGGTAATGACAGGTAGAAAGGGAGTTCAGGGGGCACAACCAGGTCCAGCTCTCGACTGGATGCAGCGAGTGCGAATTGCAGTTGATGCAGCAAGGGGGCTGGAATATTTGCATGAGAAGGTGCAACCTCCCATAATTCACAGAGATATCAGATCAAGTAATGTGCTTCTGTTTGAAGACTTCAAAGCCAAGGTTGCAGATTTCAACCTCTCGAATCAGGCTCCTGACATGGCTGCTCGCCTTCATTCTACTCGAGTTTTGGGAACTTTTGGTTATCACGCTCCAGAGTAACACTTCTCCACCTTTTCACTTATGTTTGTTTACTTGTTGTCCTGCTCTGGTTATTCCCTGGTTGCGATCCCATTATGTTCCCAACCCATTCTGCCTGGGCCTAGTTCTTTTAGCGTATTGCTAAAAATATAACTTGGATGCAGGAATTGTGTTTGGATCCAAGTCTGAAGGATTGGCATGACAAGTCCAAAGTTCTTTACTGGAGGCTGTGGCTATGTGAATTTCTTGATGAAATTGCATGCAAATACCCATCTAGGGAGGGACTTATGTGCAGTTAAGAGCAGTGTTTAGAGATCTGATACTTTAGTCCTCGGATAGCATGAAAATTGTGGGCCAAATAAAATGCTTTTGGGGATGAAATTTGGTTGAAAATATGGTAGAAGTTCTGGTGAATACACTGGCCCCCACTGCATACTTTTGTTTTGATATGCTTGATTGTATTTGACTAGCTGATTTTATCAATTTATGGAGACTGGCTAGGGCTATTTGCTGAAATAGTTCCGAAACCTTCAGAGACTTTCTACTGTTCTTACCCAATGCATCTTTACATTTTACTGTTTGTTAGAAGTCTCCATTTTCTCTGACATGCATGCATAAGCATTGGCATCATTTAGTGTCCTTGGTTTGTTTCTTCCAGTCACCTTGTCTCTGATTTAACTATGCTGCAGGTATGCAATGACTGGGCAATTAACACAGAAGAGTGACGTGTATAGTTTTGGGGTGGTTCTTCTGGAGCTTCTAACTGGGAGAAAGCCTGTCGATCATACCATGCCCCGTGGTCAGCAGAGTCTTGTTACCTGGGTGAGTTCCCAGCCTTGTTTCCTGAGATTTCTCACTTCTCTTCTCGTGATTTTCTATTTACCTTATGCCCTTTGCTCTCCTGGTTGTTATACTTGAACTTGATAATATAGGCTACTCCAAGACTAAGTGAAGACAAAGTGAAACAATGTGTAGATCCAAAGCTCAAGGGAGAATATCCTCCTAAAGGAGTTGCCAAGGTATCACCTTTTCTCATAGACACGATCCGTATACCTGAGTGTGTGCACTTTGCACCATTTTTTGGCATCCCCCTTTTATCCTAATTAGTGCATTGCCAACAACGTGTCATTTGACTGCTGATATTTATGGTCCTTTTTCTCTTTTCAGTTGGCAGCTGTGGCAGCATTATGTGTGCAGTATGAAGCCGAGTTCCGTCCAAACATGAGCATTGTTGTTAAGGCTCTCCAACCACTTCTTAAGCCTCCGGCCCCAGCTCCATAGATCTCAACCAAAGAATGCATTCTATCATGGTGGAATTTCTGAAATTTGTGCAGAGTTTGGTTTTCATTGGATGCAGATTTGCAAATACTAAACATATATATGTATATATATATATTTTTTGATTTTTCATGAATGAGATCTGTTGTGTAGGCTTGGGATTGGATTGTTTGCTGTCACTGATATATTCCCCGTGCTGCTTGCTTGTATGATTACCAGCCTGCTGATTTTGTGAAGTCATCAATTGACGGATGGGCTTGAGTTGGGCTTGAATGAGTTGATATGTTACACCACTGTTTGTTTTTAACAGATCCCTTTCCACCCCAATTACATGTGGACTGTCTTATTTAAAAGTTATCGAAAATGCTATCGAGCTTGTTTACTGGCATTTGGTTCTAGCTCTTCGGCATTGGCAGGAATGATTAAAGCGAGCCCATTGACGCGTCGTCCTCTCTTCGCATCGATGAATTTGATGCCTTTGTTTTTGACCTTATTATGCAGGAAATGTCAATTTGCCTCGCTGAATACTGGACCTAAACGTGCCTGTTCAATGCCTGGTCCCTGTCTCTCTACCTGGGAGGTGGGTGACGGTCAACGATAATGCACATTTCTACAAGCTTAGTTGGAGGGATAGTAATATTGATGATTTAATGGCCGCTCTACTTCGATGCCAAAACTAACCTAAGGTTCCTAATCCTACCTAATTATACCCGAAAAATTGGATCTTTATACCGCGACCCAAGTCGAGGGTGAGGACGGCTATTGCCTCCTCTCCGTTTTAATAAAAAAATTAAAGGGTGTTCTGTTCCGGAGATCCCTGTAACGTCCTGGCAGCTTACTAATGCAATAAAACCGAAAGATTTTGTGAATCATTTGTGTGTGTTAATCGCTGAATCACAGTCATTGATCCGATGCAAACAAATTAAAATGTTTAAAAACGTAAAAGAAAAAAAAAAAACATTGGACGAAGTTCGTTACATTTTTTTTTTCTTCTTTTATTTAAACTTTATTAAAACCGTAAAAAGGAATATTCTCTAGATCCTCTTCGAGGGAAGCATTAGTCGTTTTAAAATGAGGGGCTAACTTTTCAATCCACTTTCTAGATTAAAGAACTATTGGGAATCTGATTTTATTTTATTTTTTAATTTTATTTTTCCACAAAACGACTTCATTCGATGGAAAAGGGAAAAGCAGAAAACAAAAAAAAAAAAAAAAACGCAAGGCATTCTTTTCATGACCCACACCGGCGCATGAACAGACACTTATTTTAACCGGGGCAAGCCTCGGTTAAAAAAGCCCAAGCCATTTAAGCGAAAGAAACAGCCGACCTCTTTACAATGTATTGCGGAACTATCACCAGCTCACGCTGAAATATGATTGGATAAAAGCACTTTGACCCCATTTCTTTATACTCAATGCTGGCAGCTGATTGGTCTGTCACATTCAAATGATTCGTTTCCGGTTATAATTGAAACGAAAACAAAAATAAAAAAATAAAAGAAAGAAAAAAAAAAAAACAGAAAATTGGGAAACAGCCGTCGTTCTTATATATCTAAAGGAGGCGGAGGCTGAGAAACGGCAGTGTGAATCCAGAGCAAAAGTGGAGTAGAAAGCGAGAAAGAATAAGCTGTTTTTTGAGTTCGTGAAACGAATCGGATTTGTTTTTGAAATTGAAATCTAGCACGGAGAGAGAGAGAGAGAGAGAGAGAGAGAGAGAGAGAGAGAGAGAAGGGGGATTGAGTTCTGGTGGCCGGAGCTGGGGATCTGGTCGGAGATTTCACCTCCCGGCGAGTGTATCTCCGGAAAATGCTCGGCGGGGATCGCGTGCCGTTTCATTGAGGTGAGTTAAATGCGGTTTGATCCAGTTTGCTTCGGTATTTCTTATATAATTCTGTCGGTTTGATTTTTTTGGAGATTTGGTTATTTAAGTCTGCAGTTTTGTGCTTTGAAGCAGCAAGATCTGATCTATCAATGGCTTTCTTTTGTATGGTCTCAATTATGGTACTTTAAATCCTTTTCATTTATGCGGTTTTGTAAATTAGTGTAAGCTGGAGTTTTGTGGTGCCTGATGGAGATCTGGTTTTGGACCTTGGTTACTTTTATTGTAAATAGTTATTATCTTTCATCACTGGATTACACAAATTTCTTTTGTATTATTTATGGGCATTTGATCCGTCTGAATATGCATCTTAATTAGAGAGGATGGGGAGGTGGGCGTTTGGGCATGCTGGGGAAGGGAAGTAAGAAATAAGAAATTAAAACTCGGTTTGCGGTAACACTGTGGTTGATTGCATATGCTCTTTCAGCTTCTGTTTATCGACTGTGTTTGAAAGGTGGTTTCTGTATGCATTTGATAATGGTTTTTTTTTTTTTTTTCTCTTTTTAGTTGTTTTGCTAGGTTTGAACTCATTAAGAGTGCACGGTGATAAGAGTTTGAACCAATGAAAAACGGCATGCTTGAATGCAGCGTTTGTCATTCAAAATTGGTTTCTCCAAGTTCCAAAACCGTGTCAAGGGCGTACGACCAGCACAAGAGCAGGATTTCATCAAAACATTGCGCCCTCAACTTCTTTCTGGTTGTTGGTGATTGTATCCTAGTTGGTTTACAGGTGATTGATTGTGGTTCATAATTTTGTTAACCATCATATTGGTTTGGGCGCTAGATTAGAGTATGGTTTGCTGATTGACTTTGGTGACTCAAGTTTTTCTCGTCACTTTCATGTTATGTTTTTTGTCCTTTTCTCTCTTGATTTTTGACATTTAAGTATCCTTTTCCTAGTAAATAATTTTGTTGGCAATGCTTTTCATTCTTGGACTTGCTGACATGTCCATTTTCCATTTACTGGCAGCCTGTGTTGGTTTATATGTCAAAGGTTGATGGAGGATTCAAATTTAGCCCAATCAGTGTCAACTTCTTGACAGAGGGAGCCAAAGTGCTATTTGCTATAGTTATGCTTTTGTTCCAGGTGCAGTTTATTTATTTATTCTTTCCCCATGTTCACCAAACTATGTGCTTTTTGTATAAATTGTGATAAACTCTTCTTTTTCCATGGGTTTATATAAGCTGAATGGCCTATTGCTTGGGGTAGTAGAAAGTTCTCTTGGGCTTACAACTGCAATTAAGAAGAAAGGAGTGGTGAACCAGCCATGTTATACACAAATGCCATAGAATAAGATTTCTTCATTTCTCTTTTCTAGATTCTGATTTTGTTGGGCTGCAGATAGCTATATTATGTGAACCAAGCTCTGAGTCCACATGGATTAGCTAATGATATGTGGACTGTATCATAAGGAGAAAATCTTAACTAGAACGACCTGTGCTTTATGTAAAAATTTTGATTGAATGCCTCGCTATGTTTTAGGATTGTAGTGTTTCTATGAGAAGAAATAACTTACTGTAGAAATTTGACGTAAATTATATTGTTATTGTGTGCACTCAGATAGAAAGGGTGGGGGAGAAGTAGGAGAGGAAGAAAAGATTCAGTTGTTAGAAATTGAAGAAAAGATTCAGTTGTTAGAAAGTCAAAAAGCTTTGCACTTTAATAGTATCTTCAGGGAAGCCCATGCCATTTCTTCCATGTGCATGAGGTTCATGCTAATGCTGTAAGGTTCTAAATTTTACAGGCAAGGCATCAAAAAATTGGAGAGAAGCCACTTCTCTCTGTTTCCACATTTGTACAGGTACTAGAATATCTTTCTTTCTTTTTTCTTTTTTATTTTTGTTCTTCTTTCTTTATCATTATGGATACTGCATTTTATTGGCTACATATTCTGAGTGAAAATATTGAAATAGGGAGAAGGGAGTATTATGCTTATTTGCTATAAATTGCAGAATAAATCACTTCTTTTGTCCTTGATATGTCTATGGTGGCAAATTTAGAAACCAATGGTTGACCTAATAGAGTAGATTTGTGTTTGGTCTGGAGTTTTTGGCTGGGCCACTTGTTACCCTTAATAGAATCGACATAGCATTTTCTCTTATCATTGACATTGCATTGATCATTGAATCAGTCTTCTGGTGTATTTGAAGATTTCAGTAGTTTTGATCTGTTTTCTAATTGTGTTATACTTTCGAACCTTATGTGTGGCCCTGTATTATGTATTCATTACTTTCTATTGTACCAAGCCTGATTTAAATTGTGGTCAACATTTTTACCTTATCTTTGCTACCTGTGTCCATATCTAACACTTTTAAAAGGCTATCAGCTGACACTTGATGGCTTTTAATTCTACCAATGTATTGTCACTTATTCGCAGGCAGCTCATAACAACACTCTTCTTGCTGTTCCAGCTTTTTTATATGCTATCAATAACTATTTGAAGTTCATTATGCAGGTATAATTTTTTTTTTTTTTTCCCTTTCCCAGACTGCATAGTGTGGGAACCTTGTGCTCTAGGAACACCCTTATTTGGCTTAATTAAATTATTGGACGTGAAGTGCTTGGTATTGTCCTAGATGACAATGCAAAATTGCCATGCCACAGATTAGTCCAAACATGCATTCTTAGATTACTAAATGTAGAAGTTGCAGTATGAAAGCAATTGTGTGTGGTACAAAAATGACAGGGTTCATGCTTAAGCAATTAAAAAATCTAATTTATTCTGATTCATATTTGTACTGCCACTTATTCTTTTTTTACATGTAATTACTCTTATACTAGATCCCATGTACTTGTACTGCATGAATGATTTTTTGTCTTGCACATGTGGAATATCAAATTTGAACTGTCATCATGTAGCAGTGCTCTTATTAGAATGTGTACAAGGAAAATGAGAAACTAGACATTTGAATCTTTTTGATTGAGATGAAAATGTTGGTGACTTGCTGAAAGGCATACTTATATTGAAGAGTCTGTATGTAGTTTTTCATGATATTTCTTATTGGTAGATGACCTTAAGTGTTGGTGCTTTTATGTTTGCACAAAATAAATTAACTTCAATTGCACATTTTGCAGCTATATTTCAATCCAGCAACTGTGAAAATGCTGAGCAATCTAAAGGTATTTTATGGACCAGAAATTTCTTGCTGAGCAATAAGAGTCATATAGAATTGCTTGGCATTCTATCTACCATGGGATTTTATGCCTGGTTTTTCACTTGCAGGTTTTGGTAATTGCTGTTTTGCTAAAACTGATAATGAGGCGTAGATTTTCGGTAATTCAGGTTAGTTCAATATTCTTATTGAGCATGCAGGAATGTAGCACCTTAGTATGAGGCAAATTTAATTTCAACTTTCATGTCCTACTTTGCATATGCACCTTTGATGCAATTTTGAAAAATTGGTTGGCTGTTTTCTTAACAGTGGGAAGCTCTTGCGTTGTTGCTCATTGGTATTAGTGTAAATCAGTTGCGTTCTTTACCTGAAGGTACTACTGCTATGGGTCTTCCAGTGGCAACGGTTGCATATATCTACACTTTGATCTTTGTAAGTCAATTCAAGCATCCTTTAGTGACCACAATGGTTTATGCTCTTCAACTTCCTGATGGGTACTATGCAAGTAGATTTAACTCTCTGAAGATTCCTAAGCTTAACATTTTGATTTTCAAATTGTCAAAGCTTACTTTAGGAATTTTCCAGGTAACTGTGCCATCTCTGGCCTCTGTATATAACGAGTATGCCCTGAAGAGCCAATACGACACCAGCATATATCTGCAGGTGATATGGTTAAGGCCCTTTATATTGAATCATGGAACTAGTTCCCCCTAATGTAGTAAAACCATTACTTGATTTACCTAAGAAATTTGAAACTCTCTTTATTCCTCATGCTGATAATGAAATCAAGAAAGCACATATACTTGAAAACCTTGAGAGAATACCTCGCAATTAGTGTATCATGTCTTGGGACAATCTACCTTGAGTTTATCCTGATTATTAAAGAAAGTTAAAAAAATGTTACTCTTCAGTTTTAATGTTTGGATTATTTGCTATCAAAGGAAACTTTTAACCGGTTATCCTAATTTTATTTTCTTTTGGCTGCCAGAACTTGTTTTTATATGGCTATGGTGCTATATTCAATTTTCTGGCAATCCTGATAACCACCATTGTCAAAGGTATGAAAATCTATTCCATTACCTGATTACTTCATGAAGCTATGAATGATTATATTGAGAAAAATGCATTAATTGTTCTGATATGAATCCTTTTGTTACTAATATAATTTGGTATAGCGCACATTGTACTCTGTATTCTTATTAAATATTTCTTTGTGCACTATTTAGTTGTTTGTAATTGGACTTACTTTAAAAAGGGTATAACTTTTAGGTGACTTGTTCTTCCAAAGCTTTTCAGTTGCTTGATTTATGCATGCATATACATTTATGTGTATATGTGTATATGTATAGGAATATATATATATATATAGCTGCTCTGAACATATTTTACAATAGTCGCAAGGAAAACAATTATGATATTCATAAATTAGTTGCAAGCTGCATCCAGCTGCTAGATTTAGAAATCTTGTCCTGTACAGTTTTCCAGGAGCTTTAGACTGCTCCAATATCCTGTAGACACTGATAAGAAATTAGAATAACTTTTTAAGTATTCTGATTTGATCATTTGCCATATGTTGGCCAGTGGCTTCTTATGTGGCTGGTGGCGTACATCTGATGCCTTCCCAAACCCCCAGTGTAGGAGATCCATGCACCGGAATGCCCCTCCCCTTTTTTATCTACTAATTTGATACTAATGAGATGCCCAAAACTGTTTTGCTTTTTGTGGCTGCTGCAGTCAGACTTTAAAGTTGTGGCATGATAGTCTCTATTGAATGTTGCAGGTCCCAATAGCTTCAACATCCTAGAAGGACATTCAAAAGCTACAATGCTCTTAATATTTAACAATGCAGCCCAAGGAATTTTGTCCTCTTTTTTCTTCAAATATGCAGGTCTGATGATGATGTTTTATATGTAATTTCTTTTTCATGAAACGCCGCACAGGACTTGCGTGATACTACGATTGCTAAAAAGATACTGGCAGAATTTTGTAAATGCATGCTGTAACGAACTACATGGTAGTAGTTTTTATGGCTTATATGGATTGGTTGATTTGTTATTGTGTTCAGATACAATTCTTAAGAAGTACTCTTCAACAATTGCCACGATCTTCACAGGCATTGCATCCGCCGCACTGTTTGGTCATACTTTGACCATCAATTTTATGCTAGGAATTTCAATTGTGTTCATCTCAATGCACCAGGTGATTGTGAAGTAATAGCAAATTGACCTTTTCAGATGGATCATTTAGAGGAAGAAAAAAAAGTTTACAACAAACAAAAATTAAAGCACTGCCTCTTGCCTTTGCTTCTGTAATGTTTCAGTTTTTCTCATCGCCCTCAAAAGTCAAAGATGAACAGCAGAATGGCATGATGGAACAACGGGATGTTCAGGATAGCCACAGGTAAGGTGTCTTACTATGTGCATATAGTAAACTAAATTGTCCGTAGGATGCTTGATTTGGCTGCTCACTCCTGCTTATGTTTGTTGCTCGAATCCTAAAGCATCTGCTTTCCTGTTCAGGTCCAAAGAGTCATTCATAAATATGGCTGTAGGAGCAAATGAAGAGGTGGGTACCTCTGAATATTGTATTTTATTCTGTATTTCTGAGCATACTACTTATGCTGATATGTTTCTTTTTAATCTCTTCAGACTAGTCATCAGGTGGGACATGATGAGAGACAGCCTCTACTTCCCACCTAGAGTTTTTGTAGATTATGTTACATAAGAAAGGTGCGACATAATGAAGGTTCATCTTTGTTACTCCTTAACATTTGATCACGCGGTTTCTTACTTGCCACCAAATGTTGACACCATGGTGCCGTTAATTCTGTCAGGAATTTTCTCAGGAGGGATTCTTTTGACTGGATAGTGGACCATACGGATGATAGGTTTATTGTCCAAAATCACAAAATAAAATATGATTTGGAAGAATCTCTTTTTGCATGAGGTTCATTCGCCAGTTGGCATGCTGAGCCTTGATATACACAGATTGGTACTAAGTCACCAGGGCTGCAGTTTTTCTTTGCGTGAGAATTAGAAATTAGCAAACATGGTCTGCTGGGTGACTGTTTCTCAGGTTCTTGCAGCCTTTTTAGCATGCCAGTTGGTGTTACGGGTGTCACCTGTATTCTTTCTCTGGGATCAGTTGAGATAATTCTTCCCTTTTCTGTTTTTTCCCAATTTTAATATCCTTTATTGTATTTAGAGCTCAGATATGAAAGTATGCACCGAAAACAAGGAGCTGCCGCTTTCTTTATGTTCATACCAAGAACAAACAGCATGTCTAAATGTATGAGAGATAGATTCCGAACTTTGCGTGTTGCAATCTGAAATAGGGGGAATTATTTGATGTTTTTTCGTTTTGACACATGGGATAAATAAAGAGAAAATTTTCATCCCAAAAAAAAAAAAAAAAAAAAAAATCACGAACAACACTGCCACCCTTCAGGACAACTGTTCTGGAGACCTAGATTCCGAACGTCGATATCCAAAAGGGTTGAAAATTTTCAATTGAATACACGAGTGAAATAATTCCAATATTTATAGCATCAAAAAGATTCGACTATGTAATGCCACTCTGGGATTCTTTGAACAATGTGCGTCGGCATAAGCTTGTTCACAGCCTAAATTGGTGATCTTGATGGCTATGGCGGAGATTATATCAATGTCTTCGTTACCCATCCGCTAGAAAAAGATTTGTTAGCCAACGAGGAGGAGGGACGCCACAGGCGCTGGAGCTAGGAATTGGGTGGTCGGTTTCCGACGAGTAGGTTGCAAGCTGAGATATTCGGCAATCCGACCAGTCGGACAGATATTAAAACCGCGAGGATCCCAATCTAAATCATCCTTTTACCTCCTCCCTTATATTTGGGCGGCCTGCAAAAAGCCAAGCCAACGAAAAGCATGATCTCTTCCGTTACAGCGCTTGCCTTCTCTTCTTCTCTTTCTCCGTCATCGTTACAACAGCTATTAGCGGCCAAATGGCCTCTCAAAATCCCCCGCAACTCCTTCTCCGTCAAACGTCGCCGTTTTTCTCGCCGTCTCCGCCGGCGGAGCGACCTAGACAAGAAGTTCGATTACAGCCCCACCACCACCACCACCACCAAAACCATAAGTTTCGATGATGTTACGGGCGTTAACAAAAGTTTCAGACTAGTCCTCGACGTTAATCAAATGAAGTTCCTAGCTTCATATAGGTTACGCCAACTAGTTTCTTCGGCCGACGACGCTTTCTCTGACTTGAAAACCCTAGTCAACGTCGACGACAACAATCGAATCGTGTTCGCGTGCCGCCAATCGACACTTCAGTTCGTGGGAGCTGCGCTAGTTTGTGGACTTGTTTTGATTTTTGCGTTTAGGTTTTTGGTCAATTTAGGGTTAAGACTAAATCGTAAATTGGGGTTTAGGGGCCGTGACGTTGATGTTGTAGTCCGTAGAGACCGCAGTCTTGGAGGGAAGGAGGTGGTTGTTGCGAGGAAAGCGGAGGAGAGAGACGATTTCAAGAAAAAGAATAAGAGTAATCATTACTTTAGGGTTTCGGATAATCCCTTATGGGCGCTTGACCAGGTTTTTGGGTCCGGTTTGCGTAAAGATGATTGGAGAACTTATCGTGGCCGGAGCCAAGCCAAATTGCCAAAATGGTGGCCAGAATGGGTGGCAACTGAACGGGACTTGGTGGTGGATAAGCAGGAGTATCAGAGGGAGGCCAAAAGGTTGATGCGAGGTTAAGTTTCGTTCCGTCATTTTTCTATTCAAATTACATTTAAGTTTTCCATTGTGTTTGTTTGACTTTTTTTTCCTTTTTTTTTTTCTTTTTTGGCAAATTTGATTCCAACGGAGATGAGTTATCCAAGTCTGTGTAGTTATGAATTATGACTTAGTATTTTGCGCCCAAGGTGGCATGTTGGATCAGTATGGCCCCCCGAAAAGGTGGGATAGATTTTTTGATTTATGCTTAGGGCAACCTAGTTCAAGTGGACATGAAATTGTGCATCTTTATATGTTATAGATCCCAGAGCTGGATATAAAAGTTGGAACCTAGGCAGCTCGGATATTCATTGGCGTGACTAGGAACAAATTATGTGAACTGTGGTTGTCACCATTCTACTTTGTCGTTTCAGCTGGAATTTGTCCCATCTTCATCTGCATGCAACATGATTTGCAATTTATTTACTCTTTCCTGCTATGTTTATGATCTTTATTAGTTTTTCTGAGGTCAGTTTAGTCATGATTTGTTGCTAGAATGTGTCTTTTTTGTGGGCAGAAAAGTTCTTGTTTGAATGAATGTTGTGTTCACATTTGTGCAGCAATTACGGACAACAGGACAAGTGGGAAGGATATCACGGACACTGACATAATTCAAGTTGGTGCTTTTGTGAACCTTCTGAGCACCCTTTTTTTTATTTTATTTATTTTTATGTATAGCTTGGCATTATTTTCCTCGCTCAGCATCTCTGGTTTTTTTTTTTCTCAATTTTTTTTAGTCTACACAATGATCACATCTTGACTTATTGTTTGTTTCTTTTTTCTGTTCAAAAGTGTGGGTGATGTTCTTATATTAATGTTGTCATGTTCATGGCCACATTACCCCTCTTGGCTAGAACTTCTTTTCTGAATTGGTCTGTACGCTTTTAGAATTTTCCTTGTGAAAGTCTTGTTGTTCAACCAATTTTTGATGAATGGTTGGTTCTGGCACTTTGGTTTCACTGCAATTTATAATCCTTTGTCTTAATCCACAGTTCCTTCAAGATCAAATGCACGTTTTTGTCTTTCCTTTCTGTGTACATTCATATGAATAACTTGCCAATAATCCAATAATGATATGAGAGATTTCCATTATTTGTGCTAAACTGTAGTTACAAATTTTATGTTGCATTAGCTGCCTTTTGATATGCAATGGACTTTTCCTTGCCTAAATGGGTGAGCAGTTGCGTCGCATATGCAGGATATCTGGAGTGCAGGTCACCTTTGACACAACAAATACAAGGGATGCCTTTTACCGTGCATCAATTGACCTCGTTCTAAATGTTTGTAGCAGGTCTGTAATTTTTATCCTACTTGGAATTGCTTGTTTGTGGATTTCTGTAATTTCTTGTTCTTTCCTATGGTGTAACCTTTTTTTTTCAAGCTTGCAGGGCCCCAAGTTATTCAGCCCTTGTTCAGATTGATGGTGAAGATGCTCAACAATTTGTTGCTGGGCTTGCTGAAAACATTGGCCTTGAGAGCATTCGTGCAGCAAGAATGGTGTTGGCAGCTGTTGCTGCACGTACTCGTTCATGTTTCTTGCAAGCATGGGTAATTTCTTGACTTTATTCCTAATAGTGCATCCTAATGAATTTGTTATGCATGCTCATATTTTTATGATCAACAGTATAGTTCACTTACTGTGGTCAGCACAGGATTCATTTCTTTTGCCAAATGGTGGAGACATAAATGTCTTATCTCTCTCGCCCTACTTTTCTTGCCCTCTCTCTGGAACATATTAAAGGCATTTTTCAACTTTAGGCATTAACAGAACAGGAAAATTCTTTTTTCAGTCTAGATGGGAAAATTCTTTATGACAAGGGTTTTAGTCAGGATCAAGGTCACTTCTGCTGTGCATGAAGTGTTTCAAGATAAAATTAACTCTAATGCTATGCCTAAAAGGAACTTGTTAAATGTGACTTGAGACTAGTCTTGTTATGTCTGTAGGTATATTTTTTGTTGAATATGTAACTAGTATATTGAGATAGACATAATATGGCTCCGCATACTACACGAGATTTTGGAGATGGGAAAGAACTGTCAGTGCCGAGCAAGCTACTTGAACATCGAGTGCATGGATGAGAAAGAGCATTGCAGGCAGTAGAAACAGCTTGATATGAGTAATATTGATACACAAAAAAAGGAATGTGTTTGGAAAAGAAAAAGAACTTGGAATTAGATGAAACAAGAATTTGGCAGCTTAGCAAGTGGTGCTGAGGGCTTCTTGGCACTTTTCCCTATTTCTCCCACCTAAAAAGGGGAAAAATAAGAAAAGGTCTCAATTTGGGTTGGACAAATGTTCAATCAAGCCCCTAAACTAAACCATGGTTTGGTTGAATCTTTTAAACTCCTAAAATGTTTTCAAACAGGTCCTGTTACAAAACTGTTAAAAAGCTATCTTCTTTTAAAACTTTCATCCCTCAACCAAATTATGTATAAAATAAACCCCTTGTGGAAGAAATTGTCCATACAGAAGCTGAGTGTCTGAGGGTGAACGCTTTTTAGAACATACAGAAGATATTGCCCACTGTTGAATTAATTAGTCATTGGTTCATATCCTGATTTTGATTTATAATAAGCAAAGGATTCAGCAGATTTTGGGATTTGGTGGTAGCAATTGACACTGAGAAGCTAGAGCTTGGCAATTTGTTCCTGACCACCGTAAATGTTTCTTTTGCTTTTCAAATTGTCTCACTTCTCCAGGAGAAAATGGCTAATTTTTTCAATATTCTATTACTACTTGTTGATGCTCAAAGGTTTCGCTCGTCGCAGGCTCTGGAAGTTCAAGGTAGGCACCCTGAAGCAGTGCAGGAATTGTCAAAAATATGCCCTGTTCTCTACACGTTTCCTCCAGAAGAGTCTTCTGTATGTTCTTTTTCTCCATGATGAATATGTTTAGATTTTTGTTTTTCTTCTTCTTTCAGAGTCTGACCATGTAACTTTAGATTTTTCTTCATAACTATTCTTTTTGAGTTGTTTCTTTTGTTTTTTTTTTTGTTTTTTTCAAGTACTGCTGGGAGGAAGGGGGTATTTTAGAGGAGTGAGTTGAAATCCTAGGTTTCACCCCCAAGCAAATTGAATGACGCCCTGATACACATTGGACTTTTAAGCTTCATCTCATTTAATATTGATTTATTATTGGGGTAAAGAGTTGTGCATGCAGTTATAGTTTTGGTTAACATAATTTTTTGTACCAGTTTATGCTCTGAACCAATAATTGATGTGGTTCTGCAGCCTGAAATGGAGATGGTAGCTCGAGGCCTGTCAAAGCACTTGAAAGTGGAGCAGAGGGAATTTTTAATGGACATGTTTGTTACCGTTTGCAAAGAAGAATGTCACAGAAGTGCGGCGGATGCTCTGGGTTTGGTTTGTCTGATTTCCTTTTCTCTCGCTGGACTTTTTCCGTTAAATGCTAAAACTAAAAGAATTGTCGAGCCCTCCTAAATATTACACTGAAGAAATAATTGGCCCCCAAGTGAATCTTCTTCCATTTAGTTAACTGTTAATCACAGGCATAAAAAGAACATGGTCGACCTGTTTTGTCTGTCGCCGCCATGCTAATTAGCTTTTCCTTGTTTCCCTTGTAGAAAACCTTTTCTCAATTTGTTGGCGATCTACGGGACGGCGGACATACGTGAAAATTGTTTACGTGGGATACGGTTATATTTTCTTGACGTAATTGTATGCATTCTTTGCCTATCTCTTTTTCAAACCTGAGAATGTAAATCAAATAGTCCTCTCCGTTAAAATGTATACTGAACACAAACTTGCGTTTTCGAGTTCTTTTACCGTATATACTTTCGTTTTACGTCGAGTCCTTTTTTGTCTTTCTAGCGCGGGGTCAATGTATTCAAGAGACGGTTTTGAAAGAGGTAAAAAAAAAAAAAAAAAAAAATCATCAAAACCGAACCGTTAAGATCAAAATTCTTGTTTCCGTAATTTAGAGGTTCTGTTGGGAACTAGTGAAAAATGATAATTATGGAAAATGAGCGAAATGTCTCGCATGATGATTTAAGTTTTTCGCTTTTTCTCTTTGCCTGAATGACCTGACAATGTTCTTTTGGGTTTTGAAAAGAAATATGGTCGGTAGTTCTTCTCCGACGTAAGATTTCTGCGCACGATGAATGACTTTTTAAATTTTTTTTTTTTTTCTTTTTGGGTAGAAATAAAATGGAGCAGTGGTGGCAGTAGTAGCAGTGCTTCACAATTTTATTAAGAATATTATCGAAAGAATAATTTTTTAAAATTTAATTTTAATTTTATTATATATCTCGGTAAAAAATTAAATCTATAATTATAAGATTTCTTTATTTTTACTTAATATAAGAGAGTGAATTTCTGTTCTCAGCTGGAAACCTGAGAAAAAGCGAGAGAAGAATAATAGATTCCAAGGACGATACACGTGTGGATAACACGAGATGCGTAGGCCAAGGAGGCGGCAGGAGAGGTCTCTCGGTAAACCGACGAGTCGATTCTCCAAAGCCTTTAAAAACACAAAACAATTTGAACGCTGATTGGCCAAACAACGTCACAGCCCGAAACTTCCGATACTCACAAATCACTATTAATATCACGAGCGAATTGCTTAATCAAACTGGTTGCCACAATTACACTCAAAAAAAAAAATTTTTATTAAAAAAAAAAACTATTCAACAAAAAATAAAAACTAAAACTAAAACGAAAGTAACGAGGGATTAGAAAGCTATTTGCATTTTGGAGTAACTGGCACCTCTCTCTCTCTCTCTCTCTCTCTTAACTCGGGTTGTGAAAAAATACCAAAGAAAATTAGGGCTAAGTCTTTCTTGCGATCCAAACAGGAGCTTTCGAGCTAACCTTGACAGGTATCTGAGTCGAGTTCGCTTCTCTTCTTGCAGATTCATTCAAAAAAGGTAATAAACGCGTAAAGATGCAGTTCCGTTTCGATGTGTTCTTTCTTTTTCTAATTGCAACCATTTCTTGAATCGATCTTGATATGGATGCTTGTTTGTGTTGTTTTGTGGTACAGTGAAGGTGCGGAAATACTTGCTTTTGTTAGTGACGCCGCAACGATGGTTTCCTTTGAAATGAATGATCGAAAAAGTAAGTCGGATTTCCATCATTTCTGTCTGTTTTGTGGGGAAAAGAAATGACTGCAAATGTTAAAGATCTGAATTAGATCGATGGTAAGACGTGACAAAAGAAATCCTCGTAGTTCGGTCTCGTCGGTGGAAAAAACTCTCGGTGGATCTTTAGAAATTTTTTCCAGCGGTTGCGAAAGTTTTGTATTTTGCGATTCTCCCTTATTCAAGAGTTTTCCTTGTAATATTTGTCCTGCTTCGGTTGTCTGATTGGCACGAGAAATTTGGCGTCGAATGGTATTAAGTTCCTATATCTAGCTGAAGAGAATTGATTCTATCTATGAAGAGGTGCACTATCCGCTAGGCAGCTCCCTCTCTCTCGCTCTCTCTCTCTGCTTTTTCTTTTTCATCTTGTTAAGGCATTAGCTTTCATTTTTTGGTGCGAGTTTGTCTGAGCTGTCATGTAATACTGGGCAACTTGAACTGGGTAGAGATGCCATTTATTCCCTGCGATTATTGAACTAATTTTACCAGGACATTTTCTACTTTTGCATGTGAATTTTGGTCATTCAGTTACTGTTGTCTATATGTTCAGTGAACTCAGAATCTCTATCGGATTCTTCCTTTTCTGCTAATGTGACACTTTTCTCAAAGTTTGACTGATTTCACTAGTCTCCTTTGTATAGAACCACTTGTATTCCCCTTATTTGATTGCTTGATCTTATCTTTAATGTAGCTATTCATATAACTTGTATTCAGACTTCTTAAATGAAAATATTCATGTTTGATTCTTTAGCTATTGCTATGGGGCTATAACTCTGTGACTACTATCAATAGATTTATCGTTTTTTTTAGTTTGTTAATCACTTTAAAGTAAGTCTAATGGGAAATTGGTTAATTTCTTCATAATTGAGTCTGCACAAGTCATGCTTAATTTGTCTGTCAAATCTCTCTCTCTATTGTTAAATAGATAGACTTGACATTAATATCCCAAAAAAAGGAATAGATTGGTGATTTGCCTTTATCTAACATGATCATTGTAGTATGGATTCTTACATACTGTGGTTCTTCTTTTTGGAAATGACCCAGAGATTGGGTTAGGTTTGACAGGATTTGGCATATTTTTCTCCTTCTTGGGAATCATTTTTTTCTTTGACAAGGGACTACTTGCAATGGGAAATGTAAGTTCCCTGTTCTAATGCATTATCATATTAATATGTTCTTTGCTTATTCTGTTATGATATTCATATAATACTGCATCATTTTCTTCCATAACTTTATCTGACAGATCCTCTTCGTTTCTGGTGTGAGTCTAACAATTGGACCAAAGTCCACCATGCAATTCTTCACAAAACGTCAAAATTTTAAGGTGAAATTTCTCTCTCTCTCTCTCTCTCTCACACGTGTGCACACACGCAGGTGCACACACACACAAGCAAAAATAATAACTTCTACTGGTGATAGCTTGTGCACTTTTCAGTGATTGTGTTTGATTGTTACTGTGTTGTCACCATTTGTGCTGCAATGGTCATTCAGGGAACTGTCTCGTTTAGTATTGGCTTCTTCTTCGTTGTCATAGGATGGCCAATTATTGGTATGATTTTGGAAGCATATGGTTTCGTTGTCCTCTTCAGGTCTGTTGGATTTAATCTAAGCATATTTTAGAACCAAGTTTACTTTGCACAGCTAAATGATGGAAATTTTGTGCAGTGGCTTCTGGCCAACACTGGCAGTCTTTATGCAGAGGATTCCTGTTCTTGGTTGGGTGTTCCAACAGCCATATGTTCGATCGGTATATCCACTTTGCAACTCAAAATCTTGTTTTTAGCTATTGGAGAGTTGGGTTTAATTTCAACACTATTTAAGGTGATTTCAGATTGGATGGGTCTTAAATAAATATATAGTCTCTTGCTCTATTAAAGTGTTGCAAAGAAGTAAATTCTAGTGCTGTGTTAGTGCAATTACACAAGAAGCTAACTTATGTACCGGGGAGGTCTATCTATCACGTTGTCTGTTGAAGTGGATGCTAGTGTCCTTTCATTGAGGACTTTATGAAATTCAGTCCCTCTTGGATGCTATTGTTTGTTGTTCATGTTGCCATTGATTATGATGCTTGTTAGACCAAAAGGATTATAGGGGCAGGAAGGACTCTTTTCTTAAACCAACTACTTTCTTTATTTTATAGTATCTTTTTTCCTCTTCCCTATTGAACCATGTATGGTTCGCATGAAAATAAGAAATAATATTTTTTTTCCTCCTTTTATGATTGCATAATGTCAGACTTTCTCATCTGTTCTGTGAACAATTGTTACCTGTAATTTGCAATCCTTTTACGAACCAAGACAACTTTTTGTTGGGCTTCATGGAAACGATGGGTGGGTCCTGTCTGCTGTGCATGGACAAATTAGTGGAGAAGAATGTTGAATAAGCTCAATTAGTAGAGTCTAAATATTTTCTGTTTAGATGTTATGGGAGAACGTGGGGAACCCCTTGCATGCATGGTCGCACTACATTCACCAGCATTGACAAAAAGAAAGTAGGCCTGACATAATCAATGTATCAAACTAAGCTTCGCAGTTCTTCAGACTATATATTCTTAAAATTTGACTAGTTTGTGTTTTCATTTATATGCAGCTCTTTGAACGCTACCGGGGTAGAAGAGTGCCTGTGTGAATGCAGAATCTGAAGTTAGTGCAATCAGGGTGATGATAGGTCCAATTGTAATTCCTTGTGAAAAATGTTTTTGGCACGAAAAAGGATCAAGAGTAGTGGCTGTATAGCTGTGGAATCAGAATATAAGTGCTACCAAAGTAGAGTCAGGTCCAGTTGTTAGTCATTGTAAAACAACAGCTAATCAAATACAGAATTTTTGGGTTCTGTTTGCATGGCAATTACACAAATGATTGATTTGTCACTAACTTGTCATCTCGTGAAAGAAGGAAACGAGTATGATTTTATCATGTTATTTCACATCTTTGTTAATTCAATCTCGAAAGGGATCAGAGGAGGGAATCAGAATCTCTAACCTCATATTTTCTCCATTTTCTCGTTTTGATGCGGGGAGATAGAATATGGAAGGATGGATGGGTGTGCGTTGAACCATTTCTGGTTGCAGTATTTTGGGTTCAGATTGCATTGGGCATGGGATACCACACAAGCAGGTCATCTGAGTCATTTTTCTTGGGTCCTTTTGCGCACAACTCGTATTGCCTATCTGAGTCATTCCAAGTTGCCTGTCGGGTCCTTCCGAGTCACTTGCGCTGTTCTAGGTCTGTTCTTATCAAATTATGGCGTATCTATTAATGATTGCATGTAGATGGTAACACTGGTGAAAAAAACCGAAAAAAGATTCGTGGCCCAAGTTGTCATTCATTTACATTTACGAAGAACTGAGATGTTTTAACAAAACTTTAACTTTGGACGATGATTGATTTTTTTTGTCTTCTTTTTTGGGGATAAATTGAATCGTAGATTTTACGGTGGTGTAAAATGGATCCATTGCTTCCCAAGTTCCGGTAGTGATGACATAAGAGTAGATGCATCTCAAATCTTACCTTCTTTAGTTTTGTAGGACCTTTTTTTATTCTTTTCTGGAACAAACTGTGGAGAAAAGGAAGATTTTCTAGAGACTAAACAAGCTTAGAATTAGCTCCTACCGTATATTTTAGTTCAAATAGAATCAAAGTATACTGCGGGGGCCAAGACTTACCCAGTTTATTTTGGTCTGTGTTCAGCTTAGGTTGCTTAAATACCAGGTTAATTGTGCAATTGCGTCAATTTCGATGTAGAGAGATTTGATTACTAGAGCTAGAAATATAAATGGCAAAATCAAGAAGACAGGAGATGAATGAAGCAGGGAAGTAAATCGTTAGCATCTAGCGAGACCAAATTCCAAGCACCGCAAGCATTGCCTCCTGGCAGGTCAAGTCACATACTCGTACAAAGACTCAATATTTGAGCAACTAGTGCCCAAGAAACATTGGGCAATTGGTATGGTATACTGAATTCCAATTGTTTTAGTTCTCAAAATATGAAATAAATATTTCAAATTCAGGCCATTAGTTCATTACAAATAGAAACCGCAAACTTCAGGTTTCAGACTGTCCAAAGAAGCTGCCCGAAATAGTTGCAAGAATATTCAGCATTATAGGCTCATCATCAAGTTCTGACTTCCCAGCACGCAAGCTAGCACACTTTTGGAGCAGGCTTCGAAGAGCAGCGCTGGTACCTACATCCAGTGGGGTATCAACTGCCGAACATAGAGCAAATATCACTGTCAGTACTTCTAGAAGTTGCAGTTGCATATGATGCTAAGATTTTACCCTTTCAGCATTCAACAGAGAAGGCTGGTCAATGCTGTTTTCCACCACGGTATCAAGATCTCCATCCAAGAATGAGCTTCATCAGTTTTGAGTTTATTAAACTTTTCCGGAAATATTACTCTCAATGAGATTGGGGAAGGAAGTACCTGCCTCGTGAAGAATAACTGTTGATTGCTGCGCAGGTGAAATTTTACTGCAAGAGCCATCATTTTGCGAGAAAACCTGAAATTGAATGAACAAAACAAAATGACGTCAGTTTTTTACCATCTGGAATCGTACAGTGTGTTCTGAGCACGGCAGACAAAAAGAATACTACCGACTTTGGGTCTTAAGTTTTCAGGGCACCCGGTTTTTTCAACGCTGAACTATATAATGTGGCAAGGAGAAGGTTTCCAGAGGGGGAAGTTGTTGGGAAAAAAGGAATACAAAATGAGAAAAAAAATTTTCCATTTAAAAATAGTGTTGTTCCCCTGATTTCTCTGAGAACCACCTATACACATAAGTTCCCAGCTGAACAAAGCAAGATGTATGAATGTAAAATTTCACTTCCTTTCACAACTAGACTAGGAAATTACCAAGAAATTAATGCCAGAATAATACCAATCGTAGCTTCGAAAAATCAGTGAGAAATGCATCCTCCCACTCCTTGGATGACATTAGATGTTCTGCACACTTGGCAATGTCAGGAATCTGGGGCATATAAGTACTTCGTTCTCTCTTAGCTTTATTGCTCTCAAGCTTTGCTGCTGTAACTTTTGGAATATGAGCAGCTTCCCACCTAAATAAGGTAAGAAAGAATGTCATTTTAACACCAAAATTGCAATCTTGACTTACCAGTGAAGAACAAGTTTAGCACTTTTGAGGATGTCATAAAACACTATTCAAATAGACTTAATTCTAATTTAATTTCTTAAAAAATTCACGAGAAAACATATAGTTTAACGTGCCATTTGGAAAGAGACATGCAGAAACTAATGAACTTACCCCAGGCAAATATGTCTGATTATATAACTACTAGAAAATTTTAAGGCTACAATGAACTGGAATGATCGTGAATAGATCCAACTAAAAAATATTAAGCACTAGCCCCCACTAAGTGAGGTCAGCTACATGTATCTTGTTTACCATTCTCCTTTTGTAAGGTATTCATCTCTCCACCTTTCACTTCCATGGAACTTGCAGGGATAGAATCTAATGGCAGCATGTAAGCTTACACATCTTTGTGGAATTTTCTACTTTTGGAAGGTCTTACTATAAGTCTTAGAAGATGCTTGTCTTAAAATCAAAATCACTTAAACAACTGCAAATATTGTTCCTACTTTGTTTCGTTTTACAATTCAAACACCATCAGATACAAACTAATAGTTTAGTGGTGGAAGAAGCAAGCCTTTGCCTTTGTGACCTACAGAGGTGACATTAGATGTGCACACACATGCATACACACACCACACCCAAGCACACAGACATTATGACCTGCATGGCATATTTAGCTACATGTAGCTATAGTCCTCAAAGTTGTAAAGATAAAATTCATTACCTCAATAACCTTGATGTTATCACCAAATTAGGCATCACTAAATGCAGGTCCAGAACAAAAAATAGTACCTGACACACTTTAGATATTCTAATCCATCTTCTGGAGGACCAGAATCAATCTGGTTCTTCTACAAGAAAAGCAGGCCTCTGAATGCTATCAGATTCTTCGTTGCTGTCATATTCTTCGCTGTATTATCCTTCCAAAGCTCCGGAAGCACCTTCACTCCCAACACTGCGACAAGAAGCAGGATCCAAGGGATCCACATTGTCTAACTTAACTTTTCCCACATTTTCTAATATATTGTCCACGATTTCAGAGCACATCTCCCCTGGAATCATTCACAAAATTAAAGATTTTTACATGCTTGCAAAAAGAGAACAGAATCGATGGGGGCAACAACGAGAATTGGATGCAGGTGCAGAGAGAGAGAGATGCAAGTAGCAGCAAGCAGATACAAGCATTTGTTTTCATTCCAGTAAAACATATAGCTGCATCACTTCATCAGATTCCTATACAAATGGATGTACAGATAATGTTGCATCAGAAAAGAATGTTTCTTAGAAAATAAAATCTACAGTAGTCAGCAAGAATGCACATATACATGGGCAGTATACAGGTCATATACATCTTGACAAAGCAATCATTTGCCTAGCCAGGAGTTTCAGGAAGTCGGTGTTTAAATTGCCTGCATGTTTAAGGCTTTTGATGATTGCTTCAGTGTTTAGTCATCTCTTCAATGCACATAAATTTTCAAAATGATTCCATCTTCCCCTTGCTGTCACAACACCTGTAAACAACAGAAAATGAAAGCATCAAATTGACAAAAACAGAGCCTAATGCTGAAGGGAAGGAAAGAAAGGAAGCATCCAGAAAGCCCAATGGAATTAGACATGTTTACAAGGTTTGTTTTCAAAACAGGATATTAATGACCACAAAAGGGCACAAAAAGAAGAAAAATCAAATTAAACCCTGGGAAAAAGAGAAAACAATATGTTATACCGGGGTTAAAAATCAAGAGCCGACGTTTGTAGCAAACAACAAAAAGCAATTGTCGTTACTAGAAAAACATGGGAAGGGTCTCCTAAAAGGCTGATGTTTATAGCTTTGGAATGCTGTTACTGGAAATGACCGGGCTGAAAATTCTTGCCAAATCTAGTTTCCCCTTTGTGTTTATGACCAACTCATAACGGGAAGGCTATGGGAAACGAAGATGCCAGAGAGGAGGAAAGCAAAATTGCCGCGAAGATTGATAGAAGTGCGGATATGGTGTACACGAATGAAGCCTAGTGATCGTCCTCCAATGAGTAAGGTTGCAGAAATGCTTGAAGGAGACCTGGAAAGCCTGGAATTGCTGGGAAAGCCGGTTCTTTATCCAGAAGAAATGCTGCTGAAGGACGGAGTAGGAGCAGATCATGATCAGTCATCATCTGCCTCATCAGAAGTTGACCCCACAGAATCAGCCAATTCCATTGTAACGTGTTAAATTTATTAAACATTGCAGCATTGCAGGATCTGGGTACCATTAACTTCTCCATTGAATAAAGGGTCGGCCGATCTTGTCACGTAAAAGAGAGCACACGAGTACTTGTGTCAGTATATTTCCACAGCTTACTGGCTAGGATTATATAGGCACCAAGCAATTGAAGTAAAGAATTAGTTGTACTTACGTTTTTTTTTTTTTTGGGGTTCCTGCACTTCTACTACATGTTTCCACGGAATGTGTTTACACCTTTCTGTTTGAGTATTTCGTTAATTATTTTTGCCCCTCAATTTTAGTTCTTTAGTTCCCTTTTTTCATGGTTTTTGGGGTCATAATCGCCCTTTCGGGAGAATGAGTTTTGGGGCAATATAAAGTTTTTGGCAATAACGTAGTGAATTTATCTATTGTCGAACCCAAAAAAGAAGTAAGAGTATCTTTGATCCCAATAAATAAATAAATAAGAATTTCGTCTTAATTTTTATTTTTAAAGTCTTAGATTCGCAATGATGTTTCTTTGTTTATATTTAGTAATTTTAATAAATATTTAATTTAAACTTATATTATAGATATGATAATGTAAATAATATATTTTAATTAAAACAAAAATTAAGTAATACTATTTAATAATTAACATAAAATAGGTGAATTAATTATATATCATTTGATTTTATAAATAAAAAAAAATAAAAAATTATTTTGTTATGTTTCAGTGTCTATCATTTTTCTCAGTTATATATATATATA
>CM034046.1:5461968-5534906 GCA_019804595.1 Bruguiera parviflora
TAATTATATCTTAAATTCGAATCTTCAGAGCTCATTGGTTCGAATTTCTAACGCCAAGAACAACTCTTTTCCATAAAGAGAGAGACTTTCGGATTTCGCTTTCTTTCCAGCACAGGGCAAAGAGAATTTTGACAAAGCCGCCCAACCCCTCGTCCTCTGTCTCCCTCTAGCCATGACAGCCTCCGCCAAGCAACACCAGCAGCCGTCGTCCTCAAAGCCTCCCAAAAACCCTACCGCCATCAATGCGACCACTCCACTAGGCAACCACCACCAAAACCCCGCCTCCTCCTCCTCCGCCGCCACGGCTTCGCCGATCAGCCCCTACCGAGAAGACAATGCTCTCTCACGCGCCACCCACATCACGCGGCAAGAGCTTCTCAAGCGCCGGTCTTACAAGCTGAAGCAACTCTCCAAATGTTACAGAGACCACTACTGGGCCTTGATGGAGGAGCTCAAGTTCCAGTACAGAGAGTACTACTGGAGGTACGGTATCAGCCCCTTTAAAGAAGACCATCCCCAACCTCATAGACAAGATCAAGGTGGTGACATTGGTATTGAA
Organism: Bruguiera parviflora; assembly: GCA_019804595.1. Lineage (NCBI taxonomy): Eukaryota > Viridiplantae > Streptophyta > Magnoliopsida > Malpighiales > Rhizophoraceae > Bruguiera > Bruguiera parviflora. Next base: position 5,462,528 of record CM034046.1, read on the forward strand.
GTTATTGGGGAAAATAATAATAATAATAATGGTAATGGCTATAATATGAATTGGAATTCTAAGGCTGATTTGGATTTGAAGAACAATCGCCGGTGTTTGTTTGTTGGGTGTAAGTTAAAGGCCATGGCTTTGACAAGCTTTTGTCATCTGCACATTCTCTCTGATGCCAAGCAGAAGCTTTACAAGCCCTGTGGTTATGTCATCAAAAGGTTCTATCTTTGCCCTCTTTCTCGTCTGATGTTTTGTTCATCGCTTTTCTCTCTAAGTGGGTATTCTTTTACTGGCGTTTTTAGGTGAAATTGATTGTTAGGTTGAACTGACAAGTGGGTGAATTTTGTTAAATTGGCAATCTAATTGTTTATAATTTAATTTCTACACTATGTCAGACCCAGCTATTATGTTGTGTTGCCATGATTGAGATATAAGGCTAATCCATATTTTTAGGGGCTATTATGAATTAAGGAACAGAGTCACGGTCTATTGGTTCTATAATTAGGATAAAACTAAGAAGAAGCAGGTGCTTTTGAATCTATGCATTATCTCTTGGCCACAAGGGGTTTCATTCAATTGTACTGTCAGACAGTTGGGCTCTAATGAATATGTTTGTCAAGCCTAGGTTTGAACCTTTCTCTCTTATTATTTTGAAACTAGACAATGGCAGTCCAAATGAGACTGTTTGATGATGGTTAAGCCTTTGCTGGATTTCACTCAAATATTAGATTAGCTAATTAGTGTTGAACAGGTATAATCATGCATAATTGTAAGACTAGCAGTTAGATATTTGCCCACCAAACCAAAAACTAGAAAACTGACATCACAGAAGATGGTTCACTAACCAAACTACTAAATTGTTTGCAACTTAGTTTGGGGATTGTTTGGCCATGTCTCATACTGTTTATGGAGGCACCTTTTGGAATGAAACATTGAGGGCAAGTAGTAGGGGAAAGGAGGGAAAATGAAGACCTAAGAATAACTTCAGTCAAACTAACTTCTGCACTGGCCAAACAGAGTGACTTATTGTTGATACCATCAGGACTTACAACTAATTTGGCTTGGTGAGCAGATTGGGCCTAAAAGGATCTTTGTAGCAAACACAGACTAGTTTCAGAGCGATGTTTGCTTGAGTTGAGAAGGGGATATTGGTTAGATGTATTTGCTTGTGAATTTTGATATTGTTTTCTTTTCAAAATCATCAAATTTGGAAAATTCATGTATTCTCTATGATGGTATTATCATTGGTTTTTATCTACATGCCATGTAGCTTTTCACCATCATTGCCAAATACTTGCAAGGAAAAATTCTGGCCACATTCAGGCATTTCTTTCGATGTCCTATGATCTTCCATTTACATGCTTGCAATAAAAATAAAAAATTACTCTTATCTTGTGCACTAATTTTGGCCTGACCATTTTCATTTAATTGATGATGCCTCTAGTGCTCAGGCAGGGCCTATAACATGTGGAAAGCCGATACTGAGATCGACAACTCCTTCGCTCTGCACTGCCCACTTCCAAAAGGCTCAAAAACATGTAACTCTGGCTTTGAAGAAAGCAGGCCTTAATGTTTCTTTATCAAGTAAGGTTGCCCCCAAGTTCCATGTCATGGTGGCAGAATACGTGCGTCAAATCCAGGCCAAAAGAAGAGCTGCAAAAAGAGAAAATAGAAGCAATGGTGTAAAGCAAGAAGTAAATGCCAGTTGAGCCAGTCTGAACTACAGTGTATATTAATTAACAGGGCCAAGGTCAGACGAGTTAATGATTAAGCCTTGGGTAAATGGACTGCAGTTTATCTTTGGGTAAATGAGGTTTCATGTAAATGCGGGTTTTGAATTTCAATAAATTTCAATGGACTCCCGTTTATTATCAGCGAGTACAGTTTTTCATGATGTATAGCGCTAATAATGAGACGTGTGCATATCAGTCCCAAGAGTTTTCATTTTTATTTATTTATTTTTTTTGTTTGTTTTCCCTTAGAAATTAATTTAACAGATGAAATTATTTGTTAAAAACAAACAGAACAAGACGCACGCGCAGGCCAGGGGCGTTGTGGGGTTAGGGGAGTACTGGGAAGTCGTTAACTACCGGACTTCCTCTTCTAACTACCAAAAACAACTGTGTTTGGTAGGTTCTGCTGGTTCGCCTAGGTTTTTAGCGAAGAAAAGCAACCCGCTTTGATTTCAAGAAAGAAAAGGGTCAATGGTTTGGGATTTGATCAGTGGTTTGGACCCTGCATTTCATTTCTTCATCATTCTCCGTCATTGCCAATATTCTTCTTCTCTTGCTGCAATTCAAGCTGGGAGATCAATCAAAGAAGGTCCAAGAAACGACCGGACCCGTCAGGAGATCGAGGACGTTTATGACTCCCCCTGTCCTCGATCTCCTCTTAATTCGGAGACACGCTCACAACTTCAGAAAAGTGCAGCAACGCACTCTTCTATCCGTTAAGACTGGTGGGTGCGGTGAGGTTTGTTCGTATTGTCCTCAATCTTCCTGATACGATACCGGACTCACGGCCCAAAGGCTTATGACCAAGGAGGCTGTCATGCAAGCTGCCAGAAAGGTTCGTCCTTTTTCCCAGCTTTCTGTCACTTTGGAGCCATGTTCAGTTCTGAACGACGTTATTTTCTGTGAGTTTGATGTGGAATTCTTGTTCCAATTGCAGTCACCAAGTGAGTGCAAATTTTTATGCTCAGCCAACAGTTATGATTCTTTGCTTTGGTAAAAACTGTTGCTCCTTATATTGGTAGCCCTGTTCTTCTATGGTGAAATAAAAAGGATCTTCCCAATTTTAAAGAGTTCTCTCGCATGCTCTATTATTAACTTCATGCATAATCTGTATGTTCTGGTTTCTTAAATTTGTACGTTACAATTGATATTTTCTCAAAGCAGCACTGCACTAATTCGTCTTGGACCTGCATTGTTCTTAAGAATATTTTTCATTTTACTTTTAGGGGAACAGATATGGTGATGGCTAGAATTTTCGAGACCGTGCAGTTTTATTTGAATGGGTTGTTCTGCTGCTGAATGATCAGCTTAGATATCATACTATCATGTTATAATGGAATTGGAATGATTTGGAATTGTGATGAGCTTTTTTATCACGTTTACGCTTCCCTTGTCATACAATTTGCCAATATGTGCATTCTTTGGCAGGCAAAATAGGCCGGTAGCACATGCGTTGCTGCATGGACAGACATGATGGGAAGACCAACTTTAACCAGATCCTTGATTATGTGAAAGAAACAAGGTACATGGTATTTTGTGGACAAAAGGCAATGTGATTTCCGTGCAAGTAAAAGAACTTAGTTTTAACCGTCATGTTCCAGATAATCCTCTGGAAATTCGATCAATTTCTGTTTTATAATGCAATAGGAAAGTGGATATGTCATGTCAGGTATCGATATCAGTTGAAATCAGAGGTGTATTAAAAAAATAAAAAAGTATAGCCACTTGTTATGTTGCTTGTTTTGCTCTGATGTTCTGGAAAGTAAATTATCCAGAAAGTTGATGGAAGCCATGTTAAAAAAGCCAGTGGAATTCTACCATTTTCATTGATTTCCTTCTTTTGAATCAGAAGATTCTAAGGAAGCTGTTTCAGCTTCAGTTTAAATTAACTGCCCCCTTAGTTCTACGCAGTAAGACCATCTCTAATTTTTGTTGTACAGCCATTTTCCATCCGTGGCATGTTGCCATTGAGTCCAACCGCATAGGGTGGGTTCAAATTCACTGGCACATGGATATGGTGCAACCTAAGAATTGATTAAATTAACATTCTAGTGCCCATGACTTAGTGCAAAGGTGAAACTTTTGAACTTGTGACTTAAAGAGAGAGAATCCGTTTTGCAATTTTATGTGAAAATGCAATAAGGTAGGACTATTCCTGGTTAGTGGTTTATGCACCCGAAGACCTCTTTTACACCGCATTTGAGGTGAATTTGATCTACAATGTTGTCGTCGCGTAGTAAATAAAATGATGGTGAATTTTTTTCGATTCCCACAGGATTTTTACCATGTTAAGTTTTTGACATATACTAAACAATTTTTATAGCATCCCTGTATTTTTGTTTATTTTTTCCTGTACTCTCACCAGTATTTCCCGTCATCTTGCACTGTAGAAGTGATTTTCTCCCTTTCAAATCTCTCGGAGGCTCTGGCAGGCTTGATTCCATGCTCGGCGCACGCAAGTGCCAGACCACAATACGCAAATGACTGAACTGCCTCATCTCGCACAGAACTGAAGACTTAATAACAGGAAATGTTTTGAGGACGCAGTGTGTTGGACACGGTAGAAAACACACTGGCGTGTCCGAACTAACTTCTGACTAAAAAAAAAAAATGACTCTCGGGAAGGAAAACAAAAAGAAAAAGAACAACCACCCCGTCCATGGCTGCCTCCGTGGGGTGCCCGTTAACTGAAACCTTTAATGGGTGTTCACACGGCCCAACTAACTCAACTTTCAAACGAAACTTCTTTTCCTCTTATATATGCATAATTGTTAAAAATATAAACCAAAACGAATGAATCATTTATAATTTGATTAAGAAATTAGTTGTTTTTATTGGGGGGGGGAGGGGGGCCACAGAGAAATTAGTCAATATTCAATCTACCGATTCTAGCTGTCACAATTTTGTTTTCAATTTCAACATTTATTGATATATACCATGTTTCAACGCCTATGATATCCCTTGCAAGGTATGCCCATGCTTCTTTGCTCCCACAGATCTACGGCATTAATATTGCCCACCCACATCCAACTGCAAGTTCCTACCCTATTCAATGCAAACGTTATCAAGAAGGAAATTGCTCCGATAATACCAAAAAAAAAAAAAAGTCAAACTTTTCACATTACTGTTTGTTAGCTAGTCGTGCAATAAAAGATACGTTTTCTTTGGAATTTAATGATTACTTAATATATTTAGGCAGTGAGGATCATGCATTTGACCAACTGGGTTTCTCTTTTCTTCCTCATTCTAGCAATCTTTCTTTTCTATAGGTACCCTCCTACTTTCTCTGCAAGAAATATGGCCGAAGAAGTACCCAAATCCATATATGAATTCACTGTCAAGGTACCAGTTAAATTCTGCATACTTGACTTGACTCTCGATTCAATCTTTTAGTTGTTTGTGGTGGTTTCTCAGAAAATGGAGGGCTAGAAAAAAGAATTTTAACTTTCGTGCTTGTTTCTCTGTTTTTTATTTTTTTTTGGTACACCTTGTTTCTCTTATGAGGGTCTCCGGTGATTACAGTGGAATTGAGATTCCACAGGAAAGGCTTAAGATTGGTATTGCGAGTTGTTTGTCTCTTTTTAACCTTTTTAGCAACCAAGCAACAGTGCTGGAATATCCTTTGTGAGTTTTCGGACACTAAACCTTCTCAGTTATGAGTTTTGGCTTCCTGTTTAGTTAAACAGTGGGACCTCTGCCTTTTGTCTGTGGGGCTTTGTCTATCTTCCGAGCGGGAACTATTGTTGTGTGATATTATTATTGTAGAATTCAGTCATATGTTTCTCTGTATTTGATTTTAATAATTAGGTCTGATGGCGAAGAATGAGTCTTGGTGTAACGATAAAATTGTATTCGCGGGTCTGAGTCCTCGTACATCTGAAACTACCCAATGCGAACCACCGCCAGATTAGGAGGTTTTGAATGCCTGGACTTGAGCCTTCCGCTTTTTTGACTTGTTTACAGTGGAAGCCTATAGGGTGATCAAATGAGATTATTCTTTCTTTTTGCGGTTTCATGTGATGTGATCAAATTATCCTTCAATACATGTATGGGTTTCTAGTTTTCGGACTCAGGATCTTAACCCCATTAAGTTGATGTTATTTATTTAGTAGAACAGGATTTATGTTCAGGGTTCTTATAGAGTTACTGAGGTAGTTGGCTTGCAGGATATCCGCGGAAATGATGTCAGCCTGGGTGACTACGGTGGAAAGGTTCTTTTGATTGTGAATGTTGCATCTAAATGGTAATCTAACGAGAATGCATTTATGTTTGGCCTTCTTAGCTTATAAATTGCTCTATCAAACTCAACTCATGGGGGAATGATCTAGCTTTTGGCATAGGAATGGTGGGAAAGACCATTCCTTCCATTAGATTTTTTTTTTTTTTTTTTTTCGGTTTTGCCTACACTGCTTTCTGAGAATGCTGACAGTGATGATGTACATTGTGTTTCCTATAGTGGCGCTTGTATCGATCTTACCTCCCCTGACTGCCACAGCGTTGAACTCTGAGTGAATGCAGCTAGTTTGCCGGCTTTGGCCTATCATTTAACTTTAGAAAATTGATTCTAACAAATATTCAAACTTTCTGCACCCGTATTTTCATTTGTTGTTCTCCTTTTTTGCAGTGGCTTAACGCAGTCAAACTACAAGGAATTGAACGTTTTATATGAAAAGTACAAAAATCAAGGTTGGTCACTCATGCAAACAAACATGATGCAAACTAGTCCAAAGTTTTATACAGCAGTGAGCCTGCATTTCTTTTCCTTTCAACTCCAGTTCAAGTAGAAGTAATTTGAGGCTTGTAAATCCTGGACTTCGTTGTTCTAGCAGGGTTCCAGATCTTGGCATTTCCTTGCAACCAGTTTGCCGGACAAGAACCAGGAAGCAACGAGGAGATTCAAGAAGTGGCATGCACATTGTTCAAAGCTGAATTCCCAATTTTTGATAAGGTAAGTGTGATTTATGACATGAAAACTATCGAAAGAAAAGGACTTTATTAACCTATAGATCCACTCGTGCTGTTCCAAAGGAAACTCGTTTATCTACTTGACTGCAAATAGGGAGTTCCTCTATGGCACATTTAAAACCACTCTTTCTTTTTTACATGTTCCTGATTCTAAACTTGATCCCTTACAATTATTCGTGAGCTAGTTCGCAAGAATGCCATCTGCTTGTCCAAGATGGAAAACCAAGGATCAACAATTTATCGGAAAGGAACCCTGTAGAAATTTTTTCTATCATGCCATCTACTTAGCTTTAATTTTACACACACAGGTTCAACAAATTGGAAACAGGCATGAGTTTTATTAAAGATGCGTTATTATTATTATTATTTTATCTGTTTTTTTTTTTTTTATATAGATTGAGGTGAATGGGAAGAATGCAGCCCCTCTGTACAATTTCTTGAAATCACAAAAGGGAGGATTGTTTATAGATGCCATCAAATGGAATTTTACAAAATTTTTGGTGAACAAAGAAGGGAAGGTTGTGAAGAGATATGCTCCCACTACATCACCACTCAAAATTGAGGTCGGAGCACCTCTTTCCTTTGGCAGTGTCTAGATCCAGAGACTTGCAGAAAATTCATCTGATGCTCATTTTTCCTGTTCTTTTTGCAGAAAGACATACAAGAACTGCTGGAATCTTCGTGAAGGGCCAAGATTTGAAATTCTTATGAAGGAGAATAAACTTATGGTCTGGTTGTCATAAACACTTACATTATTCCATTAAGATGTTTGCATCATCGTTATCCAGGGGTTTGTAGGTTGGAATTATTGTCAATATTGATCCTCCGTTCCCGTCAAGATCTTTATTTTGACAAAGATAGTAAAATTAATGGCTTTTTGGTTAGATTTTTTGACAGTATATATCTGCAATAATCTTGTCTTTGTGTGTTTTCTGTATGGAAATTTATATCAAGTGTAATCAGCTTTCTTAGACTATACAAAATGCAGGAACCACCTTCCAGTATTCTTAAGAATATAGTACTAAAATTCATATGATAAAAAGTGATTATGTATTTTGAAAAGTCTAACCCTGCCTACCTATCCATTTGCAGTCAAAGTGAAGACCGTGGCCGTAGGGGCAAGCAGTCACTAGACTGAAATTACGGAATGTCTTGGTCTTTTAAAACCGACTGCTTAGCAGCTTTTTATTTTTTATTATTTTTTTTTTCTTTTGATCAATGCTTAACAGTTTTTTCAGAGTTGAATTTTGCTTTCAATCCTAACCAGCAAACTGTTCAAGCCCTTCATATGTTTCCAAATAATGATTTCATAAGATATCTCCCATATTCAGCACCATGGCAATTCGTGACTCTTTAGGCATTGTGTTTATATCCACCACAAATTCAAGTCCATCACCCAAAAAGTGTTGGTCGCATCACATTACATCCCTGATGATGTGGGAAATTGCTCAGTCCAGCCCTCGCCACTGTAACAACTTCTACTGCATGATTGTGGACAAAACCACACAGATTCAGCCTCCCCCCCCGTTTACTCAATTTGTTGATCCCGTGACCCGATACTGAGAACATCATACCCGAAAAGATCTGAGCCATGCAAATTTTGAACCCGTGACTAGCTCAATTCTAGTTTATATCTTCGTTAATGACTTTGCAAACAAATCAGATTACCTAATTCTACACCCTAAACTTTCCAAAATGACAGCCTTGTGCTCGGAAAATCATTTTATCTCATATGTATTTAAGTACTGATAAGGAAAACGAGTGGCAATTGAATATTAGGCCATGATTTCAAAATATCAAGGAGAAGGGATGACATTGTGACAATGTCAAAACCCATACTGGAAATCTGCAAAAGAATTTAGCCATGGTTGTCTTATTAATAGATACACTCCAATTTGTTAGCGAACAGAGCATAGAAACATATATGCTTCCTATGCTCTCAACATTCCATGAAAGGCTCTCATGAATTAGTGATAAAGAGGACCGACACGGTTCACTTGGCTCTAGCCAAAGCCAAAGCCAAAGTGAATCAACCAAAATCTTACAAAACACATGGCTGAGCTCTATTCTTGAAGTCTGTGTCAATAGCTACAAATCGAAATCAAGCACTGGGAGACAATGAAATGAGCTATAAAGGGACAACTGTGTTAGTAATAGATGGAGGCACATAGTGCACTTCAGCTTCTAACCCTTTCATCCCCCAGCTCCTCTGCCATACCAGCCAAATGTGTGGTTCATCTATCCAGTAGGATGGATAAACACCAGTCAGTGATTAGCAACTGAATGTTGTTAGTATGAGGGCATGACAACTTTCATTCATGGATCAAAGATAGCAGAAAATGACATCAGTCAGCCCAGTTAGATTAATTACCTAAGCAAATGCAGAGGTCTCAAAGAAGCTGGTGAAGGCTCTAATGAAGGCTCTCACCACTGCATAAAAATTCACCGCTCAGTCTACTTATGAGCATATTAGACTAAACTAGCAATAATACAAATGACTTCATTCAAACAACAATTTATTTTCAAGGTGCTAAATACAATATGTGCATCTAGCAGTCCATAGTCAGAAGCTTGCTACAATTAAGTCAAGCTAATATTGTTCTCTGGTTATTCTCAAACCTGACACATTTCTCTTCTTTCAATCCATCATTTGATAGGTTCCAGCAGGTTCATGCCATTATACAGACAATGCAGGATTTTCAAATCCTACGCACAAGTATGAAGGAATGGGTTGGTGAGCACAAGCTTGCCACGAAGATCCAGATTCTTGGCTTTCCACGGGCAACGAAACCTGCATTGATTTGCCTCAATTCAACGAGTCCTTTGAATACTCAGTCTCCTTCAGCTGCACAATCTAACAGTACATGCCACAGTCTGAGCCCAAAATTTAAGCCTGGCCTTCACATCTTCAGGATGGTCACCTGAATATGTATTATGAGGAACCAACAAGTTACAATCAAGTAATAGATACATTTATTCTTCAAAGTAATATGTATATCCCACTAAACAATTTAAGCTCAGGATTCTATCGTGCCGTTTACTTTAACCAAAAACCAACTCTATCACTGGGAGAGATGAATGAAAAGGAGATGGTTTCTTTCATCTGGGAGGATAACTCCTCGTATTGAGAAAACTGGATTAAGTGTTCAAATGTGTTTAAAAGCTACTTGCATCAGAAAACTAGTCTTCAAATCCGAGCCTATAGAATATACTAACAAATTTACTTCTCAGAATCATCACAGATCATAGTTTAATTCATCACTACAAAGATGGGAAGCATTATACATCCTCTCAACGTCAGTATGCCACAAAGTGGAAAAATAAGCCCTTTCTTCAAACTTCCCACTTCCCTTGTACCGGCATGATCCTGGGCAAAAGCAGATTTTTAGGATATAATTTTTTATGGGTTGTCTGTTCCAACAGTATCCAACCAAAGATAATGTGATGAATCTACAAACTTCAGAGATAGCCCACCTAATCATCTTGTTTGCCAATCCAATACAGAGACAATCAATAAAATTTGACAACCAAATTCCAAATTAATCAACAAGGTAATGTAATGCCACTCACCAGGACTAGAAATCTTCCAATTAGCAACAGGACCGGAGGAAGCCTCAGGCGCAGCAGCAGGAGAAGTTCTCTCAGGAGACTTGTGGTGGTGCTCGTCAAGAAACTTCTGGCTCATAGAGTAACACAGCTCAAGGGCCGGCAACGTGTTGCATAGCTCAGGGATCTCATCGTAGCTGAATCCAAACCCAAGATCTACGCACCCTTTTAGCTCATCAAGATCCTCATCAGTCAGGCTCTTTGTTCTCTTCAAATCATCCTCAAGACCGTTACTTTCGCGGGTCACCTCCACGTAGCCTTCTAGCAGCACCTGGTTCTTCTTCTTCTTCTTCTTCTTGCTATCTACGAGACTACTAGCCTTGCTGATCTTAGTGCTGCTTTTGAGGGCCGCGCTGGCTGCAGTGCTGGCGTTGCTTTGGCTCACTTTTTGCCATATATCCTCAGTTTCTTGGCTGAAAGCAGCACTATCCATGCCTGTTCGATAATGTGTTTTATCAGTTCCCTTTTCTTGGATTAGATTTTTACGAGAAACCCAAGATTCCTCTTCACAACAAATGCCTGCCATTCCCCTCTAAAGATTTTATCTCTCTCTGTCTCCCGATCGTGCTTGTCAGCCAGAAAGAGGTGGTCCTTATAAAGCTGCATCCACTGAAGAGGTCACCGAAGAGGTACCACCATCTTTTTCATTTTTACCCCTCTACTATTGCCTTTTTATTATTATTATTTTTATTTATTTATTTTTTTTAAATATTTACATCTAACACAATTTATTTTATATTATTTAAACAAAAGTTAGTTAAATATGACAAAAATAATAAAAGATACTCTTACCTATATATATTAAGCCAAGACCCTTATAATATCAAAATTTTCAACTGTTTTGAAATAAATAAATTATATATGAAAATGAATTGAACGTCAAAATATATGTGTGGATAACTTATATGACCCAAAAACTAAAAATGTTAATTCATTTTTTTAAAAACACAAATTGCTATTTCATCCTTCCTATATATACACACACACACACACTAAAAATATTTACAATGGTATTTTTGCAATTATTCATAATTTTTTGAATGAACACTTGATAATGTTAATGACAATTGTAAACAAACGGCCGTATGTTTTTTGTTATATTTGTAATTTTTTTTAGAAAAATTTCATGAATGCATATGAAAGTAAAATTATTTTACACCACAAGTGAAATTATATGAATAATATTTTACATAATATACAAGATATTTATAATAAAATAATAAATATTAATATAATTTATTGTATTATATAAAATATTATTAATGTATTATAAATCATTTTGAGTCATTGAAATTTTGTTACGTATTGATTCCCTTCTTTTTATGTGTTTTTTTTTTTTTTTTTCTTTCGAGGCATAACTCATGCCTGACCAATGCATGTACAACATATGCACCCATGTATTTGCGAATACATTACAAGACAACAGAAGATGACGAAGTGGGGGAGGAGGAGGACAGCTGTCATAGGCTGCTGATCATTGCAAGAAGCAGAAGAGGACAAGCGGTGAGAGGCACTGTAAAGCAATGGAAGTAGGGGGTCCACCACGTGGCGGTTGTGAGTTGTTATTTACTGCTAACTGGGGTTTTGTTTGCACGCAGGTTTCCGAAAAGGAAGTAAAAAAAAAGGGGGGGGGGGGAGAGAGAAGAGAGGGCAGGCAGGAGACTATGGTTGGAAAGCAAAGCCAGTGTGCTAGTTCTTCGATTTTGAAGTTTGATCCGAGAGACACTTAGTAAATGAGCTAGGTAGCCCATATGCCTTGAAGTTCTCTCTCTTGTTCTATCTTATTCTCTCTCTCTCTCTCTCTCTCTCTCTCTCTTGTTGGGGGGCCTCTGCCCTTTTGCTTCTTCTTCTTCTTGTTTTTTTTTTTTTCTTTTTTCCTCTCTTTTCATTTTTTTTTTGTTTATATATATTTAAAAGTTGAAGATTGAATCTTTAGAGAAGGGTCTCAGTTTCTTAATCTTTTTGAAAAACGATAGCTCAAAAGAACGAATCAAAATTTTCCCTTGTGTGAGAGTCGTATTATATTTCCATATGCATATGGATGATTTTAGGAAAACAACAAATAAATAGAGAATATGCAGGAAACATGAGGGGTGTAAGTTTCACGTAGATTTCTCGCATTTTTTTGTTTTTTCCCATAAAAAAAAGTATGAGAGAAGAAATAAATATACATACATAAAATTATCAAAAAATATTAGATGCACAATATAAATATATATTTATATACTTTATCTTAACTATATACGTATTATATATTTTTAAAAATATAAAAGTAAAAAGCAGATAGAACTACAAGAGGAGTTTTTATTTATTTATTTATTCTTTTTAAGGTCATTCGGAGTGGAAAGAGAGAAATTAACAATCGCGGAGGTATTGATTTTAAATTGAAATAAAAGTTAAGCGAGGAGGCCAATTGTAGCTATAGAGTTCGTTATCTCTGAAATAACTCTAGATCTTTTTCTTCTTTTTTTTTAATTTTTATTTTCCTGATCTGAATCTTGGTTGGTAAAATTAAGAAAACATTTACGATGAATTCCCCTAAATTGCTCAGTCTTGGCTTGAATGGCGTGTATCAGATTGAATAAAAAAGAATATATTGTTAAGCCGTGAATAATAAACCAGTTGTGACACTCTTTTTTTTTTTTTTAATTATAAAATTGGGAAAAAAATATAAATATTGGATCGTGCGTCGCTAATGACATAACTTATTAATATGATGGCCCTTAAGATCTGATGTAGTTAAAGTAATTCCTAGGATCAAGCAACCCATCTCGATATTCAAAAACGCTGGCAAGTTCATGCAAAGTCAACTCATTTGTTGGCATCGCACATTTCTAGATTTCGAAGTGTTCATACAAACGAACCCCCCTTGTATGAAGTCTACAGAGTTTGCAGACAGTGGGAGGGGGGAAAAAGGCCGATGACAGTGAATCTAACTCTCCAGTTTCTCAACCTTTCATCTCCAGGGAAGCAAAGAAAGTTGCGGCGATATGAAGTTGGACGATGGTTGGCTCCTGATCATGATCTGCAGATATAATAATTAATATATTTGTGATGTGTCTTTTTTTTTTTTTTTTTTTTTCTGCGCTAATAAAGTTACGAAGTTGGATACATTATTGGGTCGACAAGATTACAAAATTTGGTGGATCGCAGACGTCTCGGAATCATTGGTCTTTCGTAGGCTTCTAAGACAAGAAATGTTTTGATAATATGATCTGGTGCCTATCACCTTATCGTTATTAGACTCCTTAACTACCGAGCAGACCAATCTCAGGGCCTCGAGTTAATTTTTATTTTCCTTTTTCACAATTACCGGGTCAAGAACTGTACGTCGATTGATGATTTTGATTCAATTTCGGTTCGTTTCTATTACATGTCACGGTTACGATTGATTTCTCAGAGAAAAAAGCCCAAAAAAAAAAAAAAAGTACAGTAATCGGAACGCGGTGATTCTCTTACAACAAGTCTCGTAATTTTTAGCTTCCGTTCTCCCAACATATTAATCAGTTGAACAAAAGAAAGTGTTGCTTTCACATTTCAACCCCACCAATGCAATGCGTTTGCCGACAAATTGACTAAATTAATAAACGAGTAAAACGAAACCTTTCTTGGCTTTGGTTTGTGAGTTTCCTCTCTCGAGTTGTCTGGTTGTCGAGTACGCAGGTAGATGCTGCTGTTGTTGTTTCCCGCGGAGGTCTGGTCCCTCACGTTGTACAGGAATCCTTTTGTTTTTTTTTTTTTCGTGGGTTTTTACTGACGTTTCTGCAGCAATAATGGTGTCCTATATGATTTTTTTTTTTTAGAGTTATTTTTTATCGAAACAGTTTCGAATAAAATATTCCGTTATTCAAAAAAAAAAAAGATAAAATATATAGCAAATATATCAAATTATATAAATTGAAATTAAAAATTATTTATTGATATCATTATTTACTTTTTTATTAAAAAATCGATCATTTAAATATTTATTTCACGCTAGAAAATTTAAAAGTTAAGCTTTTATTTTTAATATAAAATTGTTTAATTAAAAATAAATGAAAATAAGGAAACTCAACTTAATTCCGTTACGAGTGGATGCTCATTAACCAGAATAGTACCTTGGCCGAGCAGCCTGATCGCGTATCACACGGGAAGTGGCTTACTGCTACTACTGCTGCGTATAAGCCAGCCAGCCAGCCGGGCTCGGATGTTATTATTATTATTATTATTATTATTATTATTATTGTTAGCTAATTCTCTCTCGCGCCACGTGGGTGTCATTGTCATTTTACAATTCTATGTGTGATGGGTGGAGGATAAGGAGAATCGGATGGGATGTGACCATCCGTGCATGCATACATGTAGTAGATGAGGTGTGATTCACGGTGAGACAGCCACGTGGGATGCTGTTGTTGGACAGCTTAGAACGACGACAATTACGGGCCAGCTACCACGTGGCTTGTCTAAACAGGCCAATAATGTCGCGGGAAACGTTGAGTCAGAACATTTCTGGCGGGCTACAATTGATTGGCGGGGTGGGCTCCATATCCCCATTGTCAGAACTCAAGTCAAAAAAATAAAAAAATAAAAAAAATCGCGTAGTTACGGCGTCGAAGAAGGACGTTTGACGAGGATTTCGATTAATCTTTACGGGAAATATATTTATGGACCACCACCACCACCCCCCCAACGAATGCATTTTCTTGGACTTAGTACTACGAATCCCTGAGGATTCCTGCAAAATTGCCCAATCAAATTTTTATATTTTTTAATTTATTTATATCGAACACCACCCCTTTTATGTGGTAAATCCTTGTAGTTGCAAATGCCGTGTATGGATCGACAGGTCTGGTTATCTTGTCTCTTAATTGCTTAATGCCATAAATACTCACGTACGAAATGCAATGGAGGATATAAGGGGACGATTACGGATGGGGGGTGCAGAGGAACATCGCCCGCGTGAAGAGACCTACACACATATCCTCCAACCAATCATACGAGCTTATGCATTAACCTTTTTACTGCATTACTATAACGGGAAAAGCATGGACTCGCTTAAAAAAGTGAGGCCCCTTTTCCACTGTGTAAGATCATCGTTGGTCGCCCAACTCATCAATATTTTCCTTCTTTTCTTTCTTCTTTTTTTTTATTTTTTATTTTATGATCATAATGATAATGATTCAGCTTTATTCCCCTTCTTCTTTATGACCCCACCAACCACCCGTTCGCTGCTCCACTTTTGTCTTTGCGAAGTGGAATTCGAGTCCGACAAATTTCCTTTGCCAGTGAATATTACAACAACAACAACAACCCAAAAAAAAAAAAAAAAAAGTCTTATGGGGCTATTTTCCACTTGGTGGTTGGAACTACTGTGCTGACTACTCCTAGACAATTGAGTTGACGTTCAGGTGCTGTTGGTAGCCTACCAAAAGAACTTCAACAGCTTTTGGACAATTCCGCTGTTTTCGGCCTCCTCCAGCTACAACCAAACATGCAATAGAGGAGACCGACGTGGGCTGCTCGAGGTACAAAAGTCGTTAGGGCAAGAGCCGCCACAGCCACCATGAGTTGTTGGCTCGGTTGTCCAGGACTACAAGGTGGAGCCTGCCCTCTATTTCGCAATTGCAGAGTCAGGAATTCTGATATGAGTGAGAGACTCTTATGTTTACCTCCGAATTTGCAAGTAAAGATTTCTGGTCATCGATGAAATATGACCATGCTTAAAAGAATTGTAAATTTTGTTGTAAAAATCTCACAAATATTTCAATGCCTACGCGTTACTTTAATATTACATCTAATTCTTCGTACATTCTCTTTTATTTTCTTCACTGTAAATGAAACGGTTTCTAAATTTGTTTAGAGAAAAAAACTACTACCGGCGACCTTTTTTCTCTTTCGAAGACACGTGCACGATTCCCGTGAACACTTCCCGGCTCCAATGATCAAATAATTGGAACAATTAAATTCTCACCTCAAAGCATTCAAAGATATAGCTATTAAGTTCTTCAATTAAATAATTGAATGAAAAATAATCCCGCAAATTCAACCACAAGACACAAGTTTGACTTTAAGAGAGAAATCCAAGGACGGCCTTTCTTAGTAAACAAAAAGAAACGCCCATTGGACATTTGAACAAATTGGCCTCTCACAGCAAACAAAAGAGAGGCCCACCGCACATTGAGCAACGTACCATCGTCTGGAGTAAAAGAATAAATCCACCCTTGCCTTGAGCTTGTGACATCTAAATGCACCAAGGCCTACGCCCCGAAAAGAGGGCTCAGGCTAACCTGATTGTTACGGAAAATCCATCCACAAACACCCAGAGGCGAATAAATATACTTAAAATCTACAATGGAAACGCACCTACATAACATATGCTTGCCGATAGTCCTCTCTTTAACAAGGCCCGCTCAACGAGATTCTGTTCCTTGCTCGGGAAGGGTATTGTATCCACTTCCCCAAGCCCTTTGCTTCCAGATTTGCTCTACTTCAACAAAGGTCAGCCCCTTGGTCTCAGGCACGAATAAAATCACGAATGCCACTGCTGCTACAGCCACACCGGCAAGAATCAGGAAAGTCACCCCCGTCCCCACAGCTTGAACAAGCGACAGGAAGGTTTCCGCCACTATCAAATTACATACCCAATTTACAGTAGCTGACATGCCCCCACATATTCCTCTATATTCCTGGGGATATATCTCCGAGTTCATGGTCCACGGAACAGGTCCCATGCCAGGTGAGAAGAAAGCAATATATAGGGCTAACCCTATAATTGCCAGCCAACCGTAGAAATTACTTGAAGAATCAGATGACTCGCCAAAAAAGGCGATAGAAAGGATGAGGAGGGATACAATTACCCCACCTAAACTTGCAAGAGCCAACTTCTTCCGGCCAATGAGATCAATAACATAGATGCCAAGAACTGATCCAGCAGCATTCATTCCAGCAACAATAAGGGATAGGAGAAGAGCTAACTGGTTCGAACTGAAGCCAGCCATCTGGACAATGGTTGGGCTATAGTACATGACTGTATTGATACCAGTAAACTGCTGAAAAGCCTGCATAATTATACATTTGTAGTCCATTACACGTCATGAAGCTGGTCGAAGTTCAATATTTACAAGCGACTTCAGTTGAATTGAGTATAGAAATAAATTGAGAAGTGAGAACCATGTATGAGTATTCAGATCTATTCATGTAAAATGCTTGACACTCCAAGTACTTTATTGGCCACATCATCCTTGGAAAGATGAAAACAAGGGAGCTAGAATAAATATTCATTCATAAACCATCAATGATGCATGCCTGCCAACTCATATTGGGGAACAAAAATCATCAATGAAGCATGCCATTTTAGGGAGAACAAACAGTTTAGAAATATTACCTGAAGTCCAGCACCAGCAAGAAAGGCAAGTCTCATTTCTTTTGACTTAAACACATCCAAGAATCTGACATCCCTCTTTTTCTGACGTTCTTCCTCTAAAGCAGCAGAAAGATGATCAATTTCATCCTCCAACCGGGGAAAGTCATATATCTTAGACAGCACCGTAATAGCTTTAGCTTTATCATTCTGGACATCAAGATGAAAACTGTTTGTAAAGAAACTTGAGAAGTGAAAAAAATTTCTCAGATTATCTTCTTGAAATAATTGAATATAGGTATACCTTCATAAAAAGCCATCGAGGAGACTCTGGCATAAAGAGCATAAGGCAGAACTGAAGCACAGCTGGCAGACCTGAAACCCCAAGCATCCATCGCCATGTTCCTGGGACCTGTCAAAGCAATAGCAACATCAGAAAACATATTGTAAATACCCTTTAAAGCAAGAATAAAAAGATCAAATCTTAAATAATTTGATCCAAGCTAATATTTGTGAAAATTCAACCAACAGATTTAGGCTGCAGATCATCCTCCAATTGTAAACCCAAAATTTAATCTGCTTTTTGTTAAAGATATTAGCCACTATTAGCAAATTCACAAAGTAATTCTAGCTTGAGGTATCTGTCCTTAGCAAATTTACAGGTTTGACCAGACTGAGATCAATTGAGTACACTTTATGTCCTCAACAAAGTTTGTTTCTCTAAAAGAGAATCAAAATAACAGAATCGAGATATGAATGAGAACACCAATGATGGGTGAACTTAAGAAGGACAGAATAATTTTTCCATCATGGTGTAAAAACAAAAGGGCTGACAAAGTCCAGAGCATGATAAGTTGCAGCACTTGAACTTCATGAAAGGAATGGGTAAGATGCGCAGGAAAAATTGTAGATATTACTACAACAATAATAAATTCAATGAGAAAAAATATTGTGAGTCACAATAACCTGGATACACACTACTCTAGCGAAGGATCTATCCAAATGTGTCACTTTGGTCAAATCATGGACAGGGGACCACATCACACCTTTTCCGAAATGAAAAGAAAATAAGAGACAGTTACTAATTAGACTTTTAGGTCAAATGGGGTGTATTGACAATTTACAAGAGTCAAGGCCATGGATACTATGACCGATCACCATTGATAAAGAAGAATCTTTCTAAATCACTTCAGGTGAGCAGGGCCTTCAAGCAGCCAAAATACGCTGGGGTTGTAAATGACATGGCATTCCTGATAGAAAATGACAACTCCTTCAGAAAAACGAAGTTATTCAAGTTCTTCAAGACCAGACAAATATTCCTTCTCCTAGGTTTGCTCTGAGGCAACCGCTTGGTATGGTTCACTACATTCCAGCACTCTTTCAACCTAAGATTTCCTTATTCCGGAGAGCAAGAACTCGGCAACTCTCTGACTTCATTGGTCCAGGGTAAGAAAAGAAGCGCAAAACCTTACCAGCCCTTGACATGTGAACAACAAAACCTGTCCTTAACAGGATGGTACTGACTTTCATAGAGGTGCTAAGTTTTGTTAGGTTCTTAGTAGCAGTCGGAAAGAAGAACTTTGATATCCCTTTCAAAGTAGATTGAATCAACCTATCATCTCAACTTGTATGAAACTGTACTTACTACCGTACGGGTGGGGTCCTTGATTGGGAAAGATCAAAATCAACAGTTGGTGTTCAATGATAACAAGCAAGTTTAGCTTCAGAACATTCAAAAATTTGAGGCTTAGCAGAAAATTGCTACTTTTGAAATATGAATTTAAGTACAACTCCATTGTCCATTTTATGTTCTCTTGTCAAAGGAAATGTGAACAGCACCAACTATTTTGAAAAAGCACAACACTTTCAGTTTATCATATTGAGCTATCACTTAATGTCCCACTTATAAATAAAAGAATCAGCCGAGTAAATCGGGAACCAAGAACTGATATAAGCGCTATTTTTTAGAAGCAAGGAAAGCTGAATGATATTTCATCATAATAATTTCCAGCCAATAGGAATCTGTCACATGCCATTAAGCACCGTAGATCATCTAAATTAGGCAGGAAAGAAAAAGAGAGACAAGAAAGAAAAAGGCGGACACCCTGGGTGATGTTTCTTAGTGCCAAATCTTAAAATGAAATCTCCATATTCTATCTTGCTGTCTCTTAAAAGCTGCACAATGGAAAAGCTTTCACACAACAAAAGATATTATCCATCAGATGAATATAGGGAATCGGTTCAGATCATATAAGAGATATCGCCACCAGAAATTGGTTGGTCAAAAGGCAATTTTAGAATTGATCATGCAAAATAAATCCAGAATTATGTCCCCCATCTGATCCCCACATCAACTTATATTACACAATTCTCCACCCTGAGAAGTGATTAACAAAAAAATCCAAATCTTCCACATTAGAAGCTTGAATATCATGTATTATTATTATTATTATTATTTTAATCAAATATTTTCAAGCAATCAACAAAGAATCCAAAATATAGTTCTCTAGCCTGTAAGAATAACAGAGAATGGTTACTTTTCTATGTTTCAAACATGAGGCAAATACAAATAATGCTGTCTTCTACTTCAATCCCCTCAAAATCAATTCATTCATTGATTTTAAAGTGGCTTCAGTTGTTGATTAAAAGGTATAATATTTTCAAGCAATCAAAAAGGAATCCATAATATAGTTCTCTAGCCTGTAAGAAAAACAGAGACTGGTCACTTTTCTATGTTTCAAATGTGAGTCAAATACAAATAAGGCTGTCTTCTATTTCAATCCCCTAAAAATCAATTCATTTATTAATTTTAAATTAGCTTCAGTTGTTGAACAAAAGGTATAGCAGATGAACACTTTTAGGATTACTCGCCATCAATCTCTCAAGACTGAGATTCCTGTCAGGATTAAGCATCTATAAACTGTTTCCTCAGATTAAAAGGATTAAAGAAGAGACCAGATAGCCTATGTTTGCTAACCAATATACAAACAGTTGAGTAGACCACAACAGAAGCAAGTATATGAAGGGTAAAAAACCATCCAGAGAAAGAACAAAAAAGGAATGATTAGCCTTACCTCCGTAAAAGCAAGATTTATGAGATAGGAGAGAAACTGTCCACCAGTTATCATAAGGACATTGGTGCTCACTAATCCTCCCCTTACTTCAGACGGGGAGGCTTCTGCAATATATACAGGAGCAGTCACAGAAGCAACACCAATGCCCAGACCAACCAAGAGTCGTCCCAATATGAGAACATAAGGATCTGGTGCAGCAGCCATGACAACCGCTCCAGTTACAAATACAATATCAGCAAGAAGAGTAGCTTTCTTACGCCCATATGCATCATTAATCCAACCTCCTGATGCTGCCCCTATCATTGCACCAACCAAAGCCATGCTAACAATGGTTTCCTGCCCACTTGAAAAATTAGCAAACCTCAAAGGAAAGGTTCACAGCGAAAAATGTTCAGTTGAAATAAGGTTTAGACGCAAATAAATGGAATAAGTGTCAAGAAAAATCTAAGATTTTTATCCAACCAACCACCATCTGCAATGAACCAACCCCCATTTAAATGCAATAATCTTCTCATTTTTATTATTCTGTTGTCTCATTGGTACTCTCATATCAACTGCACTGCCTTTTCAATTTCACTTGGGAACTACATTTACCAACTCAAACAAACATTGAAAGATCATGAGAAAAGAAATCGGGCTGTTTTTCAAGCTCCTCACAGTTTACACAAACCTAATTAGAAGTGTCACAAAAGAAATCTGGTGCAACACTTCACCAAACTAATTACCTGTAAGAAACTACTCTTGTTGACTGCCTCAAATTCATCTTTGATGTACAGAAGCGCCCCAGAGATAACACCTGCAAGCCCCCATTTACGCTTAGTCACACATTTTGCTGCCAACTTCATGATTCATAGCAAAAGACAGAAAGCCTCTTGCCTTTCAGAGAAAAGGACAACAAAGATTTAAGTTACAAGGAATACATATTTGCCAAAGCAAATAGTCTAAGGTGGCATATAGCTGTGTACCACAAAAATTCCCAGGGTTTATATCACAAAAAACACAGTCAACAATGTATAATATAAAAAATGACTCCAGGTGGTTTGGATAATGCCACCTACAATACTTCTATACTTCTATACTCTTATCTCTTTTATCCCTAATCCCACCTACAATTGTTCCAATGAAAATATCTCCTTGCACTTTAATGACTTATGAAACTTTTCATTCTGCCTCAGAAAGACAAAACCAACTGCCAAAACCATATGACTGCTATATGAATATTCTTGCAGTAGGGCAACAGTTTCCACACCCATCGTAGCATCAACCAGCTGCATATAAATTAAGAAACAGTAGCTGACATTTTGTTCTGCTCTGCTAGTCGTAGTAAGAATGGTCAAAGAACACAAGACATGAATACAGTAATAAATGATGGGCCGCATTATATAAAATTCCCAAAAAAAAAAAAAAAAAGGTCACTTGTATAAAACAAGGAACAACACATGCAATTAGATTCACTCTTTCCCATGTTAAGTAATTTTGGTAATTGAAACAAGCAGGGGGAGCTACTAGTTTACGGAAGTTACACGTCTTAGAAAAGGGTATCATCTAATCAGATCGTTGTTTTGACCTGGGAGGTTCCTGTCCACCAACCCCAACTGCCCCCCTTGCTGAAGAAGCCAAAATTGGAGCAGCCACAACTGGACTTCCGTGTCCAGAAAGAGCATTGACAACAAAGAATCAAAGAGTTAAAATTAACCAACAAAAAGAGTTGTTTCAGATTAGTCCAAGGGAAATCCAGAAAACCAAACAGAAGCCTAAACTCAATCCCAGAAAATCAAACCATAAGAAACGTAATAAAGAAAAAAAAAAAAAAGCACCACCACAAGCAACAGAAACCAAAAAACACAAACAAAATCCAAGTCAATCAGATCTTGGTCTTCCCATCAAACTTATTTTCCGAATCAATTGACAGTCCAAACACAACAAACCATTGCAGCAAAATGCTTGAGAAAAAAAAAAGAAAAGGGAACGGTACCGGTATCATAGCCGAAGAGCAAACCGCCGATGCCAGCGATCACAGTCAATCTAAGGACAAATTGATTGGCGAAATACGACATTCTCCTCTCCGGGAACAAATCCAAATACCCTGAGCTTCCCGGTATCGAATCATACGACATTGAGGGCTCAAGAGTCGTTGTCGGCTGATGCGCCATCTTTTTAAAATCTCTTTTTCAGACACCGAGAAAATTAACTCAGAAAGATCAACAATCCTTGCACTTGGAACTAGAAAAAGAAACAATATTTAACCCCAGCCTCACTCTCTTTCGATTTCCGCTCTTTTCTCGAAATAATTAACAAAGAACAGCACCAGAAGAAGAAGAAGAAGAAGAATGCCTTTTATTGACTGGTCTAATCGCAACCACCAAGAAGGGCTTTTCAGAATCACCTGAAAATTTAGGGTTTTTTTGACGCGTTTTTTACTTTTTTTCCCCCCCGTTGTCCTTTTGCAAGAAAAGGTCGCCAGGAAATCTCTCACGATTTGGTGTAGCCCAATTAAGGAGAGCTAAAGATGATAGTGAAGACAGAAGGATAGGAAAAAAGAAACGGGCAGATCCAGCTGGCCTTCTAGCCTTCACAGATTCGCATTTTGGGGAAGATTTTCCATGTTTGGTTGCCGAGAAAAATCTTGAAGAAAAGATTTTCTCAGGAAAGTATAGGTATTTCTCCCCGCGATCGCCCCTCCTATCCTTTCGGTTAAAAAATGGTCCCCCGGACTCGATGGCGAGAAAGTGCCCAAATTTAAAAGAAAAATGGGTGGTCAATTCTAACACGTAATATCCACCGGCAAATGAGATGGAACCTGTGGTTATCTGACGATGCATCACAGCCCAATGACGCGTAGCGTTCTGTTGAAATGTAAGAGCCAGCGACGGTTTGATTAGGCTGACCACCCGTCACCCTGATATCTCCCTTATATTTTAATTTATTTTGGTAATATATTAATTTTCTTTTTGCTTTCCGACTGCACAAGTGGCACCTTTCAGACGTAAAATCGTCAAATTAACGTGAAAAATATTTAAGTGGCGTATGGAATGTTCTTCGTCTCTGAAAAATATTTTATTTTTCTTTTTCATTTGAAAATAACAAAAATTAATTATAAAAATTAATTCAATTTGTTAATTAATAAATGATAAATATAGAAATTTATTGTAGCTATATTAATTATTTAATGCCTTTCACTAAAATTAATTTTTTTTTACATTATATAAAGTTTTAATTGTTATTATTATTATTATTATTATTATTATTATATATTTTAAAAAATTTATATTTATACGAAAAAAGCAGTTTCATATATTTTAAAATAGGAGGTAAAAGTGGAGTTTGTATCATCATTTTTAGAGAATAAGCTAAAATAAATACATTTTATTTTTTAAAATTTTTAATATAATTTTAAATATTTTATCTTTTTAATTAAATTTTAAATGTTATTAATTATTTTTAATATAATATAATTAAAAATAAAAAATAAGTTAAACACTCTATTTTATAATTAATATATAAAAATATATATTGAAACTAAATATATTTTTGAATATTTTAGATATTTATTTTCACAAATAATAAATAATAAATATGCAAAAAATATATATATAATATATCTTTCTATATTAAATATTAAATATAATATTCAACTTATTATTTATTTTTGAGAGGGTTATGTTGGAAAAAAAATTAAGGATATTTAAAATTGGATAAAAGAATAACTATTTATTAATTTGTACTTTACTCTTACACGTATTAACTATTTTTTTTCATGCAAATAGCATCACTCTATTCTTAATATTAAATAACGATGAAGTGGAGCAAACATATCAGTCTCGAAGTTACAAAATGTAATTGGTACTCGCGTTTTGGATTCTTTCGTCCATGGATTGAAAAATAAAGGTAATTTGGAAAATCAAAATCTGGCTGGCAGTGAGAGACCATAACTGCACGCGCGTCCAGGTCGATTTGGCTAGCATGGGAAACATGCGTGGTTTGGTTAGACTCATGGGAACGGATAACTAGTTTTAGGCGGACGATGCGGACGCTTTTGTCCGTGCAGACATCAATGTAATCAAAGAGTGCGAGTGGTCCCCGTCGTTGGCTGATCGGACCGCCACGCGTACGCGTACGATCAATATTCAATTGCACCAATAAAAAAATAAAAATTATATATATATATATATATAAAAGGCGGCCGTTCCTTCGTATTTGGCGTGTACGCGCCTCTCGTTGCAAAAATTATTCCTAAAATGTGTAATGTGAAAGGATAACATTTCCCACATTTTGCAATGGCGTTTCACTCTTCCGTCCGATCTATCGCATGAAAGGGTTGCAATTTTTGGGTTTTTTTTTTTTTTTTCTATTCCGAAAATTGAGCCTCAAATAAGTATTGACTAAAGTTCAAGGATCGTTGATGCACAAGTAACCATCGAGCAATTTTGGGGGGAGGGGGGAGGCAACAACTTGATTAGTACTCAAAAAATAAAAACAAAAACAAACAAACAAACAATCCAACATCACACTTGGACGTTATCACATGTTTGATCACAAAAATTGCCAAAATCAGAATCATCCATGTTCTAATTACGAATTGTCCCGTTATTATAGAAAGTTTGAAATTGTACAGGATTCTTTAAGATTAAGCCGAACAACTTTTTACTTTATATATATATATATATATATATCCCCATATCCCTCTTTTATCTTTGTCGAGTTGGCCTCTTCATCTTCTTCCGGACCCCACACGTACACAAGCAAAACCTTACAATCCAACTGATTTATTATTATTATTATTATTATTGTAATATTTTCTGTTCGGGAATGAAACAAAATACGAGCACATTCAAATTGGGTTCAATTCTTAAAAATTCACGCCCACTGCTCGAAACATGAATCGACCATTAATTCCTATCGTATCATTAATTAGCTTATCGTGGCGACATGGGTGTAAATTTGTCGCGAGACTACTCAACGAGAGATGAGACCCGGGGAGTGAATCGACCGTGACAGTTACAATAACAAGTGTACCAGTGCCGGAGGAACCTTCACGTTCGTGTCCCCACCCGTTTTGTGCAGGAAAGAAAAAGAAAAGAGGGCGGGGCCGCCCCTTGTCACTATCGCGGCGTACACGCGTCGCATGCCATGACCACGCACGTATACGTTCAATTTTTTCTCTTCAATCATTTTAGATACTGTTTGATTGATTTGCACGTGATGGACACAGATCAGCGCAGATCCTCCTTCCCTCCGGCCCCCCCCCGTCTTTGCCAAATTCTATCAATTTCATTTATGGAGACGAAACAAAACAACCGCCTTCTCCGGGAAGCGCCGGTGGTAGCAACCGTGCTTTAAAAGATTCATATTTTATTTTTAAAATAAAAATTATATTTTACATATTTTAATATTTATTTTATATTTTCTTCTCAAAAAAATAAATAAATAAATTTATAAATACGCGAATGACTCAAAATATAAATATGATATGAGAAATTCAATATAGTTCCGCGCGGCGAATGATTTGTCCACCTCCTCCTCCGAGCCTGTTTTTTTTTTTTTTTTTTTTAACTTAATAAATATGATACGAGAAGTTCAATATAATTCCACGCGGTGAATGATTTGTCTACCTCCGAGCCTATATTTTTCAGACTTGATAATTAGTTATTGATCGGATTAATTCTCTTATAATTATTAAATTAATTGTTTGTGGTTATTAAAAAATAACTATTTAGATATTTAATATTTATTATTATGATTATATTAATTTTGTGTTATCTCTTTATTTTTATTTATGAAATTTTATATTCAAATTAATATAAACAAGTCGCTTCTTTTTTTTTTTCAAAACACCCCAAGTATTTTCTTTTTTTTTCCTATTATGCTGACAAAAAGGTATTAAATTTAATAGACTTATACTATTTTTGCTATTTCACTTGTGAGGCACGTATAAATATAAAAATTTGTTATATATATATATATATTTTAAAAAATAATTGTTATAATTTATCAAATTTGTCCGACAAGCTGTACGGACATTATAAAGAGAATAAAAAACTATAGAAAGGAGAACAGAGAACGACCACAACAAAATAAATATGTCTAAACGTACGAGTTATATGATTTAAAAATGGGGCAAGCACTTCGATCATTTGGCACGAAGCATTTACTTCCTCTCGCGCACGATTGATCATGTTACGGCCATTTGGAGCATTCATTTCGAGTTCAAAAAATAAGTTTTTTTTTTTTTTTTTGTTAAGGAATATTTTAGTTAGTAAATTTTGGACCTTTTTTTTTTTTTTTTTTTTCATAAAAACTAGGTCTGGTGTAAGGTCCACCCTGTTTTATTTATCTACACCGAATCTATGAACTCTTGCATTTGTAATAACTATTTCCAACTCATGGATTATTATCCATGATCATTTTTTTTCCCTTTCAAAATTAAAATAATTAACCCAAATGACCAAGACGACAAATAGTGTTCGGAGGCCCAGAGCTTTACGGGTCCCCGTGTCACGTACCCCAGTGTTGTGATTCTTTGGGCGGCCGACTAACATGCCGTCCTCCTCCTAAGGTCCAGGAGAAGTATGAGCTCACTGAAGGATTTATTGCCATTGGGCCCATGAAAGCCATTCATTTCCTCGACCAGTGATCGTAGACACTCACCCATCACCGAGTCTTATTGCCGATCGACGGCGCAGACAAATTGCAAAAACAAAACCCACAAGAAAGATTGGTCAGAAGGGTGAAAATAATAAAATATAGGTCACACCGTGTTGAAATAATATCCGTTCTATAAATTACTATGTGACTATGAGTCATAAAGAGCCTTTGCATTTGTACACTTGGTTTGACAGATTCGAAGACCCTAGTACTGGGATTCATTTGATATTTGGTTTTTCACCAGCTTCTTACCAACTAGATCCGGGATTCGAGCTTCTCATCCACCCAAATTCAATAACGCTATTTATATATATATATATATAGAAAAAACCCAACTTCTCATCCACTCTCAATGGTTCTCCAAGTTTCATTGGTGGCAGCATCAATAGACAACAAGGTCCAACAAGCTAATCATCCCGCATGTTTGATGGACAATATGATCTCAGACGGCCTTGTCAGTACTGTTATTACTATCATTACTCAAGCTGATATGTATTCCAACCAACTTTTCAAATTAGCACAGACTGTTCTCAACTAACGAGGGTTTTTTTATTAAAAAAATATATAATTATAAATTATATAATAAACATCTAATTTTTTTATTTTCGTAAATTTTATATCTTTTTTTAAAATCAAAACTTCAAGTGTTAAAAATAAATAATTTGAGTTGTTACAAAAATATTCTTTTGAAGGATTCTAAATCTTAATTTTTATTTCATGCGTGTTAATCTCGTGTCATCAATTCGGTCAAAGAAGACAATCCACAAATGTTTACTTTTTTATTGGGGATACTAAGAATTGAACATTGGTTGACTGGTTGACTGGTCATGCCCATCCTTGTTGAACGGTGACCATTTCACACTTGACGAGGCCGCGGCACGCGCTAATTTAGTAATATTTTGTTGTTTTTTTTATTAATTTAAATTTATTTTTTTGTCCGTTTCAAATAAAATGAGATCTATGTTAGTGTTCAGTTGGAGACTTCTTTTTTTCTTAGAAAGAAGTTAAATGGGAATATCAATTATTGATAATTGATTTTAATTTACAAATAAAACGAGAAATATATTTATAAAGTACTTTATTTCTGTTAAAAAAAAAAAAGAAGAAGAAGAAGAAGAGAGGCTCGTAGCTCCATTCCAACTCTGCACTAGACAAAGCGAATTGAATCTCATGTTTTTTATTTGACTGATTGCATTGCAGAATCTACACCACTCGGCACCGTCTGACTACACACAAGTATGGACATGGGTCAACAACAAAACTTCATTTTTCTGTTGAAAATTTTTATTGGATTGCTTTCCTCCTCCATTTTCAAAATTGCAATTTAACTTGGTTTCTCTAGCTTAAGCACCCATCTTTGAACTTTCAAACTGGGGGGGGGTTCAACTATACATCCAAGAACTATCATCAAGAGACAAAGGGGGAGGGAAAAGGGGTCACATCAAAGTCCACAAGCCCATATTTATTTTCTAGACTTTGATATAACTGAACAAACTTCTTTATCCCAGCTCCCTCGTGGCGACAGAAACTCCCCCCCCCCTTTTTTGTGGTTTCTCCGAGGTTTGAGTTTTCAATCCCAGATAGAAAGTCGAATCTTTGCAAGAAAACATAAATCTTCTTCTGATAGTCAGTTTTTGTATCTTATTTTGTGTCGACTTAATCAGTTCTCGTTCTACACCAAAACACTGGATGCAAGAAAAGATACACCATAATGGGTACCGCGCAGGGTGGTGGTTTAAATGGAGCAGCGCCATTTTTGACCAAAACGTATGAGATGGTGGATGATCCCTTGACCGATTCCATGGTTTCTTGGAGCCATAGTGGTTGCAGTTTTGTTGTGTGGAAGCCACCCGAGTTCACACAATATTTGCTCCCCAGTTACTTCAAGCACGGTAACTTCTCCAGTTTTGTGAGGCAGCTTAATACCTACGTAAGTTATGTTCTATGTTTTATCTTAAAGTTTGATGTCTCCAAGAATCCTTTTTAACCTGGGAAATTGATAAGTATGCCAATTGTTATTGTTTTTGTATTTTAAATCTGCTGCCTAGTTGCTGGTCTCTTCGCATTTGGATGAATACATACTAGGATATTTTAATCCATGTTTTGAGTCCCTGTTGTTCGTTAGACTAGGTCATTGGTTTGGTTGAAGTTCAGAATTTTTTAAGTACTTCTGTCATAGACTCTTTGCTGCTGCTGCTGCTGTGAACTCAATTCTGTGGGTATAAGTTCGTTGGCTTCATATTTGGAACTTTATTCTGAAATACCATAGTTGCCGTAAGAAGTCAAAGTAAATACCTTTCAGGATGTTGTGGAAGTGAACACCGGCCTGAAAAGAATCTACCCCAATTTGAGATTCCTTTTCTTTTCCAGTTTGTCATAGTTCTCGTCTTGATTCTAGATATTGATGCTATAATAATGCCAATTTGAAAATTTTTACATGATGTGCTGAAATTGTGTTGGCTGGATAGGGATTCAAGAAGATTCATCCTTATCAATGGGAGTTTGCCAATGTGGATTTTATAAGAGGACAGAAAAGTCTTCTTATGAACATTCACCGGCGTAAGCCAATTCATAGCCATTCCACACAGAATCAAGAGAAAATCTCTCCACTAACCGAAACAGAAAGACAGGAACTTGAGGATGAAATCAAGCTATTGAAACATGAAAATGCCGTGCTCGAGTTAAAGTTGGAAAGCTATGGAAGAGACAAGCAGGGGTTTGAGTTTCAGACTCAGGCATTAACCGAGCGCTTGCAGAGTATGGAACGCAGACAGATGCAGTTGATGCCATTTTTGGCTCAACAGATTAAGAAGCCTGGATTTGCCTCGATTCTTGCGCAGCGACTGCAACATGATAACAAAAGGAGAAGAATTTCCGAATCTGATAGCTTCCACGGGCTACGCAAGGAGAAGGAGGACCAAACTAGCCCGGATAGATTCCCGGTTCCACTGGCGAATTTCGAGTTGATTGAGAAATTGGATTCATCCTTAAAGTTCTGGGAAAATGTTTTTTATGAGGTTGGCGACAACTTTGGGCAAGAAGTGAGCAGTGGTGGCATAATGTCACGGCCCTCTCCAGTGAATGTTGGAAATTTAAGTGCACTCTCGGGTGATGGAGAACCTTCCTCACCTGTCACACATCCATCATCGAACAATTCAGGCGATATTCATTCATCCTCTGAGCCGGTTGGATATGTCAATGATGCAGATCATGCCATGCCCGCTGGAGCAAATGATCAGTTTTGGCAGTCCTTCCTCACAGAGGCACCGGGTTCGTCTGTTATGTCCGAGCCAGAACATCAGAGCGAGAAAAAGACCACCGCGGTGGAAGAACGAGTGAAACGATGCCGAACAGCGGCAGGAGACTTTGGTGGAACGCAGACTACATAGACGGCCTCACAAAAAACATGGGGTTGATCGGTACAGCCGAGAGGACGTGAAGTTGGCTTTGCTTTATACCCTGGGAGCGGACCCAAATTGCTGTGGCCATAGACATCCAATTTTGTGATATACCCGTTGTAGATTTGTCACAACTCACATCAGGCCCCAATCAAAAGAGAAGTACTTTTCGGTATATCTCGGTTTGCGCTATCAAATTTTTGAATTAAAACTGCTAGTAGACCAGTAGTGAATAAATATGGTTTAGGGAGCAGGCATCTCCCTTGTCCGCTTGCTTTTAATCATCTAGATGCCAAGACTACACCGGAAAGCAACATACCCCGGGCAAGGAATATGGTGCAGCCATGCACCGGGTGAATCGCAATCCCACGAACAGGGCTTTGATTAGCATTGCAGATTACGTTCGTCTCTCATTGATGCTCGTTCGACTCTGCTTCTTTAGAAACTATTGCCCGTACGTACGAGCTCAAGAAGAGAGCTCTGTGGGCTGGCTGAATGACGTGTCTCTCTCTTCCTCCTCCTGTCTTTTTATTATTGCCTGTCAAATTGAGGACGCGAAAGATTCCCAGTTGGTTCGAGTTTGGTGGATCTATTTATTATTTCACTCCATATTACGTTTTTTTTTTTTTTTTAAATTTTTTTATTACAATAAAAAATTTACATTATAAAAATATATATTTATAAATAAAGATCAAGTTATAATTTTTATAAAAAATAATTTATTATTTAAATAAAATATTTATATTTAACTTTAATATTAATAAATTTAAAATATCACAACCTTCTAATATACTAATTTAATATAAATTAATACTTTTAATGTTTACTCATGTAAAAATTTTTAAAATTAAGACGACGCATTTCATATATAGTTTGAAGTTATTTGGTTATAAAATTAATTAATTTTTTAATTAAATTAACTCAATTTTTTTTAAAAAAATTATTATTATCTCTTAAAAAAACAGTCAAACTAAAAAAAAAAAAATTGTTAATACATTAATTAATTAATGATGTAATATCTAAAATAAATTTAAGTGACAGAAAAGTCATACATTTGTTTTAAATTTTTATATACACTTGATTTTTAATGTATGTTTGTACACACAGATTCATAAAATAAGAGAGATTTGAGCGCTAGGGCTGGGGACAAGTATATAAAATGAAGTAAACAGTGTTGTTTCGCGTTTGATGCACCTAACTTTTTTGTTCGACCAAGAGATACACGTAAACTTATTGATTAAATTAATTATTTTCTACGTTATAACGCAGGGAACCCCCTCTCAAATTATTTACTTTCTCGCAATCCAAACACGCTCCCAGTCGAAATTCAATCTCTCTCGTCAGTCTCGGATTCTTTTCTTTTTTATTTTTTTATTTTATTTTTTTAATAAATATTTTTTCTTCTCCTTTCCGTGTGGTCATGGATTCCGAGGATGATATGATGGACGCGAACGACGTCGAACCGATGGAGGACGATTTTTACAGCGGCGAAATGGAGGACGATGACTACAGCGACGGTGGCGATGGGGATAATAATGATGGCGATGAGGATTCCGACGGCGGCGACTACGACTTCTTGGCCGAGGCCACCGACGATCTCGATGATGTCGCCTCGCGGTGGTCCCAGGTGATTTTGTAGTGCCTTATTTCTTTATTTGTTTGTTTGTTTGTTTATTTGGTTGCTTTGTATCGCTTTGGTAGCGCTCGGAGCTTATAATCTGAGCAGTTTTTGACCTGTATTTTGTTTTACTTTTTGTCAACTCCACAAAATGTGGTCTCTTTAGTAACAGTGTATACCTAGTGGATCGTTTCCTTTGCTCAGCAGCGGGATGAAATTTTTGCCGGAAATTCTTTCTTTGTTAGTCTTTTAATTCTTTTTTCAACCCCCCCTGACTCTTTATGTCTCCGATAATCTGTTAACGAGTGTGTACATTTCTGGCATTCTTGTTTTTGAGCTTATTGTCTTTCCTTAATTTTCCTCTTAAATTTTACTGGCATGTTACATCCAGCAACATTATACCGTGCTAAAGGAAGCAGATATACAGCAACGTCAGGAGGATGATATTACTAAAGTGTCCACGGTCCTGTCCATATCTAGAGTTGCGGCTACCCTCTTGCTGCGCCACTACAACTGGTAAATCGGCCTATTTTCACTTTTATTTGTTTATTCTTCTTTTCTGTGGGCCAGGGGAGGGCTAGTTGTAAATGATCCACGTGCATCTGAGAGATATATATGGAATGGAAACATGTGCTTTTAAATCCCTGTGGCTACTCTGCATGTCGTCGGATGATAGAACTGCTCTGAGTCTCTCGGGGTCCTAGTGATAGTTTGCATTGCAGGAGTGTTAGTAAAGTTCATGATGAATGGTTTGCTGACGAAGAGGTGGTGCGGAAAGCTCTTGGTTTGCTGGACAAGCCAGTGGTTCATTTTTCTGATACAAGAGAAGTGAGTGATATGATTGCATGAACGTGTGGTTTGGGATTTGCCTTATGCAATTTGTATAATCCTCTTGTTATTCTCTTTCTGTGCTGCTTAAAGTTGTCGTTTTTGTGGCAGCTTACTTGTGGAATATGTTTCGAATCATTTTACCGCGATAAGATTACCTCAGCTGCTTGTGGCCATCCTTTTTGTGATTCATGCTGGTCAGGTGCATCTGCAATGCCATTTATGATGAAGCTTCTTATTAGTTTTCTAGTTTTTTTTTTTTTCTAATTTTATTTTGCACTTCCCATGCCTTTCAAAATGTACAACTTTGTGGAGAAGTGAAAATATATGTCACAATTTCTGGTTATTGGGAAATATTAATATAAATTCTGTTGGTTTTGCTTGCTTTATCAATAATGAGGATATCATTGGGGAGTAGAGCCGGTGGGGCGAGTATGCTAATATGCTAGCTTGACCCATCTTGTGTTCTTTGTAGTTTATGAGTTGAGATGAACTGTTGAGGCTGAACAGCTTCAGAGATTCAATTGATTCATCAAAGTTAAGAAGATTGCACTGGTTCTCGTCATTATTTAGGGGAAGTTTTTAATTACATATGTGGATGTACTAAATTTAGGGGGCTGATACTTGGCCTTTTTCTCCACCATCTTGCTTGGAATTTTGTAGCATGTTGTTGGTTCTCATGTGCCTTGGTACCCCACTCTGTGTGTTTGATGGTTTTTCCCTGAAGCCAGTGTTTTGATTTAGAGCTGGCATTTACATGCTCTATAGTAGCTAGATGCTATGCTTATTTCTTGTTTAAGGGGCACTAAGTTCATCAATTATTAATGTTTCTAATTTTCTTAGTGGCTTTTGGTCGAGGTAAATATGTTGATTATTGGACATTCTTGGCAAATTATGCTAGGTTACATAAGCACAACTATTAATGATGGTCCTGGATGTTTATTAATGAGATGCCCTGATCCATCTTGTCGAGCTGCTGTTGGTCAAGACATGATCAATTCATTGGCATCTGATGAAGACAAGAAGAAGTATTCCCGTTACCTTCTTAGATCATATATTGAAGACAACAGGAAGGTATATCTGGGATTTGAAATTCTGAATTTTGGCTCTTATACTTATGAACTATTTTTCTGAACCTAATGTTTAAACTGTGCGCAGAAGACTTAAAAGTTAAGCAAAATAATTCTTTGTTTTTGGCAGACAGTCGCACTTTCTCTGCATTCAATTGTTCATGCCATAACTTCTCTGGATCCTGATTGCCTTCTCCTATGTGTCCCATTCATTTCTTTTTTCACTGTGTTGTTTTCATTTCTGATGGCATGGGTTAGCTCAGATAATTGGTACTTATTTAAGAAAAGCAAGCTTCAAGGTACTTATACTTGACTTTTGGTATCATGGACTCATGGTTCTTTATGTCTGCCATTATTACTTTGTGTTGATAATGAAAGCAACTAGTAAGCACCTTTCTGTTGATGTTGGACATCAAACATACTAGATCCCTTTTGCCTTGAATTTGGCTAATGCCTTGGAATATGGGAAACAAACATTTCCATTAAGTGAATATAGTTTTGATTTGTATCAAGATTGTGGCCAAGAGGGGCCGAAAATGGAAATGAAACTTAGAATGTTGAAAGTTGTGTGAACGGGGAATTATGCAATAGCAAGTGTGCTGATTTTTTCATTCCTTTCTTTTATTCATTTTGTTGATTTTGTTTTCTTTCAGTTATTCAGCTTAAAAATCTCATAATGCCTTGCAAGTCTCATGTAGAAGTGATTCTATTGGATTCTCATCAATTGAAGACGCAAAATTTCTGGAACTCAAAGTGGCTACACATTTGGCATGTGGAATCTGTAAAAGCAGCTAACCTAAAAAAGAAAATAAATAAATAAAGAATTGCCTTCTACATCTTTCTCTCTCTCTCTCTCTCTCTCTCCCCAGGCAGTCACATATTTGGATGTGCCCTTGTCTGTTTGTGTGCATGTTGTCATTGATATTGCTGTGACTTTTGAGTCATAAATGATTGAATTGGTCAAATTTTAAAGTTCTTCAGATTTTATCCCAGTGTTTCATTGCTTGAAGCATTGTTAAATGAATGAGGTTCATTTTTGTGCTTTGTCCTACCTTTGATTTGACCATAGGCTTACCTGTCTGCTCTTTCTGTTCATGCATAGGCCAAGTGGTGTCCTGCTCCAGGGTGTGAATATGCTATTGATTTTGCTGCTGGAGGAGGAAGCTTTGATGTTTCTTGCCTCTGTTCTTATAGCTTTTGCTGGAACGTAAGTTTTTTGGCATGTTTGATTGTA
The DNA here is from genome assembly GCA_019804595.1 of Bruguiera parviflora. Classification (NCBI taxonomy): domain Eukaryota; kingdom Viridiplantae; phylum Streptophyta; class Magnoliopsida; order Malpighiales; family Rhizophoraceae; genus Bruguiera; species Bruguiera parviflora. The sequence goes on from CM034046.1 coordinate 5,498,029, forward strand.
TGCCAGTAAAGGATTTTTAAGACATTAGTTTCTGTATATTGATTGGAAGCGAACATTGAATAAATGCAGTGCACAGAGGAAGCTCATCGTCCAGTGGACTGTGGAACTGTGGCAAAGTGGATATTGAAGAACAGCGCTGAGTCTGAAAATATGAACTGGTAGAGAATATGTGTATGAATTAAAAGTTATATCTTGTGATAATGTCGGCCTGGATTACAATTCAATCTCATATTCTCTGTGTAGTTTTTGTTATAAATAGCTCTTGCATTTCATGAGTATTGATTTGTGAGTGAAATATGTCTGGGGGAGGATTTTTCAAGTCTTATATTTTTATTTTCTTCTTCTCTTTTTTTTCCCCATCATTGGACTATGAATTAGGTCCATTCATTGTTTATTGGCATAATTTCTGGATTGAAAACCTTTGCAATTGGTTCAATTATGCTCAGAAACATTCCATGTATTTCCTGGTCTTTCTAGGTATAGTTTACAAAAACATAAGTCAGTGATAATTTTGTAGGGTAATGATCAAGGCTGGCCACTGGCAGTTGTCTCAGTTCATATATTTGTTGGAAAGTAGAAATTCATTTCAACTATGATTCTCTGGATTGAAACAGATCATTTAGCAGGGGTCGCTTCATATTAGTAGCAAATAATGGTTTAGTGACTATTGTGAAACATATGTGTGACACATTTTGTTGGAGTATTTTAAGTTCTTTGTTTTTTATCTAATTCTGGATGTGTTGATAGCAGGATTCTTGCCAATTCAAAGCCTTGTCCTAAGTGCAAGAGGCCAATTGAAAAAAACCAAGGGTGTATGCACATGACATGCACCCCGCCTTGTAAATTTGAATTTTGCTGGTTAGTTTTGAGCTTTATGTGCTATACCTTTGTTATGTAGTAACTGATCTTGTTTTTGTCCTATGGTAAAGTTTTGTTGGTTGGCTTCTATTTGTAAATGCAGGCTATGTCTCGGTGCATGGTCGGATCATGGGGAGAGGACAGGTGGGTTCTATGCTTGTAACAGATATGAGGCAGCTAAGCAAGAGGGAGTGGTAAGGGCACTTACAATTTTTCCTTTATTACTGGCAACACATCTGTGAAACAGTGTGTATACAAGAGGCTGAATCCTTTATATGACTGACAAAATTGCTTTCATTGCTTGCAGTATGATGAGGCAGAGAGGAGGCGAGAGATGGCAAAAAATTCTCTGGAGAGATATACTCATTATTATGAAAGATGGGCAAGCAATCAGGCGGTATGCACACTGCATTAGTCTATTCTTGTTTCTGTTTCTCTTCTCTCTCTCTCTGTTGGGGGGAGGGGGAGGGAGGGAACATGTGTAACTTTTTTGTCTGTGGTAGGCTTGGATTTAATCTCTAGATAACCCAAATATTTTTATTTATTGCGGCAGTCGAGGCAAAAAGCTCTTGTAGATTTACATCAAATGCAAACTGTGCATGTAAGTAGTTTCCTTCACATTGTGATGCAATCATGCAACCTTGATGTACTAATTTGTGATGATTGATGTCAATCAATAGTTGTCCAAGTCATTGCAAGCCCACAATTTCCCTTTTTTTTACCGGCTTGCTTGGATGCATGTATGGTATATATGGAATTTAAGTTGAATTGAAATAATATCTGGCACGTCTTTTTTGGTGAGACTCTCTAATTGTTTTATTAACTGGTATCATTTAGTTGTTAATTGTAATACTGCTAATCCTCCTCCTCCTCCTCCTAATATGTCTATCACTATAAAGAAAATTGAAAACTTTGTCATCAGCTGCACTGTATTGCTTATGGTCATTTATTGTATATAATCCTTCATGTAGTTATAATGTGCAATCTTTCGGAAATTACTGATTGGAAGGAAGATGTGTAATTGTGAAATCTTGAACTTTGCTTAGGAAAGAATGCACTTTTGATTCATTCCTAGGACAATTTGAATATGCTTATAGAATTCATTTGGACTCAGAAAATCTGCTTTTAGTTATTATCAATGGTACCTTAATACAACTCACTTGTGGTGTCAAATACTGGGTAATCATCTTCCCAGTCATGAGGTAATGTAAATACCATACCAAACCTCTGAAACAGGTCCAAATGAATGAAAATGCTAACAAGTTCTGAGTAATTTCAAACTGCAGGGTCAAGCTTCTTTGTCTTTTATCAGAAAAGAAAGCTGTTATTTTTTCCCTAAAGCATATGTTGTCAGGAAACAGAATAGGCATTTATTTTTCATATGTTACCAATTCATATTTTATATCTTTGATTTATCTTTTCTATTTTTTATTTTTTGTATGTTGTTTGAATACCTTCAAGTTTATGGATTTCTTGATTTTCAATAGCTTGAGAAACTCAGTGACATACATTGCACGCCCGAGACTCAGCTTAAGTTCATAACAGATGCCTGTCTTCAGGTGAATTTGAACCCCATTGTCCCTGATATGAGCCTCTTTATCTTTCTATGTTTTCTTACGACAATTAAAGAGGCATTGATTATAAAATTCCATGGTTCCATTTATTAAGGTAAGGCATTTCACACAATTCAGGAAAGGTGTAACCTTATTACACTATAATGATTCCACACTCAGGCCAAAGAAAAATAGATTTTTCTACTTAACTTGGAACATCTCATTTTCAGAGAAGGATAAAGAAGGAAGATAAATTACAAATACTATGGGACATATATTTGCATATATACTTGAGGTAACTGTAGGCCATATTTGCAGATAGTGGAATGTAGGCGGGTTTTGAAGTGGACCTATGCGTATGGGTATTACCTACAGGAGCATGAGCATGCTAAGAGACAATTTTTCGAATACTTGCAAGGTAAGTACTCCCGAATAGATCATTATAGATTTCATGAGAATAGATGCCAATGGTCTTGCAGCTTAATGACATCTCTCATGTAGACTAAGGATCTAGGATCCCTCTCTTGGGTCTCTCTAGATTGTATGGTAGAAAGAAAAAGAAGGCTGAATTTGTTGCCATTGCCTCCTTATGTCATTGTTGATGGCAATGATCTTTGCATTCCCTTGTAGGTGAGGCAGAGTCTGGTTTGGAAAGGCTCCATCAATGTGCAGAAAAGGAACTGCAACAGTTCCTCGCCGCTGATGGTCCATTAAGAGAATTTGATGAGTTCAGAACAAAGTTAGCTGGCCTGACCAGGTATCCGTTGCAATCATACCATTTAGCAGTTTGTACTCACATGAAAGTGATATGCTGTGCTTTAGGGTAAAGAAATTATTAGCTGCTTATGTATTACAATTTCCGACATTTATCCTCAATCAAAAGATTATGGTTACATTTAGTTTTAGGGGTTGATGTATTTAGAATGTTTATCTTCAATTACTCCATTTTCTGACTTCTATTTCATTAGGCTCTTACCATTGATTTTCATTGAAAGGATAAAATGATTTCAGAAAATATGGTAGTCTTCTTATTGATACTAATTATTTCAAGTGTTTTTCGTTGTTGTCAAATATCTGTAGAGATGCAATGAGGCATGTTGCATTCTACTTGTGAAGAGGTCAATCTTTTGGCAATTATGTTGTGCTGGTGACTCATCGGCAATATAAGCGGATTGAATACATAACTCCCCATGTGCTTAAATACTAGTTTACAAATCACTTTATGGTTTCAATCTAGCGCTGAGAGTCATCACACCTTTTATTGTTCAATTAACCCTTTTATAGGAAACCTGTTTGACTTTTAACAGAAAAGACCAATTCATACATTGCTTTTGCAAATGAGATTCTGTTTTTTCAATTCTCTTCTCTAAAAAGGTATTTTACAAGATTTAAAATTTAAAGAGAAAAGACTTTTTGAGAGGCACAAAAAGGAAGAAAAAAATAAAATTAATTCAACTTAATACTTTACAAAAAGATTCAAAGTTTTTATTTTTGCAGAAAAAAGAGTTAAAAAACATTGATTTGAATTTTCCAAACAGCATATTATGTTTATGAAGTTTTTGCCCTTAAAATTTAATTGGATGTCTAACAGTGGTTGATTATCAAAGCATAATGACCCTCAGCACCTAATAGAACCTGAGGGTGATTTCTTTGGAACAATGTTTAAGCATGGAAAGCAATTGTATATTTGATCTATTACTACAAAGTTACAGGCTCAATCCAATTCGATTTTCTTGTGTATGTGTGATTGGAGCAGTGTGACAAAAAATTACTTCGAGAACCTGGTTAGAGCATTAGAGAATGGCCTAGCAGATGTGGACTCTCATGGTGCCTGTAGTACAGCCAAAACAACCAGCTCAAAAAATGTGGGTGTCAGCAAATGTAGAGGTGGAAAGGGAAAGGGGAATGCCAACAGTGGTGGTTCCAGCAGAAGGTAAGATCATTGGTGTTCCCTTTCTGAATCCAAGGTTGCCACCATGTGCAAGGTACGCTGCTGTATCTGTTAAAACTATTAAGCTCTTGTGCTGGGATGGATCTGTTTGGAGTATTACCTCTTTCAAGAAACTCAAGCTCAAAGTGAGTAGTCATGGAGGGCTGTTGTACCTGCGTCTGGTGGCACATCTTCTTTTGAAGGATGTTCAATGTGTGAATTGTAGATCTCGGATAAGACCTGGAAAGAGGAAAGGAAAAAGAAGCCTCTTCTCAATCCTTGTGTTTCTAGGGATGTGCCTAGTACAATATTGTATATAATGTTCTATCTAATGACTTCACAGCTCTGTCATGTATGACAGTATATCAAAATGTGTTCCATCTACTAATGCCAGTATTCTCGTTTGTGAAAAGAAATATGTAGCTGCAATGCTCAGTGCACTTTGTTCTCCTTGTCATTGGATATCATGTCTGACCCTTGATCTCTTGAAGCTATGATCCGACAGTTTCATTTGTACTTTGCTTCAAAGTAGTTGGGTTTAACTTAAATGGGTTTGGTGTTAGTATCTGTTTCTTGTGTGGGTAACTACCTTTTATAGGTTGTCTGTATGATTTTCCTCTACTTTGCTTCAGTATGGAGATGTATATTCTTGGAGCATAAACTTTCCTCTATTTCACCGTCGCTTTGGTCCGTTGGCTGTAAATTTCATGTAAAGTTTCGGCTTTCAAGTTCCAACGCAGATGACTTTTTACCCTTCTTCCCCTGCTGGCTCTACTTGTTATGCACGGTCTTGTTCCTGAGTAAAGCATGCAGATAACCTTTTGTTCTGTTATATTAATTTATTAGTTGCAGAATGAGAAATTGAAGCTTAGTTAGCCTGGCTTTCTCGGGCCCGTTTTTATTTTTATTTTTGTGGGACACTGGAAAATGGCACTATTTATTATCGTGATATGCTTCAATACAACGTGCCACCTTTTCCTGTTGGGTAGGCCGTCGGCTATATTCGCCTATTGTTCTTCCCAAAATGGGGATGATGGTAACTGATATCATCGATTTTGGTGCCCGAATATGGAATAATGAACATGTTCTGGAGCTGTGAAGCGCCCAAAATTATCAAATCCACTAAAACACATTCATCTACCGAACATAATCTATGAATTTCTATTATTTTTCTCACTCAGCCTGGCTATTGTTTGGTTCAATCTTGTCGGGAAATTGCTGTTTAAATTCTCTAGGCAAAAGTAATAATGGACGTATGCGCAAGCACTTTAGTCTCAAACTGACGTCAAGCTTGGTTTGGGTATCTGACGTCGTCGCAAGTCATTCCCGAACTCCGACCCTAGCTCGTAGAGCTCAAGCGGAAGAACTGGAGCCAAGCTAAGGTTACGCCAATTTGGGCTTGAGCCTCGTGGCTCGGTCTTGTTTAGAGCATAAGCCTTACTAAATGCCATTCTGTCAAGGGTAAACGGTGCGGAAGCAGAACCCAGTTTCAGCTTATTTGCAGTCAGAGTATGAAATAAACCAACCTGCCCAATAAATGTCACAAATGTGAGGTGGCAGTTTCCAGCTTTCATTTTGTTGATTTTCTTCAGGTTGGACTGTTCCTAAAAAATGGCACAATTAAAATTGCTCTGTTGCATAAAAAAACCTGCCAAAATTAACTGCACCTTTGAAGTTTAGTGAGTGCTCTCACCCAGTCGTTTCTCCCATTGCTTCTTGAGCAATCCAAAAAGAAGTGCAGTTCTTGTGTTTGGGCAGTACCTGAGGGGAAAGCTTTTACCTCATCAGGTGCGAAGAGTGGTCCTTCAGTTGACATGATTTGTCTTTCGCAAATTTCATGGTTAGTGCATTTAGCATTGCTCTTGAATATTGACGGGAAGCCATTTTCCAATCCAGTCCACATTTCATCATTGCCCTAAACTCGTCATATCCGATTCGACCATCCTGCGAAAACAAATACAAAAACATTGTGGGAAATGAAACCTGCGCCTACTACAAAGGAGGGCTGCTTTTCTGTTTGAGAGAGATAGCTTGTCAAGATCAACATAAAAAATGATGTCTTTGATCATTTGCTCATTGTTAGGACAAGGTTTGCCATCTAGCAGAGCTTCTCTCAACTCGTCGAGCTCAATGTAACCGCTCTGGTTCTTGTCGAAGAAACTGAAAGCTTGAGAGAGATGGTTGTGATTTGTGATCCTTACCAGGTGAATATACATTGTCACAAACTCCTCACAGCTCAACGCACCATTTCCATCATCGTCGGCCTTTAGAAAGAGAGGATATTTTAAAATTTTAGAAGGAAAAAGGTGTGCAGGATTGTTGCAGACCTCAAGCCAGAAGAAAAAAATAGTCAAGACTTACTGCATCCATTAACATCTGGACTTCAGGATCTGGAACAGAATGGCCGAAACTGTGGAGGCCATCTTTCAGTTCTTGAAATGAAAGGTCTCCGTTTTTGTCAGTGTCCATCGTATGGAACATCTCTCTGATTCGATCCACTTGCTCATCAGAAAGGTTATCTGCTACTACCTGAAAGAAAACATAAATGGTGGATGGAGCTTATATCAGAAGAAACTGGAGAATCCCACGGCGTAACTCCAGGAAGAAAGGGCAAAACAACTTACTCTGAGTACTCTCTTTTTGAACTTGTTCATCAATGAAAATTGCTTGATTTTTGTTCTGACATGTTCTCCCAGAGACACATTAGGGGCATGCCTTGCATTTTGTATCCAAGGATGTTCTTCAAATGACATGCAAAGGACTAATTAGTTTGTCTACTAGTCAAGCAACTATTTCTAGCAAAATAGTTTTTTACTTAAAATTTCTTACTGGATCTACCATATTAATATTATTTCTTATTCATGTATCAGCTGGTCTTAGCCTGGCACTGCAACAGTATGGAGTTGCTACACTTGATAATGTTTCTCCCTAAGATTGGTACTAATGATGATGCATTCTTCAATATATATGAGTGCATGCTGAAGCAACGGGCCCTTACCAAGGACTTCTTGAAGTGTCAACCGCTGGTAAGGATTTTGGTCAAGCATTCTCTTTATCAAATCCTTGGCTTCTTCAGAAACTTTAGTCCAGTGATCCCTCTCATAATCTATGTTACCCTGGACAATTGCATTTGCCATCCCTTCATCAGTGTCTGCACTAATCGTGCCCACAATTACGCATAAAAAATAGACAATTTTTGATCTGATGCACATAGAAAGGAAAGTCACCAGCCCAAAGGGGAGGAACTCCGCAGAGCAAGATATCCAAGATAACCCCTGCACTCTATACATCAACTTCTGGTCCGTAATTTCTTCTTAGGACCTCTGGAGCCGTGTAGAATGGGCTGCCAACTATCTCTCCAAAACGCTCACCTGCCACCAATTGCAGAGAGCATTAGAGCAGATAAACAAATGACAAGAACTCTAGGCAGAGCAGAGAATACTAGTGTCATGCAAAGGAAGCCAAGCTCAAATAGAGAAGATTTACCAGGTTCAAAAAATATTGAGAGACCAAAGTCAATTGCCTTCAACTGGGATTGTTCGCTTCCATCCGCGAACAAGAAATTTTCGGGCTTTAGGTCCCGGTGTATGACTCCATGTTCATGGCACACCTACAAGGGTTGTTAATGGAGAGCATAGGAAAATTCATCACCCTCTTAAAATCATTAATTTTATAGCTTTCATTTTTGTTCTTTCCATGACCATGCAAACCAAAGCATGGAGATGGTAATTACCTTGACAACCTCCAAAATGGTCTTCGTAACCATTGCCGCAGCCCGCTCTGTATAATGCCCTTTAGCGATAATCCTATCAAAAAGCTCACCTCCCCCGCAGAGCTCCATGATAAGATACACTGCCTCTCTATCCTCGTACGCTTCCTCGAAGGTGACAATATTGGGATGCCTAGGCAAATGCCTCATGATCTCAACCTCTCTCCTAACATCCTCCACGTCTATTTCTGTCTTCAGTTTGGCTTTAGATATCTTCTTGCACGCATAGGTTTCACCTGTTTCAATGTCGAAACATTGATAGGTGATTCCGAATTCTCCTCTGCCGAACTCCTTTCCAAACCTATACTTCTCAAAGATGTTGTCCCCGCCCGGCTGCCTAATGACAGGCACAGCCCGGAAAGTTTTTCGGATGATCACACGATGATCTGACAAGGACGTGGGGCTGCTGTGAATTTTCATGGACGCAATGCGTCCTGCTTTTTCAGGTGTTGAAATGCAGCTTCCCATGAAAGGAAAAATTAGGGGTATTTTCCTCTCAACTTTCTCTCTCTTTCTCCAGTATTTTCTTTTGGTCCCTACCCCTTTTTGGACTTTGGCCAGATGATCATGTCATGAGCGCCCCGTGGCAGGAGAGATGAGGAGACAAAGAGTAATTGAGGGAGGAAGAAAGCCATTTAGAGAGACGAGAAAAGAGGGTGGGTTAAAACCCCCTAGAGAGAGGAATGGCTAATTATGGTCAAGGGAATCTTTGGTAGTTATTGGTTTAATTTTCTGGTTTATTAGATTAATTTTTAGAGGTTGTCTAATTGTTTGTGGACACGAGAGACAGTGTCATTGTGGGAACATGTGCACGCGGATGCGCAATTTTTAAGCATTGGATATTAGAAGGCAGCAGACCCAACACCTGCAAAACAAGCGAAAAGCCAAGTAGGCTGATATGAGAATATAACGTCAGCACTCAAAAAAAGCTATTTGGTTATGCGTCAACGTGACCTTTCCTTGTTCATGCAACATTGGAGGCAACCCCATGTACTTGATATTAACGGGATTGGATTAGTTTCTGTGTTAGCCTTACTTAGTACTCATGTTAATAGGCTCAAGTGAGGTGAGTGAGGAGAAGTGGGCCTAGGTTATATCCATACCTGAAGCTATTAGTATTTGCAATCTCAATCAGTGTGCATCATAAAATTTAAGTATTGGATTAAGGATTTTGACCCATATCAGTAAAGTTTCAAATTTTAATTTTGAGAAAAATAATATCTAATTAATACAAATTAGAAAAAAATATTTTTTATATATTGCAATCTAATAAATCTCTCAATTCATAAAAAAAATCAAAAATAAAAAGAAATTTCAAGTCTCTGTTTTATAGTTATTTAGATATTGTTGCTAGGTTCTGTTCATCTCCCCCAAATTACCCCAAGCAAAAAAAGTTAGTCTATGTATACAAAAAAAAAAAAAAAAACAAATCATAATAATAATAAAATTATAGCCAACAAGAGAAAGAAAAAAAAGGGCTTTTTGTTGGCAAGTGTAATATTGTTATTCTTCAATATAACGAAAAACAAAAACATCGTTCTTCTACTAATAATAGGTGAAGGTGAAGGTGAAGGTGAAACCTTTTTTTTTTTCATTAAAAGAAAAAAAATGAAACGGGTTTAATATTTTAGAACAAAACAGGAAATTCCCTCGGCGGCGCGAAGGGAGAGCGCGAAAGTTATAACTAAAGAAGAAACGCGTAAATTCCATATATAGAAAATAAATCTGGCTCCATAAATATGTATACATCCATTGTATGTATACATGCATATGTATGTGTGTGTATATATATATATATATGTTAAATCACCAAAGAAAAAAGCACCAATCTGAAATACCTAGGGGTTTTTCTCTCTTTCACTCTTTCTGACATATGACCCAAAAGCCAAAGGTGACTCTGTTTTCATAATTTTTCTTTATTATTTTCGCTGCGAGGTCTTTTCTCTTCTCTCTTTCCCTATATATGTGTGGGGGTGTGCATGTGTGCAGTTATTTATTTATTTTAATTAATTAGTATATATATATATATATATATATGGTTTTCTGTCTTAGGATACACTTTCACTTCGAATGTTAAAGATTATTATTCATTCAACTCCTCATGACAACTTCCTGCAAATGTTTCGACAGCAAATGAGTGATTTTGGTTCTACAAAAGAAAAAAACCAACAAGGCAATTTGTGGTTCAGCCCCGAGTAGGATTGAAGTCTAGTTCTGCTACTTAGACGTCTGGGGTTCCCTTTTTTCAAATACTTACGATTGTACTGTATTAGGAGATAGATATAATTTCATTTTATTTTTCTGTTCTAAATTGAGTCATGGTCGAAATAAGTTGAAATTTCAACTTGGACTCATAAGAAATATTATTAGGCGTATCGAGTCTATATCTCGAGTGGATTCATTTGATTTGCTGATTTGTGGTTGATGTGGTCTACCCAACAATGGGTGTTTCGAGAATACAATAAAACTCTGGAAATTTGGTGCCAAGGACTAATGTCTATCGCCATCATATTCTTGACAGCTTGTTAACTTTTCCATCTTCTTGTTTGTTAAAAAGTAACGACATTTAGATGCTGAATGTATAAAAATTATTATTTTCTATTTTTTATATTTATTATATTACCTAATATGATAATTATGCAGTGATATTCTGAATAAATTTGAGTAAATATTGAAAACAGATCACTAAAAGAAAGAACCGTTTGGTCCCTTCTCTTCTGGAATTATTGGATTATTGCCCTAACCCCCAGTTATTTTGGGATTGCGGGTCTATGTTACTTAGATTCCTAGTTTCAATGCAATGCCATTAACACGTCATATCCAGCAAATTAGATGGCCGTTTTTTTGGTCTCTCAAAAAAAGCAAAAAGAAAAAAAGACGGCTACCCACAAGTTGAAAACAAATATCACTGCGAAGATGTCTCGATCTCTTGAATCTTTTCATAGTCTTGAACTATAGACCATGCTATTTATTTCTTTTCTCTGATGAAAGTCAACGATAATTTTTAAGGGCTCAGTCTGAAATCTCAATTCTCAGTTTGATTTCAAGTTGCGCGCCTTATTTTTATTTTGTCTGTTGGAATGTTTCCTGGTTGCCGGACTTGATAAATCCTATAGCTGTCCCTTTTTCAGGAAATACAAAATATTCATTTTCGCCTCTCGTTCAAATGCTCATTGCTATTCGATTATATTTGGTCAATTCAATGAGCAGGGATCCCTAGTTGAAGCAAGGGCAAGGGTGGCACTGGGAAAGAGCCCTTCATATTGTCAACTCCGTAGCCTTGACGTCTTCAAACATGCTGAAGGATGCTTCTCATCAAAAAGAACCTCGGCTTCCTAAATCAAGATCAACCACTAGCCCACAAGACAAATCCATTCGCGCAGAATCCAAAATTATGGATCTTATGAGCAAAAGCAGAATGATGGGTCCTAATCCTATGTATAAGAGCAGAAGGAAGGCAGCGGCTGCGTCATCAGCGGAAGAGGACATTGATCTTGATGAAGAGATTGGCAAGGAAAGATGCTCTGATGACAGTGATTGTATGTGGCTGTCTTCAGAAACTACGTCCCCTTCGTCATTTTTCGAAGAGTATGGCCTGTGTGATTCATTCCATCTCCCTGTTGATAAATGGCTGATTTCTTGGTTGTCAACGCTGGCAAGCTGTTATCTTTCTTTGAATGAGTCGAGATACACTCCTGAGGAGGCATGTTCGGCGCCTGGCAGGAGAAGCCTCGGTTTGCAGCATGATTTGAAGGAAACAAAGAGATTCTCTTTGCTGCCAGAATCACAGGGAAATGGCACATCAGATTCCACTCCAACCAGTTCTGAAAGTTCCAAGTCGTCTCGTGGACACTGCTCGATGGACTGCACGTCTTGTGACGAATCTTCAACATCTTGTGATCCTATCCTTGATTCTTGTTCTGAGATTTTAGGGATGGAAAGGGTGAATTTCTTGGCCTCTTCGGTGAATCCTGATGGTGAAGATTGCAGTTGGATTTCAGATGGAGACTCAGAATTGGAGTCTTTCAAGTTTGGACTATCTAGCCCTTCTGGCAAAAGCAGCCGGTTTCAGGAGTTATTTGCATCTAGTTGCAATACTTCACAACCTACTGACGTGAAAAACGAACATCCGCGGCATGAAGTATCTTTTGATCACACAGATTCTAAAGCTGCGGAGTTGGAGGATCTCGATGCAGATGATCCTCTCTTCTGGCCTTTTGAACAGAAAATCAATTGGAGTTCCGACGATGCCTGGAAACGGTTTTCCATGTCTCCTCGTAGAGATTCAATTGTACTTGAAACTCCCCTGGCGACCCCTTGTAAACATTTTGGATCTAAATTACAAGGTGTGGTAAAGGAGGACTTCAAAGAGGGCTGTAGTAGAAAAATAATGTTCAGCGCAGCTCCGGCGCCGTCAAAGATATTGGAGCCGAAACATGTAAGCAATCAGAGCAGCATCAAGAAAAAGAGCCCCATGCCTTCGAGGTTGAGAAAATTGACAAAAGTGTCAATGAAAATAGTACCCATAGAAACAATAGACGAGGTGCACATGGCAAACGACGGGAAAATTTGTATCCCAGAAACGAATTCTAAGCAGAAATATTTCCTGGAGGACGATTTTGCATCAAATGCAGAACTTCCAATAGAGACCCTCGTGGGACTCGGGGAGTTTGATGGACACGAGGGGATTGATCCGGAATTTACAGAAGATGTCTTCCTCCTGGATCATATTCTCTGAGATTTCGGGTTCTGTGTTATTCTGTAGAGACGAGGAAACCGAGCTGTGAAATGGAAGCTGAAGAATTGTCATTGGAACATTCTTATTCCAACAGTAACAGTTGGATTTGCCATCAAGAAATAGTAGCTTTTTTGGTAATGCCGTTTGATACATACATGTACATTGAATTTGTTCTCTGGAAGCATTACATAATTGCACGCAAAGAAACGAAACTTGAAATGGCAATATGTACTGCACAGCATCGGACGTTGTGCCCTTTTTGCCTATACAACATTAGATACAGAAAATCTTCTATGGAAGGGCTAATCCCATATTTCTTACCCTTGACACAGAGTCAACTTTCTATTATGGTGTCGTAGCTTTAAATGTTCAGACTTCGGAACGTCATTTATGTAACATTTTTGCACCTCTTTAGTCTTTTTTTTTTTTTTTTTTTGGTTCCGGCGGGCCGAAAATATCATTCAAAGGGGGTTAGGATTTGGCCGCTGCCTCAGCTCCATGCAACAGGAATTGTTTTGCGTCCAGTGCTATTACACCACAAAATTGATGCAGAAGCTGGTTTTTCAATGCACAGACCTTGGCTGAACGGCAGGGATAGTCTGCGACGAAAAAGACTAGGCATTTCAAGATATCAAGGAGAGAACTTCAAGAATCCATGGTGGCATCAAGTCGAAAATTTGGCAAGCACATAGATAGTGGAAACGGAAGCCGTAATAATGCCAACGACTTATGCAAGCAGTGCCTCGCAGCTCAACCATAGGAAAGGGCACAGTGTTTTCCCGTGGAACATAAGAGATAACAGAAACAAGAAAAAAAAAAAAAAAAGAACCAGAAGCTTATTTTTCTTGGTGTATATTCTGACAGTTGGTAAACCCGAACTTAAGAAAGCTCGTTAATTCGTAATCACTTAAATTGGTAATCATTTGCACTCTCAACCACAGAGTTTGAATCCTCAATGCATTTTAAACCATACAATTTGGAATTGTCCCGCTGATAAACGAGCCTACTGCACTTTGATATGAGCATCTTCCGGCTAAAGCCGTACAAAAGAACATTTCTCCACATGTACTTAGCGATAGAAATAAATAAAAACTAAAATCAATTCGAATCCAAAACCACTCTTTGATTTGTTATTAAGCAAAGCAATATTTTTCACGGTCAAATTTTAAAGTGTCATGAACCAACCACCCCGCCCCCCCCCCCCCCAAAAAAAAAAACAAAATAGGAACCTCATGACATTCTTCACATTAATGGAATTGCTGTTCCAAGATGCAGGGAGTATGCACCGAGGATTCTTTTTTTCCCAGTTAGATTTTTTTTTTCAATGTTATTTTTTCTGCAAAAGACATGTTTCTTCCATTTCAAATATACGTGTAGGTTACAAATATCATAACGGGTAGTAATTTTCCTCCATCCGCACTCCTCCATCTTCATAGATATATATCAGCATATCAAGAGACAAAACGATAAGCCAACTAGAATCCAAAAAAAAAAATAAAAAAAAAATAATAATAATAAAAGAAATTGTAAAAACAGACATCAGGCAAATAATCAAGGCTTATTTGTAGCTGGACTTTCATTACATGCAGAGCAAAGTAAGAACTCATTTTACCAGTCATTGGCCACAAAGTTCAGATTAGTGCTTTTCCTCCGTTGCTATGTCCTTCTGAGGAACCTTTGTTTCCAGCTCCTTGGGGGTTGCCTTCTCCGCAGCTCTGGAATAAGATTCGTCAACCTTGTTAGTTCAGTTCCATTCTAAATCAACATTGATCTCATAATATACTCATTAAAGAGGTAATAAGACGTGGGGTTTCATTTGGTAGTTCACGCTGAAAATGGGACACCAGATGAGAGTCAAGTGTTTACGAGCACCTCCAACAAGGTTTGCTGAAAAGAAACTCCACTTTTCAAACTCCATAACCGCTAATTAATTCTACACCAACATTTTAATGCTGGATGATATAACTTAAGGGCAATGGCCTCTAAAGGATAAAAATTTGCTACAGCCACTGTATGAATTACTCCAGCTGGGTAATTGGACCACTAAAAAGAAAGGGACTAACAGAGTATGGTCAAGAACAAGAGAAGTTAATTATAAAATTAAAAGAAAATAAGACACTGCCAGCATCCATTTTCCTCCGCACAGAACCACAGTATAAACAAAAGGTCATTACCCAAAGTCATTAAGCTGATCCTAGAGTCCCATTGATGTTAAGTTACAGCACAATTTTAACACTAGAGAGGTATCCCTGAAAATATTCCAACTTCTAACAGCAGGCTTCTTTTGAGAAGCCTAATAATAAAGTGAAGGTACCATAACAGGGAGAGGATGACTAAGCGACATCCTCGTTTAAAACAAAACCAAACAAAGCAGGCCTTTTGAAGCAGCTTGAGATTATGAAAAAATCCTTGAAAATCCCCACAATCCTTTCCAATCGAAGACATGAGACAACAGCCGCTTTACTTGTCCTTAACTCCAAAACTTGATTAGCACACAACAAAAACATCAGCCGAAGTTACATGTTGAACTCTGTCTCGTCAAGAACACGGCATTCCCAATTCAAGCTGCACAACCCACCAGAACCAGAGAAATAATGTTCTTACCACACAACTCCAACTATCAGAAACATCTAAGGTTAGCAAACCAAATATCACACAACCCCCCGCAAAAAATAGGTTCTAGACACACACGCTCTCTCTCTCCCTCAGGCTCACTCACTCACAACAACAACAACAACAACAACAACAATGCATTCTTGAAGTGACTATATAGCCAATGCCAAGGCGGGAAAATCTTCCGAGCCGCTTCCTCCCATTATCAAATGCAAAATCGAGATAAAATTACCCTAAAGCATAGCTTTAACATTATAACAGCTAACAATTACCAGCTAAGTCTGAGCTCCACACACCACAGTGAAACAAACTCACCTAAAAAAAAAATTACAATAGTAGGAAATTTAAACCCGACGCTAATTACTTTCTTTCTTTCTTTCTTTTCCATTAATTTATTTTTGTTCAAATTTCATCCTGAACTCTCCTAAACAGCTCAAAAATCATTTCTTTTCTCATTACTCAATGATCTTCGAGGTATGCTACATACATAGAGCGAGGGGGTGCGTCGAAGCTTCTTTTAGAAAGATAGAAAAGAGAAGCCCAAAAAAAAAAAAAACAAATAGAGAGAGAGAGAGAGAGACAGAGAGAGAGAGAATTACTTAGAGGCAGCGGCGGACTCTTCCTCGAGCCAGCTGCGGATGTGCTTGACGTTGCGGCGGAAAATGGCGGCGGATTGCCTGACGTCGCTTCTCAGAAGAAGAACCACCGCGCTCACCCCCGCCACCGTCACTATAAAGTTCGTCAACCCCATCCTTCAAAATCCCCTTTTTCTTTCTCAAATCTTTTCTTCTTCTTCTTCTTCGTCTTCTCCCTCCGCTAAGTCCACTCTGTTAAGTATTAGCATTCCTTTGCAGGTTCATCTCCCCCCCCCCCTTTTATTATTTAAAATTTTAATTAAAATTCAAAATTTTCAATTTTTAAAAACGAATTTAACTGAAACTTACGAGTTAGTTAAACCTTTTTTTTTTTTTATAATCTGCCCAAATATGAGCTTGGAGAGAGCTAATTTGGGCCTATTTACCATAGGCCCAATCTCATGCCCACTGGACATACGAACAAAACTATTTACAAGCCCAGCCTTTTTCAACAAAACCAAACGATTGAGACGGGTGAGAAAATAACAATTTTATACTAGGCCCGGCCCAACTCTTTTGATTTTCTCCATAATTTTCTCTCTCTCTTTCTTTTGAAATTGCTAGTCTAATCTCTCACTCCAATTATAGATATCATACAGCCTAACAGGATCAAAAGACGGAATGGTACGCGATGGACCAGTTGTGTTATGTTTGGTGTATAATGTCGGATGCGATTAAGTGTTCTTCTACGTACTAGACGTATAATTTATGTCTTGTGTGGTCGTGTGGTTGTGTGTAAGAGTAATTGCGGTGTTGATTGACCGACATATTTTTCATGCACGGCTCGATTGTCTCGTTACACGAAACCCTCTGCGAATGGTTATCTCAACTGACAATATTCCATGGCCTAGCATTTTTAAACTCTCGGGGTCCTTTTAACTTTTCTCGTTTTTTCCTTTCTTGGGAATGAGAGAAATCAACACGATTTTCTTGTTTATGAATTTTTTCGTGGAAAAGAAACTAGTGAAAAAGAAAACTCTACAATTAAAAACAAAACAAAAAAAAGGTGATGAAACTTTTGGGGTTTTTTTTTTCTTTTTACGTAACTTTGTTTGTACCTCCTTAATGTATATCACGTGAGGTGACATGTTATTTATAGCCACAAATTTTAATTCTCGTGCCCATAAGTGGATGACTAAAATTTCTGAAGATTTGGGGGTCCAATTTCAGTGTCAATTGTTAGCTAAAAAATTTAACCAAGACCAATTCAAAAAAAATAAAAAATAAAAAAATATATATATATAAATAAATGACGTGCTTTATTAATCAATTTTTTTATTTTTATAATTTTAGCATTGTGATCAATTGGCGTCGGGGTTCATTTTATGAGAGTTGTAAAACTAATTTGTCGACCATATCAACTACAATTCGTTAACACCCCCATAAGAAAATGGAAAAAAAAAAAAAAAGAAGAGTTATCAGACGAGGGCGTTACACCCATTGTCCAATATTTCTATTCTTTTTTTTTTTTTTCTTCTTTTCTGATCATAATTGTCTAATATTTCTTAAAATAAGAAACATCACATCCCGTACAACTAATTTAGGACGGATAATCAACATCATTGGAAAATCACAATGAACTGTCGTTGTTGATAGAATCATTCGTTTCATTCGGAGTGGTTGCTCTCTGTATCAGGATAGGTCACCCACCGTTTGACCCGAACATTTGTTTTGCTACTCTCGGAGTGTGGCGTCGAGTATGAGAAGGCTTGGGAGAGAGACGGGACCGAGGACTCAGAAAAGGACAAACAACAATTTAAAACAAAAGGGTCATTAAAATAAAAGAGGGGTCACAGAAAATTGATGCGATTTACTTTCTTTAGTCATAATTATTATGTATAAAAAAGTAACAATTATAAGCAATAGTTATGATTATGTATATTTTTATCTATTTAAACTAAATAAACTTAATATTTTTTTTTTCTTTGTTGAGAGGAAATGTCTCTCGGCTTTTAGAAAATGGAAAGGAGAGAGACTTTTTCTTCCTAAGTGGTTGCTGCCATGTGATGGCAGGCCCAGCTCGCGAGCAAAACAACTAAAAATTTATGTTTATTTAGTTGCTTAATTGAGAGGATTATGGATCAAATTCATTTTGGGTCGGGAACTATTGAATGCGCCCGACTAGTTACAATTTTGAACTTCGTGTTGTTTCTAATAAGAAACATGGCAGGGCGGGCGTCCCAAGCCGAAGAAAAACAATATAAAATCAGAATTTGGTGATGCTTATCGACCCAGTTAGAGACGAGGCTGAGAGTAATGAAAGATGAAATGCTTTTTTTTTTTGGTTTTTTTTTGTTTATTAAAAAAAAAAGGGTAGAAAATAAGCGTAGATCTAGAGAATTTTGAATTGGTCAATCTTTGAAACTGTTGCTAAATCTATGCACAATACAGAATTTTGTTCCTAACAAGATTTACCAATATATAAATATATATATTTTATTTTTATTTTTTTTTTCTTTTGGGCAGAAAGCACTTTAAGAAAAAAAAAATATGTACTAAAAAGAAAAAAAAAAAGAAGAAGAAGAAGGCACGTTGAAAATAAAATTTGTGACTAAAGAGTGATGTGGGGGGAAGAGCATTAACGAAGATTTATTTTCATTTGAAACAAAAGTTGATCCAAGCATTTGTTTAATGTAAAAATAAAAGAAAATTTTAATTCCACGTGTGAAATGCAGCAGCGCCCATTTGGCCACCTCGTCGTTAAACATAGGAAAATCCTGAAGTACGGGAAAATTTTCAAACGGCGTCGTTCTTTTGGCTCCTTCCAACTTGCGCGACGGGATGGGGAACTTACACCGATGCAGTGGCAATAATGTTATTATGAGAAACACCTGGGAATAATATGGGAAACTGCAGAGTCCTGAATCAGAAGCTTCTTCGTGTTCTGGTAAAACTAGTTCTTTTGACCCTTCAATGTGAACGCTCTCCCTTTTCTCCGAAACCACCGAAAGCTTTCTCGATACTATTTAGCTTTTGCACCATTTAACACAAGAAGGACTCTTTCTTGCTATCAAGTTTGTGCAGAGATTTTCTTTTGATCGCAATTCACTTCTTCTTCCTCTTTTTTTTTTTTTTTTTTTTCTTTGAGGGTAAGGTTTGTATTATCATTGGCTCTGCAATTCAAGGTTGTAGATTGATTTTCCCTTTTTGCAGTTGTTAAAATGCTATCAGGGTCGTCAAACTTTTTATTATGTTTTTTTAGGGGGGCTGCTGCTGGTGGTGGTGGTGGGGGGGGGGGTCTGTTCTTCAAGATTCTTCAATTTCATTTCTTCTTGTTGTCTGTTTATATTGTTGCTTCATTGATTTGATTGGTTTTTAATGCATCTATTAAGTCGATTCTTGAGCGTAGAAGCATATTTTTATATGGTACATTTTCTATAACAAAGTTTTGGACTTTTGCTCGGTTTGATAGTGTATTGAATACATAACTTCAAAGAATTATGCTCAAAGGGTAACTGCATGTGGTGTTAGTGTCTTTTTGTAAGATACCCTTTTCTTTATTTCCTTGAAATTTTATGTGGGGCACCTGATTTTTGATGGATAAGGGTCTGATTCTGCCATAGTTATGTTGTTTGGTTGCCTCAGATTTTGATAATGTGAAATTGTGGATATTTGCAGATTTTCTTCTATCCTAAGATGCGGGCACCATCACTTCTTTCACAATGCTTGTCTGGCTTGGTGCATCATGACCGAGGAAGTCAGAGCATGTCCACTGTGTCAGAGAGAGATGTGCATCTTTCTCTACCTGCAGTTGAGATTCTTCCTTCAAAGGTTTGTCTTTCCTCATGTTGAGCATCGACCTTTTTGTTTTTGGCTTGAACCTCTGTGAATAATGCGAAAGAGTGTGCAGATGGCTTATGCTTATAAATATGGTGGGGAGAGTATGGAATTGCAGGCAACTAGTGTGTTCAAGGTATTTGGAACCCTTTCTAATTGCAATTGGATTTTGTTTTTGCAAAAGAGTTTAGGATAATGGGAATTTAGTTCTCTCCATGTGACTAGCATTATGTATGTTAGCGATTGTGAAAGCCTTGCCCTGTGGGTTCTGAGCCTTATAGTTGACTGCCACAGAAGCTTAATGTGTTGTTTTCTTTCAATTATCAGAGTTACAAGATTTCGTGGTTTTTCTTTTGTTTTTTTTTCAATTACAGGGAATAGTTAGTGTTGCTGATATTATTGGGTTCACTGGTTCTGAATTGATATCATCAAAGCCCGATGGTAAGCGCATTGGATTCCAGAAAACTCGTAAAATTGAAGTGCACTTTAACTGACTAGATATATGAATACTGATACATAATGATTTAGTTTAATATGTAAGAGTTAATGTGAATTTAAAGCTAGAAGTCCACTCCCATCATATTTTGCAGGGTCTCTGAAATCTTTGGACAGTTCAATAGATCTTGTTAATGTCCTTAAGCATGAGATTCGTGATGGGCAGCTGAGCTTTAGAGGCAAAAGGGTGCTTGAGGTAAATAAATTGAATAGAGGGGTTTTCTGTATATGATTCATACATGAAATTCATAATGTAATTTACACTATGAGGTGACAATTGATCTGTGTAACTGGTGCAGCTCAGTTGTTACTATGGACTTCCGGGGACATTTGCTTGCTTGAAGGTAAATGCCATGAACTGACCAGATGTTCCTCCAATATGTCATGATTTTCACATATAATTAAATATGCATTACAATGGCCTGTCTTTACTTTTGCTCTAGAGTTCCCACCATTTGTTCTGTGTAGTTTTAGATGGATTTGACTATTGACAGGCCATAAATTTAACTTTCCAAGAGTTTGGCTTGTACCTTTTGGTTATGGATTTTTGGGTGGTGTTTGATCTGTAAAATTCTCTTACGATGGATTTTTTTCATTGTGATAGAAGCTAAGGAAAATAAAGCAAACTAAAATAGGAAGAGAAAACTCCCTTTTCCGATGATGTTTGGACATGTAAATGCTCATAGAGATATGATTGCTGAAATTGTTTGTATTGAAACCGATGAATTCACACACAGGGGGCTTCCATATTGCACTTTCAAGATCTGAATGCGGAAACTATAAGATGTGCAACTATACCTAATGTCCTTGCTAACCTTGAGCAAGCTCGGGAAAGGCAGAGCCAACAGCCAGAGATTCCCCTAACTCCTTCAAGACAAACTTTGTCACCATCGATACACTTTTATGCTGGGGACTGGGAAGAACTCCCCTCAGTTTTGTCTGTTGTGAGGAATGATACCTTTGAACCTACACCAGGGATGAGGTTGAGCTTCTCTGAGGAGGATTTTATGGATGGATGCAGTAGCCAAGATGGTAGCATCGTGGGTCAGGAGCCTTGTTCCAGACGGTCAAGGAAGCTCTCAGGAAGTCAGGCATGGGAAAGGGCCAGTGAGACGGATAGTGGCGATGGCGGGTATGATGTAATTTTGATGACAGATGTCCCAAGCTCATTGACCTCTTTGAAGAAACTATATGCTCTCATAAAAAAGGTTTGTTTCCTAGTTTCTTGCTGTCTTCTTTTTGTGCTCTTAGACAAACTCTGAGTGAAGCAACAATATTCAGTGGGCAAGCTTGGAAAGGCAAATTGTACTGTACACATTGCCTAGGGGATCTATAGAAGTTCTGTAAATTATTGAAGTTACGGTCCATACATAATGATTAGTAACTTGGAATCTTAGATTTTGAAAGTTCAG
This sequence comes from Bruguiera parviflora, assembly GCA_019804595.1. NCBI lineage: Eukaryota > Viridiplantae > Streptophyta > Magnoliopsida > Malpighiales > Rhizophoraceae > Bruguiera > Bruguiera parviflora. The sequence goes on from CM034046.1 coordinate 5,519,809, forward strand.
GGCTAGTTATACAAGTTTAACTAGCTGCAACAATATTAGCATTGATGCTTTGGCATGTTGATTGTAGATTTATTGAAAAATGAGCCATATGATTGCCGGTAGTATCCAGGCAAATGTGTGATTTGGTTTATTTTTAGCTTTTGTGATCACCACCAATTTTCCTTGGGCATTGTTATAAACAAAAAATCATATATATTACTCTTGTCATCTTATCTCCATCAGGTCAGATGTTCTATTTGCCCTTATTTATCATGTGCACACTTTCTAGCATCCAGACACTGATAAATACAGTATGCGGGAATGGTTTTGTTTTCAAAGTACATAATGTTAAGTAAGCATGTCAAGGGAGCCAAATGCATGGCACCTTGTTAATCTGTCTCAGCTGGAATACTTGTATGCACGACCTATTTGGATAGATAATTAAATAAACTGGGGTGAGTATTTAGGATTCTGATCGTATGAAATTTATTGTGTCCTTGATGTTCCGTGTGCACACAAGCATGCGTGTTTGTTTTCGCCTGTAGATACGCATTTGATGTTTTTGTCATGGTTAATTAGTGTTTGAGGCCTCCATACGGTGTATTGTACTTGGCAACGAGGAGACATTATGTTGCCTTCAATAATAACGGAGCACGAAACCTGAAAAGTCTTGTCGACGAAGAGGGCATATTTGGAGGTCATTTAGTCAAGGAGATGACGGATAGAGATGTTTGGAAATTCTTTTTCAAGTGAAGGAAGAAGATAGAGCATGCAGAAGGGTACGCGCGGCGAATCATAAAGTTGGAGATTTTGTATGCTCTTAAATACTTTAGTTGTATATTGCATATCAAAAGTGCGTTCATTCTTTGTTTTATTTCTTTTGTTTTTTAAACAAGAAATTCAAGAGTTTAAAGTCAGTTTTTAGGCGGTGCAACTTTAGTCTTGCACCCCAACGTGTAAACGACCCTACCCAGTGAGGGGAGCAAGACCGTCTGAAGCACCTCTTTTTCTAGACAACTTCTTTACCGAAAAGCTTGTAATCAACTCATACGGTGCGTCTAAGATATAAATTCTGTTACCATTTTCAATTCTACACACGCTTTCTAAATTATCAATTGTTTTCAGCCATTGCCCTTCGATGGGGTTTGAAGCCGTTGGTAAATGGTCTTCCGAGAGCCAAAAACTTCATGCGTTAACAAGCTATGGCCTTGGTTTGGTGCACATTACCAATTGGAAGCTTCTTATGCAGGACACTCGAAAAGAGAGACTCGATGATTGCCACTGTAAATTGAACTAATTGTCGATCGGCGAAATTACAGAACGGAGCTTTCCGGATCAACTGATCCAAAACAAACTGTGGCGAACAATGTTTACAGGAGAAGTTAAAATTTAAGAATAGAAATTCTATAATTTTTGTTTAAGTAAAATTATAAATTAAGTCATAAGTTATTTGAAATAAGCATTTTGGTAACAATTCAACTGCGCATTCTCTCCTTGAAAAATGACGGGTATGAGTCGAAGCGTGCCTGTTAGATTTTAAAATTAATAATTGTTATAGTGTACGTAGAAGGGTTTTCATTATTATTCGAATAATAGATTCTCTTTATGAAAATAATTCAATTAGGATGTTAATATGTGACTTAAGTACGGCTCAGTATGAATTTATAGAAACAATGAGTAATATTTATATAATACTTTTGTTTTAAGTGTTAAAAGAAAAAAAAAAAAAGAAGTCTCCACTTTAGAAATTGATTTTACTGTATAACATTTACTCTCTCTTTCAATTTCCCCCCCCCCCCAACAATTCAAAGTCTCAACAATCCTTTTATGGCCAACATGTTCGATGAAAAGTTCTCACGCTCTGAAAGACATATAATTATACTTATGCATGAATCATTAGCCAAAAAATAACTTTAATGATGGCCCTTAAGACTATATTTTTTATATCATTAGAAAGAGAATACACCTTATTTATTAAAGAACTTGCAAAACATTACACTGTGTTCTAACCGTCATCGTGTGCTATAAGTTTTATCTGCTGAAGCACACCCACAAAAAATGGCCGTTCCGAGGAGAAGATAATGGAAGGTACGAGATAATCGCACGACTCAGAGCCATGAAGTAGAAGCACAGTCTCGAGGATGACAACCGAACACAGAGACCGAGAACTAAAATTGCGGGAGCTATTGAAGTAGAACATCTAAATTTTTTTTTTTATTTTTTATTTTCTTTATCAAACTTACAAAAATATTTTAAACGTGTCCTTAGCATCCCGGACACGTTTAGAACATTAATCCTATGTTGAACACGTTTTCCCCCCACGTTTTTATTTTAATTATTTTCAAAAGGCACATTTTCCCGCATCAGACACGTATCTGTGTCCGACACGTCCGACGCAGGATAAAGGGTATGTCCGTGCTTCCTAGCCCAGAACCAAAGGGAATCAAAATGGCTGTTTCGCTAGAGATGGAGTAACTGGACTGCAATGCATGCTCAGACTTGCATGAAAATGATTTCCAGAATAAGGGGGCAACCGCAAATCAGCGGAATATTCAAGGGTGACGTGATGACCTTTCACGACAAGGAACTGAACAAGGTAATGTTCTGTACTGCATATGTGCGCATCTACGGATATCGACAGAACAAATGAGGGTTGTCTATATTTGTATAAACATCATCTCGCTGAAAATGGTTAAAACAAGCCATATTACATCATTGCATCTTCCCCATATGACATTTCTCCCTCCTATTCGAGGGGCTGACCTATAGAACCATCTATATGTATCTATTCAAACTGGACATAAGCTTAATATTAAAGCTCAGTTAAAGAAAAAAAAAAAAATAATAATAATAACGCAAGAAAGAATCAAAAAAATAAAGAGTCATTTGAGGAAAATGTGAGACAAAGAACACAAACAGTATGCAGTCAGGTGCGTGCAAAGCTTGTTCGCGTCCCTTTAGCATCCAGCTGCCTTCAAGAATTTGTCGTAAGGGCTTGAAGGTGGTAGGCGGAAAGAATTTTGTCCACGCTCAAGTGACCGTATTGCAAGCTGATTGGAAGCCTGAGTTTTACCACCATTACTTAACTTTGGATCATCTTCTGAAGGCTCCCCTTCCTGAAACAAGGCATGAGAAGAGGATTGTTCTATGGTTACTGCATTAAGGACATTTATTATACAACCACTTAATTTATGGTGTTTATAACCCTGTAACTTTATGCCCACTATGAGTTGAGGTTCTTCATATTCAGACAATTGTTTTAGATAATGAGGGAAGAAAGCTAAAATAGGTGATCATAGGTCTAAATGATACTGTATAATACATACTGATGTCAGGGGATCCAACTTCAGTTATTTTCTGAATCAAGAGGACTAAAATTGATCTCCCAATTCACTTTTATGATTTATGTTTTCATCTGTTAGCTCAAACTCAAGACTTTGTGTTATGGTATCAGTTGAAGTGGATGCAATTTACCGTGTTATAATGGCACCTTAAAAGAACAGCATGTTTGCATGAACACCACATCAAAAATGGAGAAGAAAAAGAAAAAGAGTTTCAATTCAAGAAATGTACTTTCTGGCTACTCTTGACAATTGACCAAGGCATTGATCATGCTTCGATATCCCAATTCAGAGTCTCTCATTTCGGCATTATTACTCTTTTTCAGCATTGTTGCTCTTAATAATTTTATTTTATTTTATTTTATTGGGTTTATTAGAATTAATATCATTACAAGGAATGTAAGTGTATCACGCCAAGTAACTGCTAATCAGCAAGCATAATCATGTGTATGCTGCATTAATGCATACACTGAAAACAGGACATACAGAAAACAATTAAGATACTGATCATAATACAGGAAAAGAGTCTCACCATGTCACCTTCTGAAGTGCTTTTCTTTTCAAATTCACTGGGAAAAACCTTGGCATCCAGCTGATTCTTGAAACTGTGAAGTACTGACATCTTCTGCTGTTTACCCGTCACAAGGGCTTCACACTGACTCATCATTTGGTCGTAAGGCATGAATGTAGAGATAACTTGGGAGCTTGCAACTTGTCTTGCAGTTTCCAACACCTGTAAGCACACGAACTCATGAAATTTGCATGGTAACCAGAAGGCATGAGACCGACATATGTAAGTGGCTCGGCAAGAAAACAGAGGCCAACTATGTTTAAATATTCAAATTCCTTTTATTTTAGTTTTTTTTTTCCTGAAGAATGAGGTTGCTGCTAAATGAAGTGTTTCCAACCATGTGCCTTTTGTGGAAATCCCGAAGGGTCTACAAGTAGCAATCAATTCTTGCAGACCCTAAATAATGATGGCATAAACGACACATGAAGTAAAAATAAAAACACACCATGTTAGTTAATCTTTATTTCAGAAGGGCCATTAAAAAAAAATAAAAATTATGAGAAATTATGCCTCTGAAACAGCCTCAGCTTGTAAAATACCCCTTCTAAGCCAAAGGTTTGATTTCCTTTAGGTTGTTTTGATGCACATAATTATTTTTTCCGAGCATTTTTTTCCAAGGAAATAATACAATAACATAGAAATGAAGTAGGAAATGTAATCATATTCTCCTTTCAATCATACTTCTCATTGAATCAATCACAAGTGAACGGCAGAAGAAGAAATATAGAATTATTGTGATCATTATTCCACAGATCTTTCCTTTCAGATATCTGCATGCTTGCAATGTGGAAATTCACGCCTAATGCAAAGAAAAAAAAAAAAAGATCCTTTTTGCGAAAAACCACAAGCCTTTCTGATCCCCTGGTCCCCCAGAACTAGAGTTTCCCTCCAGGGGCTATTTTTCCCTATAAAATTCAGATAAACATGGCTGCATTTCTAAGCCAGTGTTGAAACTATAATCACACTGGATGGGGACAAGTATCAAAAAAACATCCAATAAGCAGGTTTATATAAAAAAATAAAAGAAATGGAACAGAAAGTGATCTGCTTACAGAATCCAACAGTTCATTGACACTTAGAACATTGAATGTATTGATAGACAGTGATGGTTTGCGATCTGAATGACTCCCGTTAGGTTCAGAGAAGGTATCATCATCTGTCAAGGCAGCTGCAGGCATAATCTGAGAGAAAGCCAATACAGCAAGGAAATCTTTCAGGAAATGTTACAATTGTCAGTCACATCAAATAGCACATCTGAATCATATAACCTCCTCAAAAGCCTGAAACTCCACTTTGGCCAGAGGAGAACAAGGCCGTGGTGTATCCATAAACAAGGGAGCTCCTAGGGGATATGCATCGTCCAGTGAAAAGTCCTGCAGGAGTTGCTTCTTTATTCCTGACAATTCATCCTGCAGGAAAAATGAAATACAAGAGCATTATAATGGTTCTTGCACAAGAAGCCCCTTAAATGTTTTGGACCTCTACATTCACCCATGGGATTGTCTTTTAGAGCTGCAAAACTGACTTTTTGGTTGTTGTGAAGCATGGGGTTTTTTGTTGTCTCTTATCATATTTAGGTAACAATCCCTCCCTTTTCCTTCACATCTCTAAACAAGTTTGTGGACCCAATAATTTCCAAATGTTGGACCTGGCAATTACCAAGTAACTGTCTCCCCTGGATAGTCAATGCTGAAGCCTGGTTCTATTTCTAGTAGTATTTGAGCAGACCCCGGGAATATGCATACACTATTTATCCTGCTACAAGCTTGATTACATGAACATAAAAATGGAATATCACCTCAGATAATTTTGCAAATTTTGACATCAACTGTGATATCACAGTTTCCTTCAGATGATGGTCATCTGATTCTACTTCTTTAAGAGATATCAATGCAGTAGCATCATCCTCCTTTGATCCATATGCCATCTTGTGTCTATCAGATTCTCTATAAACAGCTTGCAGTTTAGTATCTTCCATTAACTCAAGATAAGGATCAACCTGTCAAGAGGATGACAACTCAATCAACTATATAAAAAGAAGGAAACAAAAGATGCCCTGAGCATCAAATAGAAACACATAAAGAGGAAGATTTAAAACACTTTTTTTCAAGGGAAAAATTTACTAGCAGTAATCAATCCTTTATTGTTGGGGGAATTAACTGTTTGCCTCAATCTTATGATGTCATAATCATTGCTTCTTTTTCTCCTTAATTTCTTCCTTTTTTTAGCACCTGGTTGGGATCCTAGTGCTTTATCAAAAGACTTCCTTATTCTAAAATGGAATAGGAAAGAAGACTAACTGTTTTTTCCGTCAGACATGCTTTAACAGAGGTTATTACTTCTGGAAGATTCCCTGCCCTTGCTGAGAATATAAGCATGTATGATGCCAAGGTAAAAAGAGATCTTCTGCGAGATGGTTGCAAACCTCCTTCAATATGCAGACAAGAAACATGCACTAGGGTTACTTTTTTTGTCGATCTAACTAAAGTAGAGCATTTCAATGAATAAAATTGACATTAAATTCTTAACTCACCAATTAGGGTTTTGGTCAAAGGGCTGAAGATCTAGCGTGAATGAAAGAGCAAATTTAAATGCAAACTAGAAGTATCCAGTCTATTACCTACAATGTTCAATGGACCAGTGTATCCAATAAAATCTTAATAGGAGGACGGACTGGGCTACAATTAACCTGGGTTTCTATAATCTACCACTAGTCGAAAGATCAAAAGAAAAGTAAAGGCAGGAAGCAGACAAATCATTCAGGAAGCATAAATTTTGAGCAGCGCCAACTTACCCTCATTATCCATAGATATGCCCCTAAGAGAGAATGCCAACTGAAAACAACGAACTAGAGCCATATGACTGGAACTCTATCATCAGAAACTTCAATCAGCATACAACTTCAGAAAAGTCATTTAATAGAAAGCATAAAATTTCTGCGGCTGTCCAATGCATTCCAACAAAATTTACAAAAGTAGAAAAGCCTCGAATGTTTATTTCAATGCAGATGACTTATCTGTTTGATTTCCCTCATAAGTTCAATGTCAAAGTCAAGTCAAACAATTCCTCTACCAATATACCACAATTCCTCTATCTGTTAATTTTTGTTGAACCCCCATCCCCCACTTTCTATTTAAATTTTTGTTTGATACAAGATCAGAAATTTTCCCAGAAAACTATTAGCAGATCTGGTGTTATCAATTTGAAGAAATCCATCTGGCCCAATGTCATATTATCATTTACTTGAAGACTCCAGAAGTTCATCTTACTAAATTAAAAAGGAATGTTGCTACCATAAAGTAAAACACAAAGTTCCAACAGTTAACAAAGGACTGCACTGATGTATAAAATATCACAGAAATGCAGCTGAAGCTAGCACCTTACATGCAACTCACCTTAGATTTAAGAAACAGCAAAGCAATATTAAAAGTATGGGCCATAGCCTCAAAATTTGCAGGCATATTGTCTGCAGATGCTGCCTGAACCCATATTGATGAAAGCAGAAGATTGACTTGATGACTACTCAGTCTGAGAGAACTCAGCTGCCGGCAAAAATTTAACCACAATAAGACAATCTAATTGGGTCTAACCGTGTAAGGAAAAGAAACTTGGTTAACATATAGCTTAACTCTAAATTTTAGGAATTTGAGGTTTCATACTTGTTTTCCGTTGGTCATGGCATGTTTGAAGCTATTTGAATGACCATGCAAGTCATGTTTTCTGTATTGTTTTGTACTTGTATCTGCAGTTTGATTACCCTTTTCCAGCAGGGCTTCATCCAAGGCCTCTGCCTTATCTCTATTTTCATCCTGAAAACCACAGCTTCCATTCCTTGTCTCTTGCAATGCAGGAGACAATCCAGAAACCTCTTCTGATGTTTTCTTATTCTGGTCTGACCATGGAGAAAGCAGGGATGGCATAAGCACTGTAGAAAAAGCACCATGTGCTCTGACTCTTGTCTCATGATCTGGGTGGGCCATTGCGACAAGCAATTGGTGGAATAGGGCATCAGGAAAAGCCTGAAACAGATTTACCAACATAAAACATAAGATCCCATGGTTTAAAACACCTGAACAAACAGCAGAGAATTCAAGAAGGTCCACTTGCCTTCTTGTGATAAGATAGGTTTGGGATAGAGGAGATGATCTGTGCTGTTCGATGAACAGCAGAGATTGTTGCTCTGGCAACAAGAGTAATAGGTGAAATATTCTCCAAGAACACAGCCATTGTATCAAGTATGGGACCGATGTCTCCAATCTGTTAATCGCAAATAATTTTCAGTACATTACTATGATGCAAGAAAAATAGTAAAAATGTATTCATGAAAAGAAATATTCCCAGGATATTGACCAGAATTTGATCTTTAATCTTCTCCTTTCAATATAAAATTTGTGGCAAACAAGATTAAAAACAAATTTGATACGTTCCCACAACATTTACAAAAAATAGAAGAGCTGCCTTTGAGGAGGTGTTTAGTGCCAAAGAGAAGAAGAATTTAACAGAAAATTTTTAATAAAAAAGGAACAAATACTATGGAACTGCCAATTAAATAACTGTGAAATGAAGAAATAATATAACATAATACAAGAAAATGCCAAAAGAAAAATTTTGGCAAGTAACATCAGCTCAATATCAGGTTTAGGTGTAAGAGCAAGAGAAAAAAAAAACGGGGAAAAAGCTTTTAGTGTATTCCATGGACATTAGCACATCTTCATCAACTTATGGGACATTTATCAGTGCAGCCATGATTTATCGCACAAAAATATGCAATTCCAGAGGCAGGCACCATCAAAAAGTTCAGAACAAGTTCCAATTGTGTCTAGCCATGCATCATTTGATATGACACGGCATGGCAGGAAAGAAGTTGGAGAAAATAAATATGAGTTCCTTGGACAACAAAGTGATGCTCGCTCTCATTTCCTCCAGTGAGGTTATAATACATGCAAAATGTGCTTAAGTGTGCATCTGCTTTTGTGAATCTGAAGACGACATCTAGATGATAGAGAAGAAAGTTTACAAGCTTGTCTTTCATAATGTGCAAGACAACCAAAGATGTTTCAGAAACTGCAGAAAAAGGGCCACTAATGACTTGATACTAGTAGTACTAGAGGAATAAGTCAGCTGCAAACAAGAACGAGGAGTACAAGAATGAACTAACATAAGCACAACAAGAGATTCTGAAACAACTATGTATTTACTAGAATAAATTTATTTCCATATAATATTTTTTAAAATGCTTTAATTAAATTGCACCAAATTTCAGAAAGTATGAGGGATTTAAATTCAAAGGAAAGGTTAAATTTCTTTTTTTAAAAAGAGAAGCTATAAACCTTATTAGAGAGCTGTGAGATGCATTTTTCTAAGGCAAACTGAAGATCAGCATTCCACTTCCCAAGATCGTACTTGGAGCCAGACAATTCATCTGAATGTTGGAGGCATTTTCTCAAATGTTTCATCAATTCTGATATTGCACCAATAATTGCAACTGTAGCCTGCTGCTTTGCATGTTGCCCAAGTTTTGTGGTAACATTCACAATATCTATCTGAATCTGAGGTTGTTTGGCAATACTCTTATGATCCAGGTGCTTGATCAGGATAGATAATAGCAAATGAGAGTTTTCTCCTGAAGTGAAGATGAGATAACATCAATTTTAGCAACACAAAAGAAGTTACTAGAACAATTAGTAATCAATGAAAGCAGTACATCTAAGTAGCAAAAATAACCTGTTTCCTCCAAAAGTAACTGCAAGTAAGTCAAAACAGGGTAGGCCACCCCTTTTTCTGGTAACCACTGATTGTTAATGTCAAAGTTATGGAACAATGGTTCAAGCACTCGCCGTACCGTTGAAGCTTCCTTTGCCAGTCTAGCCATGTTATGTAATAAAACCCTGGACCAATAAGATGGACTCCTGGAAATATCCCCGCGTGGCAGTTGAATGTATCAAAAACGTTTCACTAATATTTAAACTTAACCACTGAACCAACAAAATAAAGACTTACATTGAGGGGTTCAAAACAGATTTCGTAATCAGATCTAGTAAGGAAGCCTTCCTATTAATATCAGGGGAAGTCGAACCATTATCTCCTGCTTTAAGGACCCCTTGAACCCACTGATCTTCTTTGGAATTTTCTGGATTCATTTGCAAATCAGTGTAGTTCTCCAAGGTGACTGATATAATCTATTTCATCGCAGAAAGGATCTAATTAATCCCCAAAACCAACAAATGCCAGCACTCCAAAAGATCTTTGAAAAGATTCTATGTGTTTCAAGTTTGCTTGAATCAAAGACTACTAATTGGGGCCATAGGGAGGTGAAACTCACCTTGTCAAAGTCCATTGATATGTGTGAGTGATCTCCCATGAAACACACCTAAAGACAAGGAAAAAAAAAAAGGAAAATTAAGAGGCATCTGAAAGAGAGAAAATATGCACAGTTCAAGGATCAAAATATGCATGGCTCAAGAGACAATTGATAACCACCATAACACTAGTGGAAAACTGCAGCATGTGCCAGATCCACCCATCTAATTACTTAAGACTCCTAAAGTGTACAACATATGGCCTTAAAAGCTTCAAAATCAAGAAGATTGTGAGACCCTTAAGCCCAAAGAATATGATAGTGAAAAGGAGTGAACTCTTCCTTTGCTTCAGACTCATAACCTCTGAACACCTCATTGATGCAAAATTATCAACTCGCATGACTATGAAACATATCTTCCTAATATTAATAAGAAACACATGAATAACATCCATGATCTATCACAACAAGAAATGCACATGGGGAACTCAATACTTAAAGAACAGACACAAGAATTGGAAAACAAAAATCAAAAAAATTAAGGGGAGAAAGAGATGAAATTCCCTGTCAGTGCTGAGAATGTATGAATTAACAAATAAAAATATGCTGAATTACAATTTGATGAGAGCAACAGAAGATTACTCTACCATGGAAGCTAGAGCTTGCAATCCACCCGAACGCAAACGTAGAGTCCTTTCACCATCTCCCAAATCTTGAGCCAATTCACAGAGCTTAGGAATAAGGCCTTCTAAGTTGAACATATATGTACTATCCCCCTATCATTTATTCAGTAAGCCATCATCACTTTGATGATTACAAAATTCATATAAAGCATACCATCTTTAATCTTGGAAAATAATAATGGCAGACTAAATAATTTACACTTAGCACTTATCGGTCTGACACAAAGAGAGAAGCATCACCACGTTCCTTCTTTTTCTGCTATTGCCATTGTTCATTATATTAGATAGGTTGGATTAGCTTCAAACAGGAACAAAAGAATTCTGTTTACAGGAAGGCAATTTTGTCTAGGGACCCACATTAAACGAACAATTTCATATGTTCACTGACCAAATTTTGGAGCTAAGTTAAAACTAACTCTTACAACATGGAGCATTATCTATAACCAACCTGACTACTTAAGAAGTCGACAAGAGTGTTGCATGCAAGAATCTGCATTTCATCTTGCCGTATTTGCTCCAATAGAGTTCGAATGATCTCTAGCAAACTGCTAGCAAACAGTGGCCTGTTAGCATCACAGGGCTCCACAGATGTCAGTATAAGAAATAACAATTGTAATCTGCAAAGCAACAGCAGCTTCATAACATTCCAAATAGGAGTCAATGGTGTCACAATAAATATTTTCTTTCATTACGGACTTTTATTGCTTTGTACATGCTTTTCATCTTTTCTAGTTTTGTTTTTTGGTCCCCAATTATCAATAGTTATCCTTTCTATCATCTCAAATTCCCACCTATAACAGCCCATAGTTCATGTATAAATTTTATCGCTAACCTAGGACAAAAAAAACAATTGGCTAATAAAGCTAAGAACATATAGCATTATTTCAAAGCAAGCCACCACCAAGACAACCTGAACATTAGAACATCAAAATTGCATGCTTATCGCAGCTAGCTCTCACAGAAGGCCTCTGAAATAGAGTTAAATCAATTGAAAGACTAGAATACATAAACTTACATCTGCTTCTTACATGACGATAGCAGTTTCCTATATATGCACACCACAACTTTTACAGATCCAAAGTTTTCATGCCGCAACTCCTTGTAGAATCTTTGCTCCAGGGTAGTGGTAATCTATAAAGATAAATTGTTGGGAAACAACAAAAGTAACAGTCAAATAAACTGAAGTTCCACTATCTAATGAAAGCTTTGGAAACTCTGGAGAAACTTTTCCTCAAAAAGCAAACCTCCCCAATGTATCGTTGTTTCAGATTTTACATGTTTCATTGGCACAATTTTCCCAATATTTTGCCTCAATAATCAAGGCTATCAAGATATCAATATGAACATAATTAACTCTAGAGTTCATAGAAATGAGATGGTATTGCTAGCTACTTGCTAAAATGAAACATAAAAGCATGGCTCTATCAGAGGACTTCACAACCAATAATTAACTGAAATAAAAGAAACAGATAAAGACTATGCAAAATTCAAACTTTCCCTCTCATTTGATCTCATCAGAGGAAATAAAAACTGTTCAAACATCCAAAGTTTTATTTAAGTGCAGAAACCTGGATAGCACTGGTCTCTTCATGAGCAAAGAAAACAAACCTTGGGAATTCTTAATGGGTTCTTTGAAGCATAATCACAAAGCTTCCCTATTTTCCTATCATTCGGTTCAGCCTCCTGCGAAAATTTGCAGTAAAAAGACAAAAAGTGAAAAGCAAATTCAATGTCCCGATCTTTGACTGCAGACTTCTATTTCTTACATTTGTTAAGCAACAGAAGGGATATATGATGGCAGAAATCAGAAGCCTGCAAGAGACCAGAAGTTTCAATTTTATAGTGAAGTAGAAACTCAGTGCTTTTAATACTTTTCATTAAAGGCCACTTCTAATAATATGGTTAGTTACCAGCAGGAGATGAAAAACTGAATCAACCCCATTACATCCATTTGGTTTCACTTTTAATATCAATAAGGAAAAACTGAAAAGCAATCACATCTGTGGAACCAGCTACGTATCCAATGGCAGCCACATTAGTAGAGAGACATAAAATTTGGAATCAACTTTGCACGTATATCCATGTCAGACTAGATTTATGGTTTAAAATATGAATTTAATAAAATAGACAAATTCAATGAACATTTTTAAAAGGAAAGGACAAAATTACAACAGTAAAGACCTATTCGATCCACAACAGGTAGCTACAGCTACAATATGCAAAGGATAACAACTCAAAAGTCATCCCCATGTTTAATTGATTACATGCCAGGACTCTGATTACCTTCCAAAGCAAGCAAAGTCAGTGAGACCATTTAAGCCTAACTAATTACCTGACTTCGAGGAAAGATGTCAGCAAGCAATTTCTTGTATCGTTTAACAGGCTGCCTTGACCTTGCCCGCAAAGAAGGACAGAAGAAACAGAGGCTGCCGCAGATGGGAACAACCTGTCTGGACATAACCCCCATTTTTTAAGATAATACAATCCCCTTCCCCTGTAAAATCCAATTCAAAATTGCAAGTCAGTCACATGATAGACCAAATCAAGCTCATACTGGCCGTAGGCTGATTCGACAACCATTTTTACTTTTTCTACGGAGAAGGGATACGTGGTGAAAACAGTAAAACCTAAACACATTGACCCACAAGGTCTAAACGAAGCTCACAAAACCATTCGTTCAAGAATGGCGTCGTTGCGATGAAAATCAACGAGAAAAAAACAGGTTTGAAAAATCCCATATTAGTTTTTGGCCGTTAAAAGAATGGAAATCAACAAAATTTAGTGAAGGCAGAAGAATTGGCAAGGCATAAGGCTAGGAAACAACAGAAACTTAAAACAAAAAAAAAAAAAAAAACCATACAGAGAATTCTCAGAGAAAAAAAAAGGGAGGGGGGAAAAAAAGAGAGACCCACAAAAAAAAAAAAAGACAGGAATTCTAGTGTTTGAGTAAATCTAGCTCATTTGATAAAGATCTGGAATTCCCATGAACCGCAAATGAAACATGAAAAAGGGGGTTTAATATGAAAAAAGTTAAAGCCTGTCAGGACTTGCATAGCATAGTTATTACACTCCCAAGAGAATACTCGTAGTTCAATTCTAATAAACAAGAAATTCAAGAAAATACCTTTTGAGAGAAACAAAGCCAACCGTGGAAGATGGGGGAAAGAGGAGGCTTTGATTTCTCCCCCCTCCAGACCCTGAGATTCTCTCTCTCTCCCTCTCTCAATATTCCTTTATAGTCTTTAATGTATCGGAAAACTGCCCATTAACCACCCATGGAGCCAATTTAATTGCTTCTTCTCATTATTGGTTCAGGATAAAGTCATTCTATGAATGCTCAATCTTTAGACTGTGTAATAATAAAGATTTAAAACTTGTTAACACCAAATATACCCACAAAAAAAATAAAATTAAATTAAATAAAATTATATTCACGTTAAAATGAAAAAGGAAAAGGAAAACTAATCTATTAGGACTGAAGATTGTCAGATAATCCAGACTAAAAATAACAATAATGAGAACGGTTTCGTTCTAATCTAACCCACTGCTATTGTCTTAATGGCCACAGTAACTTACCCGCGGGTTATTTTCACCGTTCAACCACGAGGAAGATTGTGCACTCTGTCGACTCTTCAAGGGCTACTGCGGGGCTGTGACCGATCAATGGAGCGGATCGCTGTGACTGTAGCCCGTGCACGTTATGATTCTTAGAATCCCCAACGGTTCCGGGATTAGGGGGGAGGCGACTTTATTGATTGGATGACAATGACATTATTATTATTTTTTATAATTTTTTAAATTAATTTTTAAATAAAAAATAATTAAAATTATCAAAAAAAAAAAAACTAACATTTGACCACTTTTCCTATATAGAGTACTCGTTTTATAATGAATTTAATATATATATATATATATATATAAAATTAAAAAAATAAAAAATTAATTATAAAAGTTTAGATTTCTTTTTCACATATTTCTTCTAATATGCAGCTATATTTATTGAAATATTTACTGTAATTGAAAAATTACATCAAAGTAATTATTTATTTATTTTTTTTATTTATAATAATAAACAAATTGATTGGATGACAATGACATTATTATTATTTTTTATAATATTTGTAATTAATTTTTAAATAAAAAATAATTAAAATTATCAAAAAAAAAACTAACTAACATTTGACCACTTTTCCTATATAAAGTACTCGTTTTATAATGAATTTAAT
>CM034046.1:5535006-5632445 GCA_019804595.1 Bruguiera parviflora
TCCTATATAAAGTACTCGTTTTATAATAAATTTAATATATATATATATATATATATAATAAAAAAATAAAAAATTAATTATAAAAGTTTAGATTTTTTTTTATACATATTTCTTCTAATATGCAGCTATATTTATTGGAATATTTACTTCAATTGAAAAATCACATCAAAGTAATTATTTATTTATTTATAATAATAATAATAATAATAATAATAATAATAATAATATAATTGTTTTGCTTTCTTTTTTTTTTGTGGTTAAAATTGTATTTACCAGGTGCTCTTAAACATATAAACTAAGAGTTCCCGATCATCCCCATTTTCTTTTAGAGGAAATATTGGGTCTTATTACATACATTTCCTTATCACTACTGCATATATATATATATATATATCAGACTCCTCTCTGTCCCGTTTATGTGTTCAAATTTTAGAACATATCTACAGAGGAGACCACGTAACACATATATGCCACTAACTGAAAATATGATAAGTGGACAACTAGTCTTTTCTCATTGAATCGCACAATCTACCCAAATTCAATTAAATATTTGTTACGTGGGATTTAGATTTTTTTTTTATTATTTTTATTTTAATTTTTACCCTTATTGCTTATTTCCTTGGAAAGAGGCTTCAGGAGAGGGAAAAGGACACCCGACCGGAGGATTCATAAAATTGTATTTTCTTTCATTTTTAAGTTGTTTGGAAAGAAGGGCGGGTTTATAACTTGAATCTACGACAGCTTACCCGATCATGCTAGTAATTGCCAACTGCTTTCATCATGTGATGTTAGGTAGAGGAATGCTATAAATTATTGCAGATGCGATGAATCGCGTGAATTTATTATTTTTATTTCAACTATTTTGGGTAGGAATTGTGTTTTGCATAGAAAGGATACTTGACCCTTGTCTTTAAATAGGTTGAATGAATCGTACCTGGTAGAAGTTGGATAATGCTCTGTTAACCCACAAAAAAAAAAAAAAAGAGAGAGAGAGAGAGAGATAAAGATACTAAATAATACCAATACAACTTTTTTCATGGCAAAGGAGGGGGGAAAAAAAGAGAAAAGAAAAAACAAAAACCATTTTCTCTAATTGAACCCGATTTATCATGCCATTTAAAAGAAAAAATAAAAATAAAAATCAAGCAAAATGAAAAGGTGTTATAACTTGGATCAGTAATCTTTCCAGCTCGGTATCCACGACTGAAAAATTGTATGTTTCAAGCTAACTTCCTTCCTGTGATCCACTGAAGAATACATTTTTCATTACAACAACTGAAATATGCCCTCTTTCCCTTACACGTCTATCGGTTCAAATTGTAGAAGTAGGCTCTCACTAGTCAATTGTGGCACCCAAAGCTGAGCTGGTATAATTTTGACTTTATTTGTTAGCTCTATGAAAGTCTTTTAGGAGTTTTGATCAGATTGAGAGAAGCAAAATTTGAATATCGCGTCTTGTTCAAAGCATTTTCTTATGGAGCTGCCGTTGCACTTGTGTGCTTTCTAAAGGTATGTCCTAGGGTGGTATAGGCCCATCCAGGCTCCCTGATGCAAACTGAGGAGAGAAAGCAAAAGGCATGGATTAGAACCCAAAAAAAAAAAGAGGGCCGGGTGGGGGGGGGGCAGAAGGAGAAGGGAAGAAAGGCAAAGGAAGCACAATCATGACCTACATACTTCTACCACTGAAAAAACAAGAGAGATGATGAATCAAAGTGGGTGAAGAAAAAGGTTGTCAAGCTCAGGTAACTGCAGATTAATGAAGGCACTAGGTAATGAAATTTAGTCATGCATGCTCTCATATGCAGCAACGAAGGAATTGGACTATAATTCAAGCACCACATGCCCTCAAGCAACAGATTCTCTTTCCCTAGATAACAATATCCAACACCATGTTAATGACGCTCGATATCTCAACTAAATATTTACTGGAACAGTAGAAAAGAGTATAGAATAAACGAACTTGGATTGACAAACAAAGTATGTAGGTTTTGACTTGTTACCTGTCGAACAATTGGATTGGCTGAAGTCATAAATTCACGAGTCATTCCCTCCCAGACAACTTTGCCTTCATAGAGAAACACCAACCTGCACAGGGACCAATTATGAAAACCCACATCGTAGGCATACATGAACTTAAGCAGATCATAAACCTTGTCGACAAAAAGTTGTAACCTGTCGACAGCTCTTCTAATGGTACTATGTTGATGAGTAACAACAATATAAGATGCAATTCCCCCAGGTTTCCCAAGAGCATCCTGACCCTTCACGTGCACAGAACGAATAAGATCTTCAACAACAGTAGATGCAATTGGATCAAGTCCAGCTGTTGGTTCATCATATAAGAGTACCTGTTCAGGAATGGAAAATACTGTCAGAAAATGGACCAGAAACATGACACATTACAAGTTGAAAAAAGATGCCACAACACAAAAAAAAAACTAACTACAGAAGAAGAAAACTTAGAGCCATCAAACATGTTCTTCCAAAAACTACCCAAAAAAAAACTGCAGACAGAGTGAAATCCATTCCATTGTTCCACCAACCTCCGGCTCTATTGTTTCCTTTGTGATGTCAAAAATGATAGATCGAGCTAAAGCAACTCGTTTCCTCATTCCACCGGACAATTCCGAAGGTAATCGATCTTCAACTCCCTGAAAAATATTTTGAATTTAGATTTTCCATCAATCTACAATCACAGATTTCTGCATGCACTGAGAATGAGAGAGCAGGGAAAAGAAAGTAGCAAATATTTGATTTGGCCAAGCATTACCGGTAATTAGCCTTAAGAAACAAAAAACTAGCTAAGTTTTGATGGCAAATAGAACAATAAAGCATAATGCACCTATTAATGGAGTGTATAATTTACATTAGGCACAAGCAATACAATCCCACTATGTTGCTTGAGTATAATGCCCCCTCTACTTGACCAAAAAAAATTGTTGCTTGAGCCGAGTCAGATGGAGAACACAGTAAAGCCCACAGGCAGTTGAGCACAATACATAAAAGTTCTAAACATAGCCATCTGATTTTATATAGGCACACAAGTTTAAGTTCTAGACACACCTTCAAACCAACCGCAGCCAAGGTTTCCCTCACAAGTTCGGAGATTTGTCCCTCTGGCATGCTTGAATTTTCATACCTACAAAACAATAAACAAAACAGTCATTCTTTCACCAAAATCATGTCAGTCCAACCTTGCAAAAAAAGAGCAATCTAGAACTTCTCTTACAAAAGGAAACCAACATTTTCACCAACAGTCAAAGAATCAAAGAGTGCTGCACTTTGAAACACCTGTTGTGAGGGATACAAAGCCAGAAACAAAAGGAAGATTAATATAAAGTAGCATATGAAAATTTGGAATGCTATTTACAACCAAATCAACTTATACCAATCCAATTCGAAGCCCAGATATCTCCTCATCACCAATCAAACCGTCCCTCTTTCTACCTCTAATATAAACTTCACCCTGTGCAGCAAACATCAGATATAGTCTACAAAAATGTATCTAAGAAACCAAAGTAACAAAACTATTCTTGATACTTCATTTACCAAGGCAATATTACAAACAAGGAAACATAAAGTGACAATGGCACCAAATTTTACTACCCACCTTGTCAGGAGCAAGAAGTCCGGCTATAATCTTCAAAATTGTAGACTTCCCAGTGCCAGAAGGCCCAATTATTCCAATTGCTTCACCATCTTTAATCTACATAATTGAGGATAGTATTATGTCTATTCTGAAGGGAAAAGGAAATGATGAGGAAACAACACGTGAATGAAATCTCAAAAAGAAAAAAAAAAAAAAAAAAAAAAGCTGATGGCAGGATCATCTTCTAAGAACGGATCTGAAAAATGACCCAAAAGTAATGAAAAACTTGAATCTTAAGCCACATTACAGCACAGTATCTACATGAATCACTTTCAAAAACACTTATCAATAAACACCTCATACACTTATTGAACATAAAGGTGAATTAGATTTCAAGTTGGAAGAAGATGCTTGAATATTCATATGGCCAACATTGACTAAATAGACAAAAAAGGGCGTACCGATGCATGAGGCTCCCACAATGTGGGGTCTGGGAGAGGGTCAGATGTCTGCAACCTTACCATTGTTTTTGCCAAAATAGCTATTTCTATGACTCGAACTATGACCTCCATGTCACACAATGGAGATGGTTACAAATAAACTAAGCAGACAAATTATGGAAAATACCAACCATGATAGTTCCCACCTTTATTAGATTCATTTCCAAGAGGTTGAGACTCTTAGAGATATCTATCTGGCGGAAACTATGCACAAGTTTTGGTTGCTGGAGCCTTGCTTATGGTTTAGATTGGTCATCTATCCTAGATTATCACTGATCCAATGAGCAAAACAATCACGAACTATCACAAGCCGAAAGAGTTCTGTTATGAAAAGACAAATAAAACATGTTCTGATCTTTAAACAAAATATACCTTGAAGCTAACACCTCTTAATATGTGCTTCTCCCCAAACGACTTGTAGACATCTCTACACTCAATAAGCACATTGGGGTCGTCCCCCGTTTCCCTGACCGTGCTTAATTGCTCTGATTTATAAGAATCCTAGTTACATATCCCATATAAACCCACACAAACAGAACAGTTAAGTGAAAATCGAGTGAAGTAAAAATAACTCAAAAGATTATGATATGAAATTTGCGAGAAATGAAACACTAAACTTGAAAGGCTGAAAGGATCAATATAAATCAAAATTCAACAGCTCAAATGCAGATGCTTAAACAAATATACAGTCAGAGTATGGGGTTCACATTGAATTTGGTTGCAGGATGCCCATCATCCCCAATGCTCCGGGGCAGCCCCACGCAACCACAAACAATCTTTTTCTGTTTCTTTCTCTTTTTACAACTAAACGAATGGACTGAATTCGAGCCCCAAATAGGAAATCCAGAAGTAAACACAGTAGAGGAATTTGGCACGCCAACAAGAAATGACGGCGACCCACTAGAGGAAATCATGCTTTTTGGAAGCATGTCCAGTTCTGGGTAGTGATACTCACTCGCAGAAGCCGACCCAGATCAATAATTCGACAAAAAGAATTTAAAAAAGAAAAAAAGAAATTGATTGGTTGCTCGAACCCAATGATAATGAAAAAAGATTAGTTCGCTTCTGGGAAAGAGAAAGTTGTGATTTTGAGGCCAACCCGGATAAAATTACAGACTGGACTAACCGAATTTCACACCATAAAACGGAAACTTAACGTTAAATGATTTTTGGAAAACTCGCGTTATAGCTACGACGTCAAGTGAAGATAAACTCGGAGAGGGCTGGCTTTAGTACTTTCTCGAGCAAATGGAAGAGGAAAAGAAAGGGACAAGTAAAGAATAAAGAGATGGCGTCGTGAGTGCGCGTGGCGTACGGGTGGGTGCACTTGTGACAGTTGAGTTTTGCTTCCCCCCTTCTTCTGGGAAAATGAAAAAATTCCCTCTCTCGCGGACACAGATCGGAGAGACACAGAAGACAGCGTCCGTTGCCTGCCTGCCGCTAACCTGACGCGCGGAAATAAGGTGTTGGACCATGTGACCTGACTTTTTGCCGTAAAGGCCATGTCACCTCAACCCATAGGCCCGGCCCATTCTTGGTTCCTGTTTCAACTTGTCAATTTGATAACTTTGATTTTTTTTTAAATAATTTTTACCAATAAAAATAATTCTATTCATTGTTGTAAATTTCATAGCTTCATTCTCTCAGTATCGGTTGATTATGTTTTATCCCCCGAAAGCAAGGGAAATTAGGAAAGTGTCTATCCTTAACACCAAGAAGGAAAATGGAGCATCTGGTTCCGCGGGTAGCCTTTTACACGAAAAGAATGCAACCTGCTCCAATGAAAAATGCCATTCCAAAAAACCGCAGGGAAGATTCCCGGCCACACACGCTGATATTGCTTAAATGCTACAAATATACTTAGAATACAAAACATTTACTGTGGATAAAATATGCCGCTCAAATCGAAGGATAAAGATCATAAGCCAACATTTACTGAATTCATCCAGGTGACCCAGATGCTTTATAAGCTTCTTCCCCTGTACCCACATGCCAAGTTTATAAACACCCACAATAATTAAGAAGCAGTTACTCTGCAGCCAACCTAGCTCGATTTAGAAGCTATACGAGCACACCATGCAACTGGCTGAGGAGTTGAGAACTACCAATCATCTGGGATTCCTATCTCCTATGCCGTAAACTTGAACCATGTTACCAGTGGTCTTATCCTTAAACGATGTCACCTATAATTTCTAACTTCTTGCAATGGGGTTTAAGACATTAGCCCTGCTGCCTCGCCAGCTTCTCTTCTCGGTCCAGTTGTTGCAAACAGTTGTGGCGTAGACAAAAAAGATAGAAGTGCTACTACAGCACAGAAACTACCGCGAGCAAGAAAGAAGATTCGGTGGCATGCTTCCAGACAAGACGCTTCAATCTTTTAGCTGTCTCAAAATTGGGGTCCGTCAGCTCCAACCAATGGAAACGTATCCTTCTACCAGGCTCTTCTGGACGTTCATCAAACATTTCCACCTCAGCATGACGTGCCCTGATGGGCCTCGGCATCCCAGAAATCATGAATGGGTAGATGCAAAGCTCAGAGACCACTTGCCCCGCTTGCTTTGCATCCTCCATCTCCACCAAAGCACACATTGGCATGTTCCTGGGTTCGATATAGTTTGGAATAAAGCTCAGGCTCTCCACAACCCCAAACCGATCGAAAGCGGTTCCCGCCACAGATTCAGTGACCTGTGGAGAGAGGTTGTCATGGTAAACAGTCCGCTTCGCCTTCTCCACAAAAGCAGGCATACTCCGCCCCAGTTGTAGTAGACTCCATGTTTAACAACAACCAGGTCCAAGAGCTAATTAGCTACAACTGATCTCCCTGCACGATAAATCGATGACTGAGCTATCGAAGCCAACATATATCATCGTGCCAAAACCGAGTTGAAACCACCGAATACAAATTCAATCTTCTGAATTCGGAAAAAAAACTCGCATACAGGAAAGCTTCTAAAACTTTTCAAAAGGCATAACACAAATAACAATCCTTGGCGCTACGGTCATAATGTCACCCGGCTAAATCAGTCTTTTTCTTCCTTATTTTGTCCTCGATGTGCTACTAATACGCCCAAGTTGTAGGCATCTTGGACTAGACCGGGCCAGGAAGAAGAGGCAAAGAAACCCAAAATGCACCGAGAAATGAAATGAAGCGATAAAACAATTGGGACGGATTTTAGAGAAGACCCAAATGAGTTCAAAAATCATTTGTCCATTTAACTCCTTCGTTTATCTCTTCTCTTTGTTTTTTTTTTTGTTTTTTTTCATTCATTTCTCTTCCAGTTCTACTCAACAGAGATGAGACACAAACAGAAACTGGGGGCTATAAAATTAGACGTGATACACCAGCAACATTCCTATATGTATATATAAAAAGGGAAAAAACAAATATAAGCTGTCCATGCCACCAAAAAAAAAAAAAAAAAGCAGAATAAAACAACATGAATCAAGATTATCTTTCAATAAAAATGATATATATATATATATATATATATATGAGCCAATACAATGCAAAGCCAAGTGTGACACAGAAAACTAAAAGAATGCCAAATTTTAACCAACATTTCTTAAACTTTCCGCTGTTTCTGAGTCCTTTCTCCGTCGACCCACGACTTTCCGGCGTCCAAGAAAAGCAAATGTACTCTCTCCGAGAGAGAGATAGGGAGAGAGAGAGAGAGCCCGCGTCACAGTATCGGTGCCTTCCACGTTGCGGGAGAATAGGGGGTTGGATCCAACATATTTGTACTAATGTTTAAGCCCTGAGATACAGAAAGCTTTGAGTTTGCCCCCACGAGACCTTTTCGAATTGTCATTACTTGCTAACCATGGCATTCATTCACGTGTACCGCCCATTCTATTCTAATTATGTCTTGGAGGCTGAAAATCTCAAATTCGAGTTAGTTATTAATATAAAACATTAACTATGTTCTCATAATTGAATTTGAACGGAACTTGTAGTTGGGCATAGACAGCTTATGTTGTACACGCGAATGCATGTTGACGAGGTTGCGAGGACGGGACAGGAAACCCACAAAGCGAGACAAAAGGGCATGTGTGTCCCTTCGTTAGCTTACTTAGTCTGGCAAAGATTATGATGAGAGAGCAAAATGAGTGGAGATTAATAAAAGACCGTTACTTGTACAATTAGCGGGTGACAGGAGATAGATTAGACAGAGTCCAGAGAGCTCTCCATGAGTTTGCCTTCGGATCTGGTACGAGGATGTGTGGGACTTATACGAGTGTCATTAGCATCCAATCCAATGGATACTAAGAGCAAAGTGCTTTAAGAACGAAAAGCTTTTTCGGTTTATACCATTGCTGCCGATAAAGACGATTATTCTTATGGTCGGTATAAGATGACGCGTAGTCTCCTTTGGAACAGAACCGAAATCAAGCAACACAGGTAAAACAGTTTTCTTCAACAAAACATGAACTTTCTTGGTGTCGACTGTCGTAGGCCAAACAAGTGATACATATCACACAATTGTGCCAATGCCATGTGCCGAAATTATCGAAAACCATCTCATTGTTAGAATTGAATATATAAAATTTTGCCAGTTACAAGGTAACAAGTACCGAGCAGTAATCGTGGTGGCAGCAGCACTAGAGATACGTTAATTACATCTTTCCGCACCGCCATTGGCTCTTCCAGTTTATCGTTTGCAAGAATATGGAGCCAACCCAACAAGCAGATCCAAGAATATCGAAATGTTTTTGGGGTCATCTTCAGAAATTATGCTGCAAGAACAAGTTTTCTTGCGGAGATGCGGGCCCAATCTCTTCTTCCAGACTCCTCAGCCCATCTCCAACATTGCCGATGTACCCCAAGTTCCTTGCTTCTGAGCTTTTTCCGTCTATATCTGCCTCTGAAGCTGAGGATTTTCTCCTCTGGGAAGAAGTAACACTAGGAAATGTTATCCATGAAGGAGCTCGAAATTCAAACCTTTGATCCTCTGCTTCTATGACTTCCATCTCTGATGCTGATCGATTGGAAGATCTTTGAGAAGATTTCTTGTGCAAGCGGCTGCTGCCAAGAACAACCTCTGTCGGCAGTATTGGTTGCTCAATGCACGGACTGCCCATCAGCTGTGCAAGGGCACGCTCCAATGCCGTGGTCACTTTATCCATTGATGGTCTCTCCTTTCCTCTCATTCTAACACACTTGCAGGCCACATTTGCGATCCTTTTCAAAGCTTCTAGATCAGACGCTGGCTTCAAAACTGGGTCCAAAATTGCAGATATGTCTCCTGATTTGATCAGGGGAACTGCCCATTCGACTATATTTCCTTCTTCATATTGCATATCTATGGCCTTTCGTCCGCTAAGGATTTCCAAAAGCAACACACCAAAACTATAAACATCCGATTTGGTTGTGAGGTAGTGAAGCCTGTAGTATTCAGGATCAAGATACCCAAGAGTCCCAGCAGGCAACTCGGCCAATGGTGAGCCGCTATCGGCTGGTCCCAGCAAAGAGAGACCAAAATCAGCAACTCGGGCATTGTGTTCTTCATCAATAAGAATGTTTGAAGATTTGATGTCTCGATGAATTACAGGTGGGCAAGCATAACCATGCAAGTATTCAATTCCCCTTGCTGCTTGGACTGCAATGGTAACCCTTCGAACCCAATCCAACTGCTCTTTCAGGGCTTTGTTCTTCCCATGAAGGTGTTGATGCAAGGATCCATGAGCCATGAATTCATACACCAGAAGCCTTTCACCACCTTCTTCACAATAGCCAAGCAGATTGAGCAAATGGGCATGGTTTAGTCTTGATAGTAGATCAAGCTCAGTGTGGAATTCTTTTGAGTTTTTCTGCCTATCAGAAGAAACTATGGCATTTTTAACTGCAACTACCGTCCCATCCTTCAATACTCCTTTATAAACACATGAGAAACTTCCTTTTCCCACCAATGATTCTTCTTTGAATCCATTAGTGGCCCTCTCAAGTTCCTCGTAAGTGAACATTTTGGCTCTCCTTATCTTAAGTTCGTCCAAGTCTGGACGGACCTTTCCATTATCTTTTGGAAAAGAAGAACCACTCCCATTGTTTTTCTTGGAGATAGGTTCTTTGGCAGAGCATTCACAGTTCCTTAACCTGAAGCGGACATACAAAATAGCAGCTGTAGATACCCCAATCACCAAAAACACAGCAAAGCCAATTTCTGCAATTATGACAGGAAAATGCACTGACCAAAACTCTTTTTTCTTCTTTTCTTTAACAGAACCAGAATACATAGAGGAGCAGTTTGAGAAGCATTCTACTGCTGTACAACTTGAACAATTATATTCACACTGCCGATCTGATTTCAAGGTGCATTCAGTCTTCTGGTACATTTCAGCAGGGCAGCTATTACTGCAGGGCAAGCAGATGTGAGAATTGGGAGACTTGCAGGGTGTACTACCATTGCTAAGTTCATAGGAACCAGGCGCACAAGGAGTTGTTCTACAGAGTCCTGGTGAGACTGCCGAAGGCAGCGCTTTAGGAAATCCAAGACCCCAACAAACAGATAGCAGAGATTTCTCAGCAACGGTTCCACAGGTGAAGTAATCTCCAGCAGCAATTTCGTGGACCTTAATGCCACTAGGAGCTGGGGTACTTGGCTTCACAAAGAAGCCCCAACAGATTACTTCACGGTCATATCTCTTAATTCCACAAGCATGGAACTTTCCTCCAGCTATGGAGCGCAATGGGTAACTTGGAGGCAAATCAACATTAGCTTGAGCTGAAAGCTTTACTGTGATCTCTTCTTCGAGGTTCAAGCTCCTTCCCCAGCAAAAGGTTCTAGATTTTAACCCATCTAAAATTCCACAAACATGATATCCACCAGCTGAAATCTTTTGAAACCTTGTTTCTTTAGGAATTAAGCTGATGACATGGCTGCTAGTCTCATCTCCCCAGCACAAAACAGTCATATTCTCAGAAAACAATCCACAATTGAACTCAGAACCAGCAGAAATAGATTGAATCTGCCCTTCAAACACATAGTTCTTGGTCATGTTATAACCCCAGCAATCCACCAGAGAATAGTTTCTTCGAGCTCCAGTCAAAAGTTTTCTCAGCCCACATAAATGATAATCACCTGCACTGATTTCTGCATATTCAGCATCCTTGACCATTGGTTGAGGAACACCCATTTGAATATAACCGCTGCTTCCCCAGCAATACGGTTGGCTAGACTCCATTAAAAGCCCACAAACAAAACTGTCACCAGCAGTTAGACCAATAAAGGTAAAATGAGCTGGAGTCCCATAGATTATAGCCGAGTTTGAACCATAACAGCTCACAAGATGAGAATTATCTGAGTTAAGGCCACAAAAAGCTGCACCATTCTCACCATAAGAGAGGGCAATGGAAGACATGGAGCCTAGACCTGTCACTATCGACCACAAATTTGAGAGAAGCACCAGTTGAACTGCAAGTCCATTCCATGTGTTTCCCTTGGAGAACGAGACAAGGAAATCTTTAACTAAGAAGCTGAAATTTCCCATTATATAGGCCCAAACCCAGTACACAAAAATGACAGAAAGCCACCAACTTTATGTCTTGCGAGCGATCACTAACACAATAGGTAGACAAGGACTCCATTGACTAAGACTTGCATGTTAATGTCTGCAACCAAGATTAGAACTTGCAGTGTCTGTGGTTGTTCAACCATACAAACATCAACAACTACGATACTTTTCTAAAAGAAAAGGAACAAGAAGACAGCTTTCATGAAGAGTGTCAATGGAGGGGACAATGAGTATTAGCAAAGCACATATGAAGCTACATCAACTCAGCCAAATTCACCAAAACCCAGATCAAAACTTGGTCGGAAGTTGCTCTATAACCTCGTAAACACAATAACACAAAGAGAAAAACCCAACTTTACTCTGTTCAGACCAGAAAGAGTTAAACTTTCTGTCACTTCCTGCTCCAAGGAAGGCCTACCTATCAATTGGAAGAGAGACTGCTGCAGTTCTGGATCAAGAAATCAGTACAAGATCACCATTGGAGGCACAAAGGCAGCTTCGTTGCTCTTCATCTACAAAAGCTGGCCCATTTTGGCAAAAGATGGCAGAGGCCTCCCTTTCTGCGTGCTGGTGGGTGAAGGTAGCCAGTCTTTTGCGGGATGTGGATGAAATGCCTGAGGAAATAGCTCGGGAGAGAGAGATGGATTGGCTGATGGTAGTTGCAGGCAGTATGGTTGTTTCAGACAACAAATGGAGAGAGAGAGAGATAGAGAGAGAGAGTGAGAGAGAGGCAGCGAGGAAGAAATAAATGTCCATAAAACTGCAGTTTCTGAATATGGGCAGATGTAGGTGAAGGCATTTAATGAGGAGTTAATGCAATTTGATCTTTTCATGCCTGGAATTTTGCCACCACTTTTTGAATATATATATATATATATATATATATATATATATATTATTTTATTTTACTTTATTGCTTTTTTGTAATTTTCTCCTCGTTGAGCGAAAACGCATAACCCCTTGTTTCCATGCATCTCAGGTTGGTTCGGTACTTCGGAAACAGAAATGCCTTACTACAAATAAATTTTACAATAAATACAGAAATGGGTCATTGGCAAATCATTTACATACACGTCTATGCGTGCAAGTGTTTGCATTTAAAGCTCATTTTTAATTATATGAGAGTGATAATTATAAAGTACATCAAATGCCTTTTTACTTGTTCATTAAAAAAAAAAAAAAGAGAGTGCATTTTCATTAGCTCAATTTCATTCAAATTAATTTTATTAGTCTAGAGGAGAAAGGAAAGGTATTTTAGTAGATAAAATTCATCTAGAAAGTTCGCATTGATTTTGTTAATTTGTGCCAGCTTCAAGAGAGTTATGGTTGGAGGATCATTGAATTCTTTCCTCGTCAACAGGTTTGACATGGGCAGTTATGTGTTGCATGTTAACATTGATATTGGAGCAAGATTGCTCTCTCGTTCCATAAATAATACTGCATGTCATGTTCAATCACGTTGTTACTTCGCGGAGAATTGAGAAAAGCGCATTTGTCTACTGGTATAGTTTCTCGATTGAACAACGAGACTTGGTCAATCATCGTTAAAGGTACCACGATGCTGTGACTGTTTCACCGACATGTATGGTATAAATAAAACAACGCCGCGACGTTGGGATGCGGCCGGCGTTGCTGGGGGAGCCCTTACTAGCCTCCTCCTGCCTATGATGCCGATTAGGGGCAAGACATTTTGTCAAGTACAGGTTTTGCCAATAAATAAACAAACATTTTGAGTGTTAGATGTATCATTCAGTGACGTCTAAATGACTCACAAATCTTTCTCCCGATGCCCTTCAACTATAGTTTTGGGGAGAAAATGGATTAGGATGAGCCACGGAAAAAAAATTCAAAGAGGTGATTGTGAATGATAGAGAGAGATTGGCGGCTTGGATAACATTATTGGTTTCTTTTGTTTGTTTTTGGAAATAATAAGTGGGAGATTTTGTGTCGTTTCCTATTTAAGTGTCGCTGTCTTTGATTGATTAATGGACTCCGAAGTGCTCAGGACCTTTTTTTTTCTCAATACATTTTTCGATATTTCAGTTGAATTTTAATAAAAATCATTCGAAGACTTCTACCATTTACTAAAGTTCATTTATTAAATCATATCTTTCTTTAGAATTTCGGCTCGCATTGAAACTTGATTGCGGTCAATTTTTTTTTTAATGCTTCTGGATTCGAGCTTTCGTTTGTGCTTGGGGATTTCGTAACGGTCCAATTTTCCTCTTAAGATTCGAACTTTCCTAGATCCCGAGGGTTTTAATTATAACGAGGCTAATGAATTAAGATTATAACAGGGAAAATGCTTATTTTACTAAAATTAACAAAAAATTATATTAATACCTTCTACAGTTAGCAAAATCATCTTCCGGGAAATAAATTTATAAGACCGACTAAACTAATTCCGGTTGGCGACAAAACTAAAACTCCCGACGAAAGTCAGAGTTCCCTCCGAATTCAACAACAAAATGTGAATTTTAATTCTACTGTGCCTGAAAAAAAAAATAAAAAAAGAGAAGCATTTATAAAATCATTAGCATAACACATGTTGGCAAAGTTTGTTTATCTTTATAGCAATTCCCTTATAACAAACACGTTCAACTTCTATTAGAAGCACAAAAACAAGAATAGAATTAAAGATCGAAATCTAAACTTCTTATTAATCAAGTGGAAGGTCCATCCCGCCTTGGACGATGGGGATAGCCTTTTTCTTGTCCTACAATGTATAATTTCTTTCTAGTGATTCATATTAATGAATTCCTATTACAATCACAACTACTAATGTATCATACAGCTTAATCACCCCAAAAAAACAAAAAAAACCCGTGATCGGCCCGTAGGACCATCCTTGAGCCCCACAAATGTAGAATTAAAGAATCCTTTTATTGAACTGTAATCTAGAATATGTAAGTTTAATTGAATTGTTATTTTCACACTCACAATTTTGTTCCTACTCATGAGATGCAAAAACATGTAGTCAATACCAGGCTCCACTTGGTTACGAAATTCAGGAGCATTTTATGTGTCCTGCCTTCTACTTCAACAAGCAGAGACTACCAACTTTGAATACCCTTTCTCCCAACATGACTGGTATAATAGATTTTTAGGCTGAAGATGCTTAAGATCGGTAAATTTTTTTTTTTAATGATTCATAAAAGAATTGGAAGGTGACAAGATACAGATGAATACAAAAAATTACAAACCCCAAGGACTAATTCAAAGTGTTCTTGCAACAGCACAACTGACCTTTGTTTATTTACGATACACTGAACTTACGAACCCTGTGAAGGAGGGAAATAATTGGGTATCGGCTAAAGCTTGAAAATTTATCATGCAAGATTATAAGCATTCCATGAACCTGGAGGATGCCAAACCTATGCAGAAAACAATTCTCTGAGGGAGCAGAGGGATGGACTTTAAAATACCGATGTACTCATTCCATTGTACTCATCACTTTGAGCATGGTAGACAACCTTCCTTCCTGGGAACTGAAGCAATGATAAGTGGAAATTTACTCAAATTTCAACATATTATTGTGCTTCACATTGGGTGAGATGGAACAAACTCATCTCTAATGTTTCATGGAAATGGTAGAAGACTCAATTTGCACAATCATTTGCACAAAAGAAGGTGAAGAGCAGCATACCTACTAGAAACTGTACCCTCAACTGGGAATAAATGAAAATGAAGTTGATCATGCCAATTTTGGTGTTGCAGCTAGAAGGGACTTCAGGAATCACTGGAAGACAAAACAGAAAATGGAAGATTAGATTAGCATGATGACAAGAATTGCTTTGTACTATCTAGCAAGTCTTGTGTTATTGCAAAGCATAGCCTGGTTATAAACTAGCTGTGTCAAAGAGTCCATGATCCCAATATGTGACAAGCACAACCTAATATGTAGTTAAAACATGAGAAAATTTTGATGAAGAGGAAATAATCAAGCTGGTTTGAACCAACTTTTATCACATGTAAAATAAATAAAACAACCCCAAACTAATCCGCACTATCAAACACAAAATCTCAGTGACAATGGTGCATTCAGTGAAATGATATCTAGCCAATTACCATGAATTATCAGAAATTTCAAAAACTTCCACTTATTTTGTCATCGTTAAGATGTAATCCACACATTTTACCCACACATTTTAAGATACTTTGTTGTAACAAGCAAACAACTTTTTAACTAGTACACCTGCCAAAATACCATCTAACCACAAAATCAAAACAAAAGGACATTAGATTATCCATATGCCAGTTTCTTGTTCAACTTCACTTTGTAGAACCAACCTCACAAGATCTTTATAGATTACTCAGTAATGTAATAAGTAAGATGCAATGCATTAATAATGATTTATTTTCATGAAGTTTCATAAGCAATAATTGATTTGACCACTAAAACAATGTGCCAAAGGAGAACCTTAGAGACTAGCCTCATGGATCTTCTTGGAAGAACTTCTCCAGCAACTTGCTCCAAGCTTCTTAAAATCTTTGCATCACGTACACTCCAACCATTTTCTTCTTCAAGGTGTGTGTGTGGCCTCTTTTTGTCAAAATTTTTATTGGGTTCCAAATTATGCACCTTTAAACAACTCTTGTTGAGTGAGTTGACAACTTGCAAGCATCTGAAAGGGGCAATTGTCTTAACCTTCTCAAAAACAACAAAGAAGAAAACAGGGAAACAACATTTTTTTCAAGGAAAAATAATTACATTGAATTCTCCCCCCCATTGACAGTATTGCTCCATTCCTGCCAAAGGGACAGCACAATAGAACTCAGTACTGTCATAGCATGTGTTATTCAAAGGCAAAACCAAATCATTGATCCCCGAAGATCAGATATTTTAGAATCCATAAACCCAAAAAGAGTTTTAGAATTTGATGGGAAAAAATCTAACTTTCTCATTCAACTGCAAATAGAGAGTATCATGGATGCCGTAAAATCAGCTGTCTGAGGTTAATCTTCCTTCCTGGTGCTTACTGCACTACAAAAGGAAATGGAAGTTTGGAGAGACAAAATTTCCACTAGCGAATGGAACACCTCAGTGCATGCAAGCCTATGTACATAGAAGAATATAGTTCACTAATATCAATAAACACATATACTAGGAAGATATTTTTCTCAATGAAGGGATAAAATCATAATGCAAAACAATAAGACTACCTTTAATTTATTTCTGGCACAACTAATAAAAAGTGAAGGTATAAACCAGAAGCCATAAGGTTAATTGAATCTTATCATGCTGGACATAGCATGTTTTGTCATGCACAGATACCTAATTTCACAGTTGGTTTAGATGTGAAAGTAAGAACAGATTTTTGTTCTCAATAGTTTCAATAATCATTCTATCAATAATCATATATGCCATTCTTCAGAATGTGCAAAATTGTATCCTAAACAACCACTTGGTGATAAATATGTTATAGTACAGGGAAGCTAAGAGTTAGAATGCAGGATTGCAGCAACATGTAAAACATATTCAATGCCATTTGTCTCTTGTAGTATTCTCATGGGAAAATAAATA
Organism: Bruguiera parviflora; assembly: GCA_019804595.1. Taxonomy (NCBI): domain Eukaryota; kingdom Viridiplantae; phylum Streptophyta; class Magnoliopsida; order Malpighiales; family Rhizophoraceae; genus Bruguiera; species Bruguiera parviflora. The sequence continues at coordinate 5,552,129 of CM034046.1, forward strand.
AGAGGATGCAAGACCTGCTCTGCAGAGCATGTGGGCAAACGGTTTCTTGAAGGGTCATTCTCCCTTGAGTTGGCTATCACATCTGGCTCAGTTATTATATTGCAGTTTGCATCAACCAGATCCAAAAATTCACAATTTTTATCATAATTTCCACCCTTAGATGATTGCCTCTCCAGGGACAGATTTGTCACACAACCTGGAAATAAAACACTTGTCTTCTCAAGATTACAGCTATTTTGCAGAGTTGAAATCTCACACACTTCATCATCCCGCTTTGAGGTTTGATGTTCCAATGCAACAAGATCCACCGAATCATCAGATACAGAGTTTACAGCAAAATTGCACGCTGTCTTTTCTGTTGTGGTATCAGTAGTACCAGAATCAAAGGTAGCACTACAACCATTTTTAGTACAAGACTCAGAATTTGAAACTATCTGGTCTTTCAAATGAGAATCAAGAATCGATGACATGATTCCTTGATCTTCCTCTAAGCACACTGACACATTTACAGCTATACTGCCTGATTTTATTGGGGAGGCCATTGAAGATTTATTTCCTCTATCTGTCTCACCAATTTCTACATGTTTATTTTTTTCCACAGTCAAGCTTGGAGAGTGTTCAGTATGCATATGGCCATCCTCAATTTGGCCTGGATCCATACTCCAAGAAAAAGGAGATTTCATCTGGCTATCACATTCTCCATTACACCCAAGCTCTTGATGAAGACCTTTTGACTTCTTATTACCAACATTATCACATGAATAAACCTGATCTTTGTATTTCTTAATCCACTCTGATGGGCCAGATTTCAAATCAACACAAAGTTTTATTCCCTCTTCTGAACTTGCAAAGAACTGGAAAGCAGGAACTTTGGTAGCACTTTTCATGGGATGGGAACTCTCTTTAGAACAGGAAGCTAAATACATTTCTCTACGGGGATGTTTTTGTGTGTCTTCAACCCTGCTGTTAAAGCCAACTGGGGGCTGCACATGGTTGATACGACTCCCAGCATGCTCAGAAATGAAAAGAGGCTGGGAAGCATCCTGAAAACTACCAATTGAGCCACCAATACCTCCCTGAACTCAAGCACAGAGAAAATCTACTAAGAATGAGATTGTAGCAATTACAGTGAAGCAAAAAGATCCAAGAGATACCAAATCCTTTAGCAAATGAGGAAGTGTCCAGGTACAAAGTGCCATCAAAGCAAATCATCTGTATTCTAGGAACTTCAATCCATGGTAGAAAATTCAATAAAAGTTGAGAGAGATTAACAGAGAAATTCCACAACTCATTCTTATGAAAATTAACAATCAAAAACTAGTGCATAAAATCAGTTATTGCTTTCAATAGCACAAACTTCAATGAGAGCTAGTTTGATTGCAAGAAACTTAGTAGAAGGTAACCTCAAGGAAAAGTAAAGTAGACTATCTTTGGGTGGCATTAAAGTGATAGAAAGTGAGTAGAATTAGACAACAATACTAAACTAGATATCCCTGCAAAGGAAGACATAGCAAAAAGGAAAGATAGGCAAGTCCTCTATAGCTTCGATACCACCTGAGGGTAGTCTAATTTCCTCCCATTTTACAAGATTTTGAGATTTTTTAAGGGATTGAAAGTCAGCATGTTCCTTGATATGATCATCCTCCTAAAGAGGGAAAAGGAAACGTAAATAGCTTTCTCAAAATGACAACATGTCACAAAGAGTTATTATCTTTTCTATTAGGAACAACTATGTTCTCTTTTACGAAAAGTAAGAATAGTCAAAGATTCCTTAAGCTAATGCCTATAGCAAGGTTGAAGCAATTCATGCGTGCACCAATAATAATTTAGGTGGGGTCGCTATTAGGTGAATCTAACACTAACTGACAAGAATTCTCAGAAATGTTGGCCCAAACATTTAATTGATGATCATTTTTCAGTATAGCATTTAATAACTGATACTGCAAACAGACAATTCTGAACACAAAACCTATGGCACATATTAACATTAAGTGTGACCACATGCGCACACCCAATAGTTTACTAAAAGCCTTTCTGTCAAATTTCTAGTTCTGTTGATGTTCTTCCAATGCAGAAGTGCATAAATATTCAGAAGATGGTAGATTACTTGGTTCAACACATAAATAGTCATGTCAATGAAGTAAACTACATTGGCAATAAGATAGCAGATGACGGGGAAAAAATAAGCACAATAACGCAACCGAATAACACAGAACACTCATTACCCGAAGAAAGGAGAGCAATGACTCAGCCATTTCGGAACGAGACCTGTTAGCCGGCAAACTGCATGTTTTGCACAGAGTTTGAAGCTCTTTCCTCGAAAGATTGCGATAAAATTCTTCAATTTCCTTATCTGACATCTATCAAACATTTCCAAGGATTAACCGGTAAGGACGATGGATTTTAATTGACCAAAACAAGATTAACAATGCAAAATACCATATTACTATTTACTATATATATATATATATAATTGCGCATTAAATGCCAAACTATGCTTTCTTCAATGGGAGGCAATAAGAGGAATAGATGACCTATGAAAATTATAGTCTCTATTTCGTCAAAGAGGAAGCGAAAGAAAAGAAAAGGCAAAAAGCTCAAAATTCGAACACTGAAATTCGAATATGCTACTCTATCTAACATTTTCATTTAACTTAACAACCAAAACGAACTAATAATGGAAAAAAAAAATTAATAATCTTTTCTCGCCGGACTAAGACATACCAATGAACAGTTCGTTCAATAATTCATACAAAAAGGAAGACAAAGTTGAGGAAAATAAAAAGGAAACTTTTTCATCTTATTTTCCAGAAAACCAAACAGAAAAAACGACGAGCACATTTTTTAACTTTTCATGTACATATATTTGTACTTTCGAGCTGCGGATGAAAGGTATGAGGAAAACAAAAAAGAGCATAATAAAGAGGAGTAGAAGAGTGGAGTAAAGCTGAGGTTGCTACCTGATCGGAAACTTTCCGAGAAAATATCCGAGAAACTGAAGGAAAAACGCGAGAGAAAATTCCGTTTACTAAGCAGCAAAGAAGAGTCAGAAGGGCGACTTCCGAGCCTCTGTGGAAACATGGATTTCAAAATCTGTTCGTGCGATTTTGGCTACCTTCTTATGGACACCGATTCAGAGTAACCAGTTTAACTGAAGTCACTGATTGGTCCAAAATTTTTGTCTCGCTCGTCAAAACGCTCGATCCTTCAGCCAATAAAAATGCCAATAAGCCGAAGGAGCACATGGGTGTTCAGTGGAGGCGAGTGCATGTGATCGTGAGCCAGCTGTCATGTAAGGACCAGCGGCAAAGCCCCAGCAGGTTATCTTTAGATTTGCGTGCAAATTTGCTTTTATTAGGTCTAATAATTCAAGTCCTACAATGTTTCGAGTTCAATTGTGGCACATTTGAGGTTTCTTTTATTTATTTATTTATTTATTTTATTTTAAATAAATGAAAAAATGACCCATTTGACACTAATGTGATTTGTCATTATAGTGGTGGGTCATATAATTATATTCACAATGGTATATTATGAACGGTGAGGAAAATATTTGTTTAATTTATTTATAAGTAAAACTCCACAAATATCAAACTATAATATATAAAATAAAATAAATAAAAAACCAACCCTAAGAGTTTAAAATTTAGCACAATTAAAAAAAAAAAACAAAAAACTACAAAATCAAGTCGATAACCAAGTCACGGGCAGTTTATACTGCAGATGCATACGTACAATTTTAAATCTTTAGATATACGAAACAAAAATAGAAGGGGGAAAAAAAAACTATTTGATTTAAAAAATTAATATAAAATACATAATAATGGCCGTGTTAAATTTGATTTGAGATTCAATTCAATTCAACTTGAGTTTTGAACGGGCAGGCTTTTATGGGTCGAATCACCGCTTATACAGTAATTTAATTAATCATTAGGCTGCAGATTCAATTCGACTTGAATTTTGAATGTCATAATAAATTGGTCGTTAGCTAACTCTCTTTTTTTTTTTTTTACATCAATTTAAATTTAAATTTTTGATCAATTTTATTTTATAATAAATTAAAATTTACATATTAAATTATAAATTTGTTAATAAAATTAAGCATAAGAATAGCTCACTTGGAAAAAAAAAAGAAAAAAAAAAACCCACTCAAATTCGATGACAGTGAATTTTTTTTTTAAAAATTAAATAAAAATATTAATAAATGACCAAATTATAATATCGATACACACTATTTTTTAACTATAACCCAAAAAAAAAAAAAACGAAAAGAAATGGGCCGAATTTGCATAAATTAACCATATTTGCCCGATAAATTTCCCTTTTTCACTCCTGCAACGGCGTCGGCTGTAAAAAGAAAATAAAAGAAAGGAAAAGAAAAGAAAGGAAAAGAAACGGGTCCGGAGTTGGAGTGGCGGATTGGTCAATCTCCGGCTTCTGTGGGTCGTCAGAGAAAAGAGGCGGAACCGGATCGGCGGGAAGCTAGGTAAAAAAAAAAAAAAAACTCTGGTCTCATTTCTCTCTTCGCTCCTAGGAGTGATTCAAGAACGAATGGATGATTCTCTGTGTTGTTTGATTTCGATTGAAATTCAATAATGAACGGATGATTCTCTGCTCGCTTGTCTGGTCTTCTTGCTGGAATACTATGCTATTGATTTTGTGCTTCAGTTGGCTTTCGCATATTGGACTTGGGTCCCTTCGGTTTGATTGGCTTCTCAAAGTTAATCGCTGTTGAATGAAAGGTTCTGCTACTCTAATCACTGTTAGTTCCGAAACTCGTTGATTATTTGCGTTAGCTTCACTCGCTCTTTGCGAATTGGCCTCCGTATTGAAAACCAATTAGAATTAGGGTTTCTCTATTTCTGTAGCAACGTAAATGAGCACGGATTGATGTTATGATATTGATAGGTGCTGCATAGTTCTGCCGCGATTGAATGTGTATTTTGGATTGATAGACCTGTCATCGCTAGTGTAGTAACTCTTGGGTTTGTTGCTTGCCAGGTCTGGCTGCACAATCAGATTATGGAGTCTGCGGCCGAGGCAGAGTATGCTGCTTTTGTGGACAAGGTGAAACGGACTGTTTACCTCGACAACCTCTCACCGCAGGTCACCGACTCTCTGGTGAGAACTGCTTTAGATCAGTTTGGGACCGTGAAGAGTGTGAGCTTCATCCCAAACTACATAGAACCGGGGAGCATCCCACATTGTGCTTTGGTGGAGATGGAGAACCAAAAGCAAGCCAGAGTCATTGTCTCTGAGACTTGCCAATTCCCATTCATGATCTCTGGGATGCCGAGGCCTGTTAGGGCGCGTCCTGCTGAGGCAGAAATGTTTGATGAACGTCCAATTCAGCCGGGTAGAAGGGTACATTGCCGGTGGTTGGATCCAAATGACCCTGATTTTGAGGTGGCAAAGAAGTTGAAGCGTCTTGTACAGAATCATGTCTCCGAAGCTTCTTTCTTGCTCAAGGTAAATCCATGTCTTTATGGTAACACCTATTGCATTTTATCTTGTTTATCTACACTGTACTCGTTCCCAGTTTTCTTCTTGACTAGTTACACTTTTCCTTGAATTTTGGTTCATCTCCATAGCAACAATTAGACCGAGAAGAGAAGCTTGCAAAGCAGCAGACAGAGTCCCTTAAAGCCAATTACAAGAAGTACGAGATGATAGACGCTGTCATAAAAAATAAGACCGCTGGTGACTTGGCACGGTATTATAGCATGAAAAATGGGACTTGAAATGTTTGACCGGTTCTCGCTCAAGCATTTTGCTAATTATTTCAGTGCTCGTTGCTTGTACAGACCGTAAGATGCAGATTTTTCTGTTGCTTCTTAATCAAAGAATCCATTGGAACGTGGGGGTGGCATTAAAGGTACAGCATAGAGAAATAAACTGTGTTGCCAAGTGTTTTCTAGGTAGGTGGGCTACAAACAAAAATTGTTTGTGTAACGACCCATACCCATACCCATACCCTCACGCGGATGGATCCACATATTGTCACAGGGCAGTGAGACGGACGAGAGATTTCCACATGAACTAAGACTATCACAACCTCGAAAGATCCAATTGGTACACTGTCTGTTTTACTACTTAATTTATAAATCATCTCCTCTGTCTCTGTCCTTCCCCTCTGCACCGGGGACGAGTGGTATAATCGTCAACAGGATTGCCTTCCGAAGGGCCGATTGCGAATCCTCTGACCGAGGGATTCCCCTTCGAAGGGGACAAAACGCGGGTACAGCATATGGCTGGAGTGGATTGTGAAATTATCAGTACTTCGTCCGAAGAATCAGGGGCGGCTAAGAACGACAAATAATGACCCCAACCTATTGGTAATACAGCTCTAACGAGGAGCCGAGAATCAATGGTCTGTGAATTGAACGCGTTTGGAATATACTGCTAGCGGGAAAGCAGCGCGAGACAAGTAGTTCATTCAGAAAGCGAATCTGCAACTTAATGATTTGAGCACAACACCTAACAATTGGAAGATGAATACTTGTCAGCAGGATCTGTCAGCTCCAGCTTAGCTGATTATAGATTGAGAAAATAAATGCGTGTGTCCGCGGAACGTCCAAAACATTGAGGTCAACACAAGCTGTTCCGTCTTGGGATGGCAGGATGGAAGTACCATACACTGTGACAGATAGAGACATGATTGCCGGCCAGCTCATTAATAGATGGAAACAGATATGTGCCCTTTTGTATGGCTAGTTGGTGATTAAAATGATTCCCGCCGGCAAGGTTGTTCCTTCTCTTGGGAGCATCTTAGTGGCCAAGTCAACCCCAGAGCCATTAACATAATTACAAGATTCTGATATGTTAAAGAAAGGAAAGCATCCAAACACAATTCGAACAGACTGACACCACCCCAAAACAAATCATTTACTTCTATATTTTAATTTTACACTAACAAAAAAAAAAAAATTGTTCTTGTTAAAAATAATCTAGCCCTAACCGAGCTAAGTGACTGAGTCAACTACAAAACCTCGGACACAAGCACGAGAAATTGTTTTAATAGATTTTTCTGTAGGGTGTTGGGCGGACATGCTTTGATTCTTTTTAAACCATCTGTTGAGCTGGAATGCCATGTAAAGTTGCTCTTTTTAAAAAGTCATGGATATCACCAACATCGAAATCAACTGTTACGATAAGTTTTTGTTAAAAATATTTAAACAATATTAGTCAAACTGTTAAAATCACCCCTTTTGTTTTTTTGTTTTTTTTTTTTAAAGAAAAGAAGAAACGCGTTAATGTTCAAAAGCATTTCCAACTTGTGAACTCGGGGGAGCTATTCTTTAAGACTATCTATACAACTGGCACCCCCATCAATTCACTCACAAGTGAACTCCTTTTCTTCTCTCAAAAAAAAAAAAAAAAAAAAAAAACAACACCATAAAGTAGAAGTATTACTCCACATTTTTATTAGAGAGAAGTGCATCGTTATATTACACAAATTCTATAATATTTAATAATAAAATTAATTTACTCTCACAATTATATGTACCTAAACATGTATTTAATGTTGTCAAATACCTTCATAGAAATTTAAATTCATCATTTATATGGTATCAACAAATCTCTTAATCACTAAATTATATTGTTTGATCGTCACGAGCAAACTTTTGGATAGAGAATTGTACACTCCCGTTGAAATTATGTCATTTGTATTACGGCTCATATTAGCACGTTTCATGCCAAATGATATCCAAGTTGTTGTTGTTGTTTTTTTTTTTTAATAAAAAAAAAATTTGTAGGGATTGTATTTGAACCACAAACCTGAAACTAAGAATATAAACAATTCTGTAGTTAAATCTTCACAACTCTCTCTGTACAGAGGAAATATTATCGATGCGCTTGGGATTGATGAAACCGTAAATTACAATGCTCTCATATTTCTGGTCGATCGTACAATAGTTTTTCAATTTTCAAACAGAAACCGAGCTGGCCTGGCTCTTTTCGTTCATCCACGTGTCATCACACCACCAATCACGCGATAATAGCCGTTGTCCATTGCCCAACGTCCCTTTTTAATCCTTTTTAGATCCGTTATCAACGGTCGTATTTCCAGCCGAACTTTAAATTGCTACTAAATTATAAAATAAACAGAATAATAATAATAAATAAATAAATAAGAGCAACAAAAAGAAAGCTAAGGGTTATAATCACAGCTACCCACGTACTAATTCGTCGTTTGATTAACCAAAACCGCATCTTAGTGCCAAAAGACAAAAGGCAGCTCTGGCTAATTACCAAATTCTGATATAAATGTTACCTTTTTATATCTATTTATCGGTTTTCCCTGGGTGGGCTAATCATCATTAAGACCTTCTTTCGATATTTAAGTACAAAATATACAACAGGACAGAACAGGATAGACGGGCAATGTCAGTTACTTGGTAGAGAATCGCACGTAAAACAAAGGCACGTGGCTAACAACATTTGTACAATGTGTAAGTTACCGTTAAAGTGCAACGAGAGCAACATAAAAATAAAAAAATAAAAAAAAATAAATAATTGATACGGCAACGCGTTTTTGACAGAATTATAATTGATGACAGGTGAGATATCAGCAGCTAGCTCCACGGTAGTAGAGTATATTCAGAGTTACAAATCTCCGAATTTAAGTTTCAGTACGAGTAATTTAACAGAAATTTAAATTTTTTCTTTTATATATATATATATATATATATATAAAGAAAGAAAGAAAAAGCAGACTCATGTGCTCACACTTTTCCTTTTTTCTATAAGAAGAGAGGGGAGGGGGGGGCACCTAAATTAGTTCGAAAAGTTATTGCCAACAATTACAGAGGAGGCAAAACGACATCTCCACCGCCGAGGCAAAAAGGCAAAAAGCCAACGCCCACCGCACAATCTATCTATCTCCACACTGTGGGTCTCAATGCCAACCATTTTGGTGAGGATCTTCCTTCTATATAACCTTATTAACTCCACCCTTCTTTATTTGGTCCCCAAGAAGCTGAGGTTCCTCCTTCCCACTTCTTGGTATCCTCTCAACCAATCGCCTTCCTCGTCGCCGTCGCCGTCCCCTGACCCCCCGTTGGTGCCATCCTCCACTCTTGTCCGAAAGAGAGCGATGGATCCAACGGAGTCGAGGCGAGTTTTCCAAATGTTTGATAGAAACGGGGACGGGCGGATCACGAGGAAGGAGCTCAGTGATTCTTTGGAGAATCTCGGGATCTTTATCCCGGATAAGGAGTTGACGCAAATGGTCCAGAAAATCGACGTCAACGGCGACGGGTACGTGGACATCGACGAGTTCGGGGCCTTGTACCGAGAGCTCATGCAGGCGCGCGACGAGGAGGGAGACGAGGAGGAGGACATGAAGGAGGCTTTCGGGGTGTTCGATCAGAACGGCGATGGGTATATCACGGTGGATGAGTTGAGGTCCGTTCTTGCGTCCCTCGGGCTGAACCGTGGGAGGACTCCGGAGGATTGCAAGATGATGATCATGAAAGTGGACGTAGACGGAGATGGGATGGTAAATTATAAAGAGTTCAAGCAGATGATGAAGGGGGGCGGCTTTGGTGCTCTGAGTTGATCTCGAGAGGGAAGGGAGATGCTATAAAATTTGTAAATATCAAATTTTTTGGACATCGAGAAAGAGGGAGAAGGTTGGGGTGTGATCTTCGTGCAAGAATGCCTTCTGCAAGGGTAAAGATTTTCCCTCTGTTCCTCCTCTCTTGCCCTCACATTCTGTGCGGACACCACGGGGTTGGACGACGACGATGATGGGGGGGGGGTGTTCCAAAGCCGAGAATCGTCGCCAAGCCTCGAAACCCACATTTTTCTTTTGTTTCACGCAATGAGAATTGGATCTTTGTTAATTATGCCTGGTGGTTTGTCCTTTTTATGCTCATGCTTATATCGCTGTTATAATCAACGTTTGTCCTTTTTCTTTTTTTTTTCTTTTTCTTTTTTTTTTTTATAATTATTTTGTTGGCCGTTTTACCTGATGGTATATGGAAAATGCATGTTTTTAGAGTTACAGGGGAAGCCCCCCCCCCCCCCCCACCAAAAAAATTTGCATCTGCGGACATTCTAAAAACCGAAAGTCAGTCCGCAAGGTTGTGATTTTGGCTGAAATGGTGAATAAAGAGATCAAAACAAATTTTTATTTTTTATTTATTATTTTTTAAAAAAAAAAAGAGGAGGAAAAACACGAAAATAATATTTCCGAGTGTTATCACCAAAAACATCTGAATCGGCCTCATTAACGAGAGTCGTTGTGGGAGGAATCCATTTTACAAAGCCTTGGAAAGAAAGAAGCCTGGATGCCAAGAAATGTGGCCCCCCCAATCGGGATCGGGCGTCGCCACCGCGAGTGTGAGGTCCAAGGAGGATTAGAAAACACGGTTCTACCGATCACCCCCGGAGCCTGCAACCGACGGTAGGTGGTAGTATGCCACGTAACAAAAATTCATCGGCTATGACGGCAGGCGAGCTCCTCCGTAAGAGGCCAAAAACCTCGTTAGCCCCACCCACCCCCCAGTCTTCTACTATTATGTTCGGCAATTTTTATAATTTTATTAAAAAATAATAATAAATAATAATAATAATAATAATATACTTGTAAGAGTTCAAAAAGGGGTAAAATTTCGTGTGGTGTTGGCGATGCATTTAAGCCAATGTCATTCACACACACACACACACACACACACAAAAAACACTGTAACTCGGTTGCGAAAAAATAGACTTCTGCTTCTGAACAGGTATATGCATAGAGACTTAGAGCCCAAGTAAAACTTTTTTTTTTTTTTTTGAAAAAAAAATTAGAATTTTCACCAAAAATTAAAATTGCTGAATGTGCATTACTACTATTTGTGGATTATTATCCCGATATCAGTGAAGACGATACATTAGCGTAGCCTGAAGAATGAGTGGTTCAAAATTCAAATACCCAAAAAAAATTGGCATCACAGAACGATCATCTCAATCCCATTGTTTTATGAAGCTTTTCATATATAATAAAATTTTAAAAAATTAATCTTCTTTCCTCGTTACTAGACATTCTAGAAGTAAAATTTTTAAAAATTAAATTGATAATTAAATTGAAAAATTTAAAGATTAAAATTTTAATTAATTTAATTCAATTGAATTGATTAAATTTAATATATATATATATATATATATATATATAATAAGTATTATATTTATCATTTTTTTAAGATTGAAAAAAATAATTAATGATGTTAATAATTTAAATTAAAAGAATAAGTATTCATATAATATAATATATAATTTTATGTATTTTTATTAAGATACAAAAACAAAATATATCATATGAAAAAATTTTTAATTTTTATAATTCATAATTTAAAAAATTATGAAATAGTGCAATTTTTATTTTTTAAAAAATTTATATATATATATATATATGATTCAAATTATCACTTTCAACTTAACTTGAGTTCAAAATTTAGTATCCCTTACATTAAGTTTGAAAAGTGATGAAATTCATTTTTACATATGTCACGTCATTAAATTTTTAATTAATTTAATACAACAAAATTTGACCATTCATCAATTCACGGTGTAATTTACTAATTACATCAAACTAAAATCTGGTTCTCAATTCCATGAGTCGATTTTAAAAACTTTGCCCAAAATTCATTACCCTGTTGCTTCCTGCCTGCTCCTTCCACCAATACGTGGAAGAAATCTTACCCTTTCTCTCAATCTCTTCGCATCATCATTACCATTAACCATCCACGCTACTTAGATCCATATTCGCTGTTTTAAAAGGCCACAAAAAGAATAAATAAATAAATAAATACTATATATTTTTTTATTTTTCGAAAAAAATCCTCGTCGTTATTGTTGTTATGGCTGATTTGATGATTGGATTGCCGCACAATGGCGGATCGATGACGTGAGCCAAAGTTGTGCTTTTAGGAGAAATCTAAATTTGGTTTTTGGTTGTTCATATTTATTGAAAATTGACCCGCCACTCGAGGTGCCGACCGAGATAGAACCATTGCTGGCTGTTCCGCCGAAGCCCTCATCGTCGCCATTGTCAAAACGAAAAGGATTGGTTTGAACCATTATTTTTGTGTACTTGGATTTTTCTTGAAAACCCAATTTTTGTCGCATTCTCACTAGTTGTTGGCATGGCAATCTAGACACCTTATCGACATATACGCCGTTGGATCAATGCAAAAGTGGAGTGCCTTATCTGCTCGCCAGGCGTTAAAGAAACAAGACAATCAATTAAAATTTGGATGTTAAGAAAAAAACCAAGCATTGAATGAAATGTTCAATGAGCCAAAGAAAGAAACAAAATTCTCAATTAATTTTTATTAAAAGACTCGTAAACGTAGGAAGCAGCTAACGTTTTCCTGTCCCGGAAGCTTAAATTGGAGTCTCTAGTCGTACATATGTTGAATTGCAATTTGATTCTTTGGCTTGAGCGCACAGCGGGTCGAGTGAAGGGCTAGCCAGCCAATCGAAAATATGAGGGTTGAAATCATTTCCGAGAAGTTCAGAAGCCCATCACGTCCAACCCCACCGCATCTTGCACGCATGAAAATATCAGCTATAGATCAGCTTCCTGCCCCAGTCTATCCGGCCAACATTTTCTACTATCAAGCCAAGAAAACTAATCATGGAGCTGATGCTGCTGAAAGAGTCGAGCAGTTGGAGAAATCTTTATCAGAAATCTTGACCCTTTTCTACCCGCTGGCTGGTAGATACATTAGAGAAAATCTCTCGGTTGAATGCAGTGATCAGGGGGTGAAATATTTGGAGGCCCGGGTCAGTGCACAACTTATTCAAGTTCTCAATGGAGAGATAAGTGTTGAGCAGTTGAATCATCTTGTGCCAACTCCATTTGAATCAAACTCGAGTCCCATACTAGCAGTTCAAATCAATGTTTTCCAGTGTGGTGGACTAGCCGTCGGCATACGCATTTCGCACAGGATAGCTGATGGATTCACAATGACCTCGTTCATGGAAGGATGGGCAACAGCCTGCCGATTGGGAATAGATAAAGTGGCCTGTCCCAGTTTTTGCCTATCGTCATTCTTCCCAGCAAGAGAGGTGCCTGGAATGAAGGAAGAATCTTCGATGAAAAAAGAAGCTAAGATTGTGACAAAAGTTTTCACTTTTGATAGGAGATCAATATTTAGCATGAAAGCGATCGCTGGCACTGGCCCCAGCTGTTTGGGATCGCCCGATGACCAACCTTCGAGGTTGGATGTGGTGACAGCACTTATATGGGGGGCACTCATCAAGGTAGCCAAATATAGACATGGGTACCTGAGGCCATCTGTCCTGAGCCATGCTGTGAACATGAGAGGTAAGACAATCCTCCCAATCCCGGAGAATTCGTGTGGAAACTTCATCAGGCAGGCCATAGCGCGGTTTGTTCCAAAGGAGAACCACAGAATAGATTTGCCAGACTTGATGGGTTTGGTAAGGGAGGCGATAAAAAATGCCATTATGGACTGCAGAAAGGCAATAAACTATCATGATCTGTTCTGGACATTGTCCGACTCTGTTAAAGAGCTGTACGAGGAAACCTGCAACTCTGAGTCGGATCTCTATATGTTCAATAGCTTGTGTCATATGCCAGTTTGTGAAGTGGATTTTGGATGGGGAAAACCCGCTTGGGTGAGTGGTGTGCATAAGCCTGTGCCAGTAACAAATTTGATGGACACCAAGGATGGTGGAATTGAGGCATGGTTAAGCTTGGAGGAAAAAGACATGATTCTTTTTGAGCAGGACTCTCAGATTATTGAGTTCGCCACTCCTCGTCATCAAGAGCAGCATTGCTCAATTGCATCATGAAAGTGTACATCACCAATCAATCAAACAGACACTGTTCCATTAACTTGGACCATAAATCACAGTATAAGCCTAGCATTGCATTTGGATGTCCTTTTCTTGCCGTGTCTCCCATAACATGGTAAAAAAAAGGTTCACGAGAACCTGTCATATTCGAGTAACGCCTGCAGCTAGTCCATATCTTTGGCTAGATGAGGTGCAGTTACAGGCAGCCAAAGCTTCAGCTAACTGAAATGAATGGTGTAGTCCATGTCTTTGGCTAGATGAGGTGCGGTCCATATCCCATACAACAATATCTGATAACCCCTTCCCTCTCCTTCCCCATGCACCCCGGAGGATTCCTGAGTGGAACAGCATTAAAATTTATCTCGATTGACAATGGCCAGTAAGTGGCGAAAAGCACAAGATAAATGGCCATTGAATGTAAGGTAAAAATATTTAACAATTGGCATCTTGGCAAAATCCATTTTGAATACGTTGAACAATCGCTACCTGGAAAAATCTAAACTACTAGCATTATATGCAAGCACGGTAATCCTAATATTAGGATTGTATTGAAGCTTATTTTGATGTCCATTTTATTAAACTTCCTTAATACCTATTAGAAAGCAGAGCCCAAAACTTGTGCCAAGAATTTTGTGGACTCTGCTGAACAATCAGGCCACAGGAATGTTCTCTCTGCATAAGAAAACGAAAGATACAAGTACACGGTCAAAGTGATGCTCTAGCAATAAATTCAACAAATTGGTTGAATTTTCACTGCGTCAAGTACATTTCAACTTTTCCAAATATTCCCCATGTCACAATAAAAAACAAACTCATTCCATCCTTCCCACTGCCAACTTTATGACCCCAGATCAAAGATCATTCCAGCGCAAGATTGCACAGGTTTAACACACTGCAGCCAATCTTATTTCCCGTCATCTGTGGAGCAGAGACTGTTTTGATTGAAAAAAGAAAAAATAAATGGAACACGAAAAGGTTTCAGAAACATCCAGTTTAGATTTCAGCCTACACAGCCAAAAAGAATCTTTCATTGATAGCAGAAAGCCTACATAATTCATATTGAAGCGCAGCTCAAGAGAAAAAATTATAGCAGCAACCAAAGGTCAACTTTGAGAATGCCAGTTCTCTATGTGGGTTACAGTGTTTCCAGCAGAAACAAATGACAGGTAGAGAATTACGCTGTCCAAGATGTTACCACGAAGAATTTCCCTTTAATAATTCTACCAAGGCAAATAAATTATACCGCACCAGAATATGAGTAGACATGAATTACTCCTTCCATTGAATAATTTTCATGAATAATTCTAGCAGGCTGTAATCCCAATAAAGCGCAAACTCAGCTCCTCATGTGCACTGGCAAGAAAAGAAGTTTCAGCGGCCATCACCTGCCACAAAACATCGACTGCATCATTTAAGTTCTCGGTGGGCAAACACAGTGTCATTTCGCCTAGGGGGTCGGTCAGGCATTGTTCCTGGCTTGAACTTTGAAGCCTCATGCTTTGCCAATTCAGGAGACACAGGACTATTACTTTGAATGAGCATCTACTTGAGATCATATAACACATTGGTGTCCTGCAGAGTCAAGAATGTTGTAGCCACACCCGTCTTTCCAGCACGGCCTCTTTGTCCAAAACGATGAGTATACATTTCGATATTCCTAGGCATATCATAATTAATGACATGAGCAACATCAGGTATGTCAATCCCACAACCTGTGACATCTGTTGCAACAAGGACATTGTACTTTTTGGTTCTAAAACCCTCTAGGCTAATTTCCCTCTGCTCTTGGGAATTCCCACCGTGTAAAGTTGTCACCCGATAGCCGGCCTTATCAAGGTTCTTGGCAACAGTATCTACATTCTTTTCGGTGTCAACAAAACCCAATTGCATTGCAGTCTTGTCTCCAAGATCATCAAGCAAAATCTGTAACTTGGGAAATTTCTCCGACTCCCTCATCATGATCACATGTTGAGATATTAAATCAGTAGCCTTTCCAGCAGTACCAATGGTGATGACAACAGGATTTCTCAAGTACCTCCTAGCAAGGCCCTCTAAAGCAGGAGGCATAGTAGCACTGAACATGCAAGTGGTGCGATAAATCTTCTCTTCAAGGTCCTTGCCTTCATTCTCCAGCTTCAAATTGCTAGACGGCATTGCATCCAAAACCCCCACAACTTGGAGTTCAAAACCCATATCCATCATGTGATCAGCCTTTTCATGAACCACATAGTTACACCGATTAAAATTAGCATAACGCCTCTCCAAGCAATCAAGCAAACGGGCTGGGATTGCAATCATGACCTCACAACCTTGCCTAATCTTAAACCCTTGCTCTTCAATGGACTGCCCACCAACAATTGAAACAACTTTGATACCCGCATAATGTGAAAATTTAACCGTCTCATCCTCGATCTGCTGCGTGAGTTCACGAGGCCCACTGGCCTCACTCTCCTCTTTCTCCATGAGAGGAGACGTACAATTCAGAATGTAACTTAACATAGGCAATACAAAGGCACAAGTCCTACCAGAACCAGTCTCTGCAATTCCAGTTACATCACGTTGTTGCAGACCCAAAGGAATGGCCACCATCTGAATGGGAGACGGTTTCGTATACCCGGCTCTTTCAACAGCCTTCAACAAGCTAGTACGGAGACCACTCTCAGCCCAACTCCTCATAGGCTTAGGGGGCTTGGATCCTTTGAAGGAAATATTGAAATCCTCTCTGAAAATTCTCCAATCTCGCTCCGTCTATCCTCAGGCGCCCTCTCCAACCAATCCCATCAACTTTTGTATCGAAATTATCATACGCATCAGCGGCATTCCGGGTAAAGTAATCTAGGACCAACAAAAATTTCAAATTAAAATAAAAAAAAAAGTATAACCATAATTCGTGGACCACTCCTCTTTCTTTTAAAACTGGTGCACCAATCTTGGCATAATCCACCCTGAAATTTGATTCTGTTGTTTTGTGCAGATGTGAAATTCTGGCTGGGGGGATTTCTGCATCTCGTGTCCATGGGGCATTTCGTATTGCTGTTGGTTTCTAACCACCATAGTTAGTTAAGAGGTCATAAAAATTTATTCAAATAAAAAAAAGGAACTTGATATTGTGTGAATGATCTCAAGCTTCGAATTTTCTTCAGTGCATTCTATGTTTTTAAACCCTCCAAAATGAGTTGGAACTAAATGAAACTAAACATATAGTGAAGAGTTACATAAACGCACAACAAAGTTCATATAATCTTTTGGAACGGAAGAAAATTTCGTATCTTTTCCTAATGAAGAAGCTAATAGGTGGGAATTTTTAATAATTAGTCAACAATTATGAAGCCCTTCTTCTTCCATCAATTTAAAAGAGTACAATTTTGAGGGCATTTTTAGTCGGATGCATCTTTCTCTCTCCAAATTGCTTGGACTTCATCAGTTCTAAACCTCTGGGTGAAAGTTGATTCCTCTAGTGCAGTTGTGGTGCCACGAGCGTAGGAAAGGAGACCGGTATATGCAATCATTGCTCCGTTGTCAACGCAATACCTGTCATCAGTGGCATACAGAGTTCCGCCTCGCTCCAAACACATTGTTCTCATCATCTCTTGCAACCGCTCGTTGCACCCAACCCCACCAACAATAAGAACGTCTTTCTTGTCACAATGTGCCATCGCCCGCTCCGTGATCTCCACAAGCATGGCAAACACTGTTTCCTGCATCATGTTACAGGAAAAAAAACCTTGTACATCATCTCAACCAACACTTACAAGCATGCACGCACACACGAGATGTGTGAAAATTTACAGGCATCATGAGACTTGTAATTTATTGTCAGATGTTGACATTTCTAATACATCTTGGCATGCACCATATTCAACATACCTGAAGGGAGTAGCACAAATCTGCAGGGGTGCACTCATTATTTTTAAGCTTTTCCTCAGTAGTAGCTTCAATAAAGCTCAATATTCCACTAAAAGAAACATCCATCCCTTTGACAACGTAAGGAAGATCTATAAATTGCTCTCCTTTCTTAGCAAGCTGGTGAAAAATATACATATTTTTTGCAATGAGAAGAAGGCACTTTGCAGCTTAATTCGACTCTAGCATTAGAGCAGAAATACAAGGCACATTTATCAAGAATGTGCTAGATCTAATATGTATCAAAGGTATCAAAGGGCATGTTGCAAGACCTTTTGCAGAAAATAGGGATTCAAAGCCCCAGTGAGTGATTCCGCATTTTGCACAAAGAGAGATGAGGTTCATAAGACAAATGACATGGAGAAGGGAGGCAAAATGGAAGCTAAATAAGAACATAAACATCTCAATAGAAGGCTTAAAGATGATTGCTTGGAAGCCAAAACTGCAGGCATGAACTCAATCCATGTCAAAATCCCCTCATAATGCATTCATCCATGAGACAAAGCTTTGAAGCTAGACAAAGTGATGGTCCAGCTCAAAATTGACAAGCTGCTCAAAATATATGGATGAAATCAGCTGTGAAACAGTGAAATCACCAAGATTAAGTCAAAATCAGGAAATGCAACCATACTAAGGGTTCTGGTTCAAAGCTTGGTGTCCCATGTGGGGCAGGTGAAAGTCACAGTTCAATTCTTAAAGGGAATTGGGTGTGAAAATAGCTTAGTAACCAGATTATAATGCAGGCCAAGAAAATGCCATCAATCATTGCCTATGAATATTTGTAGCCACACATAATGCATGCAAGGATAGTGCTTGACAAAAAGACAAAAAAAGCCTTCAACAGAATATAAAGCCCAAAAACCTATAGTAAGATTTATATGCGTGAAGGGTATTTTTCAGCAAGAATTCAAGTGAATGAGTAGTACACTTTAGTCAAACAAAGAGAGAATAAGAATGAATCCAACAAAAATCTTATGGAATGCACTTGAATAAAAGCACCTGCTCAATGTTATATCCAGGGGCCGGATCATTGGAGAGCTGTAAAACCCTAGCAAATCGATCCAAGCAATTGCCAACAGCAATGTCAATAGTCTCCCCAAATATCCGGTACCGTCCTTCACTGTAAGCAATGACCTGCGTATTACCGCCGCTAACATATAACACAACAGGATCATCCGCCCCAGTCACAATCCTACCCATCTCAATATGTGCAACACAGTGATTAACAGCAACAATGGGTTTCTTCCACAACTGTGAAAGAACCCGAACAACAACAGCAGACACCTGCAGCGGAGCGCCCATGCCGGGGCCCTTGGTGTAACAAAGGCAGTCAATTTCTTCAGGGGTTAATTTTGCGGCCTCTAGAGCTTCGTTAACCAATGGAAGGACATGCTGAAGATGGTGTTGTGCAGTTTCACGAGGTAGGAATCCTTGGCCAGGAGGGGTAATGTAAGTATGCCTTGGGTTTGATAAAATTGTCCCATCTAAGGTAACAACCCCAACACCAATCTTGTTGGCAGAACCTTCAAATCCTAAGGCCATCAATTGCTTCATTTTGCCCAAATGTCAACAAGAACCTGTAATTCAACACCGTAACAAAGCATCATATCTGCTTCAATCAACACTAATCCACAAATTAAACACAGCAATCACGCTACAATAGAAGAACTGCAATATTTTGCCAAAAAAACCCAGTTAATCCATTGGCTTTCAGTAGCTACCGTGATGGCAGGAAATCAAGTGAATCGAGCAGTTACTCAACAATACTTTTCCAGAATCGTCGGCAAGGCCAGAAAAGTTCCGTTTAAGAAAATGGGCTTTTAAAATGGATCGAATTGGTTGGGGGCTTTTACCTCCAAGACTGTGGGAGCTGTGGGACGAGATTCCTGCGAATCTGGAGAATATGAAAGAGAAAACGATAAATAGTTCCCGAGTCGACTTCAGCAATAAGGCGTAAAGACGGTAACGTGGGAAGTGAAAGAGCGTCGCAAGCTGACGGACGGTGACCGCAGCGGCGAGGTGCCCCTGCGACGGAGATAGGATGGCGGCGGGAGAGACAGAGACGGAGAAGCAGTACGCTCGAGTGTATTATCATAAAGTAGGATTGGCCGCGATGGAACTGGGATTCATTGTGACGAATTGGGCAAAACAAAAATAAAATAAAATAAAATAAGTTTTTCTTAAAACCAATTGATTTCTTTTTATTATTTCACCACCTTACAAATGGCGGCATATTATTTATTTATTTATTTTTTTTTTTTAAAGAAAGGATGTTTTAGGCATTCTCAATTGCTATAAGGCAACAGCACCTGCGTTTTGATAAAACGGCCCATCTTGTGAGAAAAAAAATTAAAATAAAAAAAAGGACTATAAGCTCAAGGCAATAGGATAAAATGAAACCAAAAATAATAACCAAACCATAAGAGTAACTGAAGAAAAAAAAAAAAAAAAGGAAAGTGATTTTAAATGGTGCTATGCAGAAGACAAGAAACTCACAAATGATGAGAGATTCTTATTGAAATGCAATGGAATCAAATGTTCAGCTTCCATACTGAAATGTCATTTTTGGTGTAAGACTTTCCGACGCCCATGTCACAACCACACAGACACAAGAGGCTTGAAAAGCTCAACTATACATCAACTCTCTTCTCCTGTCCAAATGAATCCCACAGATCCAAACATTTTTATTGGCTGTAACTAAGCTATCTCGACACCTCGGCGACTAGAATGAGGTTAGTATGTAACATCTCACATATAAGAATGCCTACCGTTTGAGCATTCTGTAAAAGGGTTCTCTCCTACGTACTCTGCGACTATAAATGGATCAAAATTTTGCCGCAACTATGTATGACACTGCTACTGCTGCTGCTACTGATTCTGCTCTTTGTTCTCCATCTCTCTCACGCTGTCGACTATGTGCTGGATCTTCTTTGATAGTCCCTCGTTATGCTCCTCAATTTGCTCAAAAATCAGTTCAAGGTGCCTTTTATAGGTTGCAGCTCTCCTCTTCTCCATGGCCAGCTGGTGCGATAGGTCCCGGATTTTGTCGTGCTCATTCTTCACCCAAAGGAAACAAAAAAGTGTACCGTCAAGATAAGCAGCAATACAACCAACGTGAATAAAACCAAAAGGGATAAAGCAGTTTGCAAACACACATAGACATCAACAAAGAAATAGATGTGGTCTTCAATGTTAGTCCATGTGTTTCTTCGTAATGTCTGCCAATTACCTTTGCAAGATTCATTAGTCAATACAAGCATGAA
Organism: Bruguiera parviflora; assembly: GCA_019804595.1. Taxonomy (NCBI): domain Eukaryota; kingdom Viridiplantae; phylum Streptophyta; class Magnoliopsida; order Malpighiales; family Rhizophoraceae; genus Bruguiera; species Bruguiera parviflora. The sequence goes on from CM034046.1 coordinate 5,573,107, forward strand.
ATCAAAGTGACAAAATTGATGGCCACAGAGCACGGAATGCTATCTCTGCAGTTATTTGATGGAACTGGTGTATTGGCAAACTTGCTTCAATGATACAATTATGTGCCATGCACAGTTAAGGCAGATAAATATGCAATTGAATCATCCTAATTTGTTTTCAAAGCTTATGGTATGTCAGATCGTGCACAATATAAGAAATCCTTTCAGGTGGGCCAAGCTTGCAATATTAAGTAAGCATTTTAGGATGAAATGACAGTTGACCAAAAATAAGAAGGCATGCTTAAAGAGTCCAACCCCACAAATGTAAAAATCCATTTGCTGACAGTGAAATGCATCATCTATAGCTGCTTCACAGATTTTTTTTTTCAATTGCATTGATATAACTGAATTGTTCCTCATGCGGAATGTTATTAAATTTACAAACCAAAAAAACAGATGTATTCTGGTAATGATAATCAACATTAGGTTCCTATTACTACTGAAATGGGATGCTCTCTTATAGTTTATGGCATAAGTTTACCATCAATTCCAAGTATAAGAAAAAAAAAAACATAGAGAGAGAGAGGGCTAACTGGATACAGATCATAAATGCAATCCCTTCGGCCTTTTCCTGGTGTCAATGGATGAGTATGCTCCTTCACAAACTTTGTAACAACCCAGTTGCCAGAACTTACTTTTCTCACCAATATCATTGCCTGGCAACCCACCCTTGTCTCTGCCCTTTGTCTTACAATTTTTTCCCGCTTGTCGGGCATTCTAAAGCCCTCTTTATTACAAACAAGCGCCCTGCCAATAGCCGATCCATCATGCCTTGATCGAGAGAGTTTGCTTACACGGATAATGAATCCCACACGCATGGCATATTCATTGTAAAATGCATGTGCAGCTGCTTCTGATCCAAACTCCTGACCAACAAAGGGCTCATCTGCAACAGCCACTGCTGCAACTGGAACTGCTTCAGGAATGGCATCCTTAACCTTAAACAAGAATTCTCTACCCACTTTAACATCTGGATCATATTGAAAATTCCCTTCAACAGAATTTCCACCAAGTTCAATTTCAACATATGATCTACTACCGTCCACCTGAATATTTCCTGTTATCCCATCATTAACATCAACATCAACCCCAAAGTCCACTGCAAATTAAAAAAAAGAAAAAAAATAGAGCTATCATCTCAATAATTTTTGCACTCACATGGTTTCTTACAGCCAAAATAAAAGACTAATTTTCCATATCTTTCACAGCCACAAGAAAAACAAGGAGTACTAACATTCATTTTCTCACAACCTCTCAACAGGCAAATTGGTCAGTAATTTAATGAGACAAATCCAAGTTAACATATAATCCCATTTTCTCTATATAGATCCACTTTCTATTTTGCCCATCATGTTTACATTTCTATGCTAAAAATCAACGTAAAAAGCAAGATACATAATCATAAATCACCAGTTAAGGGCATTTTTTCTTCAAAGATCCCAAAAGTCCCATAAGAAGTTATGTGAATCGAATTGGTTTACATCTTTCTATGTATGGCAGGGTACAATCAACCTAGCTTTATGCAACCCATCAGAATTTTGTGCTGAAATCCCAGTGAGAACTACAGGTTAACTATAAACATAACAATGTAATGCAGAACAACATTTAAACATGCTTTTTCTATCTACATAATGTGCTCTTTCATGCAATCAAAGCCCACAATTATCACCGAGGAGGCAGACTTTTAATAATAAAAAAAAAAAAATCCCAAAAAGAATAAATATGTGAAAATAAAACAGGCTCTCCTCAGTCCCTAGTAATAAGAAAACAATCAAAACAATCAAAGCAGCGAAATCTACTTTCCTTCTCTATATCTATAATTGCCTTCTACTGTCTAATGAATTCGTATTTTCTCAAAAAAAAAAAAAAAAAAACCTAAGAACCAAACAGAGCCTAAATCCAAGCGCATTAAATCCCCACACTGAATTTCCAGTTTCCAAACGCAGTATTGCCGCAAAAATAAATAAATATATCGATAAAACAAAACTATAGATTCAGACCTTCTTTTCCTTCATTTTCCCAGCATCCAAACAGAGCATCGAGAAAATTATTCCAAAATCACTAATAATTTTTAAAAAAAAATTAAAAAAAAAACACACACACTTACTCGAAAATTTAACAATGGATATGATCGAATTGTGGGTTGGGGCCTTTTTCCGCAGTCGGAGAGAGAGAACGTTGCGAGTTCAGGCTAAGAAGAATAGGGACGCTGAGTTAGGTGACATGGCAGCGAAATATTGGACTCAGCGGAAAAAAGGCAATCAATGCTATTTTACTTCAACGAATAGATTCTCGACACGTGGTTAAGAGCTGTGTACTTCCACACGCAAGATCACCGCCAGACTTGGTTGGGTTAGGCAAACCGGTGTGGTCCGTTTTCGCTTTGACCCGTGAGCGAGACTTGCTTTGGAAGATATCCGACCCGACTTTCTCGGTTGCTTTTTATAGAAGAGTGATGGTTATTAACTTATTGAATTAATTTTTTTTAATATATCACAAAACATTATTTTTTGTTGAGGTAGATAATTTCTTTTAGTGTCTTATCAAGTTTTTTTTTTTTTTTTGGGGTAATATTCAGCATTTCTTTCTTTTAATACACAAACTTTAGTTGATTGGCACCACTCCAATTTTAGTGTGTAGGTCTCTGAAGGATGTCAGGCCGGGAACTAGTCGTGTTCATGATTCTTCCTCTTCTCCTTCGAGTGGGAGAGGACGGACGCTATCCTGATCTAACCTCCAACGCTCTCCTAATGATTATAGTGCATGGAGTCATGGCATTTCGCCCAAAAACAGAAATGGGTCTTCCTTGCTTTTCTTTTCATCTCGATTTTCAGCTCACCGGACGTCGATGACAGTCAGTGAACTGGACTGTGTTTTTTCTTTTCTTTTTTTTGTCTTTTTTGGTGCGTGTGCATTTGAGGTTGATACTGATGATGATATTTGTGTTGTTGAAGGAGCCTCCCTGTTGGAGATGAAGAGGTGGCTTAGGGATGTGGACAACGTTCTATATGGCTGGACAGATTCCCTGACTTCCAGATGCCTGTGTCCGGAGGGGGATCACTTGTAACAATGTCGCTTCCCATGTCGTTGTAATGTGCCTCTCTCTCTCTCTCTCTATATATATATATATATGTGTGTGTATGTATGTAGATGCATAGCCACGAAGACCAGGATTTCCAATGATACTACAGAAAAATGGTGACACCAATTAAGAACTTCGACTCAGAAAATCATGTTAGCAAAGCAACTCCGAAAATTAGAAAAAATTCTCAAGCCCTCTTGAAATAGAATCTCAATAACTTCCTTCAGAACAGGAAGCAGGAAGCAAGCCAGAAGGATGCACGCCTATTCATTACGCGAAGCTTGACTCAAATGCCTGCAACTTGGCCATACAATAGGTAACGATCGGAGAGTTGGCACGAAAGATGTGTAAAATAAATCAACAATGGCTCGTACGATGCTCAATTATATTTTATCAAAATATTAGCAGCCCACCGTAATCTTTCTTTTCCCTCGTTGAATTGCTCGCGTAAAAGGAGGGAGAAGGAAGTTTCTTGAAATGGTTCCTAAACGCCTGTAATTAAATAGCCGGACGAAGTTCATCGCCGGAGCCTAATTCCAATTCTACTATGATTTAAAGCTTCTTTATTTTCCATTTTATAGTAAATATGCATTTAATTTTTTTTACCGTATTAGTCTATTTTCCTTACATAACAAGCATATTCCTTTTTGACCTTTTTAATTATAAATCTCTCTTCCTTTTATTTGGGAAGCAAATCCTTATTTATTTTTCATCCATGTATTTAATTTTCTATTGTGTTAGTCTATTTTCCTTACACTATATCTATATAAAAGTAAATATAACATAGTATGATAATTCATGCTTTTATTGTAGATTTATAATCTCCTTTAATTAACATCTTTAGTTTCTATTTACACACCCTATTTCTCTCGTTTCATTAAACTCATCTATCTTTCTCTTGATTTTCTTCTTAATGTTTCTAAGATTGCGTCACGGTTAAAGCAGATAAAATGCGACTGAAAAAATACCCAAGATCAAGGTGGAGGATCTCCTATGGGAAATCACGTGTCTAAGGGACTACCGCTCAATAACTAAACTAGAAATGTAGATTATTAAAAAAAAAAAAAAATTGGAAACCATGTCAATCCGTACATCTCAATGCAAAAATTTAATATACAGTATATTTCTAGACCTTTCCAATGATTTAATTACCTAAATTTTTTTAATAAATAACTTTTTATAATATAAATCTTGTTTGATAATATTATAAAATAAAGTATTGTACAGAATTTAAAATAAAATTTATTTTTAGATTTCATTTAACCGTTTAATTGCCTAAATTTTTCGAATGTACGATTTCTTAACATGGTATAAGCCTTATTGGATAATATTATGAAATAAATTGCTGTGAATAAGAGTACTATCAACAAATGTGCTGAAACTAAAAGCATTGTAATTCAAGTTTGCTAATTGGTAATATTGTTGAAAATATTATGAAAAAATTCAAACAATCTTTAATATTTGGTAAAACTGTTGTTAGTATATAAAATGACTACAAAGGAGTGATTGAAGATTTGTTGTAACCAACAAAGAGTGAAAGGGTTGGTTACAGTTGGGTGAATGAAGTTGGGAGAGTAATTGTGATTGAAGATTAAGCTTATTGTAAAACTACAATCAAATTTTCAATTTACAGTTCCGTTAAGAATTATGTGCTCAATTTTAGATCTATCGCAAGTTAAAACATGCGGCACATCACATATACTTTAGAAACATCTGAATTATGAACCATTGGTACCATTTAAAAACTATAAGTGTAAACAACTGTTTACATTATTCAAAAGAATGCACATTTATTTAAACAAGAACTTAGTTCATGGATCGAGGTAAATTTAAACATTACTTTCAACAACATTGCTTCCTTTCTTTTTTTTTTTTTTTCCCTCTTTTGCACCGCAACAGCATTTATTACTACAGATGAAATTGCACCATGCATCTCCGCACGCAAGAACAGAGTCCTTGACACACTGGGCCGAGCACCCCTCCGCATCTATAATTTACAACTTAAGATGAAATTTGAAGTTCAAACCTCCCTATCCTGGCTGAACTCTCTATATATATAATCCATCGAATAAACTATTGGAAATTTAGATGAGAAACCACCATCCACCCAATCAGGAATTTCCTAAAATGGTATGAAACTAATTTATTGTGATAATTTCACAAAACAGTACGAATAAATTACATTTATTGGGAAGGTGGAGTGCTGAGGTATGATTTCTAAAAGTAGTAATAGACGTACACTCTAAATTAGGGGTAAGAAAATTAGTTTGACCAAATCAAATATAGTAAAATTAATAGAATTTATAGAATTTTAAATTAAAATATAATATTAAATTTATAAACTTATTAGTTATTTAAACTTATCTCGTAGTATTCCAAATTCTATCGTATTGTCGAATCCAAGAGAAGAAAGAGAGCAGGGAATCGGGGGAAACCCGAAATAGGGTATCTCCAGTGAGGGATCCAGAACAAAGTGTTGGGGGAGACAATTGGGTCTGGAATCAAGGACGGAAGGGGGTGCAAAAGTATCGGCTTTTGGAGGTGGAAGGCCGGAAGATTCCAGTGATGTGGAACCATTGAAAATGATGTATGTTGGTGTTATAATTCGGTATCATTTTGGAGTCTTGTCTCGCCAAAATTAGCGGGTTTGAAAGAATTGTTGGCGGATTTCAAGTGGACAAGCTTTGATGATACATGTACACGCGTATCTGAACTTTGAGGGATTCTGAAACGCCTTTTGAATTGGACGCACTTTGCAATGTACGTACATTGACATTGGCACTCCCTAAAAGCTTACAAATTAAAAATTTTCGGTTACCTGTTTACCCTTGATACAGCCTCAAGTGCAAATTGAATCGATAAGGCTCATGTTTTGGAATTAAACTAATCTACTGTTAAAAGGGTGTTCGAAGCAGTCGTACTTCTTTCAATTGGATGCTTAGTTATTTTGCAAAATCTGTTTATAAATGAAGCATTTTTCAAGAATAAATAAATAAATACATGTCAAAAATCAAAATTTCTCGAAGCGTATATGCATGAATGGATAATTCTCCTTGCACTTCTTTCCTATGTTTGTTTTTTTCGCGAGTGCTCCATTTATTTCAACACCACCGAGACAGATCCATTGACAAATAGACGAGCATGCATGTCTATCTTCCCTTCAAAGGTAAGCTGTGGACTCTATTATTATTATTATTATTATTGTTGTTTTTTAATGGAAGGTATGCTAAAAGAATTTCAATCTCAATGAAGATTGATTACACCAGTAAGCTTGTCCGTTACACGGTTGAAAGGTTCACTTGTTCATGTCCTTGTAACGACCGGTTTGCTTAGCTGTATCTTCTTGTTATCGATATGGTGGCGACAGCCTCCAAGTCTACTTCTCACGACGTCCAATACGTATATACGTATCTTGTTGTTTTCGATGAATATTGCCAAGTTCCACATGGTGTGAGAAGAGCCATGTGCCCCTGTGATATTTACACTATTTTGCAAAGGATAAAAAGTGTAAATGCATGATTTAGCGAGCATGGGATTAATAACTTCATTTGTAGACAATTTTGGAATTCGGGTCCCCGCCAAATTAATGAAAACAATGTAAATTACCCATTGTTGTAGCTATCTACATGAATTAAACGTTGCGGTGAGAGGTGACAACGGAGGCGTTGGGTGGAGTTGGTGGGAACGATTATGATTCTTGAACCGTTTCTGAATCCGCTTGTAACAAAGAGCGGGTTTAATTAGGCAAATGAAAATTGTGCTACTTTCTCCTCTCTTTCGAATTAGAAAGGCTTGTTGGCATATACCAACTAACAGTCCTCTCCACTCAAACTCAAAATAAATTTAAATTGACATGTCTAATCTATATATATATATAACATCAATATCAACACAGACAACCACGAGTTATGGAATAGCTACAACCTCTATCTTTCCAGAAAATCTATATATGCAATGTTGAAGATCTCCGGGTTGTAAAAATAAATAAATAAATAAAATAAAATAAAAACCATGTGCACGTAATTTAATTGACAATTCATTTTTTATGATTCGATTCAAAAATCTAACTACATTTATGTAGGGAAAATGAGAGTTTTAGAGCATAAATTTAGATTCGGGATATTTTAGCAGCTCTTCTATACCACCGGATATTTTATTAACTTGTTGATTCGAATTTCTCTGGAATTAATATTTCTATTTAGGTAACATATGAATACGACTTGCCGCAAACCGACGAGTCTCAGGCTCAAAGAAAAGTAAGAACACCTTATATCATATGCACGGCCTCGTCCCCACCTCTTTTCTTTTACGAAAATGATCAGAAAATACAAGATTAATAGATGAGATGTACAGAATAAGATTTAATTATTGTAATTTATTAATTTTTATATTAAATTTGATGATTTATATTTTATTCTGTCTATTTTATTCACTAATCCTATGTCTTCGTAGTCAGACCCTTTGCTATGTAACATTTGGTCAAACTTTTAATTCATGCAAAATATATTAGGGGTATATAGTCTTCTTGATTTGTGAAGGGGTAGTTGTTTGTCACGTTACTTTAATCCACACACACACACACACACACACGAACACACACACACACACCATGCTGTATGTAAAAAACTATGCTTATAAATTACAATTCTTTTGCCTTTTTTAATATGAAAAGAGGAAAAAAAAAAAAAAAAACAAAGGTTCGTGCTGACGAACTTGTGATTTTTCCAATATTAGATAGGGAGCAGTTGGTTTAAAATGACTCCCGCAACGTGACTCCGGAGTATTTTGACAAATTGACACCAAAAATTAAAATATGAATACCCATAAACATGTGCCATGTGACGATAACAAGACAGACTAAAAATAAAAAAAAAGAAAAAATCACATGCATAACACTTAGTCAATACATTGTATACATGGGATTGTTATTCATTTTGAGACAATAAATATGGGAACGTTTTTTAACATTACAGAGACTGCTTTGGCTCTCATCACTCTTAGAACCATGTTTAATAATTATTTTACTATTTTAATAATTATAGACAATATCAATTTAAAATACAAAAATTTTTATTTATCAACTATAATAAACAATAATAATAATTAACTACGAGTAACAAGTGCACTAAATATGCCCTCATTGTATGCAAACCTCAATCCGAAAGTACAATTTGGTGATATTTATCCTTGAAGTTCTCATCTAGCATTCGTGTGATTGACAAAACTGCGGAAAGTGTCGACTGTTACGCCGACGGAAAGAAAAAAAAAAAAAAAAAAACAGCACTGGGGTTCTATCTACCAAAGCTATGCAAATTTAAAGAATTGTAATTGTAATTGGACATTGTAATAAATAAATATATATATATATATATATATATATATATATATATATTTGTTAAATGGGAATTTCTGAAATTCCTCCGAGACTCTCTACACCCTTTATAAAGACTATTCTCTTCTCCGTCTAAGGACTCTTCAAAAACTCCATTTCTTTCTCTCGCTCTCTTTAAAGAAACTCAAAAAAGGCTTCTCCTTTGCCTCTACAATGGCAACGACAGCCGTGACTAATGACGGGGCCCACGAGAAAGGCCTCATCGTCAGCTTCGGTGAGATGCTGATCGACTTCGTCCCCACCGTTTCCGGCGTCTCCCTGGCGGAGGCTCCCGGTTTCCTCAAGGCCCCCGGCGGTGCTCCTGCCAACGTCGCCATCGCGGTGGCTCGGCTCGGAGGGCGGGCAGCGTTCGTCGGCAAGCTCGGGGACGACGAGTTCGGGCACATGCTGGCCGGGATCTTGAAGCAAAACGGCGTGATCGGGGATGGCATCAACTTCGACAAGGGAGCCAGGACGGCCTTGGCGTTCGTGACGTTACGCGCCGACGGAGAGCGTGAGTTCATGTTCTACCGCAACCCCAGCGCCGACATGCTCTTGCAGCCCGAGGAGCTCAATGTCGAGCTCGTCAGATCTGTGAGTAAACGCCTTTTCCATTCTACTTTTTGGCCAGGATCTTGGTGTTTTGATTACCGTGATTCTCGTCTCGGGAGGGAGAGTGCGACTCACGCGCGGTTAGAGGGGTAGCGACGATGTATGCGGTTCCACGTCAGCGTGATGATTTCGGTGAATGTATTCCTTCCACAAAAGCCATTTGTTTGAGTTAATTAACAAGTTGTGTCTCATTCTGTGTGTGTGTGTAGGCCAAAGCATTCCACTATGGATCCATAAGCTTGATCGTGGAGCCATGCAGATCAGCACACCTGAAGGCGATGGAAGTGGCCAAGGACGCCGGTGCCCTCCTCTCCTACGACCCTAATCTGAGGCTGCCACTGTGGCCATCACCCGAGGAGGCCCGTGAGCAGATACTAAGCATTTGGGACAAGGCCGACGTCATCAAGGTCAGCGACGTCGAGCTTGAGTTCCTGACTGGAAGCAACAAAATTGATGATGCCGATGCCATGTCGCTTTGGCATCCAAACTTAAAGCTCCTTTTGGTCACACTTGGTGAAAAGGGTTGCAGATACTACACCAAGGTACATTTTCAATCGTATATACTTTTTTTTTTTTTTTGTGGGCTGGCTTTTGGTCAAGCGTACATTGATGAATGGATTTGACTTCTAGCCATGGTTAGGTAATGGATTTATGGTTAGGCAATGAATTTTCTGGTCTCTTGTGGGGTGCTGCTGAGTCATACTCTAGTAGACCTCGGACCCCACTCTCCGGGGGAAAAAAAAATAAAATTAAGTGGCGTTACTTTTAAGGCATCCATCCTATTCTAAACCGAGTCTTGGCCCTTGATCTACCCCAGAGGCCAGTTCTATACCATGGTTAATTATCAAGTGGACACCGATTATAGGGCTGGTCCTACTCGATGTTATGATAAGGGGCGTTCCATTACCCTGTCTTTACGGAGGGGTATGGAGTTACCCCTGTTTCTATTAGTTGAACCTAATAAGTACAAGTTACAATGTAACAATGTTACCATTACGTCAAAGTTCATCTTTTTGGCTCCCAAATTATTTGAGACTTAGTTCTTAAACTACTCTTTACCTTAAAAGTGTTACTTATTGTTATGCTATGCCTACGAGGGATCAATAGCTCAGATACCTGGAATGATAGTTCATGGATTTTGCCATCGGCAGAAATATTATTCGGGTTCCTGTTTTTAGTTAAAAGGCCAAACAACCAAACTGGATTTACTCGCAACTTTATCTGATTGTGGTTGGGTGGGCCTTTTTGCCACCTTGAATGTAAAAGGGGGTATTGTGCATTTCTTCGTTACTCCACTACAATGGCTCTCTAGTCAACGTGAGATTGGAAACTCCGTTTCTCCTTTTAGATGAATGGTTACAATTTGACAAGGCTTTTGTCTGTCTAAGTCGGTGTTTTCCGTATGAAGACTTAAACATTGCCCAACGGAGAGGTGAACCCCCAACTTAGGTTTTGTTGTGCTGAACATGTGGCAGGCTATTTCCTGACAAATGAAAACTACTCTATTATTTCTCAACAACGCGGTGGGGTCTGCCAATTCTAAATTGTTTTCATTGATTGTTACTGTTTTACAGGATTTCCGTGGTGAGGTGGATGCTTTTCATGTCAATACCGTAGATACAACAGGTGCTGGTGATTCATTTGTTGGCGCCTTGCTAAGCAGGATTGTTGATGACCAATCTGTTCTCGAGGTACATAGCAAATACAACTCTAATTGTATAATATTATTTTCATTATTGTTATTATTATCTGGATGCATTAGTTTATTTGTTAAAATCTCCAAGGATTCTTTCAAGGATTTTGGGATGAAATCATACTTGCACGGGGGATGAGGGGTTTACGGGGGAAGGACAGTTAGCCCATAGTCCCTGAACCATCTATTGAACTCTAGACCACTTGTTTGGCTATTTCCACTTTCCATAGCCAATCTAAGTTGGGGGGCTACCGGTTTGTCATATGCATATTTACTCCGCTCTTTTAGTTGCTGTGTATTCAATCTTCCTAAATATTACTTGCTGGATATCATTTCAGGACGAGCCAAGGTTGAGAGATATTCTTAAATTTGCAAATGCATGTGGAGCCATTACAACTACAAAGAAAGGAGCAATCCCTGCTCTCCCAACCAAGTCTGATGCCCTCAACCTAATTAAGGGCACGAAATAGACTTCCAATATTTGTCCCCCCCCCCCCCCACAAAAATTTTTTTTTAGATTTGCTGCCAACTTTTGTCTGCTTCCACCCGAATTGCTTGCAATTCAGCCGGATAGCGTTTTCAGTCTCAAATTCTCTTTTTCATTTTTTTTCCCTTGTGAGTTTAACGGTGGAAGACTTGAGCTTCAAGGTCCTTCTTCCCAAATAACAATGTCTTTTGGTTGGTACAAAGAAGTGGACTGCTTTGCCTGGGTTACCGGCGGCAGTTATTAATTGAATCTTCTTCCAATGGAAAAAAGGAAATATTTTAGCGATGATTGGGAAATCTTAAAGCTAGCTCGACCACGTGAAGCACGGCATTGCAAAATGCGGTAAGATGAAAGACCTAGCCCACCAACCATCTCTAAAGGCGTCGGTGGAAATTTATGCTAATATCAGACAAGCGCATAGCCGTACCTCCTACCAACTGTCAAACTCGCGCGGCTTTTATTATTCTTCGTGGTTTATTTTCTTTATTGATTAGAAGGGGGCGTTCACTGCACCCTTCTCTGCGCACCCTAGCTGGGGACTCGAAAATCTCCCAGTATTCAATAATGGGTGTGCAACGCGTTGGGATAAACTACGAACCTCCCCTATCTAAGAATTGCTTACCATTACGATTGGAAGCCTCTTCGTGATTTTCTTCGGAATGGTCACCACTCGTCAGGGATGGAGCTAAACAGAGATTCTTCTCCTCCATGCTCGGCCACCGTTACAATAATTCAAGAGATTCACTGCGACACTAAACATAGCTTGTTAATTTTGCTCTTGTTCTGGCCACTATCTTAGCTCTTTTTTTTTTCTTTTTCTTCTCTCTTTTTATCAAGTTTTGTTGGGACCGAGGTTCGAAGCTTAGTGCAACTCTGCAATAAAATTATAAATAAATAAATAAAAACGCAAGATGGATCGTTTGGACTGAAGATAGGGTAAACTACTACTATTATGAGTTTAGCCATAGAGCAGCGAGGCTAGAGTGTCTTTATGATAACACCCTTTTTGAAGTCAAACAAATGTATAGATGCGTAGTAGCATTTTAGCTGAACGTTTTTAGGCCTCAAAAAATTGCAGAAGGGTCGAGTTGCCCTGGCCACTTTAAACCCCCCCGAAGGTGGGATCTCGTTTTACCATTCCTGCGGCCTTGAATATTTGGGCCTCCGTTACTGGAGTCCAAGATAAGCTTGCGGTGTGCCACCTGTGAAACGAACCAAGATAAAGTCTCCAGTTCCATTTCCTTTTTTTTTTTTTTTTAAAATTTTGTTTGATAAGTTTCATTTTGTTTTTGAGAGGAGAGATTGGGAATCTCTCAAAACCCTTTAAGCTTGAGATGGCCATCAACCCAAAGGCCCAATGATTTTGCAAAGATTTCCACATATCCTCTACATATGAAGAAAACTAATTTTTTTACCTTTTCATTGGCATCCAAAATTCAAATTAATATGAATAAACCTAATTATCTTTTTTTTTAATAAATACTGGTACAACTCTCTAATTAATCAAATGATTTTATTTATTATATAAGGTCTACTTCATTCATATATATATATATATATATATATATATATATAATTCAAAAATTATCTTTAACAAATTGGGTTTCATTGAGTAATTACGCAACTACAGAAATTCCTTTCTCTTTTGAGTAAATGTCTTTTTTTTCTTTTTTTTTTTCCTGCTTAAAAAAGGATTTTCGGCTGGATTCATTATGTGTTGTCGTGCTCTGATTGGCGGAATGATTCTGCCCAAGTCTAAAAAAGTCAAAAATAGATTTTAACTTAGCACGTTACGGAAACTCACCTTTTCGTTTCTTTATTTTTTATTTTTTTGGTTCGCTTCAATTTGACTCTTCCTCCTCCTCCTCCTCTCTTCGGTCGGTTCCTTGATTCCTCTGTCGATTTTACTCTTGGAATCTCGCCGGAACGTCGCCGGAGATTTCATCCGACTCTCCAGGATTTGCCTGCTTGCTCCTCTCACCGTCCAGGTCCTACTCACTTTCGGTTTCGGATCTGTGTGTGTGTGTGTGTGTGCCTAAAAATTACTGGAATAACGTTTTGATTCGATCGCTTGTAATCTTGGGTACTGTTTTTTCTTCTATATGTTTAGTGTTATAAATCTTGGAATGATTTCAGATTGTTATTTAGATTAATAGGTTAATGAAGAATTAAGGGTTTACTCACCTATGAGTCAAAATCGCTCCTTCTTGTCAGCAATTTGTGGTTCTGTTGTTGTTGTTGTTGTTGCGGTTGTGGCTATGGATTCGGATTCGAGGAGATAGCTTGGTGGTTAAATGATGTTGTGAATTATGTTGATCCAGTTTGTAACTTGCCTTCCTTTAAAACCGAAAGATATTGTTAGGAAACTAACGTCTCTTATTTTAATCACAAAGAACAGGTGATGATGCTGGCTGGGATTTTTCAAACTTGTTCTCATGTTTTCTTCTTCTTTTTCTTTTTCTCCCACAACAGAATGTATAACAATGTTGGGGCCCAACCTGGGGTTCCAAGACCTCCCATGAACTCACAGCCCAATCCCTTTGGGAATGCATTCTATGGAGCTGGTTCAGGACTTATTAGAGGTGGACTGGGTGCATATGGGGAGAAAATTCTAGGGTCAAGCTCTGAGTATGTGCAAAGCAATGTAAGTCACGTTCTAAGCCTATGATTTATTAAGGGCCCTTTTTTATGGTGTGAATGATTGTCATCTCAGTTGGAGTATGATTTTTCTCATCCTTGCCGCTAAATGTAAGTGGGTAAATATAAATACCACTGTCAGTTATGTAGACCCAGCTACTCACAAAGGCACCAAAAATGGGTCTTAGGCAGACTGCCAAAATTAGCATTTCAATAGGAAAGGAAATGCATGGGCAATGGGGAAAAATAAAAAAAAACAAAACAAACCAAAAAAATAGAAGTGAAATTAAAACTAAGTATTGAATATAAAAATGGACAAATGAAAGTAAGTCAAATATAGAACAAGAAAAAGAGAGATCATGAGTCAGACATGCATGTTTGATAGGCTAGTTTCCTTTATTTTTTAGCACTCATTCTTACCAAAATTTCCCAGTTTAAACTGCCACGAAGGGAAGTGCCATGTGCCATTGGCTGAATGGCTGATTGGATTGACAACATTCTTAAGACAGGCAATGCTGAAGTACGAATTTGCTTTGTACAGCAATTATGTAGGGGATGATGCGGGATAGATATCCGATACATTATTTGGCTTAGCATTGGGGTGCAATGGGTATTCTAGATGCATTCCTATAAGTGTGAAAGAACATTAAAAATAGTGCCTTTTATAATCAATTCTACATCCTTCTTGATGATTATCTAGATATGTTTATGGCTGCCTAACAGACCATTCTCTTTTCCAAGTGCTTTCCCTCTTCTCTCCTGTTGATCTTCCTTCCTAACAAAGACACCTTAATTCTTGGTGAAATTGAAATCCACCGCTCAAGTCTACATTTTTCTTAAGGCAAAGGAATCAAATTATAGTATACAGTAACACCCTTGGCTAGATATCTGTGTAATGTGTTTGCTCTGTAGATGTGTAGAACGATACAGTAGCACCCTTGGCCGGATATCTGTGTAACCCGTTTGCTTCGTAGATGTGTAGAACTTTCTGTTAAGTGTTGCATCTCCAACTATTTTTAAGGTTTTCTGTGAAAGTATGTTGACATTTTCTCTTGAATGAACAGATAAGTAGATACTTTTCTGATCCCCAATACTACTTCCAAGTTAATGATCACTATGTAAGAAACAAATTGAAGGTTGTACTGCTTCCATTCCTGCACAGAGTAAGTACTAATCTTATGCTGCTTTGGGTCAGCAAACATTTCCTTTTTGGTGTTTATGGCCATTTTTTCTATTTTGCTTTCCATCAGGGGCATTGGACACGAATAACTGAGCCAGTGGGGGGCCGACTATCCTATAAACCTCCAATTTATGATATAAATGCACCGGACTTATACATTCCTTTCATGGCATTTGGCACCTATGTGGTTCTTGCTGGCTTGACATTGGGACTTAATGGAAAGTAAGTATGGTGCTACTTTTAAAAGAATTGGACTAAGGTTCATTATCTACAAGAAGAAGTTGGAAAGCCTATTACTTCTTTCTTTCCCCCTTTTCCATTTTTCATTGGCTTATCTATGAACAGCTCCTCATCTGTCCTTCTTTTTCAATCCTTTCATAATTTTATGTGTGAAGAGCTTAGGTTATTTGCAGTTCTCATTCACCCTGGAATCTAGGTAGTTATAAGTATCTGCCCAGCTTTATCTGGATACATTTTTTGGTCTTTTTCAGGCAATACAAGCAGATCCAAATTTTCATAAGATCACATTTGCATTTGTTAAGCTAAATGCATGTGTACTAGATACACCTGTGTTTTTTTTTTTAAAAATTATTTATTATTGAATTATAGTTGGTACAACTCAGCTTTTTATTGTTTGTTTTTGATTGAGTTAGTATTCACGTACTGTTGCAAAAAGGAATGCTTAAAAGGTAGGAAAAACATCCGAGGATGAAAAATTCCTGGCAGTGGAATTATTGGAGAATTTGTGGCAAAAGTTGCATGGTGGAAATTGTGGTGATATTGACAATGGTTTACATCATTGTCATCATCCCAATTACCCGTCCACCCCTTCTTTGTCTTGCTTTATGGTTTCCTCTTATGCTATTTCATTGTAGGTATATGTGTTTGGGTCTTTATGTTCTATTTTTTCATTCCAAGTTGCAGATGGTACACATTTTGTGCTTATTTTGGGATTTCTGTCCAGTATCTTTAGTTTTTCTTGACAATTACATTTTTTTCTTTGCTTCTTGTTTCATTTTCAATTGATGCCAGGTTTAGCCCAGAATCCCTCAATTGGTTGTTCATCAAGGGATTGCTTGGCTGGTTTCTGCAGGTTGCATTGCTCAAAGTAACACTTCTTTCATTGGGTAGCGGGGAGGCACCCTTGTTAGACATTGTGGCATATGCAGGTTATACATTTACTGGGATGTGTTTGGCAGTCCTTGGAAAGATTTTATTCCAATACTCTTACTACTTTCTGATGCCATGGACCTGTTTATGCATGGGAATTTTCCTAGTGAAGACGATGAAGAGAGTCCTTTTTGCAGAGGTGAGAAGCTATGATTCAAGCAGGCACCATTACCTCTTGCTGTTCATTGCTTTGGCTCAGTTCCCACTTTTCACATGGCTTGGCAACATTAGTGTTAATTGGCTTTTCTAGACTGCTTTTCTTAACATTGTAGCTAGAAACAATTCTGTGTTCGTAATCTTTTGCAATGTCAAAGAAATTTTGTTACTTTGGTTGATATATGAAATGGTTAACTTGGCATGCTGATTGTGGTTATAATGCCAATTTACTTGCCTGCTTGTCATGTTGAAATCTTGGGAAGAGAATGGTGCTTGGGGTATATTGAGAAAATGAAGCCTGAGAGTTGTAGGTGCTCACATGGGAAATGTGAAAATTCTTCATTATTGGAAAGGCACTTATGAGTAGTATGTGTTGTTACATGCTGTATTTTTATCAGAAGCCAAACTAATTTCTCTGCACTTGATCGTAAAGTCAGAAATGTGTTGACCAGCAATTGTCTAAGAAAAGTTAGGCTTATAGAATATTCATCTTGACTCTGCAACTCACGGTATACCTGCATTAATCATCCTGCAAACACACTCTGAAGCTGCCCCTTGACCTCCGCTGCATAGCGGAATATTTGGTGGACACCTTAAGCAGTTATTCGCAAGGCTGCCTCTGATTCCCGTTGTTTCACTGAACTGCCGTGGCAGATTTCCTATCGGGAAGTTGTTGCCCAGGAATAAATTTTGCTCCATATTCTGGAGGGATTGGACAGGAGAATTGGTTACGGGACAGATCAATTGAAGGTAAGTTCAACCAAACTGACTGGTAAATGATGACCACGTAATTGATTAGAATGTACATCTAGCACTCGAAGCTGTGTCTCTCTGCTGGGAAATTCAATCGGCTCTATTGCTGAGAAGCAGTTGACTGAGACATTAATGCGCAAGAGCCTTGGTAAAGTAAGAACTTGTTGGCTCTGGCTGATGATCCCTGTAAACCTGTTATAACTCATATCTACGGATGTGACGCTATGAAGGGCCCATACAGGTGAAATGTTTCCTGGAAGAGCCTTATAGCTGAGAGACAAGGTTCTCACGTTTACTGGAAGCTTTGGCAAATTTCCATAGAGCTAGTTGGTGCCAAGGCCTAACGTGCTGAGCTTCCATAATCTACAGAGATCTGGGATTCTTCTGGCTAGTCCATTGCTTGGCATGCTCAGATATGTCATCCTTCGCAATCCCGAAATGCTGCAGGAATTGAGCCGGAAGGGTGATTCTGTGACAGGTCTATGTCTTGAAGGTGCTTAAGCTGGGTGATTTCACTTGGTATACTGCCATTGAGGAGGTTTTCAGACAGAACCAACCTGGTGAGCTTTCTAAGATTGACTTTGGTCTCTGGTATTGGCCCTCGGAATTTGTTCTTGCGTAGATCAAGCGCCGTGAGTTCTGTCAAGTTTCCGAGATTGCCGGTGCTAGAAACCCAGCGTATCTAGCAGCATCAAGAGTGATTTCTATTATTTGATTTGCTTGAATTATCTAGAGGAAATGTGCATGAGATTCCCAGAAATCCACCGGTACTTTTGCAGGGATCCGTCGAGAAATCCCAACTATAGATGTAGGAATCGAGATAGGGTCAATGGACCTTTTGATTGCACACAAAGGACTTGAACATCCGATTCTAGTGTTAACGAATGAGCCAACATGAGTATTTGAGCCAGGAGGAGGGCCAGAACGACAGAATTTGGCAGAAAGTAGAGCAGCGAGGACATATGTGCGGCCATCTGTGCAGTAAAATGCAGGAGGCCAACTTACACTGGTGATTTGCCTGCCTGTTCCTCAAAGCTCCGTATTTTATGTAGCCTCTCCGACTTGAAGTTGTCCGCGATACATTCTCTGTCAACATCAATGAAATGCCCATGCAGAGAACTCAAATCACTTTAAAATCTTTAAAGAATGGCTCAACTATCCCTTTTTTCTTTAAACAATTTAAGAGCTTGAATCTTCTCTAAACCGTATAGAATTCTTTGAAGTCATAAAGGGCAGAGGAAAAATGCATGAACCTTACCAAGAAGAAGTGGTTTGTTTAGAGTGTTAAACAAACCATTCACAGCTCTGTGGATCTTGAGAAACTTTGAAATTTTGGAACTGAGTCAGAACCAGTCCCACCAAAGGGCCTTTTACTCAAGTGCTGAAACCATTAAAGAGATTCGGGGCTTCGTTCTGCGGCATGTTAGACCGGCTCTATAAATTTTAGTCGCATGCCTTGTCACAAGCCACATACCACAACCCATTTTTATTTTTCCAACTAATAGCTTTAAAGCACCGATAGTCATTCTGCCTGCATCCTGCCTTGTCACGTTGATAGTTAATATCATATGTTTAGAGATAATTCAGTTTCAACAGTGTATTTTATAACTAGTTAGCACCTACCAAGGTACGGTATTCTCCTATTGGCCTTATTATTAAAAGTAGGAAGCGTGGCCTGTACCCATCATATCCATATTGGAATGAGTTGCCGTTTTTCAGTCTTCAGGGGAGAGCTGTCCTTCAAATTGCAGGTAAGTCAGAGAAATGCGTTCATAACTGCTGCACTGATGACATCTTAGTGGCCATGTGGGTTTTTTCTTTATACCCATACTTAAAAAGAGAGAGAATCAAAGAGCAGTAGATTTAAACGAGGAAGAAGAATAAACAGGCTTGTCTTGAAGGCAAGTTGAGTAGTCATCAAATCCCAAAAGAGTCCGCCTATATATTCGAGGCGCACACACACACACATATATATCTTTTCTTTGATGTGGAGGGAGTAACCATAAGTGAAGTCTGGTTCAGATCTATTAGCCACAAAAGTAGAATTGGTTGATATATTTGGACTCACGAAAGCAAACAAATTATAATTATGTGCACCACAATGCACATAAAAGATAGAAACGAGAACTTTACAAATAATCTTTATGATAACCGTAAAATGCACAACAAATCATTCTGTGCACATGTAAATAAGTATATACTATGCAAGTATTTATAAGGGTGCTTAATTATAGTCGACCGGCATGGAACCTAAACCATAGAGTTTAATGTCCAACTTCAACCAAGATCAGGCACAGTGAAGTATTCTTCTTCTTCTTTGTTTAAAATCTCAATCCTTGGCTTCTTACAGGGCATGTTGGACTTGCTGGGTCTGTATTAAGTAGCATTGGTTGATGCTGGCATTGGCAGCTCTGGAACTTCAGCTCCTGTCAAAGCCTCTTGAGAGAGTTGCTCAGCAAACAGACCTACGTCAGCCAGCCACTCAAATTCTCTGAATTCAAGCTGCTCTTTCTGCCTGGTGAAGTGAAATGAAAGTCACGAGAGGGAGGAAATTGGTGTCAGTTTCAAAAGCCATAAGCAGTTTGAGCATAAATTCTGGCCTTGAAATAACAGACTAAGCATAACCAAAGAATAAATACAAAATCTGCATTCAGCGAAGGAAAAGTTGGAGTACTCAGCTTATAAAGTGCATCAAGCAATCAAAGCTCAGACTGTGAAAATGGATCCAGAACTAAATGCAGGCTCCCAATCTACCGATAGCTAGACTTATAATCGTCAATCTAGATCTTTTATTTCTCTCAAAACATCAAAAGAGTTTCTTCCAGGCTGATGGTCATTTAATCACAAGATGTTTCTTAAATTTAATTGCTTTTACAGCAATTCAACATATTTGCTTCATAAATCTCCTTCTATATGAGGCTCTTTCTCTCAAGTCTATGGATTCAATGATCTTCTCGGGTTGAGCTGAGATTCAACCATTAGCAGCAAAACGTTAAATTCGAAGAAACCCAACATTTTATAGTATAAGTTTACCAAGTCAATCCGTGTGGTTTTTCGGGCATGTCCACTCAGTTTGGTAAAAACACTCCCTCTGTTCTCACCTTATCAGAAGACGATTCAATATCTGAGCATCGAAGCAAGTCATCAACAGACCATGGAGGTGTGAAGCTTAAATGCTGCTGTATGGCCAATTTAGCGGAGTTTTGTTGTGTACTCTTACTTGGCGGCTCTAACCATTTCTTCTCAGCGTCCTCGGTGCAACTGGAGCTTAAAGCCACGCGAATTCCAGTGGCCAGAATTCGCCGGTGGTTCGCGGAAAGACTGCCTGCTGAATGTATTGGTTCATCACACTTCTGGCATAGGAGAGCTCTGTCTTCAACACAGGAGATGAATGCTGGCTTTTCCTTATGTTCCAAATAAATCAGGGAGAATAAGATCACCATGCTTGTCGCTTTGAACAATAAAAGTTCTACAAGAAAAAAAGACCAACATTCCTAGCCGGTATATTAAAAAAAGAAAAAATATAAACGCAAAAGAGTTGAACAATTGCTAGCATTGCTGCTCTTTGTTTATTAGAACAAGAAAAATGGGAGGTCAGATATTTCTTCATGATCACCTTCTTCTCATTTTCAGATCTCACATTTTTGTGCAAGCTATACATAACTCAATTCAAAAGACGTGCAAGAGGTAAGAGATAACAGATTTACCTGGCATATGTCACAAGTAGGCAGCCTGCGGGAGAGGCATTGGAGGAGAAGCCTCTGGTGCTTACTAGCAAGTTTGTTCGCTGCATGCACTTCTATGTCACACTTCGCGCAAAGAGCAGCCTCGTCCGCACAACAAATGACCGTGGCTGGAGCTTTCTCACACACATCGCATTGAATCTTCATCTTCCCTCGAATGGGGGGATCTGTAGATATATATTCAATTCCTATCTCCAATAATCTTTCCCGCTGCTAAGCAAACCTTTTGATACTTCTAGCAGAAACCCATTTCTCTGTACTTTTACTCAGTTGCCATAAATCAAACTTTCAGGCGGATCCAGGATATGGCTACGTACATGAAATAAGATAGAACACACAGCTTTAGAGATCTAAAAGCGACCCAGAAATAGAAATATTGCTATGGATGCATCACCAATGCCAGAAAGGTGCCTGGAAGCAGGCTATTTTCAAGGAGACTGTGAGCCGGACATAAAAAGACGGATGTTCCTACTGAAGAGAAACCCCTTCAAAGACAGAAAAGAGGGACCATTTAGGCCAACAAGACCGCGAGAGGGAGAGCTTGAGAGATGGGCGCGCTCTGCTTAATGGGAGTGAGCGAGAAGCAGCCTGACTGGTGGAAAGACAAGGCTTCTTGGGGTCTTGCGAATCAAATTCAAGACATCTTGGAGCTGCAGCAATGCAATGCGGGGCCCCGTGCTTTAGAAGCTCTCACCAAAACCCAACGGAACGTGTGATTGTGGTGTGTTAGCAAAGTAACTCACTCTCTCGGTCTCTCTTTTCCAAGAGGAGCTGCAACAAAGTACACCGTGCTTATATAGTACCGCGTGCCTCCATCCCCACAACTCGTTTCTCGGGTTTTTCTACTGGTGCGTGCCTGTCTGAACCGAGAAGGCAAGTTTACAACAGCCTTCTAGCCTTTGTTTGAATTTATAACGAGAATTGAGAGAAGATCTATTTTGATATTGTTTACCATTCAATAAATTATTCCCTCTAAGTTCTATTTTCTTTTCAATATTTTTCTTTTTTCATCATTTTCCACTAATCCAAACGGAGGGTAATTCGGTAATTTGGCTGCTGGAGAAGATGCCGCCGGCGCCAGATGACGACGAGGAGACTGATCGGGGCTGGACGCACCCGACCCATAAATCCGGCAATGTAAAGCTCTTTTTATCTCTCCATTAGGCTGTTCTGTAGCGTAGTTCAATTTTTTGTTAGACTGATCATTGGTTATTTATTTATTTTTTTTGGTTGTTGTTCGGGACAGCGAGCCCATAATTAGAGCGTAAAGATGGGATTCTTATTGTTGCTCTAGTATATTCCATTTTAACTTTTTTTTTTTTTTTCCTTCTTGAGTTCTGTGTCCATTAAACTGAATTTGGAGGGCAATTAAACTGCTATGGTTTAAAGGTCTTTGTGACTGGTTAATTGGTCAATTGTGTTACGATTACTGGATGAATGGCTAATTGTGTATGGATCATTATGTTGAATGGGCGACTCAGTAACACAAAAAGAGATGAAAGAGAAAAAAAAAAGAAGAATCGTAAGCGATTCACCGGAAGACAAGTTGTTGTAACCATCAAAGGTGCAATATTGGTTTGATCAGCAGAAAGTGGAGGCTTGGCAAATGCTAAATAGTTATAATCGTGAGAAATGTAACGCAGAATGTTTTTGAATTTTGATGCAGGTGAGTCATATCACCTGTGGTGCCTAATGGGAATTCCGAGAAACTTCAATTGACCGGCTAAACAACAAGTGCTGAGCATCTATGGGCGATGGGAAGTTTCCTGTTTCTCCTGTTCAATTAAATTAAATTAAGGCAGTATTGAGAGAACGCAACATATCATAGTCAATTGAAACGTCATCCATGGCTTTTAATTGAGAGAACCCCTTCTCTTTGTCTTATCGTGAGCGTGAGGGCTACTTCGGAGGAGCTGTGCTCCCGACATGCTATCATGAAGTTTTCGATATCTATATATTTTTTTTATTTTTATTTTTTGGTGGCTCTTATAAAATTCAACTATATCTCTTGTCCTTCTAGCACGGTCCTCGCATCACTTTGGAAGTCATAACGTAGAAGGTACGTTTTCAAATTTTTATTCATTTTGACCAGTAAATTCTCCATTGAACGAGTCTTTCTTCCCTTGCAAAACAATATAAAAATCCAAGGAATGCAATCAAGTTCTTTGAACACCTTCATTGAGCTTAATATCACAGCAACGTACACAGAACACTCAAGTTCCAGACATCTGTCACTTCAACATGGCAACTCATGGCACCGTGCACAGGCCAAGCACCATTTCAGCATCTGCCTCTGCGGTGCAGGCCAGCGAGTCAACGGCTTCGGACACACAGAATCGCAACGATTACGTTCGTGCTGAATTGAAATTAGTCTGCCCCTTCCGGTTTCCTTCCAGTCCAGATGCAGCAGCCGTCCGGATCATCAGGAACCTAGGCCACTTCGCAATATATTACACGCATCTTGTGTGGATCATACTTTTCATTAGCCTGATTCCCAAGCGTAAGGTGTCTTTGATCTTTTTCGTCATTATGACATATGTGGGATCATTGTACCTGTTGCTGTTGCGTGCCCTGCCAAACTCTTACTTGCTTCACAAGGTCATTGACAAAGGTCTAGTACTGGCTGTGCTGGCTTTTGTGACTATAGCAGGGCTCATCTTGACACAGGCTGCAATACATCTTCTGTTGACCTTGGCAGCTGCGATACCTATTGTATTGCTTCATGCGGTTCTGTGGGTTAGGGAAGATCTGTATAACTTTAGTTATGAGGAGACTAATTCTCCAGGGGACTTAGCTCCTCTTGTGCAGGATTCAAGGGATATGGTCTGATCTCCTACGTCCGAGAAACAAAAGTATTATCTTGTAATGATAGGCGAAGCTAAAGCTGCAGGCCGAGTTTCCACTGTTCTTGTTTTTGGCAGAATTCCAGTTAAGGCAGCTGTCTACCAATAAACCTGAGGCATTCAATGCGTTCTGCTTAATATGAATTACAGCACGGTCCATTATTATTCTTATTTTCCATTAAGTTTCAAATTATATTAACAACAAACCATCACAATCCTAAGATCCCAAATTGTGCGAATTGGCTTCTACCCGAGGACCATATAATGCCCTCAATTAAATGAAAACGCCTAATTGTTTAAAATATTACAATAAATTACTCGTGACATAGCATAGATTATCAAATATCACACAGTATCAATTATTAAAAGTGACAAAATTCACCCACGGTTCTATTGATGTTGTTTTCCTACGATGGTCTTCTCTCTCTCTCTCTCTCTCTCTCTTTTTTTTTTAAAAATTTTTTTATTAACACCGATAAGATTCAGATATTTTCTTCCTCGTGTAAAAGATACATACTTCAGAGGACTTTTCTGTAATTTAGCCTATTTCCCGAGGCCTTTGACTTGTAATTTGCACTGAGAGTCGTACAGAGTACAGAGTAGATACATCGTTCGCGGTATTCATTGCGTGTGACGGAATTGCCTAGAAAAAAATAAATAAAAATAAATAAGAAGATAACGAAAGCTCCACAAAATCGATTTGAGCCATCTGGTAAGAAGCTCTGTTTATCTCCTAAACCCGCTCCGCTTCGTCGTGTCCCGAAAACCCTAACTGCCCCAAATCGATGTTCAGTTTCTCTTTCTTGGTGTAAAAGTCTGCAATTCTAGAACCAGTTGGTTTTTGTTTGTTGTTTTTTTTTTTTTTTCTTCAATTCAAGTTGTAAAATTATCATTTAACTTATTTGGCAGCTCGCCCAAATATATAATCGTTGTTGGGTTCTCGAGAAATTGAGACTCTATTCATGGTGGGACAGTCAGATGCGTGAAATTTGGCAGTTTTTGGATGGTTCTGTTGATCTGGGTCTCTCAGATTTTGTGAGATTGGAGTAGGGTTTTGTTTTGTTTGGCAAATTTACAGTCTTTTGAACGAAACCCATCATTTACTCTTTTTGGAGCAGAGACGCTGCTTCGATGATGCTTTAGTCGTGGAAAATAGTTCTTCTGGTATTGCCCTATTGAGTGTTTTTTGTTGTTTGGACTCAAGTGAGAGAGACAGTGGGTATCTTAGAAGGATAGAGATTTGTTGGTACATATGGGCAGACCGTTGTTTTATGAGATCGCTGACAAGCCGGCTACAAGTTGTATAATAGGAATATGCAGTGCCATATGGTTCTATATACAAAAGAGAAACATTGGATACTCGCATGTAGGCCTGAGTTATGAAAATGCTATTGAAGGGCACCATTGGAGGATAATTACTTCGGCATTTTCACATATTAGTGTCATTCATCTTGTTTTTAACATGAGTGCACTTTGGAGTCTTGGGGTGGTAGAGCAGTTGGGCCACCTGGGGCTTGGTGTAGCATATTATCTTCATTACACACTCGTGTTGGTTGTCTTGTCTGGAGTTTTAGTGCTGGGGATCTACAATATTTTGATACAAAGATTCAAGGTAGATTATTTTCGGAGAGTGACTGCTGTTGGGTATTCTTGTGTGGTTTTTGGTTGGATGACGATTCTCTCCATGAAACAACCTTCTTCAAAGTTGGACCTCTTCGGGTTTCTTTCACTTCCCATCAGTTTTGCCCCCTTTGAGTCATTAATTTTTACCTCAATTATCGTTCCACAGGCAAGTTTTCTTGGCCATTTGTCAGGCATTATTGTTGGCTATGCTATTGCATGGGGTTTGATCCACGGGATGAACAATTTCTGGGCAATCTCAATGCTGGGATGGATTATGGTTGTTTTTGTTTTCAGCTTGAAGCGTTCTGGTGCTTATGACTTTAGCTTTATTGAGATTGAATCTGTGACTGATCCTTCACTGCCTTCTGTACGGTTTCTTGGAAATGGTAGAACCTTGCAGATGAGTGCACTACCAGTTGAGGGTGTGGAACTGGTTTGACTACTAGCAAAGATCCTACACTTTATTATTCAATTGGGCTTGACCCTCTGAAGAATCCTACGTTATTGAGTTGTTGGTATTATACATTGCTACACTTCCATATCAGACTGCTGAAGCAGGTTTAACTCAGAGTGATCAATGCTTTTAGTGATGCCTTCTGATCTGTTTGCAAGTTTATTGGCTATTGATATTGCCCCATGCTTATATGTTGTACTTTAGATTTGTTTCTTTTGTTTCCTTCACCAATTTGTCAATCTTGTGGATCTCTCATTTTGCTTTTGAGTTGCTATATTCAACCAAAATTTTTTTCGGAAAAAGGATCTCAAGATTATACTGGTGTTACATAACCAATATACTGCTATCCAGATAGAAGTACTGTATGATGATGAACAACCCTTTAAGGGGAAAGGAGAAAAGGAGGAAATAAAGCTATTCCTCTTGTTTTCAATGTTCTTTCGTTTCTGCAGTTCTATTTTCTACATGCAATATGAGGCAAAGAAATTGCACTTGGTGTTTATTTGTTTATCACTTGCTTGTTTACATAAAATACTTTGATGGGAGATAAGAAATTGGTTTATGCACAGAGCCTACTCTTAGATATGTGTGAAGTGTGAACATCCAGAATCTTGGGCCATTATTAATCCAGCTCTTAGATGCATATCCACAGGAGAAACTGGTGAAAGAAGTTTTGGGGCAATGTGGCCTGCTTCTAATTTTGTCCGCTAAACGTGATGTGGAATGTTGTAATATGTTTTCAGCAGATGTGCTTTTTATGTGATGTGGAATGGAACCGCGGTAAATAGAAGTGAACTTAGGAGATAAGGGCTCGGCATTCTGCCCTTTGAGCCTTTTGGTCAGGGCCGGCATAATTCTCCTTACTTTTACCTTTGCATCGACTGCAACTTTAATTTATAGCATCCGTAGCTGTTTGAATGCCATTTGCAGATACATTCTTTTACAGGCTACACTCCTAGTTCCAATATATCATCAAGACATATAGAGTTGTACTCAATCCCTAATGCTGTTACTTAAATAGAACTTAAGCCTCCCAGAAGAAGTTGACGGCTCTGCGAGGCTGGATTATTCTTCCATTTGAGTATTTAAACCCTGCCAAAACTGAATTTGTTTCACACGGGGAAACTTCTTTAGGTAATGTGTCCGGTAGTGGCAACTGGTTATTAGGCTTAGTTGAGTGTATACAATGTTCTTAGGTGTACTTTGAAATGGTGATGTCATTGCTCCAGTGTTTACTGAAGTGTGGCTGGTTGGGTATACGCCCTTATTCCTTCTTATCAATCCATTTATTGTATATTCATTATAATGGAGTGATCAATGCCAATTAAGTGAAGTCATGGTTCATTTACTGCCAATTCCCGCCGTCCGCCGCCTGTGGAGGTGGTGGATTTAGGAGTTTCAAATTTCAATAGTTGCCTGAGGAGCCAACCCAAAAATTAACAGAGATGTTAAATCGGTTAGCACAAAGAATAACACAGTTCCAATAATCGTAAATAAAATCGTACTCAACTTACATTCAAAGCAAAAAAAAAATGAACATATTCTCTCTACTGACCCACTGAAATAGCGACGCTGCCCTTTCATATATTATAAACATTAATGGATTTTGTATCCTACCGACTTCAACAGCTAATATAAGACATGTTGCCGGCATTGCCCCGCAGCCTACTGAGATCTACAACAAATGACAGGAATGAAATAGCATGGCTGGCCGATATTCAAGCGGTGAATGCCACCAGAATTGGATGCCTTCAACTTCAATCATTCTGTTACAGACCGACAGCTGGGAATTCTTGCTCCAATGGCCACAGCTTGCATTTTCAATCAGAAGTATATTGTTAATCTGCGGAGACAAGACATGGGTTAGACACTTTTCCAAATGACAATTATTCAGACGAATTAGCATTCCTTTAAGAGGTTAAGTGTGGAAATGCGCAGGGATACATGAGTATCTTTGGCTTCCAATGCCTGATTCAGTAATCAGGAAAAACTCTGGGGAAACAATAGTCGTGAACGACATTCACAAGAGAAAGCAATAACTTATCCTTAGTTCCTGGGTAAACCGAAAAGGGGGAAAAGAAAGGAACTTTCCAGTAGCTTAGAGTAACCGACTAAGGGAATTGAAAATGGGAAAGGCAGAGGAATATAACAGCAGACTGGAAGACAAATCTACCCTATGGTTAGCATGTGAACAAGTACGATAGTCTGCCAAAAGTTGGATAAAACAAAACAGGATGAACAAAACTTAAATTAACTAAGAACAGCTCTACTATGCCCGTTATGCTGATGAAGAGAATTTAAAGCAAGCCAACACAATACTATTGTTGAAGTCCTTTCATGTGCTCGCTTATCCATTGCAACAGAAACGGAGGAGACTGTGATACTTCAGTCATTCAGGTTTCTTAGTATTCTAGATATGTACAAGTGGCAACTCTTACCACTTCTTAGTATCCTCGCTACCCTCCTGATGACTGGAAGTTCCCATTAGTACTGGTTAAGACGTTCGCAGAACCACTTTCTTGAGCACCTTGATGAAGAAGTTGAGAAAATCCCTGTCCAATTGATTTCCATAGGCGTGTTGGCAAAGAAGACTGCTGAGTATCAGCACTTCCATCTTTTGATGGTTCAAATGAGGAAGCAGATGCAGGGTTCAGATCAGAGAATCTCACAGCACCTAACAGTTGTTCAGGAAGCTCTGACTCAGTTATGCCCTCAACGAGAAAAGCCAGGTCAACAGTTAGCATAGTGATGTAACCAAATGCTAGATGAACTACTGCACTTGCAACCATGGAAGATCCAATATCCACATCTACTTCAAGAAAATTTTCTGTCACACAATATTTACAGCACAAAGCACGCCCAATGATGCATATAGCTTGCTCCCCAACTGCTTTCCTTACAATCCAGGGGCCTTTGGCTATGTTGGCGATTAGTTTAAGCCTTGAATTCCTAAACCCATCATCCCCTTTCAAGAACTGATCCCTTAGAGATCCCTCTGGAATTGGCTCTGTAGCTACAAAGTAGGCTACAACACTATAATTATCCTTATTTGGGAGTTGAAGATTGAATGCCCAAACAAAGGGCTTCTCACCTGTCGGAAACTCATCATCAATAACCTTCCTCACACGACTGTTTTGGCTTTTCAAGACATCCCCAATTTTGGTAGAGCTTTTGATCCAATCAAAACCAAGAGGCTTTAGCAGATATTCACCGGCAGGGATCTTAACTTTGGTTGTCAGGTAATCTGGACCTCTTACCATGAATTTGTTCCCGGATGGTGATGCCCAACCATTTGGACAATTATCCACATCAAGTAGTGGGACAGCTCCCTCTGACCTTATTCTCTCGATCCATTGCTGCTCACTTCTATAAGAAGTGGCGGCCATGAAGTCCTGTGCATCGCCAAAAAAATCAGATAGTCATTCCAATGAATGTGGCAGTAGAAAAGAGAGAACACATACACATTGCACTTTCTGTTATTTCACCTCATCCTGCTCTAAAAGTCACCTAGATATTCTACAATTTCTTCTGAACCATTCCAAATAACTGAAAAATGCACAAATTCGGTATGGTGATTAATCAGCAAAGAAAGAGATCACCGAGCAAATACAGATCAGCAGATACAAACTCAAAATTCCTAGTATCAATGTTCCCTTCCGAAAACATCAATCTTCCTTTCGAATAAATAGACATATGTCATATCCTCAACAGCAATTAGCTTCGTCGTATTTACGCATTATCCTTAAACATTTCCATTCCCTCAAGTGGAAGGAAAAGAATGAAACCCTTGTCATAATTATCCAAGTCTACGTCTCTTTCAAAAAGATAAATCAGAAATAAGAACCCTTTTACAAACCACCACAATTGAACCCCAGAAATAACTCAAAAATTCCGTGGAATTTGCACATTAAGAACAAAAACAAAACAACAACAACAACAACAACAAAACGCATCCACGTCGTCAATCAAAAGAGAAAACAAATACATTGATATCTCCCAACAAAGGCAAAATAGATGGACGTGCGAAGTCCTTACCTTTTTAAATGGCATAGAGGCCAAAAACAAAGATTGACCCAGTAATCAAAATTCTATGAAACCCCCCCCCTCAAGACAGATATATATATATATATATATAGAGAGAGAGAGAGAGAGAGAGAGAGAGAGAGAGAGAGATGCAAGAGTCACAAACAAATCAGGGGTTTTCTTGTTATCATTGTCACTTTGATTGGGGAAAGCTTCAAAAAGTGAAACTTGTTTTCTTGTTATCATTATTAAAGGCATTTCCTTTTTCAAACAAAAAACCAAAAAGCAACATTCTTTTCCATTTTGTTTTTTAGTTGGAGATTCTCAGAAATCTTTAACTCTACGGACGATAATAGGACAGTTAGGTCATAACTTAATAATATATATATATATATATATATATAATTTTTTTTCTCTATTAAAACTCTCAGTTAAATTAAAAATTCTACAATATGAGTAATTTTTAAAAAATTATTTTTTTTTTCTATCCCATTTTTAGTATTGAAAAAAGGACTAAATTTTAGGGTGTCCCTCAGAGAATAACGATAATTAGTTGTTTTAATTATCTGGGATGAGCGAGGGCCAGAAGGCAAAACAGAAGGAAGGTAGGTGGGCAGGCATCAGGTCGCCCCCTGACGCATTAGCCATTTTTGGCCCATCTTTCCAGCTCCATCTATCTTGGCCCACTCTGGAATACATAGTGTAATGCTCCTCCCTTTGTCCTTCTTTTTAATTATATATATATATAATTGTAGTTATAATTATAATAATAATAGTATAATCATTACTTCATATAATTTTTTTAACATAAAAAATATTTTTTTGAATATATCAATTATTAGCATTAATAAATTTAAAATTGAATATTATATAACGAATCAATTTTTATTTTATATTAAAAATAAATAATAATAAAAGAGTTGAAGTCAATTGAATATATATATATATATATATATATATAATTATCACTTCAATTTAATATCTTGCAACTTTGTAAATGGGAAGGGTGTGTGTACACAAAGTTCATCTCACAGATATTTGATCTCTCCCGTGCACACGGAACACACTAATAGAATTTTCACTCATTACGGACAGAAAACAGGAACTTACAATTTCCCGATTCACTGAAAGAAGAAAAAAATTTAGCAGAACTGATGATTTTTTAGGCTAAATTTGACCGGAACATGGTCTGATTCCCGAATTTTTCAGTGCAACCGACCAGTCCGAGTTAAGAGTTTCACAACCACCTTGTACTTACCACCGTCCTTGCCAAGGCTCTCTATGTCCGATGTGCCTGATGGTTCAGAAACAAGGTGAACATTTTTCTGGGAGGTCCGAACTGCCGTCATTAAAGGTTAGTCCCACCCACAATCATGGGTTGAAAAAGGCACATTGCTTCGGGAAAACCCGTGGGAAAGTTGGTCTTGCTCAAATCTGCCAGCCTGGAATATATTCCTTTTCCTTTTTCCTTTTGGACGGTAAAGACTTGAGAGCTGGGATTTATTCATTGCTGCACCCACAATGAGATATGCTCTTCTTACATGGGGTTGAACCCCAGGAGGACGTTGGGGTGGCCCGAATTTCAGTTGTGTTGCCGATGACAGAAGTGATGGGAACAAGCAAAATTACCGTTGGGTTTGCACAACCGAAGGTGCATAACAAAAGGATTTCTCTTGTGCATTTGGATAACCGTGCTCAGAAGTGCAGCGCTTGAATGAAGAAATTTTCATTGCAAGAGACCTATCATTGCATTAAGGTGCTAAATGAACTACATCAGGTAGAACACATATTTCAGCGACTCACTTTAAACCCAATCTATCATATATTACAGCCTACAACGAATATTAAATGCATAACTAAACAGAGCAGAAAGACAAAAGGTCGAGAGGGAAAGAGGAATGATGCACATCTGATGGCAAATTACGACTAGGATTTCAAACAGTAGCACCTGCACCCTTCAAACACTGGCACAGTGGCCTTTCTTTTCTCAATCATTTGTTGCCGAGGGGTTGTTATCCGATGAATTGTCCCTTTGGCTTGAAGAAGGCATTGATCCTCTCATTTTCAGATCCCCAACTGCTTGCTGCTGCTGTTCCTGGTGTTGTTGCTGCTGCTGTTGCTGCACCAGTTGTTGCGGATGCTGTTGGAACTGGTGCTGCTGTTTCTGCGAATGAATTTGAAGCCGTTGAAACTGCTGTGCGGTCAAAAGAGTGTGCATAGCTTGATTGTTGGAATAGAATTGCTGGCCCGCACTATAAGAACCAAAATTCATCATGGGTCCACCATTTGGCATGGCTTGACCAGTCACTACCTTGAGATGCTGAATTTCCTCTTTCAATGTATCATTTAATGCTAGCAGAACAATAGACATCAATTATTATGACAAGCAAAAGAAGTAATCAATACAGATACCTATTATGACTAGTAAAAATAATGCATGAGTGGTTGGACCTCAACCCAGGATTAAAAATTGAAGAACAAGCAGCACAAAATGCTTATGACGACTGTATAGATTCGTAAAGAGCCACCTGAACTAATTTCCTCTCACAAAGATATGTCACAGATTCATAAAAGGCCACTTGAACTCATCTCCTCTCACTAAGATATGCCATATCATTTTACTCAAAAAATCATGTACAATGTTTATGAGTTTTCCTCCTGGATTTAAAGGTTCTTAATGGACTTGGCCCAGCTATTGTTTATTTAGTTCCCAGAAGTAGTTAAACTGTCAACATGAGGGCAGTCCACCAGTATCATCTCAAATTCCAGAGTCTGGCTTACAGGCATATGAACGAAAAACCCACACCCCGCTAAACAGAAATAAACAAAAATCCATTTACTCCCAAGGTAAACGTGTAACTTCAAAGAACAATGAAAATGAATTATTAGACAGCAGTAGCTTTGCAATGTGAAAACAATGATTACCAGCCTTGTGATCAGCTAGGAAAACAAGACCAGAGCAGCTGTCCACTGATTCCATATTAAACTAGGTCTAATTTGTTGAACAAGTGGAAAATTTGCCTTGTATGTCAAATAGATATAACAAGAAAATGATGTTAAAGAAATGTTTTTGCGTGCACGGTGAATATAGAGACATGAAGCAACCACTACTCATACGCAAACAATCCTTAAAAACCTTACATGGTGTAAATTGGGTAACATTTTAATGGATCACAAAATGCATCCACATGCCTCATAAAAGGAAATACTTGTAAAAAGACATCGTTCTGTTTGTAGAAACTATAATGGAACCAAAAAGACAAATGAAGTCCACATTTCTAGAACCATGACTTCATAAGCAGTTCTGAAACCTATTTAGCTTTCTAAAGACCAATTTAACCTTCAGTAAAACCAAAAATGGACAGAAAAAGACAAACTATGACAAAAGCAAGGACCAAGAACCTCTAACCAAGGCCATTTAGGAAGAGTCAAACCCTAAAATGGGCAAAGAAAAGCCAAAAAGATGGCGAAACTCAACAATGAGGAATATTTTGCTCCTTGATAGCAAATAAGATTTAAATACAATAATATCAGTTAACTTATAAGTAAGGAACAAAAACAATTAAGATAGTTAATTGCCTTTAAAACTTTGAAGCTGTCAAGATATCCTTACCATCTTGCAAATGGACCTGATGCTCCATTGTTTGCAAACGCAGTTTCAATTCACTATTTTCAACAGTCAGGCCATTCATATCTCTCTGGTGGCAAGAAAGCAAAAGAAAATCCAATTTTATCATCATTGTACAACTTAAATAAATAAATCAACCAAGTACAGAACATATAGAGAAGGTACTATATGACTTTCACCAGACTGCATGCAATGAAAGATAAGATGAAAAGTAAATTTAATGCAGCTACCTGCAGCAATGTTAATTGAGCAGACAATGATGTAGCTTCTGTTTGCAGTGTCTGCACTTTCCTTTCAAGTTCAGCTATGTATCGCATCTTCCTTTCCTTTGACCTAGCAGCTGATTGCCTATTAGCCCAGATCCTACTCGTGGCACACAAAAACAATGTATGAGTCGTCAATCCAAAAAAATAAAATGAAGTGCCATTGTATTCCCTCTTATCTCCAGCAAGAATACAAATAAATCAGAGGGTGACATCCAAGGGTCAGATAAACCCTTCAAGATGACATCTTAGCTAGGTTTTAGGTTTGGGATGTAAATTGTTGGAAACTTCAAGCAACAATTGACAAAAAGCAACTCTGTTTAGAGACAAAATGGATAAATCTAGAGCTAACAAAACCATCCATACAGCTTGCCATATAAGTTTGTAACATGGAAGCCAGATTTCTTACAACAAAACACACAGGAAATGATAGTTCAATGACTCAAGAAAAAGAAAAAGAAAAAAAAAAAGACAAATTAAATGCTCCATGGTTATTATCAACCATCACAAAAATAAATACTTCAGTACCCAATGCAAAATTCCCAACCACAAGTGATATTGTTGCCGGTACCATTAAAGTTACCACCATAAGCCACCCACGCCTAAATATTAGGGAATGAGAAAATAAAGAAGGATAAAGTATAAACGAAGGAAATGTAGGATACCTTTTTGCACGCTTGGGATCAATATGAGCCAGTTCAGCAAGCTTGGCAGCGGAGATGGCTTTCTTAGAATCTGCTGGAGAGGCCTCTTCTGAACCTGATATGAGCATCTCTGGCTTGATAGTTGTTGAGCCATCCATTGACTGGCTATGCTGGTGCCTAACTCTGGGTCTTTCACTAGACCTGGTGGCCACATCCAACGTTGTAGGTGCTAGTGGCAGCGTTGGTGCTGCCAAGACTGGAGCTGATGACTCCCCGACTTGAGAAGCTGATGTAGCTGAGGATGAATTCAACTTATCCATATCAAGGTACATTGACAACAAATCTTCCTCAGTATCATCAGAGAAAGAGGGCCCATCGGCACCACCCACCACACCAAGATCACCATCAAAGCTAATATCATCAGGTAGAGTCAGAATCTCTGAATGGGCGCGTCGATGGCCAACATTCTTAGGTGGGTTATCAGGCATTCTGCTAATATCGTGACTAAAGCAGCTAGAATCCACTCCATGACCAAAATGGCTAGGGGCCGAACTGCTTCCTGAGACCATTGAAGGGAATACAGAGGATGATGGCTCAGGTTTAACATTAAAGGAACCCCCAGATCCAGATGGTGAAAAACTCGAAAATCGGCCAGAAGGGGGCGGTAAACCGCCACTATGAGCCGGAGATTTATCCTTTTCCATCAACAACTAGAGAAATCTCTACAACCTGATCAGCCTTTCAGAATACCCTCGTTTCTTTCCTTTCGTTTCGTTTTGTTTTGTTTTGTTTTTTTCTTTCTTTTCACTATGATATTGACTTTCAAAACAACTTTAAACTATTGAGGAAGGCAGAAATCGAAGATTCGGAATTGAGATTTCACACAAATTAAAATAGCAAACCCCGAGTACCTAAAAGAGCAATCCATGGTTACACAAAGCAGCAGCAATCTTGAATGCAAGATAACAGAAACGTTGCTTGCCCACTATGATTCTCAACAAGACAGATATGGACACCTCCACAACAGCAGAATAAAACCCCCTCACCCACAGAAATAACTCACAGATCAGAAGACAGAGAGGCCCCCAGACAAATGGGAGATCTGATCAAGACGCAATCTTTACGAAACTTACCCACAGATATAGAGACTCTGCAAATGAAAATAAACATTTGGAGTGCCGGGGCAGGGCCCATACGCGGATTTGAGTTCTTCCTCGGGATGCACGCGGGGAAATATTGAAAAAAGTCTTTTTTTTTATTTTTTTTATTTTTTTATTTTTGGGTTCCAGAAAAAGGTCAGGCTCAGGGACTTTCCCAGCAAAATCAAGACTAATCAGGGAAAGGACCAAATATAATATAAATATTGTCTTATGAGTAATTTGTTGTATTTTTATATTAATTTAAAATATTTTTTTATATGTTTTACATATAAAATAAAAATTTATATTATATATATAATAATAAATTTTAAATTTATTAATATTTAATTTTTTTTAAAAAAAATTATTTAACTTATATATATATATATATATATATGATGGCAGTGCAAAAGGGAGAATCCTCGTCAGGCAAGCTTTTTTGAAAAAGGAATCGAATCCAATAGCCGGAGCGCAGGGTCATGGCCACCTTTATATACATACGTACACTCGTAATATGGGCTCAAGTTAAATTAATAAAAAATAATAATTATTATTGTGATTATAGACTTTATAGGAAAAATGTGGCAATTTTCTGTTGTGCTAAGTGTAGAAGCTTAATGTATAGCTGAACTAACTCTTGGTTATATACAGTTTTAAGGGTTATTGAAAATTTTTGTTGAATATCATAAATTTTGTTATTCAATAAAACAGGTCATAATAAATTTAACATAGTTTTCTTTTTATAGAAATACAAGAAATTATTTTCATTTTTTCACTTTTTTCATCAAAGTGTGCGATATATGTGATCTTGATGTATACGATCTAAAAAAAAAAATACAGAAAAAAAGTAAAATAAAATAAATACAATCGAAAATAGAATGAACGTGTATTTAGTATTATTTCTCTTAATCTTTTCCATTACTTTGATCATGAGTCCAAAGTTATATGGTAATGTTAATTTGTTATGGCATCCATAATTTTCTTCGTGTGTGTTGTTTTTGGTTATTTTGGTTCTTTTAATTGTTGTTTACACAGGGCTGCAATATTACACACAACAACTAATGGGTTGGTTGGGTTGGTTGGGTTGGTTGGATTGGTTGGCTTCTATCAATTTGCGGTGTGAAGAGATATTCCTAATTTTAAGTGCTTTTATCAACTCCGGCTACTCCCCAATTTAACTTGGGAATTGGGTTCTAAATTGCTTGAGACAAGAGGCAACTTCCATAAAATTGGGGAAAAAAAACAAAGATGTTGATGAAAATCAACTTTCTTTACCAGTTCGTACTTAGAAATACTGTGAGAAAGAAAAAAGAGAGAAATAAAACATAGTCTTTAGGTTGTTCGGATAAGTTAAAAATAAATAAATAAATAAATAGAAAGTGTGATATTTTATTTGAATGTTACAAAAAAATAGAAAATAAAAAATTTGTACTAGTAAAATAACAATTGTACCCCATAAAAATATAACGTATGAATTTATAGTTGAGCAATTGCAAAATGTAATAATAAAACAAAACAAAAGGTTTTGTTTCTTTCCTTTTCTCACCAATACTGTAAGACCATCCATAGTGGCCCTAATGGGAAAATTTTTTGAGTGTTGAAAAAAAAAAAAAAAAATCCCTATTCCTTTCCCAAACAGATAAAAAATCATTTTCCCACTACTTTTCTTTCATATCATTTTCTTTCTACCCCTTTTCCCACAAAGCAAACAAAAGGTAAATGATAACATACCTATAATTTAAAACTCTGATGAAAGTTATGGCCCGAAG
The DNA here is from genome assembly GCA_019804595.1 of Bruguiera parviflora. Taxonomy (NCBI): domain Eukaryota; kingdom Viridiplantae; phylum Streptophyta; class Magnoliopsida; order Malpighiales; family Rhizophoraceae; genus Bruguiera; species Bruguiera parviflora. The sequence goes on from CM034046.1 coordinate 5,610,416, forward strand.
ATTGAGTAATATGAATTAACTAATCATTCCTTTTAGCTCAAACTGGTAGAATTCTTAAATTCTGGCACCCTTACTTTCAGTCATAACAATCCGAATTTTATTACAAAAGTTATATATCTGTTGTTCTGACTTTTTTTTTTTTTTTGGTCAAATTTTTTCCGGAGCTTAATTACGAAGAGAAAGCCGGTCATTGACCAATGGCCATTTCAAAGAAGAGAAGGCGTTTACACTAAAGCCAGACCATAGAAACAAAGTACGCAACACCACACTTCAAATGTTGAACAACAGGAAATCAATCCACGAAACTTATATAGGCGATTAACTTTACCACATCCATTGACAGCAGAAGGACGACAATGAAATGACATGATCCTTGCATCTTAGTCCTCAGAAAATGTAGTCCGGAAGTTGGAGGGGAAACTGACACACTTCAACTGGAAATGGGCTACCTTTTGGGTCTGCCAATCTAGAAAACCAATAAACAAGGAGATAGACAAGTTAAAAGCAACGAACCAATGCAGTGTCGCGATCATTCAAACTTGAACTGCTGCAACAGTGGAAGTCACTCAAAATCATTATCAAAGAAAAGGAAGGCTTGGAAGTTTTACGTGCTGCTGTTTTAGCAATATCAACACTTATGACATTTTAGTGCGACTTACTAGCAAAATTTTGAAAGCCATATAACTAAGATCTTCGGGGAAGTTCTTAGAATGTATAGGTCACAATGGAAGAGCCTTGCCATTATACCTAGACTCACCTAAAGCGATTAGAAAATAATAATAATAACAATAATAATAAAATTAAATATCCTAATTAGGTAATATTTCTGAACTAAGAGTTATCACACAATAATATATTATCATAAATACAAGACATGATTAAAATCCTAGATAATAAACAGGCATCTTCAGATTCTTCATCACGTGCTCCTTATAGCATGCAAGATAGATGTGCGGATTACCTGCCAGGTACAAAAGTGAAGGCACCTTCGATGGAGCCAGAAGGAGTTGGTAAAGGTGTGCAACTCTCATAGATAAATTCCTTCTCCCCTGGCTGCAAGAGTGGGTACTGCAAATATACAAGGCAACTATAAGAGTGCATGCAGCTCCTAGAGAAAGAATTAGGGATCATTTGCGAATTGAAAACTGAAAATGGCAAATCATAGAGACTTTCAAAAATTTCCCTTTCTTAAACTGCATTGCTCATAGAAAACTTGCACCTATTACCAAAGAATTCTGTCATACCCTGCCTATCACAGCTTCCCCACTGACATCAGATACAACAGCATCATGAGCACAGATAATCCAATGCCTCCAATGCAGTTGGCAAGACCTGAAGCGCATTCCATTGATGATGCATCCTTCGGGTAGCAGAGACATGCGGATTGAATATGCAAAACAGTATTCTTCAGCACTATCTCGAGGGTCAGGGTACTCTGGTACGAAAACAGCAGAAGCACGAATCTGCTTTTTTTTTTTTTTTAAGGAAAAAAAAAAAACCTTTAGGATTACAAATTTTAGAGTCTCTGCAAATCTCCCTCCCAACTAAAAGAGGAGATGAAAAAGACAGACTATATATAGGTTCATTGCAATAGCATACCTTCACACCATTAGTAACAGCAGTGGAACAAAGAGGAGGCACCTCTGGGAACTGAGAAATGCTTCTGTAATCTCCTTCCCGAACTTTGATAATCCCATTTTGCAAGCGATTTGCATGTTCTTCTAGCCATAGCAGCATGCCATCCTGCTGATTATTGCCACTGAAATCGTGCACCGAATTTATCAATGAATTTGGTACACATGGAATCATTTCTCCATCCAATATATAATTCCTTGTACCAACATAGAGTTGGCCATTTGTACAGTTGAGGAAAAAACACTTGTCATTTAATGTTGTTGAAGCAGCCACAAGAATGTACTCAGTTCTGCTAGAAAAGCCTATGATCTGTTCTGTTTCCTCTACCACTTCATGTAGAGGTAAGAGGTAGACATTAACCAAGTGATCATAGAAAGAATATCCACCTATTAGGCCCAACAAACTGCCAGTTACACTTGTGGGCGAGCCTTGGCCTCTAAGATTTTGACCATCACAAAAACGGTAGAGAATTCTTGTTGGAAGAGGGAGCTTCACCATTAAAATGTTTTCTAACTCTTCAATCTCGTCTTCTGAAGCACCCTTACATAATGTAGCTTGAGCCTCAGGGAAATATGTTGCCAACCAGTTCTTGAGTCTGTCCCAACATCTTTTGACTCTTTTTACAAGGGGCCAGGGGTACATGCCAAAGCATTCCCTCCATGTTTGATAACTTGCCTACAGAGAGAGAGAGAGAGAGAGAGGGAGGTGGAGCGTAGTTAGTAAGGATAAACTAGTACTACCAATTTAGAAGTCAACTCAATCATGCAACAGCCCTAAAATTCGGCCAGCAATATGAAAACTCCTTTAACAATATTGTACATCAGGTACTCATATCAACCCCTCATAGGTCAATCTCAATCATATTGATTATGAATGTGAGTGCGTGAGTAGTTAATCAGAAAACCCAATTTGTCCTACATAATACCTTCCAGACTGACCCTCAATCTCTTTTTCTTCTTCTTCTTCTTCTGTTTTGTTTTTTGTTTTCTTCCTTCCTTTTCACAAGTCAACAACAAAAACCACAAAACCCCAAAAGTTCAACTTTGAAAAGTATTTTAGCATAAGAGAGGCAGCTAGTTTCCACACATCCTCCAAAACTCTTCCGTTGTTGTCACTCTAGTAAAAATTAAATTTAAAAAAAAAAAAAACTCGAGTCAAAAAAATTTAACTGCAGAGGTACAAAAGATTTTTCATATATCGCTTTAAAGGATCACTATCATCTAAAATACCACCAAAAAAAAAAAAAACTGAGAGAGACCCAGAAATGATATGATTGGAAAGCGATGAACTTTAGTAGCATTTAGAATTTTCCTTTTTTTTTTTTTAATGTCTACGTTTAAAAAAAAAAAAAAAAAGAATGGAACCTTGAAAGAGGGAGAAGGGTTTCCCTGAGGATCAAGAGGGGCGGAGAGATGAAGCTCCTGCAAACAAAAGCGAGACCACAGAGACTCCTCGGAGGCCGAAGCCCAGAGCCGCTTGCTAACGCATGCAGCTCTCGCCGTGTCTTCGGGCCCCAATTTCGTTAGGATGACGTGAAGCGCTAGATCCCCCACCGTCTCCAATCCCATCTCTCTCTCTCTCCCTCTCCGTCTCTGTGAATCCCTGCGTACGGTCTTGTTGGAGGAGTTCTGCTTGTCTCCACTTACCATCCGCGAGTGTCTCCGGGCTTTGCCACTCTTCTTTCCCCCACTTTAGTGTGAGGATTTGGTGCGTTTGTTTCCCTTTTCTGGAGTTTTTATTCTCGTGATTTTCTTTTTATTTTTCATTATTTATTATTATTATTTCATTTAATTTGGCAGTAATTCTACGTACAGACAAAGTGGCAAGAATGACAGGATGCATTTATTTATTTTTAACAATAAACAAAAAACTGTATTATATTTATATTAATTATTTTATTTATGGATTAAAATTAAAATTATTTATTGTTTAACTTTTTTTTTTTAAGCAGAAGAATAATCATTCAAATATTATTAAATTATCTTAATTTTTTACTTAATTTCGGTATTAATAAATTTAAAATTCTATCACCGACATCTCATTTTTTCAGATTTACTTCTTATCAAAATAGACGTGGAATATGAAAATTTGTCATTTACCAGTCTGATCCATGACATTCAAAACAGAATGGGTTCCAAGAGTGGTATGTAAAAGTCAACACAGATAAAGTAGCCGCCTTTAATCTTACAGAAAAAGGGCCAATGATATATAAAAACATTTCGAGGTGAAATTCAATATTACAGAAGTGTGTTTTTTTTTTTTGGCCTGGGGGAGTCTGGGACTGGGCTTATTTAAATTGAAATTGTAATTGGTTCGGTATCCCCATTGTGAAAAGAGGGAAGCAAAGGAAACTGCTCACAGAAAGTCCAACAGATTCATCGTTCCAAAAACATTTTCGATGATTTTGGTGTAAGTCGGATTGCTTGAGAGTACTTTAGTTCCATCAAAGAAGTGAAGCGCATGAAAGCCACTTACCCCACCTCTTTAATCGGTGGACGGCCACGTTTTCCGGCATAAGCTAATGGGCGCACCACCTTCCATTTGTTCCCGGATACTCATACCATCGCCGGGCTTGTTGGAAAATCGGTCCCCCCTGCCCTCCTTCCCCATTTTTAGCCATTTGCCAACCAACGACTCCTCTGGACCACGCGTTATTTTCAAGGATTGTAGAGCTACCGACGCGTTCAACATGCCCCGAGAGAGTAAGTATCCCATCCCTGACACGTAATCCACGTAAGGCTTGCCTGGAATTACAAACCTATAATACAAGCCTTGCCTTGCTGGGGAGGACCTTTAGTGACATGGACAATAGCTCAAGCCCGCGAATGGATAGATGGAAGCCAACAGAACTAGGCATAGGTTTGGCCGGTTTTCTTATTCTTCGTGTGGTTGAGAATAATAATGTCGTTGAAGAGAAGGATCTCAAAGAGCTATAAATGCCCTTTGCTCGGGCTTTACCGAAGATAAACCTTTTGTTGACCACGCTTTCTGCTCCTGTAACCTTACTCTGGCTACCTTAGGCGGCACTTGGCAGTAAACAAATGTAGCCGGTATTGGGTTAGTCAAATTCAATGGCAGAAAGGGGAGTTAGCACTTAGCAGGTAAATTCAACTCAACATTGGCGCCCGGATACAGGATCGTATGGTACCAATGTATTTTCTAGTCCTAGTCCCTTTTACTCCTACATAGCTTAGCCACACGAACGCATCATTTCATTGAAATCCGAATAACAAACCAGAATTTCCCGCAAATTAGTATCAAATCTCAGGCACTGGGCTGCATCCCCACATCCGACTTTGTCCTTTTGCAGAGAACGAGAACGAGAAAGAGAGAGAGAGAGAGAGAGAGAATACATCATCCTCTAAAAAATGTTTAAAAGAACGGTAAATTTAAAAAACCATCAGCTGCGAGGGAGCCCATTCTAGCAAACCACAAAGCGAATGGAACCGAGCCAATTGTGTAAGTTTCTCGCGGCCTTTTGATTTTGGGCACGACAGACAGCTACAAATGCTCTCGCCCAATTCTCTCAGTTAAGCTGAGTGGTGAGGATGCGGCCTCGAGGCATTAAAGATGAGCCTGTTTAACCTACACACGCAAGAGATAAGATCCTCGTTAAAAGTGGATGTACAAACCCCATCGACATGGCATTGTCATTTGTCGTCGCTTTTTCGAGGGCCTTTGACCAAATGTCCCAGAGACAACTAATGCCCAGTACAACAAGGAGTCATTTAACCAAAAAAAAAAAGGAAAAAATTGCGTTTACTACATTGTCATGCACGCAGTGTTGGCATACGAAGCAAATAGACCGGGACGGTATGGCGTTAATCCCCTGGCAACCACACTTAAGATTTGCCATCTTGTGGCCAAATCAATCTTCAACAGACAGATAGGCGTCTAGGCCTTGGTTTTTTCACATAACGCACATCGAGCGAACGCTTGCAGGCATTGCCAGGCAAAGCATCCTATAGCTGTTTCGCCCACACAATTTTCCGAGGAGGATTCTGCTCCAGTCTTTCAAAATCGAATGAGCCCTTGGCAAGCGAGTTTGCATAACCCAGTAAGACACCATCGCACCGATCCTAATTTTTACCTCTTCCTTTTTCGTTGTCAATGGTATGATAAAAAATATCCTATATAGCAGCAGCAGCCGCATACATGCAACTGTCCCAAACGCAATCTTATTCTGGTTATATTAGCAGCAAACGCAGAAACTGACACCGCAATTTAATTGTTAGAGCTGAATATATCAGCACTTTGGGGAAAATGTCAATTCATTCATAGATGCAACGCTCTTGGTGACCGTGGAAAGCAAAGTGTCTAAAGGGTTTTCAATTTGCATAACCTAGAAAATTGTTAATAAGCCAGTCTCATCCCACCGAACAATACGATATTCCAATATAGCTTCAGCAATTACTCATTTACTCGTTACATAGCTCCCTGTTGATTAGCTGCTCTCTCTTGTACCCAAGCCCAAGGCATATATTGCAGTTCGTCGCCTCAATCCACATTGGATTGAGGTCTCACATAAAAGCAGACCGAGTTTTAAAGCTAATAAAACTCGGCTGAATAACAATTTCTTAAATCAAATAGCTTAGATTCTGAATAAATATCGAGCGTGCAAACCCATCTATACCCGGTATGTTCCAAACGAAAAGCTAAGAATGATTCATCAGGAATCAAGGCCCACAAAGATTAGTGCCCCACCCATGATTAGGCTCTGTGTATTTCGAAAGCAGGCGGTAGTTTTAATGGGGCAGGGAACACAAGCCATAGGCTCCACGTTAGAAAAAGCACCGGGGAATTACTACCCGCAAGTGAGGTCCTTAAACATTATTTCTGATCTATGGGCTCTGTTCAATTCACCTCTCCCTGTAATATAACCTAAGATGTGACTGGAACAGTTTGGAATATTTGCAAGACGGTTGTGAGAGCGCCAAAAATCACCAGAGTGTTTGTCTTTACCGAAAACATGAGCACGAGCCAGAAAGAAGCTGGTGACAGTGAAGCCAGGCCATCTAGTCTAAGAGATTGAAAGACGATGTTTAACTTTTCACGGTCAATGCATTATATGCACACAGGACTTGGATAATTCCTCTGGCATTTCATTTAATGCCATAGGAAATATATGTAGACGTGAATTAGCCCCACACTTGACCAATAAATAAAAAAAATAAAAAATATTGTATTCCTCTGACAAGATTAATGCAGATAGGACAAAGAGCTCTGAGCTTCAATCTTTCTTCTCATTTTCTTTGCTGCAAGTCTCGGTTTTATCTTAGAAGGGCCCGTGAGGCAATGTCTGCCCGCGAGGAGCATACTTTAATGACCTCAATCCATAGGGTAAAGTCAGTGACTAGACTCCCAAGGTCTATTTTACGGATAGAACTAGTTCCAGGCCTTTTAAAATTAGCCACCCTCCTCTATTTCCCTTTTTGGTTTGCTTTACGCTTCTATTAATTGTTGTACTTGATATTATTGTGGCTTAATTTGAAGATTTTTTGACAAAATGACTCATTTGACTGAGCTTCTTTAAGTAAACCACATTTTGGCAGATATAACCAATATATGCTCTAAACATATTAAATTAGTCTTATACAAAATACAATTTACATCTCACAAATATAAGAAACGTCCAATATAAACTCCAATAGCATACAAGCACAAATGCTGGACAAGAAAAAGCTCCACATATCATCGAAGACAAGTATACATATGAAGTGCAAAAACAGATTAAAGGTAACTGGCCAACCATATTGTATGATAGAGTAAGATGTGCATGGCTAAGTCATTGCATGACAAGCATATTAATAGAAAGAAGCAGAAGCAAAAGCAAAAGAGGCACTAGCATCTACATAGAAGACAATCTGGAAGACTTAATTTTACTGAAAATGCACCTTGTTGGTAGTAAGAAAAAGAGAAGCACAAGCTAATGAAATTTATAGGTAGACATGAAAAGAGCACATAAAAGAGCAGAGCAAAAATTGCCAAAAACATAGAATGCAATAAGCTTCAGTTACAAAGACATTTATGACATCCAAAATGAAGTCAGCTCACATAAAACAGAATAATTCAGCACGAAAGAATGATGGCATAAGTTCTGTCCACCAAGTTTAATGTCTCTAAAGAGGACTACAACTAGGTCTGCTGAAATCATTACCCCCTGGAATAAACCTCCACAGAAACACCCGCTTCTAATTAAATCCCTCCAAGTAGCTGTCCCACAAAACATCCATCAAAATTTCTACAAAACATCATTTGCTCAATCTCATGGATGTCACTATTATGTCTCTTTGAAACACTCAACTAGAAAGTAAATATCATGTCCCCTCTTCAACGCCATAAAACTACTAACTTCACTAAAGTAAAATTTCCAACAACTAATAGTCTCTCAACCATTCATTTCTTCTCAGCATTCAAGTTATCACCATATGTTACAGACATGTCAATATTTTGGAAAGGGTCAAGTCAACATTCATAAACAGAAACCATGCTTCAAGAATCAAGACCAATCTAAGCCCAACAAACAAGTTTGACAACAATAATTTCTATGAGAGTAATCACTTTCTGAGCACTTCCCAATGTCTTGAAACACTTAAATCCTGAAAATTCTATCTTCCAACACAGAAGGATCACCTCCTTAGTTATCCATCCACATCAAGGCATGAGATTTTCTATCCAAGTAAGGTTATATCATAGATCAGGTTTTTATAGGCATATAGAACGAAAATACATACAAAATACATAGTTCAGCTCCCCAGACTAAGCAAAACAAGGAAAATATCAATTCTCCATAATAAGTGAAGCATTCCAGCAATCATTAATCCAAAATTCCAACATAAGAGTACTTACCTAGATGAAAAGGAACTTATTGCCGGTTTCCAGATCCCTGTACGCCTGGACTACTTGTCTGCTGTTGCTGTTGTATCTGGAGGAGGAGATTGGCTGCAAACTGTAATGTAGACTGATATCGCTGATTTTTGTCAGCCTCAGCTTCTGGCGTACCCTGACCACCTGCAGGAAGAGCAGTTTGAAATTGTTGCCCCTGATTGGAGCTATCCCAGTTCACTTTTTCAGCAGTCAATGGCATCCCAGACTGATCTTGGGAATAATTTATCCCCTGAGCCTAGCCAGACAAAGGCAATGCAAATTTTAGATTGCTCAACAACTAATAGCTAGTACGATACTTGACCATCTGTTTTATGCATCATCAAAAAGATCACCTGAGAACCATTAGGAGCATCAATCTGATGATGTTGGCTGACCTGTGGGGACAAAGCATATTGCCCACTTTGAGATGTAAAATTTGTCACTGACCTAGATTGAATTAATTCCGGATGTACTACACTGCTAGTGGAATCCAGCATTTGGGTATTCGAAGGAACCACATTTGTCAAATAGCTAGAAATGTTGGGTACAGACTGGTAATGCTGAAACTGTGAATGAACCTGTGGCTGCACAGCAAATTGGTTCCTGGCTTGTAAGGGAACTGCATGTCCTGCAACTTGATTTTCGTGTCCCAAACCCTGAGGTGAAATCCCTTGATCAGAACCAACAGAAGAAACTGAATGCATGACTGTAGACGATCTTGACGCTAGCTGACCACTTCCTGAAGCAGATGACTGCATATTTGCTGGCAGGAAAGGTGCAAGAGTGGCAATAAGCTCTGGTGTTACAGAAACCCTAGATTGGGAAACTGCTGGAATGGTACTAGGCACATAGGGTTGGGAAATAGAAGGTGCTACCACAGACTCAGTTGCTGATGGATAAAATGATTTGGAAATAAGCTTTGAGTTTTCATGCAAAACCCTGGTATAATCTACAGGCATCACTTGTTCCTCCTTCTGAGGGAATACATTTAAGTCAGCTTCTTGTTGAGGAATGTGATTTCTATCAATATGCTGTGGAAAATTAATGGGTTGGTGTAACTGTGGCTGCAAGGATGAACTATCAGGGACTTGTTGTGACAACTTGAGTACAACACCATAGAGACGCTCAGGTCCTGTCACTTTCAATACCTCTGATAAAAATTCTGATGGAGGCACCAAAAATAGTGTGGTCCCATCATCAAGTTTGGCAACACCAGCACGGCTTTTTGCACCCAAGTAACGAAGAAATTCTGTATAGGAAGCAAAATCATCTTCACTGTCCGGCAAGAAGAAGACGATGTCAAATCCAATGGCCTCAGCATAGTGGTTGGTAAGCATATCCAATCCTGTTCTGGCTGAGCAATTAATCATTTCAGGACTGCAAGGCAGGAACTTCAATGTTAGAGATAATGTTTATGCAAGTGTGACCAACAGCATCACAATGGCAGAAATGCTTGTTTTCCGAATGAAAACTTCACCAATGGAGAAGAAAAGCACTGCCAGAACCTCATGACTCACATCTCAGCTCTTATAAACAATTGGTAAAACATTACTCGGATAAGGCACTGCAATTACAAGGAAAATTTGAAGGCTAAGGGAACCACAATACATAAAGTAGCATCTATTGTCAATGTCAACGGACAGTGCAGTATCTTCAATACATGATCAATGTACAAGAGCTAAACCTGTCATACAGACATAGCATGTATGCCCATATGCATGTGGTAATAGAACTACGCAAGGCAATCAAAGTAGCAATATATGAATATAAATCAAACAAAGAGATACATATACTCACAGCTCAGACCCTATCCCATTCCCTATTGGTACACAGCGAGCATGACAAACTGGTGTTCCACCTTTTGCAATAAGGCCACGCCATATATAATCGACATCAGAATGAGGCAAAGGTTGTCCTCTGATTGTGGGCCTGGCACCAACGGGACTAAGACTACTCTTCCCATGAAGATTTGGAGATGGTACCAACATACCTCTATCAGAAGCTCCAAGCCCATATGTCCTTTCCAGACTCAGCATACGGTTATCAATCCCCCTCGTGGTAAGTGAATCATCGTCAACAGATGATAAAATGTCAATTTTGGACCTTTTGGGCTCACTTTCATATTGGTGTGCATCAAGCACATCCCATCCAGTTGATAGCCTCACTGGTGGCCTAAACCTCGAGGCAGGAGAAGGAAGGATCCCAGGTGCAGGAGGAGATGGCCTCCTCAAACTAAGTCCTCCGGAGACATTGGAACTGCTGTCCTGGAGTGTATGCACTGAAGCTAAGTCACTTAATTCCGCACCTGAAACTGCAGCGTCAAACCCACCTTGAGGACCAATTGGTCGAATAGGCATATTTGGTCTTTGAACACCACTATGTTGAAAAGAACCAGAAAATGGACTTAATGACATCGGATGCTGGTGATCAAACACATCCATTTGGACATCTCCTAAAGGATGCTCAGTTAACATGTCTGGCTTTTGCCCTTTAGTTCCAGGATAAAAACTGGGACAGTGTTTCCCTGGTGCCAGAACACTGCTTGAAAACATAATTGAGATACGGGGATCATTAAAAAGCCGCCCCTGGAGACCTTCTTTAGCACAACAGGCCTCTTCAACGTTCCTAAATTCAACAAAAGAATAGTGTCTTGAAGGAAAGCTCCTAATTCTCTCGATCTCACCAAATAGAATCATGGCATTGTGGAGCATTTGCTCATCAATCTGGACAGAAGGAGGATAGCCTACCCACAAAACATTACTTGGTTGCCCATCTTTTCGGCCCCCCAAAACCTGAAAATTCTTCACGGGAAAAAAGTTAGAACAACTTAAATGTCGACATTACATTAAAATTTTGATCAGCCAAAATGAGCCAGAGCAACTGTTGACCAGCAAAAGCCAGAATCATATAGAAATCTTGCCATGCTGAGTCCATGCATCACCCCACAAGAACAAAAACCAGATTGATGCTCAATTATTGGGTTTAACCCTATAAAAGCCTAAAACTTGTGGAGTTGGTACCAGATGAGACAACTACATTGCATCTTCAAGTGCATACTTCTGAAGAAATGACTGACAGAAGAATCACAACAGTAATTCATAATAAATTTGAGGTTAGCCACAATCAATCACCTGAGCTCTTTTTACCCCTGAATAGGGTAAGGGAAACTGAATCTCTCTTGGATCATGGAAGTCAGGCAACTGTTCCTGCAGAAAGAAAACAAAAAATAATCATACTTGCTACGATCCATTGAAAAATGAAAAAAAAAAAAAAAAAGCAAAACAAAAAGGTGTTTCTTTTCAGAAGTAGGAATCATTGAGGGAAAGAGATAACAAATACTAATCCCATTGCTTTCTCTTTCAGACATGATACTGATTCACTGGACTGCCCACACCATGTGTTACCAGGACAATGAAACTAACTAACCCACAGATATGCTAAATGAAGGCCCAATAACCTATTTCTACCAAATATTCTTTGAACAATAAAACTAGTTCTAAATAATGGATCCAGAAACAATATGTCTGACAACCTCATGTTCCAAAAATTAACTTACTCTTCGTGATGGTTGAGAACGAAGGAAATCAACACGTATCTGTTCTCCTCCAATTCGCTTTCCATTCATGGTCTTCATGGCTTGAGAAGCATCTTCTAATTTGAAGTACTCAACAAATGCAGTATTCCTATCTCTGATAAACTTGAAATCCTCAATTTTGCCAAATTTGAGAAACTCTTCTTCCAACTGTTCCTTGGTTACACCAGAGCTGATTCCACCAACCCACAGATGTTTACAAGGTTTGGCCTGAACGCAATATTGGTAAGAATATTGAAGAACGTATAGCAGGATTGCACACTTTGACACCAACAAGTTCCCAATTGCAGCAGATAATACATAGACAAATAATATGGTTTAAATCAAGGGGCATGTGACTCAGAAGGACAAAATAACATCAGACACCGGAATCTCAAAGATTCAAAGCAAATACACAAAAATACATTACCAAAAGTACTTTAAATAATAGCAAGAATATACAGGATGTCCCAGCTTGCATATTAAAAGAAAGCATACTATGAAATCCAATAAATAAAATATTTCCAGGCAGACCTTGCATTGCTTAAATTCTTCCAAGAGAGGAAGAATCAAACATAAAAAGAAGACATGAATTTCATTTCATCAGTGAAGAGGCCACTAAAAGCACGAGAATCCATTGGAACATGCGCCAGCAAGCCAAAGGGTCCCAAAAAGGAAATGCCATAGGTCATATATTTTAAACTGCCAAGGAATTTCAGAGAATTTTTCAGTCAAACAATCTACCTCCTCTGAAAAAATAAGAGTCATGCCATAGGCTCAAACCCAGCCACAGCAGGACTTGTATTCAATGGAGTATGCAAGCAGGAGAGATTTTGTCACATTCAATATAGTGCACAATTCATTGTGCATTTTGGGATAGAAGAATGATCAAATCAATGCAGGAGTACAAAGGAAGGGAAAAAAAAGTTCTGAGAGGAATTAAGCTTTATAGTTTTAGTTCATGGCTTAACTGAGCAGACTGAAATGAGTTTACCCATATATGTGCATAAAAGCAAATAGAAAAATAATTAGAATCTTACTATAACTTGGTGTTGTGGTTTTGAAGATTACAATATTTAATGAAACTACTACAGATTAATATTCCACTAAACACTAGTACTACTTTGCAATGTCAGATTGTAGATAATTTTAAGGTTACAGAACAATCAAATTAAATCCAATTGCAAAAATTTACTTCAGTTGCCTGCCATTTCATTTTAAGATGGCAATGAAGAAGAACAGAATTCATGGAGTTGGCATTTTGATCTTCCTTCCAACAACTGCTGATAGGTATAATGACAAGTTTTGATGTTATCCTCTAAAAAGCAAACCAAACAATCAATCTAATGGGCCAGGATTTTAGATAAATTATTTACCACGTCAAGAAATTAGGAGAATCACACATGAGTTTTCCTAAATATTATGAAAGAAAAAATCATGTAAGCATGGCTATATAACACATACTCATTTAGGCCTGTTGCTTGGTTTTATACGCATTGAAACCATTTATTCTGAAATTCTAGAAGCATAAAGCAACCCAGAATGAATTAACTGCAGATATAGATCCTGTGCCTGGTCAAGTTTCATACATGCAGACCACAAGTTTCATTATGCAAAAGTTCTTTTCTGGAGTAAACAATTACATGAGGCATTATAGATTCTTCCTTATCACCTTTTTCTTTAATTATCATCTTGCCGTCCAAAGTAACCAGACATTTTCTTCCTAAAATTAATTCCCATGTTCCTTCTTGCCACCTTTGATTTTGAGAGCCTTCCCTTCCCTGTCCTTACTTGTCTTTTGAAAGCCGTCAACAGCAACCACAACGACGCCAGGACGTAGGCTCCCAAGGAGGGAAGCCCAACGAATGTCAGATGCAAAGCCCAGAATGTAAATTCTCCAGCAGAACAAAAACATTTATTTACACTATAATAGTTCTCACCCAATAGCTTTCACTGAATCTTGGCCCATAAACAAAATAATTTTGGAATCTCAATCCACTAAATGTTCTATTTTTTATTGAAAAATAAACAGGTAAAATAGTTGTAGAGGTATGAATAAGTGAACTAAATCTATTATTCTCGATAAGAATTAATCAACTATTCAAGCTCAATGCCAAAAGCGAGTAACACCCACAATTATTTGGGAACCTCAAACCTACTCTCTAAATATCCCAAAGAGAGACACATCAAATCCACAATCCTAAAGAAACGCAAGAAAAAAAATCAAAAAAAAAAAAAAAGGAAGAAGAAGAAGAAGAAGAAGAGGAACGAACCGGTCTCGCGAATTCGACCTTCAGGGCGTTACCACGCAACTGGGTGGCCTGAAGAGCGTGCTTGGCGGAGGTGGCGTCTTCCACGCGCTTGAAGAAAACAAAAGCGTAGCTCCGGGAAGAGTAGGTGGTGACGCTGTCGAGCGCTCCGTATTTGGCGAAAAGATCCATGAGATCGGTGTCGGTCACGTCGGGAGACAGATTACCTACCCAAAGATTGCTCGACGGAGACTCTGCCTCCTCCGACTCCCTACTTAGCCCTTGCTTGCTCGATCTCATCGGTGGCGGTGCCATTTTCCCCCTCCAACTTATGATTTTCTATATATATATATATATATATATATATATATATATATATACACACACACACACAGAGAAAAATAAAAAGCACAAATACAATTTCTGGTTTGATTTTGAGCAGAGATTGGCAGTAGGAAGCCCTTTTCTTTTTTTCTTTTTCTTTTCTTTAATTTACGTGAACCAGATGGAAACCCTAGAAGAAACTAAAAACCAGAGGCGGGGAACGACGGAGGGAAACGGCGATTAGAAGGAGGACGCGTTTTATAATTGTATCGGCTTTTTGGCTTTGGATGTCGTCAGTCCATATTCGTAGCGGCGAATCAGTAATTTCATTCGGCCGCTGTAATATATAAATGGGAGGACACATATGGAAATTCACACATTCGGTTTATTTTAACTAACTACATATAGTTCATATTAAAAAAGAAAATTAAAATATATATATATATATATAGAGAGAGAGAGAGAGTTACAGGGCTTGGTATATTTCATTTGAAAATAATGTTGGAAAATGGAAGGGCCGAACAACGACCCAATCAAAAGAGTTATTGTTGGAGGATGGGGAGAGGAAGAATAGAAAACTACTCAGCGGTGCTATATCGTAGGAAAACGACGACCACATGAGTACCGATTACTCAAAAATATGGAACGGACCAATGCGAATGCGAAGGTACCCATGTCCTGGCTTACAAGCATTGGACAGAAGCAACACGGAAAGAGGAAAAAAGTGAAAAAAATACAGAACTGAAAGAGGGGAGCCGAGAAGCCCAGATTGAAGAGAGGGGGGCGTACAAAATTCTTTCAAGAGCGTGAAACCATCCATTGGCATTTTTGATTAGTTGCAATCAACACGCGGGACATGCTACGTCCTAAAGCAGGCTCTTTCTGACCGTCTGATGCATTTTCCCCTCCACGTGAGTATTCGACATGTTACGTCGTCAACGACCCGTTACATTCGGAAGGGTAGATTTTGATAACACTCTGTTACGGAATCATTACCTTCTTCTCAAAAGACAACTTGTTGGGGTGTGCAGTATACCTACTTATAAGGTCAAAGTTCTCTCTTTTCCTTTTTCTTGATGATATGGGAGTGTGATGATCTCAACCCGTTACACATAACTCTTAATGTACAAAAGGCCCCGTCTTTCTCCTTCGGGGAGACATGCCTCCTCTCAGATTCTCTGGTATCATCCGGGAACAGCTTGAAATTGGTTTTAAAGGCTTTCAATACCACATCCCATCCTTCGCTTGTTGTCTGCGAGATGCAATGGAAGAAGACAGATACTTCGTCAAAAACCCCCTTGTACTGTTCAAGAGAATCTTAAACCAATCCATCAATGTCTAACTCACATTGCTCGTAAACGATGAAAGCCATGAAGGCAAACACCGAACCTGAGTTCAATCCATAGAGTCAAACCGATCAATGAAAATTGGTAACATGTGAACACCATGGCATATTTATTCCTTACCTACACCTATTACCACTGTCAAGGATTGGAACCCGATCAACCTGACCAAATAGAGAGCAAGTGTCACCCGAATATCCACAAGAAAATTGCCTAGTCAATAGATTTGAAAATACTGTGGTCTTTATCCTCTTATCATTGCAGCAAGACAGAGATTCAATCCCTCAAATTCACTCATGACTTCCGCACGTTTTGCCAGTTGCCATTGCCATTAGACAACACCGAGTCTGTCCACGAACAATCCCATGCGTAAATGATCCAATTACCATGTGCAAAGTTCATTGAAACAACCAGAAAATTTGCCAGCACATAAAGGTGACGTTTGGCAAACCCCATCATCTGAAATACCATAAACAAAGCCAAGCACTTGAGACGTAATTAAGAATCAGAGATGACTTTTTTATTTTTTTCTGGTACAATGGTTAGGCTTCCAGGTATATTAAACCAATGGTACATCTCTTGGAATTAGCCCAGGATAGAGGAAGATCTTCTGGCAGCTCTATCATAAGTTGGTAGCACTTATAAAATATGCAAAACTAATTAATCAGAAATTCCTTGTCCAATGTGCATATTTCCTTAACACGCCAGAAAAATATGCAAAACTAATCAATCAGAGAGTCCTTGCCCAATATGCTTATTTCCTTCTTGTTCACAACAAGATACAGTGGCGGTCATTATGGCCAAGTATTATGGTCAGAACCAAGTTTAGAATATGGCACAGATATTGCACCAAACTGGATCTATGGTGACATCAATTCCACGAGACATTCACCGGAAAGCAAGACTGGAAGAGACGCCAATAACAAATTTGAAAACGTTTGCCCAGTAGAGAAAAAGGGTTTATTAATACAGAAAGACTTTGGCTGCTTTATGTTACAAATACAAATGGCCTTCACCTTTCTAAAACTATGTTGATACCAGAGCAAAGGCTGTTTAAAGTTGACCACACCATAGTACATGCCTATTCTATAGACAAAAACGATACTCTGTCTTTTAATCATAAAAATTATCCTTAGCTTGGCGGATAAAACCTAAGGCTTCTTCATCACTTGCTGTTGATGGAATATCTAAAGACTGCCGGATTTCTGCACTCGATGTTCGAAGGAAAGGATTACAAGCCTTCTCAAGCTTTAGCGTAGTTGGAATCTGCGACATCAAACACGTGAGAAACCACTTTCAGTTAGGACAATTTAAGAGGATGAAATCAAACATGAACAAGAAAACAGTGAGGATGCCATCATGCAATGAAGGAAGCTGCATTTATGGTTAACAAAAGAGCCAGAAAGAGCTAAAAAATAAAGTGGAGAGGGACATGAGGTGCATGGGCAGCTTAAGCAACCGATCCTGGTTAAAAAAGTGACTCGTTGCACGAGGATCCCACACCATGACTCTTGGCTAAAAACAACATGGCTGCTGCACTAAAATCACACCAACTGAACTGGATTCCAAGGTTCATGATGATGAGCTACAATGCACAACTCACCTTCAGCAGTCCATAATCGTTTTTACTCACTCTGAACCTAGACATGCTTTTAAGACTAAAATAAATTCATTAGTTCTTAACTAATATAGGATCCAGACTTACTGTTGGTAAGTTCTTGCTTCGAAGGTGGGCCACATGGGCTGCATAGGACTGAAGCACCTCATTGTTGGGTTCTATAGACAATGCAAATTTTGAATTACTCTGTAAAATGCACACATCAAAGTTAGAGCCTAATTTTTGGTATTTAAATAGATTAAAAAAGCACTGTGTAGAGGAAAAAAATATCATGGTGACAAACCAATGTATACTCATGTCCACAATATATATTTGTATCCTCTGGCAAAGACATAATCTTTCTGAGGGAAGCGAGCATCTGTAACAAAGACAGTCAGCTGTTACCTTTTTGTTGCTTTTCCATTTTTTGTAACTGAAATTCTCTGTGAATTGATAAAAAGATATGAAAATACATCTGAAGACCACCACAAATAGGTTACATCTCTCTTTGAGGAACAATACAACCATGCAAAAGAACAAATCATTCTTTTTATCCCACTCCCACGGGGCTGGCAGGTTTTCTAGATTACTTGGGGCTGTCATGTTGTTTATTTTCA
Organism: Bruguiera parviflora; assembly: GCA_019804595.1. Lineage (NCBI taxonomy): Eukaryota > Viridiplantae > Streptophyta > Magnoliopsida > Malpighiales > Rhizophoraceae > Bruguiera > Bruguiera parviflora. The sequence goes on from CM034046.1 coordinate 5,628,619, forward strand.
AGATCAAGAGAATATATTCCAACAAAATTTATTCCCTAAAATTATTTGGCAAAGAAAAATCTTCACATCTACAGAATTTCAACTTCAAAAGTATTATAAATTCCTATCTTTTCTAGTTAAGCAAAAAAGAAATCATATCTTTTTGAATAAATGCTTCATATTCTAAACATTTAAGACTTAATGCTTTATCTTGCAAACAACATAGCCATTCTGTTTGAATCAAGTCCATTAACCTTGATTTCAACCAACCTTCTCTCACACGTACATACCACAGGAGCTGATCTATAACCGCAGAAATATACATTTACAAACAATAAATCCAATCACAAAATTTTGAAAATGATGCATTCCAATATTGCTGTGTTACCTATCACTTCTTCAGGTTCCAGCATAGCAGTATAACAAAGCAATGCTACTATACCTGCTCAGGTGTCCCTTCAAGCAGCTTGCCACATGATAAGCTGAACAAAGTGTCTCCAGTAAAAATCACACCTGATCTGGGGAAGTAGAAGCTAATGTGACCTGCAATTAAGTTATAACAATTAAAAAAAAAAAAAGATTAAAAAATAAGGAGCGATGGGGAAGCAATAATTGAGTCTGTACAAGTCATGAATTCAAGACAATCATTATACGCATCCTTAAAAATATGTGGCCTTGCAGCATATTTGTGCTCCTTTTTCTAGAAGGATTGACTTCATACACTGAACACACTGATTAAAGTAATGGAGAATTCACATCTTATCTTATTCCTAATCTCTTGTGGATTTTCCCCATCATATCATATTAACTTACTAGATGGAAACCAACTTTCTCATTATAAAAAATCAGAAAAAATACAAGACAACCTTGAGTGTGTCCAGGAGTTTCCATTACATGCACCTCATGGCCTGCAAACATCCACTTATCACGATCATTCAAAAATACATCAATGCCAGGAATCCTGTCCCTGTGAACTGCTGAACCAATTACCTTCAAGGAAGATAGAGGAAGTATGAGAACTTCACATTATCATGATAATCAAAATAATGAACCAACTTAAATCAAGCAAAGGGGGCCATTATTTCTCGTCCAGAGGAAGTACACTCTCTTTACCCATAATAGAATTAACCCAGCCCTCAGTTCAGAACCTCGCACTAGATTCATGCAATTGGGAATCAATAACAGAAGAATAAAAGCTTCCTTCACTAAGATTACTGTCACAGCTGAACAATAAAAAAAAAGCATGAAAACCAAAATTTTACAGAACAATCAGAAAAGTGATTTCTTTGACCATAATTGCCAGGGTGAGATGGTTTGCACTTGCTAAAGAATTAAAAAGAGATAGTCAAGAATATTTTCTTAACAATATAAAACCATTAGAACATTAATAGATGACTGATAATAACTATTTACTATGCAATTCAAGTTACATCAGACAAATGTCTTAAAAAAAGTAGCTTGTATGATCAGCACAAGATCAACCAACACAAAAGGTGCCAATGGGGCTGAGCTGAGATAGATGTAAGGGCCTTTCAATCACATTCAGACCACTGGTCCACTGTATGTAACCACAGATTGGAATCAGTTTGGTCTCATCTACTAATCTTAAATAATTTGACTAACTCTCTAATCAATAACAAGGAGTGGTTGGTTAATCTTGAACTGGTTACTTCTTGATGGATTTTTTTACTTACTGTTTGTTTTTTGATTGCTGGCTACCATTCAGTCCCAAGAAAACTTTGTCAAAACAGCAGCCTTCTATTGTTGCTGTTTCACCAAAATACTAGACCAAGAATTTAGGTCTAAATATTTTCCAGTAGAGTTGAATCTCAGTCAAAAGTTATTTGGCCAATCTTGTTCCAATCTGGTAGGCTACCACAAGAGTGTGGGATAAGTTGCAAATTCTTATTCTAAATATTTAAAACCTGATTACTCCCAGTTTAACCTGGAGAAGCCCTTAAAGAAGAGCAGGGTAAGACCATGACTTCTCCCCTAAGAATCCACAAATAACCATAGCCCAGGCACCACAGACTGCATGTGTAAACCCTATGGACATAATTGAATTTACTGCACATTTAGCTCAGGATGAAAATTGGGGTGGGTGCCATAAAGTTGAGAAGTAACTATAGCAAATATTTTTTTTTGGGGGGGGGAGGGGAGGGGAGAAGGGTGTGGGAATACAAAGCAGTGAAATCTCCCACCCTGTCAAAAAATAATGTTCAATACAACTGTAAACATGAACTTCAAAATTCAGAGTCGAAGTCCAGTTAAACTCTTCATATATTATGAGTTGAAAAGGAAGGATAAAATTGGGGAAAGAATAAAATCACTGGGAAACGGTATCATCATACCTTTGCGCCGTACCTTGCTTTCAACTCTTCATTCCCACCCGTATGATCATAGTGATGATGAGTATTAAGTATGTAGGTCAAATTAATTTTTTTCCGGCTTAAAGCATTAATGACAGGTACAGCCTCAGAAGGGTCAACAACTCCAACTGTGCCTGTATCCACGTCATGTAAAAGATATGCATAGTTGTCCCTAAGACATGGCACCTGACAATGCAAAAAGAAGCAGAGGAAGAGTGATGTTAGACATTCAATTTTCAGGAAGAGCAACTAAGATATTGATGGTATTGCAAAATTGTACTACATATTCTCACCAGTTCAATTTGCAACGAGGAAGAAACACTGGAAACACTGCAAAATTGTGAAATTCTAAGTGTTCGACCAGCTCCACGCAAGGTTTTCAAAGGAACATATAGCAATTGCATGAAACCATACAAGAGACCTTTTCTAAGGCAAATTTGTCTCATGCAAGGCCACACACAAACCCCACTCCTTGCCTAAAACAAGAGGAACAAAGACAAAAGGATCGAAAGATTAATCTCCACAATGTTGACCTGCATCTCCACTTTACAGATGCTATGGCCAGAAAAAAAAAAAAAAAAAAAAAAGCCAAATTCTCAACAGAAAGCAAAACAAACATAAAGATCTGCAGTGTGTCATTTGACTCACAGGGGGTCAAACTCGTGAACTGTCAAGAAATAAGCTTAAGAATTTACTTGTAGCCACAAGTCTGATATCAGCAAGCATCCAAATGAACTATATGATCCAAAAGACTGGAAAATAATAGGAAGTTGAGAAGTCATAAAGATTCCATTGAATCAATGACCCATTTTCCTGGATTATGCCCAAATTTAAGTCAAGATCCAGATAGCTTGATTGGTCACTATTCAACACATAGTTTTTACCAAAGAAAGTGGCCAACAAAAGAGTATTTTCTACAACGAATGTTTACACATATCACAGACAGCAATTCACAGCCACATGAGTGTTTACCATCTATCAAGCAAATCTACACCAACTGCACAGGGCCTTGCCTAGAACGGAAAACAACAAGACCCAAAAGGGAACAAAGAGAAATGCACATAAACAAATACCCAATTCTACATACATGTAAAGTTTTAACCTTTTTCCAGAAGAAAACCAAAAAGGAAGAAAAATGCAAGGGAACAACCAAAAGAAAAAAAGAAAGAAAACCCAGCGTCTAAAATGGGCTGGATCACACTCACCGGAAATATAAGTAAAAAAGAAAAAGAAGAATCGCCTCAGATTCAATTCGAGAACATAAAAATTATTTTTTTAAAAAAGAGAGAGAGAGAAAGGGACAAATGCAAGCACAAAAGGAGATGAAAAAGAGAAGAAAAAAGAAACAAGAAACAAACCCGAGTACAAGGAAGGGAGGCCATAGCACAAGATGCTTTGGAGATCATTTGCATCTCACTCCCCCCCCCACCTCTCCTCCCTATTTCAGTCTTGTTTAAAAATTAAACACAAAAAAAAAAA
>CM034046.1:5632545-5651744 GCA_019804595.1 Bruguiera parviflora
AAAAAAAAAACGAAAAGAAAAACAAAAAGGAAAAAGAAAAAAGAAAAAAAAATTTTTAATATGTCCAATCTTTCCTCCTTTTCTAGCCGTTTTTTATAGAGAGGGGGGGGGAGAGAGAAGAAAGGGGAGTCTGCGGTGGGTTGACACTTTGGGGGTTGCAGTTGCCACTTTCAACGATGGAGAGCTAATTGGTGCATTTAAATATAGTATATTCCTTTTATTTTTATTATTTTATTTTTTAACTAATTTAGGCTCTCTCCTTTTAATCTCAAAAAAAAAAAAAAGAAGATTTCAAAATACAAAACATTTCTTGCGATATTTTCTAGCTTGTCTAATATGTAATATAGTTTAATTATTAATTTTTTTGCGTCTAAAAATAAATTTTTTATTTTTAAAAAATATATTTATATATTTTAATAAAATAAATACATTTTCTGGAAACATATTATTTTTGTTCGTGCATCTTAATTAGAAAAATGAGTGTGTTTCTTAAGAGAAAATAATATATATATATATATATATTATTTTTAATTTTATTTTTCTAATAATACAATGAATATTTTTTTACAAAGCGAGTGAGGGGGAGACAGCACACGTGGAAGTGCGCTGGGAGTTGGGTGTCAATGTGGCTGTTCAATATGGAGTCTTGCGTCACCCACCGCTCAGGGAAGGGCCCACGTGGCAGATTTTGGCATTTTAATTCTAATTGATTTATTATGAAAACCCCGCAAGCTTTATATATATAAAAGTTCTATAAATAGAATAGTGTAACAAATTTTATAAATAAATAGAGCAGTAAAATTTAAATCAGCGTACAATATAATTTATCCCAAAAGAAAAATTTTGTGATATATTTATAAGAATTGTGAGTACAAAAGGACAGGCCTTGATAAGGTTTAATTGTAAGTCCAAATTTTATTGATTTATTGATTTTCTAGAGAGTGTTAATTGCATTTAGAATACAGCTAAGTTATTGAAGCTCGAGTGCTCAACATTGTTTACCATCAACTAAAAAAAAGTAGAGTGTTTAAATTTTTTTTTTTGTGAAAATATTAATTATTTTTAAATATTTTAATCTATTTTTTTTTATAAAAAACAGACCACTCAAATAACAGTAATTTTAAGTGATTTATTTTGTTTATATTTAGTTATAATATATTCAATCTATAATTTAATAATATATTAATTATAAATTTTTATAATTTTATTAAAATTTAAAATTATTATTTAAAATTTTTTAAATTTATATTGATAAAATTAAAAATACAAAAAATTATTACCAAACTCTTCCATTGAATTGAATGAAAGTAGATGGAGCTCAAAATAAGGCTTTAATTGGAGGTCTATACGACCATGAAAGGTGAAGTTACTTGGGATGGGATACAACATTAATGCCACTTCTATTCTATGCAGCAGAGGTTTGCGACTGATGAATATAATCGAATTAAATTAATAAAATAATAAATTTTCAATTTTTATCTATTAAGTAACTCTTATTATTATTATTATTATTATTATTGTATTTAATTGTCTTATAATCAATTCAAAACTCCTTACTTTTGCACCAAACATAAAACTTAATGCTGAAGACTCTCGAAATGTCACTCGTAGTCACGGCTCGTCTTGCTAAGTTCAGGTAAAACCGGAAAAGTTGACTTGGACCGAGCCCCAAGATCTCGGAGACCGAGCATGCTTAGACAAGTCTAGCCCATTAAAAAAAAAATATAATAATAAATAAATAAATATATATATATATATAAAAATAGCAATCAGTATTTATAAAATGTGATAATAAAAATATTTTAACTTCAAAACTTAAATTTAAAATTGAATTTTAAATTTTTATAAACTAAGAAAAATATTAGACTAGTATTTTGTTGGTTTGAAAATAAATAATATATAATAGATTTATATCTTTACAAAGATATAGATAAAATTAAACGCATATCGAATTTAAAGAAATGTACATTATTTTTGTATGGTGCAACTCAGTTTGTTTCCTTTTTAACCACTTACGCTGGGTTGGGTGACCGCCGGTGGGAGAAGAGGAGGTTGGGAGCTAACTCCAACTTCTTCCAAAATTCCCAAAAGGATATGAATTTGGTTAGATTTAAATCGTGGGGTTTTCGGATTTACTCCTCTTTTTTCTAAGTTAATTACGGATTATTACTGTGTTAAAATTTTTTTTAACAAAAAAAAAGTTTGTTTCTTTTTGGGAAATTGACGACTATCAATAAGAGAAGAATGTCATTTCGATATGAGTGACTGAGGGTCAAGCTAACCACTGCCTATTTAACGGTAATGAAGAGACAAGCACTGCCTCTTTACTGCTCCCTGTATCGGGTGGTAACATAAATATAATTAGATGAGAGTGGCTTATAGATGAATTGAGGAGTGGTAAGTGTGGGACAGGGAAAAGAAAAATTGACCCTTGCATGGTAATCATCCAAGCAAGTAATCGTGTCATGCCACAAAAGAAAAGTTCCGCTGTTCATATGCACGTTACACTGAGCCGTCAAAATCACCACTCTGGTTACGATAAAACAAAACATTTTCTTAAAACTCATCCCGCTGCCAATGAAGCTTCCTACGAGAATTTCTGTTGGATTCACTAGAGTACAGCTGCTTTCTTGAACGAATTTGTAAATGCCTCATTTCTAAGATTCCTGTTTGAAGTACAGAGTAGATTCACTAGGCTTCGAATTAAACTTCGATTTGTAATTTGTGGCACCCCCATGCATGAGAAAACAATGCCTTATGGATGTTGGGGATGCAACCTGCATCAACTTTGCATCAAGCAAAAATTGACTTGGATGTCAAACTTCTCATTTCTTTTCCAGGGACCAGGGCCATCTTCTTGAGCAAAGAATGCGAAAGAGGCTAACAAGAAATAAGTTTTTAACCGATGAGAACTGAAAGGAAAATTTCCACACATTCATCATCAATCGAGTAGGATCGTTTTCAACCTACCAAACTGTCCCAATTTGTATACTTTCAGGAGACTGACGCCAGTGGGGGTTATTCTTGGGAAAAAAAAGGAAGGTTAAAACAAGAAAGCCCTTTCACTTGAAGTAAATGATTTCTTTCATGACCAACAATGATGATACTCCATCTATACCCCAAACCCATGTGAGATTTATGTACATCTGCTCGATTGGTGGACTCCCATGCCCACTTGCGGGGCAGTGTGCTGTGTTACAATCTCATGTTGTACAGTGTATGAATGACCAAGCCAGACCAAGCCATAGAATACCAAAGTCACCTTTTTGCTTTTGTCTCTATAACTCGGGTTCTTGGCGATGATTGTGATCCACTACCCAGTGCTGCGGCAGCAGATTCGACATGCGTAAGAAGATACTCATAAATTTTCTTGCGAAGCCTGTCAATGGTTTCCGATGGAATGCGGGGCATTTCTTCTTCATCCTTGCTTGACCCAATGTCATCTAACCAGTCATTCACACTCTTGAGCTGACTCAACATCCCTGCTATTTGACCATTATTGGATAATGTCGATGCATCCACATCTGCATCCAAGAATTTCTCCACATATCCCAAGAACCACTCCTGAGACTCTATCTGCAGTTTGTCAGCCAAATCCACAGCCTCATCAAGACCATTTCCTTTTATCCACTCAGGTGGAGGTTGGGGCTGTGCCTTCTGAGTGATGGCAGAAGCATCGCCAGGTTTGCGAAGAGCTCCTGTTGCTACAAGCTTGGAGCCAACTGTTGGACGTGCTTTTGTTTGAGTTTTTATCGTGGCATTCTTGGAAGAATGTTCAAGGACTAAAATGGGCTGATTAACAGCCTTATTCTTTTGGCCTTGTGTAAGAGATGGAGCTGGAACTACACCCGAAGTAGTTTCTTTGGCAAATACAGAAAAGGAACACAGATTTGTGGCAAGCGCAGCTTGGACCCATAAGGCTGCATGTTTACGTCTATCTGATGTAATCTTCAGTGCTTCTTCTGATGGGTTGTTCTCAGGATCTGGCGATGAACCAACTGGAGTAACTTTAGATAGAGAATTGGCAATCATGAGAACATTGTTCAAGCTTGCATGGAGGGCCAAGAACTGCTCCACAGCAGGTTGTGGGTAATCTTCCTTGGCAGAGGAAGCCAGCTCAGAGTATATGCTGCCAAAAAATAGGACAAAGCACAAAGATTTGAAACAAAAAATCAATCTACATTACAACCAAAGGAAATGTAGGAATGGGCAAATCTCATGCTTGGTCAATATACAGATGCACAACTCATACAGTAACATAAAATTGAAGGTTAAAGCACACTTTATTAAGTGCCAAAAAACAGACAAAATGTGTTGATGTTCCAAATCTTGAATTAAATGATTAAGTTCAGCATGCGATAAATTATCATTTCCCTCCAACAAACCTGAACTGTCCAGTATCACAACCATATAAGAATAATACTTCCCAAACTCTAGCCAGGTAGAACCTTCGTTCTTTTCAGTCTAAGTACTGAAAACTGATACAGGGGAATAAGTTTCCTGTTTCATCATTAAAAGTCAAAGCTTCCTTACAAGCCATAGCAATGCCAAATTGGTAATACTTGTTGCCTGTGTAAAAGGAGATGTATATTACGGTCATTAACAACTGTTAACTGGATATATTCTATGCTTCATTCTTACTCAATGAAGCAGATTCCACTTAGAATGTCATATAAGTGCTGGTATAAATAGAAGTTATTTGTTGGCCCTCCAGAGTCCAGAATATAGCTTAACTTAACACACGATAGCTAGAAATGTACTGAAAATGACCAAGTTCCAATACGAAGCAAAACATTTTCTACTTTCATGCCACTGCTTCTCCACCCCTTTGGGTAACCGTACCTCAGACATTGAAGCAAGCTCTCTGCAATAGATGCTTCTTGCATAGCTTCAATAGCTGCAGCCTGAGCAGAATCTCTGTGCCTCATAATTACCTATAACAACACATGTAAGAGAATATAATGAGAAAATAGCAAGAATCTGAGTAATACAACTTGATGGTTCTGAGACACTACTTGTAGACAATGCACAAAAAAAAAATGAATACAGAAAAAAAGCTGAAGACAAAACGAAGACTAAAGATGAAGGCAACAAAAGGGCAACCTCATCACATGCAAGCCACTTACTAGATGCTTACCCCTCTACAACTTAATCTCACAAGCATTTCCCAAATAATCCAGTTAACATGTTTCACAATATACTTCTAATCAGATTTGTATGCTTTTGGGTTCCATGTCACAGAATAGCTCAACAGGTTGCTGGTTGCAAAACAAGAATATCTGTGCAAGTATTAAACTATTTCTAGCATTGAAAAGTTCACAGCCTTATTGCAAGAAAAGGTTTTTTCAAGGGTAAAAGAACTGTCTGAAGCATGGGGAGTTACTCAACTCCACTGTATAAGCAAAAAAGAACAGGGCTTTGATGTGAAAAGAAAAAGGCCTATGAATCATTACCTTTCCGAGCTCTGTAAGAGAGGAGGGTAGTGAATTCCAAGAGACACTTCCCTCAGTTATTCTTCTACTATTCATTGGTACCTTCACTGAGTTTCCTGGGAGTCCATTACTAGCATTTTCTCCTGATGATTTCTTTCGGACGGATGCTCTCTGATGATTTGATTTCTCTTGTTCATCCAAATGTCCATTTGCAGTAGCTCTCTTTGTAGACATCTGACTTTTGTTCTCTTCAGTGGGGAGCTTAGCAGATATTTGGGGTTTATTGTCTTCTCTAGACAACTTCTTTTCACTAGAAGTACTTCTTCTCGGAGCCTGCCAAACCAAGTTAAGGGAGCACTAGCACAATTTGAATCAGAAAAGCAAAAACCAGAAAAACAGAATGTGGCATGAGATTTTCATAAGCTTTTGAGGAGTCGGTCAAGGGAAGACAATACAAGAGATGAGAACATGAATTGATCAGTTTATCTTTCAAAGCACAAACAATAAAATAATCAACCTACAATTATCCACATGAGATCACAACTCATTAAACAATAATAGCAAATATTGACAGCTGAACAACTACTAAAAGAGTGAAGTCAGTTTTAACCAACCCAGTCTAAAAGCATGACAATATAATACATGTTAACTTAGTGGTGTGCATCAATGGTGATACTTACAGAAATACTCCGAGCATCACGGTTTATTACATGATTTGCAGCTCTTAATTTTGAACTTTCCCTGCTCTTCTCCTCCAAGCTCCCTTCCCAGCTCTTTCTCAAAGCCTTGGCCCCCATCTCAATCCCTTGGACTATATTCTTAATCACTGGCACCCTCTTCACAGAGGGGTTTGAGGAACTCGCCCCAAAAACAGAAGCTGGTTTTTCCGTCACTCTCAGCCTAGGTGATCCTTTATCCAACCCTTTAGTCTTTGCTTGCTGCTTAACCACATTAGAAAACTTCTCAAATGAAGTAGGTAATGAATAACAACTTGTTGGAGAAGAAGGAATTGACCTAGTTGATGACTTCAATTTGGTTAAAGATTCCTTCTTTACATCCAAAGACGGGGTAGTTTTCAACAATTGCGACTTTGATATACTCAGAGAAGATATTTTTTTCTCTGATAGCCCCTCCTTGTTAGCATAACCATTCAGCCTAACCCCACCTGCTTTATCCTTCTCTCCTACACCACCACTGCCCGAAAAGCCCTTCTGGGGTGATTTTGTTTTTTCCAAATGTTTGGAACCTGAACTTGAGTCATAGACATTATTGAGGAAACCGGGAGAATGAGTTGCCACAATATCTTCAGGGCTGCCCACACAAGGGTGCCGCCCTGGGACAGGCTTAACCCCTCTAAGCATTGGAACTGGTGAGGCTGATTCAAGCCTTTCAACATGAATAAATTGGCCCAATTGAATCTTATCACTGAGAATTAGATCATCATGCTCATCAGGTAAAGATACATAAGTGGCGTGAGACGAATCCGATACCTTGAGATAAAATCCCTGGTTAGGAAATAACTCACCACCAGCCAATGCTGGCACAATGCTCACCACCTGCAACAGAGACGATCTGTGCTCACCACCAATTTTCACATCCGTGCTCATGTGTTGCAAAAGCTTGAGAAGCACTCCAGGAACAAGATTTGCCATTTGTTGAAAGACCTTCAATTTGCATCACTCTAGGAATACCCAGACGGAGATTTTAATCTCTGATGCACCAAAACACCAGAATACTGAAGAAGTAGTTGGAAAAGGTGACGTCTTTTTCAATAACCTAGATAGAGACAAGGAATCAAAGACTCGATTTTGACAGGTCGCAGAGAAAGAAGCGACGATTTGGACTTTACACCCAGATGCTATTTGTCACTAGAAAAGGTTATAAGGAAACCGGGTTCAAAGGAGAGAGAAAATACCATGCTCTCAAAACATTCAGACTAGAGAATGCTTTGTTTAGGCTTGTGATAACTGAAAACCAGGCCTAATTAGTCAAAATCAACTAATAAACGACAAAACCATTTCGGAGAAAATGCATTAATCACATATACCAACTCAATAATGAATAAATCTGGCCAGGCAACTATAAAAAAATGAAACTTATTTGTCAAAGAAAGAAAAATAACAATGTAAGAATCTAACCTGTAAATAGATTCGGGATGTTTGTGAATGCCAATGGAGTAGTAACAATGGTGTACAGCTTGGTCAGAGGCAAGTAGCATGTCTTGAAGGTTCAAAAACCCAGAAGAGAAAAAGGACAGCAACACCCTACTGGGAAACTCCAGAATCTAGAGGGCCGTGTTATTTCTGTTCTTTTGGTACAAGATAGCTGGGTTTTTGTAGGTTTGTGTCAAGAACCCCAAGAGAGCACGAATCTGGTTGAGAAAAGGCAGGTCTTTTTTCTGGTGAAAGAAGCAAACAATCATAAAGTTATTAGTAAACATGGGATATGATATCATATGGAGCAGAAAACTTGCAGGAAGCAAGCAGAAAAAAGGAACAATTGGGGCAGCGCTTATTTCATGATTGACATTACATTACTTGATGGAAAGGCAATAGAGAGAGAGAGAGAGAGACAGAGAGAGAGAGATGGCTGATGTGGACACATCTACACACATGCAGCATCTCAATGAATAAAAGAAACTGGAACCTGACCCCACTTTAGGTAGCAGTCATTAGGCTGCAGAGTTTCACTAGTTACATAGTAAGAAGAAGGAAAAGAAACAAGGATGCTAAAATTTTCAACGGGAAGCAAGATGGTTTCTTGAAATCCTGGAGAGGGAATCTCAACAGAAAAATTAAAAACTTAATCACACTTTCTCATTTTATTTTCCCCCATTTTGTGTGTGGACTGCTTTAATTCATAAAACAATTTAATATACTTATTTATTTTATGTATATGGAAATGCAAATGGGTGCATGTGGGTTGTTTGGACAAAGTAATGGACTGTCGGCTGCCTGTAAAGGGGTCGCAGCACCAAGATCCAGGAAGCAGCCGTGACGTTGCATTCTTTTGTCTTGGTCAAAGTGATGTTTCATTCTTTACCCTTAATGTATTTCCCAAGTCTCTATCTTTTTCAATATTATATTTCCAATTCTTTCTTTAAAAAAATAAAAAATAAAAAAAAATATATATATATATATATAAAGGTCTGGTCTTTGTTAAGCGTTTTTTTTTTTTTTTCCCTAGACGAATAGGAATTGGCCTAAGGCTTGTTGAGAGAAGTAGCCATGACGGTGCCTTTCGAGGCCATTGGACCCCTATATTATCAGAGAGCAACATCTAATCGAGGTTAGAGGAAGAGTTGTGGAAGACGTGGACTTCCTACTATAACTAGAAAACGTAATTCGCCGTCTAGGCAGCAATGCTGTTGCTTTCTTAAAATATACGTGATAGTCTGATATGTTACTCACTCCCAATCAAATCTTGACAACTTCGAATGATGTTTGTCTGCGAGTGCATTAAAGCAAATTTTAATACTATCTTGGCCACACATGCGTGCATGCAGCGGGTCTACCCCAATTAATATTCTTGTTCAGAATGGCCAAAACAAATTTCAACAGGGAATTGCCCCCGTTAAAAATAACGGTCTAATTACTAAAAACAATAAGCAATCGCATTTGTATTCTCTCTCTCTCTCTCTCTCTCTCTCTCTCTCTCTAATTATTATCTGTTTCATTTCTTTCTCTATTAGGTGAGACCAATTTTCTGAACTTTAGAGATTGCTAGCTAGCTGCCTAAAGATATCTTGGCTTACAATAGGAAAGAGGGACACGCCTAAAATAATCATTAGGATGAGTAATTGGTCCATCTTTAATTTAATATTGGACTTAATTGTATCATCTGAAGGCCAAGAAAGTCTGAAGTTCCCATTAAAATCTACGAAACATTCTTTAACTGGTAGTGAATCTTCATTTGTTTGAGATTGATTGATTGATTGGGTCTTGCAAAGTAGGATGTACTTTAGTTGTCTGATTTAATTGAGATTTTGGACGGAGTGTCCTACGTTTTATCTTTACCTTGGTGTTATCTAAATTTTTGGTGGAAGCACCTGATTTTGCTTTGGGGCATTTTGTTTAGCTCTACTTTTATATCTGTCCACACTATGAGAATTAAAATGATTAGAACTGTGTGCTGGGTTTTTAGTTGGCTCTGCCCCTGTCCCACTCACACGAGGCTCCCATCTCATCTAACTCAATTGGTAAGTTTTACCAACTTATGCACAATATTATTTCTTTATATGCATGTCTTTTTCGTAAAACCTTGGCAGAAGATGGCTTCCCCCCCCCCCCCACAAGCGTTGGCTCCTACTTCTCCACCTAATTTGTAGATTGCCCTACTTGGCGGAAGATTTTCTCTTGTTTAAATGGCGAACGATCAATTTGGATTCTTGATTCAGATTATAAAAGCTTATCATGATTTTTTTTTTTTCGTTTTTTGAACAGATATTTTATACCCTTCAACCGAGAAAAGTCACCATCTTACTGGGGAAAAGAAAGCCCGGAAGGCCAGAACACATCCACGAGGCATTTTTCTACGGTTGGTCGAAGCTCAAATAATCCACTAGGTACTGACTTATCACCCACGGAAATGATTATGTCACGCGTAGACCCTTGGGTAAACACAAAAAATTAATATGATCACCCATGAATATCCAAAAGACGGCACATCTTCTGGCAGGGAGAGCTGGGTAAAGCTTTGAGCTTGCAGATGCCCTGGTCACCTACACCGAGACCCGGGATGAGCTTAACCCGTCTGGACCTTCCAACAAGTTCCTAACGGCAAAAACATCACTCAGTAAAGCTTTTTAACTACTCTGCATTTGCAATTCTAACCAGTTTGGAAGCTGCATTTTTGAGAGTTACCAACTTAGTCTCATTGCGGCAATAGGCATAACAGTGAAAGTTATGCGTCGACTCCTAGTCTGCAAATGACTGCCAGATGATCAAGAAATTTTCCGTTCAGCAAATAATCTGGAAGCTCCTTTTAGAGCAAAAAGACATTCCACTTGCAACAGGAGTTCACCAATGAGGCCTGTTGAAGGTCAATTCCATTTCTTGTAGGTCCTGACCAGACCTTTCTTACCATCCCATACAACATAAACATAAAAAGGAAAAAAAAAAAAAAGGACCCAAGTGCCCCACAATGTGATTTAGGGAATAGTTAAATGTACACAGCCTTATACTTATCTACGCAAAGAAATTCTTTTCATGATTTGAACCTGCGCAAGTTACAATAGAATAATTTTACTGATGCAACCTGAGACTTGCCCTTCAAATAAAAAAGAGAAAAGAAAATGATAACATCAAATATCTCCATCTAATTATCAGGTGCCGGGTGGATATATGAGAGGCTTTCATAACAAAAAAAGGCTTCTGCTAGAAAGTAGATGCCGTTGACCTTCATTCTACCTCAAGGAAAAACATATAAAATAACTGACACTATCATCAGAAAAAGAATGCAAACAAGTACCTCTGCCTGCAAACACAAGCAAAACAAGAAGCCTGTATGCTGTTACTCCTTTCCCTCTCTATGATGATGGAAGAAGCAAATCCTTTTTGCTACCTAGCCAACTATTGGGGTTTATCCTGCTCTTTTCACCTCTGATTCATGTTCACAATATCCTGCTGAGGGACTTGATAAGTGCTTTCAAATTGCGTCTTGTAGCTTCATCACCCGTGAATCCCACAATATCAGAGGTTATACTCTGACATGGTGTTGAGAGGGAAGCAAAACATGGAAAGTTAATTAAACAAAATTCCGCTGTTTCTGCACTGGAAAAATGAATGGAAATTCCAAATTATTGTCTCACCTCAATGTTTTTCAAAGTGAAAATTAGACTGTAGATGGACTTTTTAATCAACTCTGTATTCTCTGGAGTCATGACTGATGTGTGTGCCCTCCTGCAGGAAAAAAAATTCTAATCATTGTGGAACTGTAAAAATTATTCTTTCTGGTTTCACATAAATAGCACCAAATGTCTAACATGTTATTAGGAGAATGTCCACAAAAACACTTAAAATTGCTGAAAACACCATTCCACAGCCAAAATTCATCTGCCCAAGCTTTTCAGTCGTGACATTGACAAGCAATACCTTATTTATATACATACCTTTTTCTTTGCAAGGCATCTACTTATCATTATTTCCACTTCCAAGAATACTTAGTGGCGATCGGCATTTAAAGGATGTTTCATATCTTCATTACAGGTTTGACCAGCACCTAAATGTTTTCAAGGCATACTTAATTGCAACACCTTAATTATATATATATATATATATATATATCCTTTTTCTGCCTCCCTAACTTATCTCCTTTCCCTCTCACCTTTTCTTTCTTCCAGATAAAACAAATTGCTAAAGTCAATAGATATAACCAATATAACTGTTCTTATGTAACATCCTCTGTTGCACCTATAATGTAACATTCTTTTCAGTGCTGATTGCCATTAAGTATACTTTGTAGTTGAAGTAACAAAAAGTAGATATTATGCAAAAAAATACGAGGATCCTGTCCATCCTCTCACAAGTTTTCTTCTTTGATGAGGAATAAACGTTATAGCACCACTTTGAACCCTGAGAGATGGTCCTTCCTGGTACCTCAAATTAAAAATGAGAATTTAACTTGTGTTGTGCAAAACGCAAAATTTATCTAGTCTCAAGAGATGCTTCAGTGGCTGCTTTTGGGGGGGGGTGTGGGGGAGAGAAATGAAGACAAATGACCTGTTGACATAGAGACTGTACATGGCATTATGAATTGAGTCAAAGCAGGTAGTTGGTCCACATCAACCATGGTGCAGGGCCATAGAGACAAGTATTATGCAAGGGATATATAAGTGGTGAGCCCTAGCAGTGGCAGTCGAATGGATGAAAGGAGATGTGCTTGAAGTTGGTTCACTAAAGTCCATTACTCTGTAAATTGTGCCATCACACCATGTTACTTCTAAACAATAGCTATTTGTCCAGAGATACACAAAAGTTTTAAGGTAGCTGAGTTCAACATAATATCACTAGCAAAATCACAAAATTATCTGGAATTGGTTTGAAAGTTGAAACTGTTACTCAATTATGCAGTAGAATGTTATGGATAACTATTAAGAATGAACATGCCAATGTGAAGCTGAGTTCATATCAATTATATTACAGTTCCACACATCAGACCTTTTCTGTGATAAAGAAGGAAATCCCACCCTTGCAATGCCAAACTAACAAGATTTATAAGAGATAGATGCAACTCACCTTAAATCTTCAGAGGCTCGTGTTAGGCTTCTGGTCAAGGCCTCAACTTCCTTCAGCAGACCGCCATCACGGACCTCACTTAGCAAAGGTTGAACATCTTCGGTCATGGCTTGGATCTGAGACATCACTACATCGAAACCAAAGTGTGAGTATGTGCTAAATGAAGATTACTGGTGGTGGAAATTTGATTTTGCACCAGCAAGAAGCATGTAGAAAAAATGAAATATCAAATCCAAAAGGTATAAACACAAACAGCATTTTCAGACACTATGAGTTTTAAGAATGGTGGGAATAGTGCAGCTTTCAAAGTTTTCTGGTGACATTGATATTAGTGACCACATGTCACAATGTAGTTCACCTATTTTGCAACAGTATAAGCAAAGACAACAAAAATTCTTGCAAAGCTAGATATGCTTAAATCGCATGAACTGAAACAAGTAGTGTTGCACCATTTGCCAAATCTTATGTGGCTGTTCAACAACATAAACAAGCAACTTACTAAATGGTTTCTTAGAGCTTTGTGCCAGCGTGACGGTCGAAATTATTAATTCCCAACTTATTAGACAAGAATTTTTCTATGCCAAATGAGGTCAACAGCAACTCCCAAGTAAAAGGTAATAGTTGACTTGGTAACTAGTACAGTCCCACTTTCACATGAACATAGTGGATGGTTTGCAAAATTCAAAGTTATACCTGGTTCAACAGTATGTAATGGTCAACTATGTCAAGAATGGGAAAAAAAAATAGAACAATTACGAAGGGAACATCATACCTTTGCAAGCAGTGGTTTGGACTCCTCAATAACAGTGGCAACACGCTCAGCCAGTGCATAGCTGTTGGTAACACCAATTTTCTCCATTTCACGTCCAAGACGGGTGACAATACCAACCAATTCATCCAAACTTACCCCTTGCAATCCCCTTATCTTTTGCCTATCACATACAATGAGACCTTCTTTAATGCATTCAGCCTCAAGAGGTCCTACGGTAGGTGTTGGAATTGGATTTTGAGGTGTTATATCAATCAATGTTTCCATAAGAAGACCTGACTGGTTCACCTCAATTAGCGAATTTCTTGGTATGATTATTTTATCATCTTCAACCTAAAAAATATAAAGGAATACATTTGAATTACTATCAAATTATACCAAGTGGTCCAATTAAAATTTTATGAATGGATATGCAAAAAGTAACATTTTGATCAGAAGTACCTCAACAAGTGCTTCAATATTTCTCAAGGAAGGATTAACACGAATGACATTGCCAACTGTTACCCCTCTAATCCTAACTGGTGTTCCTGTGCAAATACCAGAAGCCTTGTCGAACTCAAATACAGCTAAGTACTTCCTGAACCTAGCCCGCAACTGAAATCCCCTCAACCAGGCCAAACTGAAAACTAGAAGCACTACACCTGACGTTATAAACAACCCCACTCCACCTTCCCAAATGGTTCTCCGACCAAACCCAAAGTCACTTAGTGGCTTTAATGTTTGCCTCCAAATATGTCGAGGGACATCCAAAACAACTTCGAGTGGACCTTTTGTCTCCGAAGAAGAAGGCAGTTTGCTAGGCCCCGAATCAGCAGCCGTAGCTCTTATCTGCCCAATGCTTTTTCGAGGTCCTGATGGAAGAAAAGGCAAGAAGTTTGAAGAACCACAGGAGCTGGTTATCAAAGTCGAAGATAGCATAGTGGGACCCATCGAAACCCGGGCTAATGAGTTCCCAACCATCTCTTACACAACTTCTATGCAGGACAGATGGCCTCGAGGGGCACAATATTGCTAGTTCAGACTTTTCCTTTTTCCCAAGTTAAAAAAAAAACTAAAATTGGGTTTTATAAGAACCTCCTGCATCAGAGAAATCCATCAGTCCAAATGATGGGCAGCAAATGAAATCGACAAGTTCAAGAAAATGTAAAGGTAAAGAGAGAGAGAGAGAGAGAGAGAGCTCAATTGGTTGCTAAAAACATGATAAATGCAGGAAAAGAAGCAATAGATATTGAATCTTCGCCGGTTTCCAGCAAGTTCAATCTCAGTATCTCACAAACAACAAACCCCAAGATTGTCACCTCAACCCGAAAAAGAAGTAACGGTTTCTTCACCCCATTTTCTCGTCAATCAAACACAACAACATAGATCAAATTACATTACCTAGCACATTTTCTCAGTCCCTCACTGTTGACGAAATACAAAAACAAAAGGGAAGAAAATGAAAAGAGCAAACTTCCACTCAAAATGAAAAGTACGAATTAACGCAGAAACCCCACATCATCCACACCAGAAAAACACAAATAGACCAACACTTCGGAATTTCAATTCCCAAACTTCCGGACGCTATTTTCTCAGCCGCCAAACGGAGAAGGGGTAAAAGCAAAATACACACGTAAACCCATAAACATGTTTACAGATGATTATAGTTACTGACTTACCTTGGAGCATGCTGGGATTTTTTCTCGTTCTTGTCTTTCCTTTTTGCCTCTATCTTTGTTCTTCACCGCGACAAATCCGAGGAAAGTGCCGGTGAGTCAATCACGCGAAGGTCCGAAGAGGCCGAGCAATTAAGGATTTGTTTGGTTATTTTATTTTGTTTTACTTGGCTCATAAAATGAAAGCCTGTCCTTTTAAGGAAATTACAAATTAGGGTTTTATTTTTTATTTTTTATTACTTATATATATATATATATATATATAAACCAAACCTACTTAAAAGTTCTTAAATTTTTAGATAATTTTGAGTTATAATTTATTGATAAATTGAATTTTTTTTTGGGTGGAAATATATTAAATCATAAATTATATAATATAAATAATTTTTTTATATCTATAAATTTCATATTTTTATTTGAAATTAGAATTCAAAATTTTTAAAATAGAAATTGAATAAAAATTTAACCAAATTAGGAATATTTTGATCATTAGATAAGCACACCATAATTCTAGAGAAAAGTGAAAAAGGGAATCCCCCTAAGCATAGTTTAGGTACAGCGCCGGGCCACATCACGATAACCTAATTTAAATGTCATTTTTTACACTGAACGGGTCCATATAATCTTTGACTCCGACGAGACATAAAAAGCTACCAAACCTCATTTCCCACCCTGTTTTTTCCCATTATTCTAGCGATCGAACTTCCATTTTGGGCTATCAAAATTTCAAAAATTTTCTGTTCTTAAATATTTCCTTTTCTTTTCCTTCCTTTCTTTTTTTTTTAAATTAAAAAAAAATCTGTACGGAGGGCTTAACCCAGAGAAGAAAAAAAAAAGAAGAAAACAACTCTCTATTTCTTTTCATCCTTTTTTTTTTCTTCCTTTTTTTTTGTTATGGTAAAGATTCCTTTTAATCTTTAAAATTCAACAACAGTAGTTTCAGTACTAATTGTGCAGACCCGCCTGTTAAATGGATACGCGCATTCGATGATTAGAGTTATCGAATAGAGAAGTTGGGCCAGATTTGGACTAGGCTTGGTTTGGGCTGATCTCCTCTTATTGGCCCAAGTTCCGTCTGGCTCAAGGTGCAGAAACGTCTTGTTTATTCAGAATAATATTTATAAAAAAACAAAACAAACAAAAAATTCATTTCTTTTAATTAATATTTCGAAGATTGAACAGAATACCGAATCTTAATCTTTACCCCATGGGAACATGAACTGTGATATTCCAGTCTGGATAACGATTTGATGTGTTGTTCTTTTTCTTTTTCTTTCTTTCTTTTTTTTTTAGTGTTGGCCTAAAATAAATTTATACGTTTAGATTTATGGTGGTGAAATTTCAGATTTATTAATATAAATATTAAATATGAAAAAAATTACTTATATTTAAAAATACAATGCTCATATAATAGGGTTTTTTTTTATTTAAAAAAGAAGAAAATTAAGAAGTTGATCGAGAATGTATAATAATTTACACGCTCGTAATACCCCCCCCTTTTTTTTTGCTTGCTTGTCGGAAAAAAAAAAAAAAGAAGAAAAAACTGCAAACTCGGTTCATCTCACGCTGACCTAAAGCCGGGAGGATTGAGTCAGAACCAAAATCAGAAAAGCAAAGGAGTTCCTTCGAAAGGTTCGCCGAGTGCATTTCCGCAAGAAAAACAAAATGAGATAAAGTGAAACTGTTGGCATGGCATCCCCTAACAAAAAAAAAAAAAAATGACAATCTGTTCGCATCTCCTGCCCGCTCAAGACTGTAAACATAGAACAAATAGATGCAACTAGACAAAATAACCCGTGCATTGTTAGTCCAATCTTAGCATTCCTGTATAGAAGACAAGTGCCTGCAAAGGGTTTTCGTTGTCGCGTGCATCCGCAAGTCTATTATTGTCCGGTTGGTATAAACAATTGCACTGGAATAGGCCTATAAAGCGAGAGTCCTGGCCGAAGTTTGCAGTCATAAATGCTGTGATCACAATGCTTTATTGCATTAAAACAAAAAAAAATAAAACAATAATCATAAGGAATTCAGAGTTAACCCGGAGGAAGAGGCTGCTTCAACTTGTCAGCCTTCTCAGAATCAAAGACACAAAGTGTGTACATTGAAACTTGGAGCAGCGGACCTTGAACTTCACCACATCTCTGTTCTGCTCCTCTTGTGTTTCGCCGGGCGTGCGTCTTTCCTCCTGACAGCGTGAAGAAAATCCATGATCTCATGGATTCGCTTGGGCTGAGAATTGAAACAAAGAACATCCAACTAAGCAGAGCAAGCAATAGAGAGCTAAGAGAACGTGCATCCTCCAATATAGAACTAGGAATATACTTTATAATAACGCCATAAAATTAATAAAATGTTAGAGAAACTTTGCAAAGAGAAAACCATGCAAGAACCCCACTTCAGACATCACTGAAACTCTCGCCAATTGACACCTCAAATTTCAACTCTCTTTAAAAAAAACAAAAAAAAAAAAAAACCCCATTTACAGCTGCCAATTCCACATTTGTACAAAAGGGTGGTTCCACTAAAAAAAAAACAAATAGTCCATCTACAGTTAACCGTGGAGTTTTCTAGATTAAGAGAATCATGATGACTTAGCACAAACACTTAGCACTGGCTCGCATTGAGTTCAATAAGATTAACACAAATTTCAACCGTAAGAAACAGCACAAAAAGAAGCTAATACACGTTGGAAACACTGAAACTGAAAAACATCTGAAAAAACATAAAAAAAAAGAGAAGGATTGAGTACACAGCTTTTTTTTTTTTTTTGGGCGAATTTTCTAGTATTGAGTATATAGCTTGTTTTAACTGAAATGGAAAAGCCGAGTATTGGTAGTACCAGTACATAACTGCAATTTATAAACCTAAATAAAGGAAGGATTAAAATAGGGTTAATTTTAATTAGCGTCGGCTGTACTCTGTGGTTCCCGATGTTGTACTATGATACCTTTTTTTTGTTTTTTTTTTTTCTTTTGTTTCTTTTGAGTACAACTCCTCGGTAAAGAGTTTATACGACTTCGGGAAATTTGAAGGAGCTAACTTTGGATTGTCAGCTCGCAGGGCACCAAAAAAAAAAAAAAAAAAAAAAAGCTTCTCAACTGTGAATGGTCGACTGGCGGAGATACTTCCTAATTTGCATGTCGTTCCATGACAACAAGAAAATGCTTCTAGAATAGAGTGTAGCCATAGTAAAGGGTTGGAGTAAAAGCCCTGCATATTGGAAGCAAATAAAAATAATCATGGCTGACAATGGTTTTAAGTAGTTCAAAACATTTTAAGGAACAATCCAATAATTGCAATGCAAGCAACGAAAGAGAAGGGCCAACCAACTTCATATATACGTGTACCCATGTCCATACCCACATGCAATTGCATGTGCACACATGCTCCTCTCCTCTGTGACGACGAAAATGAAAAGTTTGACATAGTCTCGGCCCTGAGGGCTTATGGAAGTGTATATTTTCATTTAATTTAATCGGCATATATGTGTATGTGATTCATTGAAGTGTGTGTGAACTAGGAATCGGCAGCACCAGTCTTATCTAAATCTGGAAAAGTTGTTTTCCACTAAGTAATGTTGGCCAAAAGTCAGTACATACGTGTGGCAATTAAAAGCAAATATGCTATTCAAATCACTCTAGACATAAAGGCAAAAACAGGATCTAGGTGGTACTCAATCTGTTTGCCACCAAGGTCTCTTCCTGGTTCCTTTTTCATCCTCTTTATGTCAATCTAGCAACTTCTTTTTCCTTACAAGCCTGTCCTTTTTTTTTTTTAGCTCTTTTTTTTTTCTCCAAATAATAATTATTACATTATTTCACTTTAGGATCCATTATATATATATATATATATTGGCCACAACACAATGATTTATTGCAAAATTGACTGACATTTTATTAGAGAAGTGATGATAATGTGAGAAAGAACTTACGGTTATCATAATGCAACAAACATAAAATCCTAAAACGATGATTGAATTGAGAAAAGAGAGTGTAAGAATAAAAACTCATTACCTGCCTGTTTATGTTATATCAATGCGTGTGAGCACTTTATATGTATTTCACACACACACACACACACACACACACACACACACACACACACACAC